>CAWUPB010001184.1:5977500-7227500 GCA_963924115.1 Dovyalis caffra
GCTCACAAGTTCCATGCGAACATAGAGGCCCATGCTTCTATCTAAACACAAGCATCTCCCCCAACAAATTGATATCAAAGCTAAAGGTTCGATTTCAGACAAGTCGTGATTGTAATTAGGTTCATGTGTCTTTGTTTGCTACTCCATGGTTTGGTGAAAAAAAAAAAAAGTTAAGCTAATTGTGAAGTACTTGTGTTAAGAGAAAGAGTTGTGCTCAAATGTGCCGGATTCATATGTGAAGGAGATATTTGTTAGGTGTGGATGTGAGTGGTAACAATATCATATTAAAAGAAAATGGAAAATGAGAGATAAGCTATCTAGGGCTTTTGGATTGGAGCTGGTGTCCATCATTGTGTATAAGCTCTCGTGGTTGAAGGCCTAATGCAAACACAAAGGTTCATACAAATCTCTAAACATAAGTAGCTTTCTAACAATTTGTTAAGGATCGCACATATAAATATAGAGAATATCACAACAAAAAGAAAAGTAACAATCACCAAAAATAGTTGTTTTATGTGGTTCGTTATGCCTACTTTCATAAGCTATGAGGAAAAAATTTACTATAGTAGAAATCAATATAGTTTTGGAGAACTTTAAAACCAAACCCAAAGTAAAATAGCTCATAATAGCATAAAATTTGATTCTCTAAAAGAATAGACCTAAGCACATATTTATAGAGAATATGTCTTAGTCTTAATGAGCAGAGGATTAGTAACAATTCTAGTTGTACAAGGTTTTCAATGCTAGCTAAAGCCAATCCTAAGCCCATAAGGATTCCATTGTCAAGTCCTTATACAATTAGGATTAGAATTCGTATAACATCATAACAAATCTCTATTTTGTCTTGAATTCCTTTAACAACCAAATCTCTCCACCTTCTCCATCAACCCTTTTGGTGCTAAGTCATGTTGTTGATGCTTATAGAAATCAAGTCGAAGCAAACTTGGACAACGAAAATGAATTTGTCAATATATTAGTTGGATTTTCTACGAGTACAAATATTCTTCATAATAATATCACCCAAAGCAATAACATCTAGAATCAAATGATACCTAACATCAATGTGTTTTATCCTCTCATGAAACACGTGATCCCTAGTAACATATATGGTACTTTGGCTATCACAATGCACAACATTTATATCATGATCACGAGCTAAGCTCACTAACAAACCTCTATGCAAATATCTTATTCAAATGTTTCAATAACTATCAAGTATTTTGCTTATATGATAGATAACACCAATATAGATTGTAAAGGGGCATCTCAACCAATAACACAACTACCAATATTGAATACATAGCTTGTGATAGATCTTCTACAACCAAGATCTCTAGTATAATTGAAGTCAATACAACCAACAACAAAATAAACGTGTCTCTCATAAACCAAGTAAGTAATTGATGTATCATTTAAATACCAACAGATTTATTTCACAACATGTCATTGATCATACTTACATATACTATAGTCATTACTAACCACAAAGATATCAAAGCTCTTAAATCAAAGGGCTTGATTGAATTAATTAAACAAATTAGAAGGGGTTAATTTACCTTGAGATTAGTGAAAAGTTAAGTGTCATTAATTTAGGCTTGCATTAGTGAGTTGGCTAGGGAGATGTCATCACTTAGGATATTTTCTATTTCTCTACGTATGGCTTAGCATTATAAATAGATGGAAGTTTTCTTTGGCTAAGGTTTTAGCCATTTGTTCTTCCAAAGCAAAAACATATAGAGAGAGAGCTTCAAAAGGAGTTAGCTAAAAGGGAGGAAACTTTGGGTAATTGGTCGAGGGTTGGGATAAGGGGCTAAGTGAAGTTCTTGAGGGATTTTGAAGTATTTTCCTTTATCTTTAGCATCACTACTCGATGTTCGTGGGACTTCAAAAAAATTAATATGTTGAAATTTGTTTATTTCGGGATAAGAGTTATTTATTAATTTTGAAATTTATACCTAGTATTAAAGGTAACTAGAAATCAAAAAATAGATGCTCTGGTTTAGAGATTTTAAGATAAAAAGTTGGTTATACCTTTAGAAAAATATCAATTACCCAAAAATATTATTTCTTATTAAAGATACCATGTCTAATTTAGTCTTAAAGTTTTTCATAACTTAATTTTGGACTCCTAAAAAAAGGAAAAAAGAAAGAAAAATTAAAAATAAACTCAAATTAATGGATTGTTAAGAACTAGGGACCAAAATGAATTTTGTCAAAATAAAACTCTAAAACCTACCCATAAAAACCCACCCTTTGGCTTTTTTATGGGGGAGGAGACTACTTGTTCATTTTTTCTTTGGAAAGCTACCTCTTTCCTTATGAAAAATAAAAGGAAAAAAACTCTTCCACCTACTTTTCTCTTCCTCACTAAAAACCCACAAAACAATCTCCATCTTCCCCTAAAACTCCATTCCCTACGATCCTAAACAACCCCAAACAATAGCCCTCATGCCCAATGACTCGTTCTCCATTAACTAAAAAAAGGATTTTTTATTTGAAGCATTAATTTTGGATTGAGAAAGATCAATGCTTTTTCTTTTAAAGGTTTTGAGAAATGAGGGCTGGATTACCCGACTCGTGACTTGGCTGGACTCGTCAAGCCAAGGGGTTGGACTATCCATCCCATGTACCGGGGGTCGGACTACCCGACCTATGAGTCCAACCCATGTACTAAGAGGTTGGACTTTTTAGCCCCTCAAAAAAAAAAAAAAAAGGGCTAGACTATCCAGTGCCATGTACCAAAGGGCTAGACTATTTAGCCGGTGAACAAACTAGACTATCCAACCCCTCAAAAAAAAAAAAAAAAGGGGTTGGAACTAGTCCAAGCCTTCCCCAAGAAAAAAAATAAAAAATATATGAGATAAAATAAAATGTTAGTGGAAGTTAGTCTAAACAAATATGAGTTGGGCTTTGGCCTAACCATGTTTATTAAGGCTAAATAGGCTTTGGTTTTTGCCCATTCTTAGCCCAATGGAGCCATCTAAAGAAATGACCCAATGTTTAATTTCGGGTTTTTATTTTATCTTCTAATTTGCATTGAATTTATTTTAGTAAATTTTAAGTAATTTTTATTTTTGGATTTTAATTTTATAATTAGGTTAGATAATTAAAGGATAGGTGAATCGTCGAGTCTCCTAATTTTTAGGGACCGATGACGATTCTCTATCAATAAAAAATAACAAAAAAAAACCTCAATGAAGTATCATATCCGATAGAGACCGCATTTTGATCAAAAATTAAAAATAAAAATTATCAACAAAGTCTCCTATCTAATAGGGATTGTCATCCGACCAAAAAAGCAAAAATTCCGAACGAAATCTTCTATTTGATAAGGACTATAGTTATTAAAAATCATCATTTAATCAGGATATTTTTCGACACATCGGTTGTGTCGAAGCTTAAAGTGGATTTGATGCTTGAATCGTTATTTCGCTCGACGAAGAAGATTGACGATCGTTTCAATACAATGTCACACCCAACAATAAAAAACTTAATTCAACTTATAAATTGGAGTTTAAATTGGAAATAACTAGGCACAAATAAAGATACTTTAAGAGATGAATTTAGAACTAAACTAGATGTGGTATTTTTCTTAAGAAATAACATCTTTGGGTGATCAATATCTTCTCAAAACATAACTAACTCCTTACCCGAGGATCTTTGCACCGATGATATTTTTAAATTTCTAGTTCCTTTAATACTAAGTGGTGACTCCGAACATAAGAAAAACTCACATCCCCATAATCACTCATAAACGCGATGTAAACCTCTAAAAACCTAAAAAAATTTCGAGAGTCACATCCAACATCGTGTAGCGACAAAATGACAACTCCACTAAGGAATAGAGTTAGGTCATAGGTTTAGTCTATTTAATTTATCTTTTATATTTATTTTTTGTCAATTATTTTCTAAGTTATTTATTTTTTTCTATAATTTTGAGTTATTTTATTTTTTGTATATCTTTTAATTTTCATAATTTAACTCCTGTAATTTATTTTCTCGTTGTATATTTACTTTTGAATTGGGTTTGTACGCTTTCCTTTAAACTCGTTGTACACATCACGAAGAAAATTTACTAAAGTTATAGACCCAAGCTAAGACCTTTATATTATTTAGATAGAGAGATCTAGAAATAAGTATGATGAAAGTTTATTGATGCTCTTTTGAACTCTCGTTTAGACTAAAACTCATCCTATATAGAGGAAATGATGGAATAACCTTCTCTTACCCCTTGTGCACGAGGTTAGAGGCCGAATTACCTTACCGGTAATTTAGACAATTCAAAAACTTAAAGAAACTTCAAGATTAGGCAAGCTTTACACAACCATAAAGAAGCTAAATCATATCCTCTAGAGTTGACCCTCCGAAGAAATGCATCAATTTCGAATGATTTTCATACTAACCCTCAATTTTTGTAGGTTGTCCTCCACATAAAACATGACAGAAGAAAAAATGAAGTTGAGGATTTTAGGATTAAATCTAAGTGAGCCTAAAATGATGAAGGAGATTGTCTACCCTAAATTATGAACTCATAAATATTTGTATCATGACTAAAATTACAGGTAGATATATCTCTCGAATCACCCAAGTATCTATGGGGTAATTTTATCCTTAATGAGTACTAGCTTGATCTAACCCATCATCGATAAGAATTTTGTAATGATTTGATGTGTAACAATAAAGAAAAATATTCAACCTACTTCAAACCATGTATGTATATATGGCATTTCAATGTGCATATCTTTTTAAGTTATTTTACAGGAGGAGAGATATAGGTCGTTCCGCCAAAACTCAACTCCCTCGGCATGTCCACGATACTAGATTCGGGACTCGACAAATCGATAATGAAGAGAAGGTATGACAAGATCAATTACATCGGTAAGATATTAACTCTATTAAAAGGGATGTGGCTTGCCTAACGAGCTTGTTAGAGAAGGCGATAAATAGGAAAGGTAGATTGAATCGATGGCAAACACAACCCGAGATGCCATATGTTGTTCCATTGCCTAATCAATTTGAGCCATCCACCATACCAGCAACCAATCAAGTAGCTTTTTTATGCTTAAACCTTATATCCTGCCGAGGCATTTTCCTATCCGACGTACCCACAAATCCCGAAATTATCACCTATAGCCATTGAGGATCCTATAGAAGAAGAGACTCATGGTTACAAGGCAATTAAAGGTCCAAGTATGGATATACTAATGGCTATTGAAGAATGCTTGAGGGCTATCAAAGGGGTTGATGTCTATAACCCCGTAAGAGTTGTTAATTTATACTTGGTACCTAATGTAATGGTTCTAAAAAAGTTCAAGATACTAGAATTTACTAAGTAAATTGATATTCAATGCCATATGACTCATCCGAAAGTCTACCGTAGTAGGATCTACTTTGAATTGGTATAAGAGGCTAGAATGAGCCGGGATTAAGAAATTAAAGGATTTAGGTGATGTTTTCATTAAGCAATACAAATTTAATATAGAGGTGGCCCTAAATAGATCTTATCTACAGAATATGGAAAAAGGCATAAAAGAAACCATCAAGGAATATACTCATAGATGGTATGAGGTAGCACTCTATATTTATCCATCATTATCCGAATTAGAGTTGATTGCTATTTTCTCAAATACTTTCAAAACATCGTATTTTGAATATTTGATTAGGAACTTCTCCTTTAATTTTACCGATAAAGTCATCATAGTTGAGACGGTAAAGTAAGCAATTAAAGTTGGAAAGATTTTAGATGATTCTAAAAAGAAAAGAAGTGATGGTAACAAGAGGAAAGATGGTGAGATACACCAAATTAAGACTAGATCTTATCAATCAAAGAATCAAAGGAGTAATCAAGGTAAACATAGTAACCATGGTAACTCCAATAACCCCCAAAAACCTTCATTCACCCACTATACCCCTAGTCCCACTATGAACCAAATATATTCATCAAATCAAATGAATCCATCTTACATGCCCCGCTAAACATATCGAGCAAATCAATTCCCTCAAGCTACTCTATATTTTGAAAATCCACTAATTCACAACCAAGACTACAAAATAAAAATCGAATAACTTTTGTACCACCCTTATCTCTCTTATTAGGTGAAATGTTTGAACACCTAATAAGTACTAGGTCGATTACCTCAATTCTTGTCAAACTAAAGCTCCCTCCTTATCCTATATGGTACCAACAAAATAAAAGTTATGAATATCATTCTTGTACTCGTTGGATACAATATCGATAATTGTTCTACGTTCAAGATACAACTTTTGGCTTTGATTAAGAAAGGCAGATTATTATTAATCGTGGTCCAAATACTTTTGATGTGAGCATGAATCAATTACCAAACAATATGGTCATCAACGTATGGAATGGAGAGACTAAGTGAGCTTGAAAGATATGGTAAGGATGTATGCTCATGATTTGTAAATGTCATCTATTAGTTTTTCGCAAATTCTGAATATCATTCCTTAAATGTTTTGTTTATGCATGAGTTAAGTTGTATCTTTGAATGAAAAAAATGTTTTGCTTTCTCTATGCCACTTTATATTGTTCGATCTACAAATTAAAAAATGTTCATTTGAAAGTATTATTTTGGCATTATATTTTCCTCTATCAAGAAAAAAACAATGACAAATTCATTCAAAAATATTTGAAAGATTGATCAAATGTCAAAGCATGACAAGCGAGATGCTATAAGTAATTCTTTAATCCATTAAAGCCAAAGATACATCCTCATTTTCTAACGAATCTTTCTAAGTAGAAAGTAAGGGGGCAATCCCTCCTTTTATTGGAACCAAAACCAAAAAAGAAATCCTTTTATCCTTTTCTAACCGAACCTCAAAGGAAATTTTTGCTTAAGAAAAAATCATGAAGCCCACATTTGAAAGACTAGATGATTGGTGCCTTAAATAATAATGAATAGTAAATTTTTAAGTCATGATCCCAAATTATATTCATCATTTCTTCTTTTAGGTTAACCTAAGGGTTATCCAAACTAATTTCCAAAGAGATTAACATTTATCAACATAGGCAAATCAGTCGTTGAATGAAGAAATATCATTTTTCATATATCTCATAAAATTTTATCCCTTATTGTCTCATTTTGAGCCCGATGATTTCTTTCACAATAACCCAAACTAGAATCATCCCTCATACCGAGGGCGGAATATAAAGTCCACAAAGGGTTGATGAAAATCTTAAAAAAATTATATCAAAAGAGCCCTATCAATGATTTTGAAAATGAAAAGGAATGAGAATGTAATGTAAAAAAAAAGGACAAAGAAAAAAAAAGAAACAAACAAAAGAAAAATTCCATAATAGAAAATTACAAGTCAAAATGAGAGTCACAATTAAAATAAATAAACAATGAGAGTTGAGATTAGAAAACAAAGTCAGCAATCGAATGACAAAGACACCTTGACAAGCCTTAAAAAAAAAATTCAAGGTGACACCATAGCCTAACCGATGGCATAAGTGACAAAGTCGGGTGACATCACCTAAAAGAGACTTGTGAACAACAAAGTGACCTATGTCATAAGACCTTTAAACACTTTTTGAGCCTTTATATCCTTCTTTCATGAGCCCAAGTCGTAGCCTACATCATGTACTTTTAGAAGTCTTTTTCTAATCAAAGGCGGTTCGCTTATGTTGTTGGATTCTAATCTAAAAAAAAAATGATTGAGAAAGATAAGAAAACTTGACCGATCGGTGTGCTATTTATCGGATTTTATGACATCAAATCATAAATTTTCATCAACTAACTTAGGGATAAAATAAATAACATCAAGATATTCCCGAGCAAAATTATCCTTCGCAGCAAAGGCTTTCAAAACACTTTTCGCTCAAACCTTTTCCATTTACCTAAAATGGTTTACCATTCAACCAATCACCTTTAAGCATATCGAAGCCAATTTTTATACAAACTTTGCATAATCTAAATACATGTTTTGCTTCCTTATCCTAATAACCTTCTTGAAGAGATTACATCATAGCATTTGAACATCATGTTTTGGCTTTTTAATCAATCAATTTGTATACATTCATGAATGAAAGTACTTTCATCAAAACATCTTTTCTTTTCTATCAAGTGATTTGAATTGTATTTAAGAAAATCATTTAAGTTCATGACCTAATCCATGAAAACCAAAATGTTTACTTAAGTTTTCTTAAAAATGATGAAAATTTAAAGACTAATTTGTAAATTATGATGCAAACATTAAAAGATAAATATTTGAATATCGAGTAGTGATTGCACTAAGAGAACAACAAATGTTAGATCTCGACCAATGCTTAAGGGCATCTCATGGCTTGACTTGAATGATAATTTATTAAAAATTGAGAATACCTAAGGGCAAGACCAAGGGTCTAAGCAACTCCAATCGAGTTTAACTAGTCAAACAAGTGGCATCACTATGCTATCTAGAGGAATAGAAGTCTAAATAGTATGATTTTGAGCATAAATAAAGCAATCACAGCCATCAACCTAGGGGAAAAGAGTAGTCCTAAGAGAGGATAATGCCTTAGTCAAAGTTTGGTAAGTAATCAAAGTAGTCGGGTATAGGTCTTACTAGGGTAGACCATAACACATGAATGGTTAACTACCTCAAAGTTCAAAAAAGTCCATCTCGCCTTAGTTGGTTAAAGAAAGTAAAAAAGGCTCACATTCACATAAATCGGTAATCCGGGCCTAAGAGGCAAGGAAAGTTCAGTAGTAATATGGGATACGACCTTGTACATAATTTCGGAATGAGGCTCCAATGAGGGAGTTAGGTACCGACAAGGTGGGGTAACCTATGTTTCTCTTTAGTACGAAACTAACCATTACCGTCAATCTTATTGATACATTTAAGGAATATCAACTCAAATAAAAATACATAACCATCATTCAAGTTTAAAATTCAAAAATAAAAAGGGCTTACATTTTTCTACACTTTTTTTAGGTAGGGTCACCTAATAATAGACTATTAATTCAAGTAAGGTCATCTTACAATAGACCATTTTCTTAGGCAAGGTAGCCTCACAATAAATCATTAATTTAGATAGGATCAATTTATAATAGATCATTCACTTAGATAGGATCACCTAATAATAGACCATTTCATTCAAGTATGGTCACCTTACAATAGACCATTCACTTAGGCGAGTTGTCTCACAATAGACTATTCACTCATGCAAGGTCATCTTACAATAGACCATTCACTTAGGTAGGGTCGCTTAATAATAGATCATTTTCTCTTAGTGGTTGCCTCACAATAGACTATTCACTTAAATAAGGTCGCCTCATAATAGACCATTGTTTAGGTTAGGTCGTCTTACAATAGACCATTCCTCAAGCGGAATCACCTAACAATAGACCACTTTTCCAGATAGGGTCACCTTATAATAGACCATTGATTCGGGTAGAGTCATCTTTCAATAGACTATTTTCTTAGGCAATGTCGTCTTATAATAGACTATTAACTCGGGAAGGATTGCCTTACAATAGATCATTCACTTAGGCAAGGTTGCCTTACATTCACAACTCCATCAAAATACATAGCTTAATTTTCATCATCAAACTCAACTAACCTAATTTCATATGTCGGGAAAATCAAAATCTAATGGCCCAAAATCATCGATTGTATTATCTTCCATGTGATCTATAATTGTATTACCTTTTACCGACTTTCTCGTCATGTAAATAATATCATATTGTATCAATAGTACTTATCATCTTACAATCCTACTTGATAGATATGGCTTCTTAAAGGTGTACTTAAGAGGATTTATTTTTGTGATCAACGAAGTTATGTAATAAACATATATTGCCTAAGCCATCCGGCACTCCATACTAAACTATAGCACAACCTTTTAAGAGTACTTTATCAAGATTCATAATACATGAATTTCTTACTCGGATAATAGATTGCATGCTCTTTTCTTTTAATATCATCATGCTAACCTAAAACATAACCTATTGCTAAATTAGTGACCATTAGATATAAAATCAATGTCGACCAATGTGGAACCAAGTATAGGAGGGTTTTGTAGGTATTACTTAATTTTATCAAAAGTTGATTGGTAGGTATCATCCCAAGTTCTTAGATTTTCTTTCCTCAATAGTCGAAAGGTGGGCTCGTAGGTTACTCGTAAGTTGAGAGATGAATCGAGTTATGTAATTCGAGCGACCTAAGAAACCTCTAACCTCCTTTTCACTACTAGGTGTTGGCATTGCCTATATGACTTTAACATTACCGGGATCTACTTTTATGCCTCTATTACTCACGATAAATTCTAGTAACTTCGGTAACTTGACCTAAAATGTACACTTAGCATGATTCAATTTCAATTGGTACCTTGTTAATTGCTTAAATAAATTCCTCAAAGTCTAAATATAATCATCCTCTAGTTTTGTTTTGGTGATCGTGTCATCCATATACACCTCAATTTCATTGTACATCATATTATAGAAGAGTGTAATCATAGCTCATTAATAAGTTGCACTAGTATTTTTCAAACCGAATGGCATGATTTTATAGCAATAGGTTTCCTATAGTGTGATGAAGGTGGTGTTCTTCATATCTTCTTCGTCCACCTTGATCTAATTATACTTAAAGAATTCATCTATGAAGGAGTAAGTAGAGTTCTTTATGATGTTATAAACCAACATGTCAATGTGTGTTAGGAAAAAAAATCATCTTTAAGGTCGGCTTTGTTTAGATTTTGGAAGTCGACACACATTCTAATCTTTCCATTCTTCTTTTCTACTACTAAAATATTAGACTCCCAAGTTTGATACTTTGATAACCTTTATGAACCCCACCTTAAACAACTTAATTTGACCTTGACTAGGATATATGGCTTCATCCTTCTCAATTCTACTTTATTAGCTTGTGCCTAAACAATAACGGGAGCTTGTGCACCATTATATCGATATCTAGTACATGCATACCTTCGTATGGCCAAGAAAATACATCTACATACTCGGTAATAGGGCAATCAATCCTTCTGTTTTTGCTTATGATATCATAGTCTCAATTTGTAGCAATTTTTTATTTTCCACTATCCTCATACTTATACTTTCTAATTCCTCTTGGTAGGGTTTTATGGACTACTCGGATAGTTCAACTTGGCAAATTCATTCACTTTTTCATCCTCTAACTCTTATTCATCCATTGAAATTAGATTTTTATATAATTTAGGCCAAACATATTCGATGCAATTATTTTAGAAATTTAGAAGATGTTCATTTTTTATAACCCTAAAAGTAAAAATATGAGAGTACAAAGAGTGAAAGAGAATGAACACATGGTTTAAAAGGAAAAATTCATGATCTTATATTAATATTAAATATAAATGCTCAGTACAATTTCTTTTCAATATCTTAAGCTAGATTACTAAAAGATTAGGATTTCAAAATAGTAAATTACTTAAAACTATAGACTCGGTTGGAGCTCTTCTTACTTCTAGTTATTAAGTTCCTTATCCAATATGCATTCCTTGATCAATGAGTTGATTAGCAAGCATCTCTTCAAAGGTGTAGATAGTCAATTACAAAATGAGTGTAATCTAAGGAGCAACTACCACCAACTTAGGATGAATAATCTCTTCAACCTTTTCTTCTTCTTCAACTTTTATTTGATCGATGAAGAGACCCATAATTTCTACTCCCAATTTTAATGTCTCCTTATTCAGAGTTGATCATAAAAGATAGATAGGGAAAGGTAGTTTGATTCGAGGAATGAGGATCCTCTTCTTATTCAACTTTCGACTCTTGATTCCGTCCAATATTTTTTTCTTCAACTCTCGACTCTTGATTCCGTCTAACATTTTTTCTTTTTTCTACTCTATATCTCTCGGATAGTCCTTCTTAGTGGGTTTAAATCCCAATCCAAAATGATGATCGACGCTTATTCCTTTCAAGTTATTCATTACTCCTAACATTCCACCACCGAGACCTTAGCACAATGGAAATCCATACTTCATTAGATATTTTGCTATCATATTTACAACTTTGGGTACTTTTGACCTTTTTAGTAAAGTATTTTAAGTACCAATTCCGTATTCACAATATTAAAAACATACAAGTTTCCATGTCAACTTCCCGCAACTTCTATATAGAACACTAACACATTCTTTAATAATGGTAGTGCCTCTTCCGTTATCACAATGACTAGTTTACTATTGGTCATATGTTTGAGCTTTTAATATAATGAAGACACCATAACTCTAGCTAAATAGATCCACGATCCGCTCAAAAGCATGCTATAAGATGGTTGGATATCAATGACCTAAAGGGTGACTTGGAATTGATTTGCCCCTATATTTAAATTGATGTCAATATCTCTTATCACCTCGCCTAGGAGAACCATTATAACTTATTCCATCATATGGCTTAGATGTATATAAGAAGCATCCACGAGTAAATGGTCTATGATATATCTACGTAAAACATCGAGGGATGAACTATTATCGATCCAAACCTTAGCAATCACATGGTTCTTACACATGGCTGTGATATGCAATGGTTTGTTATGATTCATGTCTTTTAGGCCTAGTTAATCTTCAAAAAAGGAAAAATAATTGGTAACATGAATTCTCCTTACCAAATGTTCCATGATGTCGAAGGTAACATTCGAAGGATATATGCTTTATTTAGCATTTTTGTAATGTCTTTTGGTATAATTTAAAACTTAGAATTAGTGAAGATAGAGAGATTCTAATTGGCATATTCTTCAATTCCTTCACCATACTATAATAATTACTTTTCATCACCTTCAAGTACTATACAACTTTCTCACCATCTATTGGTTTGGTTACTCGCTCTATTTTAATAAGTTCTATCAACTTCTTACCCTTCATATTTCTTAGCATTTCTAACTCTTTAGGTGTAAAGTATCTCTCACTCTGTATAAGACTTGTAACATCAAAAGTAAAGGACATGTTCATCACCCGATAGGTGTGACTTACCGTATTATACGATAAAGCTAGATGATTCTTCAAGCATCGACGGAATCATTCTTAGGGGCTCGTTGCTTATAGGTTGGTATTTATATACCTTAGTATGATTTATTTCTTATGATCAAATCATCTTTACCACTAGTCTTTTTCAAATTTTCTTAACTCATTAGGTTTCTTAAACAATAATGGTTTCCATATCATCGTCAAGCTCCTTATAGTCGTTGATATCATATCCTTATATTTAATGATATCTATAGTATTAGCTTTCATCATCTCAATCTTGACTACCTATTAGCTTTCTAAGATAACCTCGGTTATGATAACATTATGTAGAGCTTCTCCATCGACACCTTTACACCCTTCTTACTTCTATCAAATTTAGCATGCTTTAAAGTTATCATCCTTACCTCTTCTTATTTAATAGTATGATTTAGGAGTGGATTAGTGTTGATGTTTGGAGTCCTTGGGTCGTCAAAACTTATTCATCACTACTTTATGAGGGCTCATAGCTTTCTTTTGAAAGGTACAAAATCTTCTATAAAGTGTCAAATGACACCTTCATGATATTCATACTACTCATCTTTTTTATACCACGACTAGTATGGGAGTCACATTAGTTCTACTAGAATTAGGACATCATGCCCTAAACTAACCAAGCGTTAAAATAAACTCTCTCAAATATAGTGAAAGAAAAGGTAATCCTTTGAAATCTTCTTAAGTGTATGGGCTATTGTGGCTAAATTAGTTATATAGGGTTTGGTTGTTAAAATTTGGAGAAGGATGGGGTGGTCTAGCCAAATGAGGGAACTGATTGGTTTGGTAAGCGGGGGTGGTCGGATAGTATCTGGTTTGGTGGATCTAGTTAATAGGGTTGATATGAGTGGTTTGGTGCACAAAGTAGTGTTTGGGCGGTAGGAAAGGTGACGACTATAAAGGCTATTTGGTTACGTGGATGAGGGTAGAGTGGTGTTTGGATCTGATCATGGCTTTGGTTAGCATACCATCCTTGGTTGTTCTAGTAAAGTTTGGGTTAGTAAATTTCCACTTGATGGACTTCCTCTTTTCTTTTGATACCCAAATCAATGTTCTTCTTTGTTCCCCTAAAGATATTCTTGCTTTGATTGCTAACTCAACTCTCTTTATAATAATCACCATGTCAAAGAAATTTGATGAGGAAGTACCGATTAAATATTCAATATAGGGTGCTTTAAAGATGTTGGAGAATATCAACATGAGTTCTAATCCTAGCAAAGATGGATGAATTTAAGTGGCCACTTTACGCCACTTTTGTGCATATTCCTTAACTCGTCTCATTTGGTCCATTCTCTATGTCTTATAAATCGGATCGATTCGTAGTTATCTCTATGCTGAACTTATAATGTTTGATAAAGGCATCGACTAGTTCTTTTCACTTTCGATCTTAGCTACTTCTAGCCTTATATACTAGCTTAAAGCTTATCCTCTTAGTGGTTTTCATGAAAGAAGTATATTAGCAGTTTCTCATTATGTACTACATCCATAATCTTATTATAGTAATATATTTAGTGCTAATATATTTAGTGAATTTTGGCACTTTGAATGTCTTTGGAATCACCATGTTAGGTACCAACATATCTCAGCTTGCTTTTATGGGGTCATAAAAGTTAGAGATTTCAATAGCTCTCAAATGTTCCTCAATGGCATATAGCTTATCCATGTTTGATCCTTTAATTACCTTATATTTGGTAGTTTCTTCATCGAGTGAGGCTATGGTAGGCACACTGGGCATCTATAAAGTTCATGGATCTATTGTATAAGTGAATTATCCAATAAGGTAGAAAGTCTCAACATGAAATGTTATTACCCCTAGATTGTTAGGAGGTATAGTGTATGGCCTAGCTATAAGTTAGATATTAGAACCGCATATGTCATCTCATTCCGAGAATGTCCTTGATTCAAACCATTCCTCCTATTTAGAGCCTTTTCTAGTAGGCTAATCAAGTGGATGAATCTTCTTTTATTGACTCAACCTCCTATTGGTGAACCTGTTCCAACTATGCTCTTTCTTCTTTTTTCATCTATTAACTCCTAATTCAAGTGTGGTGGATGCAAAAAGAGAGTCGAGCTTCGATGGAGCGACTTATGTTTCAATTCTTATAAAATAATTGAATAAAGATATATACAATAAATATATAATATATACATGCATGATGTGAACGAGGTTATATATATATTGCATGTTGCATACCAAATCTTAAGTTGAGGATAGGCTAGATCAAATTTAGTACTCACTAAAGGCATAACCCCATGGACACCTAGGTGAGTCAAGATATATATCTACCCCTATTTTGGTCATAATTTGAGCACTTGCGAAGCTTTTGACATACCGAAGAGAATGAATACATGGTAGCAATATTGAGAAAATTTAAAATTTAGACTTCTAGAACATTCTAAATGTGACTTAAAGCCATTTCTCATTAGAGGAAAGATAAGTACAACATGTCTTCTATTATATTGATAAAAGAACATAGCTATAACATCTTTAGGAAAATTAAAATCCAAACTTCTAGCACATTATAAATATGACTTAGAATCATTTTCAAAAAGGAAAATTATAATCTTGAAGAGCCCTATTACACAAAATTTCCTACTCTATATTTCGTGATAGCCTTAAGCCCTCGTAAGAAGCAACACTAACTATAAGCTTTTTTAATCTCTCATAGAAAAGTTGGATTCTCTCATTAGTAGGAAATATTTCATCGACTAAGTGCTCAATAGTGGGCCACATTTTCATGGTATAGTTATTAGCATCTTAGGCTTGTAGATGGTACTCTATGGTTTTAGACGGTTATTCAACAATTTTTTCTCAAAATGTCTATTTCCTTCATCATCACTTGGATGGTCGGATCGTGCTCTTTTTGAGACTTAGAAAATCTTTCATGGTTAACCCGATCCTTCTTCTTGATTTCTTCCATACGAGTGCTCGGATAACATATTATATCGGTTTGGTTTACAATCCGATCTCAAGTGGCATCTTTGAACTCCTCAAGATCTACCCTTTCAGCCTTTAAGCTTGTCAATCTCGTCTTCAAGTCTCATATTATTATTGTCAAGATTAGTTAATTCCTTGACTAAGAAAGATACCATATTTGTCGTATTGTCATACACATCTAGCTCCAATCGGTGGTACCTAAGGAAAACTATCACAATAGGCTAAGTAAGATTGAAAGAATGCTTATTGTGCCTCGTAAGTGGAATTTTAATTTTTCAAAATTGAACACATCTTAGTCTAAGCGGTCTTACTGAGCTCATTGAGAGGGTACAAGTGCCATGATACTCAAAAAATTCTAGTGTTCTTTCCTATCACCATATGACTCACAATCCACACAAACGAAGTTGGATGTAGCACCTTAAGTATCCATCCCATTTTTTCCTATAGAAATTTAGGGATAAGAGTGTCTCTGCTATGATTATAGTTGTGGGATTGACATTGAGGGACTCAATACTTTTGAATATGTTAATCATCTCAAAGTCAATCATGCTCGTAATTGATAATGCCAAGATTCTTAGTCTCATGCTATTATTATGGTCATCCGGGTATTTTATAAATTCTATTTAGAGCACATTCCAAAACCATCATTGGCTCTAAACCCTTTTGGCTACTTGCTTTTCTATAGTTATAGGATCAATACCGAATAGCCATGCAAAGTCAACGGATGCTTTCATAAATGGACTATAGAAGTACACCACATTTGTTTTAGGAAATGTCGACGAAGCCTCATACTCTTCAAGTATGGATGGTAGATCCACACTTTCAAAGATGAATAGTGATATTCTAGATCTCAAAGCCCTATCATGCCTTGAAAGCACGAGATCTAGGTATTTACTTTGAGCAATTGGGCGATGTCACCAAATGTTTTTTAAAACTCAAACCTCTTTTGAATAGTAAGCATTTCCTAATAATTAAGGAGTGAGCCCACATTAGCCATCTTATCGTTGAATGTAACTTTTTCTAGTAGCTTTGACATAAAATTTAGAGGTAGACAATCTCCTTCCTCAAATTAGACCCATTCCGATTTGATCCTAAAATCCTTAATAACATTTCCTAATCTCTTTGTCATGATTTATATAGGTCGTAGTTTGCAAAAATATAAGGTTAGAACCGATATCATTTGAAGATACTTTATGTCTTAACAAGTCAACTCTAATGGATAGGATCTAGCTTTTCTATGGTTTAGGTGAAGCTTGTCTAATCCTAGAGTCTTTTTAAGTTTTTAGTTTATCTAAATTAATAGGATGTGTGGAAATGTCATTTCATAATTTTCTACGCATATGGTGAGTTTCAGTTCAAATGAGAGTCCGAGTGAGTATAAGCAAACTTTCGTCATACTTACCTTCAAATCTCTCTATCTAAATCTTAATAAGTTTTAGCTCAAGTTCAAAGCTTTTGTAGGCTTTCTTCTTCATATGTACAATAGTTCAAAGTAAAAGCATCTAACTTAGTTCACAAATTAAGCACATAAGCTAAAAGAAAATAAATTACAGTAATTAAAGATTTGAGATATGTACAAGAACAAATAAATGACTTGGCAAAATAAATAGTTTTGAAAAGAAATGGTAATAAACTAAATAAAGAAGAAAAATTGATAAAGACTAAATTTATGGCCTAACTCTAAATCCTCAATGGAGTCATCATTCGTCGCTATCTAAAATTTATGGGAATTCAAAAAAATTAATATGTTAAAATTTTTTTTTTAGGAATAAGATTTATTTATTAATTTTAGAGTCACCATATAGTATTAAAGGTAACTAGAAACCTAAAATAAACACTAGTTTAGAGATTCTTGGATAAGGAGTCTGGTATTAGTGTAGGTACCCGAGATCTCATCTTGTTTTAATAGTTTGACTTATTGTAATATTACATTCTTTATTTTATTAAAAAAAAGTCTTTCTATTAATTCTTGCCATTTATATTTTCATAAAATTAGATAGAAGTCCATATAATATGCATTGCATTAATGATTGATCGATATATGTGAGACAAACATCAATGCAATTAATTGATATCATTAAAGTTATAGCTTCATCAAGAATGGACATTGACTATATACGATAAGACTTGTGAGTGTTATACTCATGCTACAAGATAGTAGTAGAAGATCTCTTACCTATTAGCATGGTGATGCCAAAGCAAGCACTTAGGTGATTAATGCTAAAAAATGTATCACTCGACTTGACTCGCCTCGAGAACTCATTTGGCTTAGTCTATGAGAATCTCATATGATATGGGTACAACTAGTCATTTAACTTGAAGTCATCACAACTATCTCATTAGAAGATTTATGTAATTTGACACTCATTTTAATAAACTCGATCAAGAGCTACTCCTAGATGATTCATTGGGTGCTTTATGTACTTTGACAATCATTTCAATGGGCTCAATCAAGAGCTGTACATAGATGATTCATTGGGTGCATTAGAAATCTAATAGAGATAAGTGGATGACTAAGATAGGACATGTCATTTTTTATATGCTAAAAGAGTTATTACATTGCACTTCGATAAATGTCTACTCAAGAAATTTGTGGTCACATAGAAGTACACTAATAAAACATAGTAGGTTTACTCTAGAGCTAAGACATTTAAGAATCAAAGAAAACTTATGTAATCATAATCAAATAGGCTATAAACCAAGTTTAAGATCATACCGTAATGAATTGACATGAGGACTTAATTATATGGTAACCATGTTCGTAAAAGGTAATTGCAGATTAATTAATCTTCATAGAGAATTGAATAGTTATAATGCCTTGTTAGAGGCTAATCTTGATTTATGTACAAAGAGATAAATTAGGTCTTTTTTATTCTTGATATATTACAAACATATCTAAGAGCCTATTGAATCACACGTATAAATCTAAGCATTCACGTAACAAAAGAAAAGCAAAGATTTTGAAAAAAAGTTTCTAGTTTTGAAAGTTTTATATTTTGAACAAGGCTTTCATAAATGAAAAGTTTTCTATTTTGAAAAAACTTTTCTCAAATAAAAAAGTTTTATTTTTTGAAATTTTTTTCTTAATTTGGAAGTCGGTTCCAAAGTTGAAAGTAAGTTACCTAAAAAGAAAATTAGTTTCCTAATGTAGGCTTTTTAAAAATATCTAATCCAATTTATTTAGATAATCCAAATTAATTAGTAATTAATTGAGCTAAAAAAATTTTAAGCCAATAGGCTTAATTTAAAAACCTATAAGATATTTTGGTGAGAGGATAAACTTGAGCCCTATTGGATAAGGCTCATGATTTACAAGGGTAAGATCAAAAAAGCCCACCCACATTATAACTCATTGTCCTAAGAAGACAAGGATGCCACCCCATAAATAAATAAGAGGGAGGAAGTAAAAAAAGAGTAGATTAATAGAGAGATACATGGTAAAAAGAAAAAAAGGAGAGTAGGTGTTTCTCTCTCAAAAGCCAAAGTTGTCGCATCCCTCTTTAAAAAGCCTTAGTTATCACAAAAAAACCCCGATTTGATTTCTAGAGAAAAGTGAACTATATAGAAGGATTGGAGCTAGCACTCCATGATTTTTTTTAGCTTCCTTTATAGATGTTTAAGCAGTGTGAATTATCGATAGAAGTCGGACACTTGGATGGCTTTTTTTTTTTTTTGCAAAAGCTAAATCTTCGCTATAAGAGATAATCCTTTACTCGGGCTTTTAATTCATTTATATATGATTAGTTTATTCAATGGTTTAATCTTAGAAGCCTTATATGGTGGAAGATTTTTGTTTTATTCCTCTCCTCCATAGGATGCATTATCCTTCTATTGGTTATACCTTTGAATAGATATCAATCACCCAAAAGTATTATTTCCTAAGTACCATGTTTAAATTAGTCCTAAAGTTTATCTCCTAAAAATTTTTATTTTTTCCAAAATTGATCCTAATTCAAAATTTCAATTTTAATTTCCTAAGCTAAATTAATTTTTTTATTATTTTGTTTATGGCATCATATTGAATCAATCATCGGATCCTTACATCAAACGTCTCATCAATTTAACATCGGATTCGGTTTAATTCTTGACAAAACAAGTATATCAAAGAACAACCTAATTATTAAGATGTGATTGATTTGAGTTAATATCGATCTTTATTGGATTTGACACTTTGTTAATTTTTCACCCAGTATTTTCTAAGTTTTTCCTTTTTTTCTTTTACCTAGTATTTTCTCTCTTTCTTTTTTATTTTATCTAATCATTTTCATTTTTTTTTATTTTCTTCCCTTTTTTATATCATTTTATTATTCTTTCATCATTTTCTTTTCTTCTTTTTATTTGATCTTTTTTTTATGAGGAGTCATCATTAGTCCCTAAGAATTAGAAGACTCGATGATTCATCCACTTATTAATTATCTAACCTTGTGATTGAAATAAAACCTAAAAAAATAAATATTGACTAAGTGAATAAATAATTGTAAAAAAATCAATAATTCAAAAATATTAAATCTAAACTAGGCATGAGGTAAAACGAATGCATTGAAAATTTCAGAATTGATTTATCTAGAAAAATCACTAAATTAGGGGAATTGGAAATTTTAGGACCAGTTGCCTTTCAACTCAATAGGCATGGCTAGAGGCCAGCCTTGTTTTTTTCTTTTCTTTTTTTTTTTTCCGTTCAGGCTTAGGTTGGGCTAAAATCAGCCCAAGCTTACTCGTGCGGGCTGGATCGAAGCTCAACTCACTTAATCTTTCACATAAGCCCGAGTCCTCTCTCATTTCAACCGGACCAACACACACCAACCCTTAAGAATTTCCCAATTCATTCCTAAATTAGAAAAGATTGCTCTCCT
Source organism: Dovyalis caffra (assembly GCA_963924115.1). NCBI lineage: Eukaryota > Viridiplantae > Streptophyta > Magnoliopsida > Malpighiales > Salicaceae > Dovyalis > Dovyalis caffra. The sequence goes on from CAWUPB010001184.1 coordinate 5,998,262, forward strand.
TCAATCTCCGGACCTAACTTTCTCTCTAATATTTCTAGCTAAATCCCTTTTTTGCATAAACTCGCTTCATTTTCTTTCTTTCTTTTCAAATCCAAAAGCCAAGATACTAGTTTCCTCTCAAATTCGAAACCCTAGCTCACTTTTTTTCTTCTTTGCTTCTCCCTCAACCTTGTTTCTCTCAAATTCTCACTGAGATCAAAATATCTTTTCATTTTAAACCCCATCACTTAGAAAGATAGCTCGATCTCTTTCCTTCTCTCTAGAACCTAGAACCCCTACCCAAGCCATCTTTTCCCTCTCGCTCGATCAATCTCCTACTCTTTTTCAAAAAATCAAGTCCCTAGCCTCGCCTCATCTCCTAAGATAGCGTAAACCTTGACTAATTTCATCTTCTTCTTATAGATCCCAAACCCTAGGTTTTATCTTATCTCAACCTAATCCTAGGTCACACACTTTGTCTTGATTCAAACTTAAATCCTAAGCCTAAATCTATAATCAACAAATAACCCTAAAACTTAATCATCATAAGTCATCAAAACCTTTTTTCCCATAAAATCAAATGCAATAATGAATGAAATTAAAAAAAAATTATAGCATGCTAGTGATGAATACCACTCGTCATCGTTTGTTTTGGGTACATTAAGGGCTATATTGATGCAAATGGAACTAATCAAAGGGAAAATCTTACATGGGTGTTTAGATGAAGGAGTCAGGGTGAGGATGGGTAGTAGTGGTGGTGATTGTAGCTTTGATAGGCGAAAGGGTTTTTTCCCGATAAAATCTCATAAGCGAGGATTGGAACATGTTTGCTCTTTGCTTTTGTTTTTTTTTACTTTTACTATCCCGACTCTATAATCTTTATTTCCCCTCTTTCAATTCCCTAAGATTCCTATAGTTGCTCTCCATTTTTCTTGTAGGGTGTTCCCAATTCTTTCTCTTAATTGCTTCTCTTAGTTGTTTTCTCTCTATTCTCCCATACTTATTTCTCTTTTCTTTCTCTTTCCCCCGTAACCCTAATTAGACTCTTATTTATATTCGAGAGTTTTCCTCATACTTAGGATCAATTTTAGCCTCCCTCACAACCCAACAAAGTTCTAGCATAGTGTATGTTTTAGCTCTATATGAACAAAGCCAAAACATATGCTTAAAGTTATGCAATATGTGTTTTGTGTGTGCTTTGGGTACAAGTGCAGCATGTTAAAAGGGGAGGTACACTATAATTCCTTAACGAGAATTACAATACAAGAAGGAGCTAGCATTATTATCCCTTCTAGTCTATTGTCTTTACTCGATGAAGATGAACATAGTCGAAGAATGGTAGGATGCTCGAACTAACATGCTAGAGCTTTATTGAAAGAGCTTGGATAACAAGTCATTCAAGTGGTCCAAATTGGTCTTATTGTTTATGTTTTAGATTGATTTGGATCCTCGTTGGTTAAGTTATCTCTCAATTGCAGTATTTGGATGTATTATTGTAGTCCTTTTACAAAAAATTTTTTGATTGGGTCCCCGAGTCTTGTAATTTCAATCTTAGAATTTCTAATTGTTTTAATTGTATCCTCAATTGCTTTAATTTAAATTCTATCATATTCAATTATACACCTAATGTAATTCTTTTTCTTTTTCTTTTTCTTTTTGTATTCTATATTTTAATTTTTTTTGTATTTTGTATTCTTTTTTTGTATTTTGATTTTTTTTTAGTAGATTCCAACATAAAAGGGAAATCCAAATAAAAATTAAAGTATAAAAAAATAAAACAAACAAACAATAAAAGGGTGATAAATTAAAATAGAAATCAAAATAAAAAAGGCATAAAAAATTAGGGAAAATTTTGGGTTATGAAATCTAGCTTATCCAAGTAAGTGTAACTCTCACCTAGATCATAAGACTTAGCATGTATGAGTTCCATCGATGAGGGATTATGAACATCCCTGTTAAATTATGTTTTAGGTGAATTCTTACCAAATTGATGGATAATTGCTTGATGTATTGCATTGAAAGAACCATCATTAATTTTCGAAGCATGATGAGGCATGTTGCTTGGCTAGCTTATGTGAATTCTTTTCAAATCGATTGATAAATGCTTGGTGCCTAAACTTTCATAGCTTTTGTGAATTCTTGCCAAATTAATGTATAAATCCTTGGTGCCTAAATTTTCATAGTTTGTGTGAATTCTTGTCGAATTGATGGATAAATGCTTAAAACTTAATTTTTTATAACTTGTGTGAATTCTTGCTAAATTCATGGACAATTTCTTGGTGCCTAAATTTGCATAATGGGATGAATTCATGATGAATTGACATTGAACTTCTTAAACTCATGACATAGCATTGACATTAGATTTCATGAACTTATATTTTAAGCAAGCAAAGAGGTCATGTGCATATTCATATAGAGGCCACCCATAAAAATGATCCGGTGTGTACCCGGGGTTGGCTCTCGACTAGACTATATCTAGTTTATGATGTTTTCATGAAATTTTTAAAAGAGGGTTGAATCGGATATTTGATAGGACATGTCCGAAAGATAAAAAAAGAGTTTTCATCATGAAAACATGTTTAACAAACTCATGCAAGGTTACACTTATTTAGCCTTTGCTCATAATTTATGTCTTATGGTGTAGGTAATTGTAACGAGGACTAGATAATGTTGTTGCTTTAGAGGAGTTGCTAGACATATTTTGAGTTTGCTAAAAAGTGTAATATAAACGTAGGTTTTAAGCTTGTAGTCTAGACATTGTCAAAGAAATGTGCATTGCTTAGTTCCGGTTTGTAAGAGCGATGTGTAAATAGCATTTTTTACTAAGAAAATGTATGAACTAATTGATGTTTTATGAAATGAAGCTTTTGTGTTGCAAAACTTGAGTTGGCCTAATTTACGTTGAATGTTTTATGTTATAACATGCCTTTTTTGTCGATGAAATATGTTTACATCATGACATGGAAATTTATGTTGGCTTTTAATAAGTTGAACATGGTTGTCATAGGTTTAATTCTCTACCTTTAAGCTTTAAAAAGAAAAGATTTTTTTTGCTATACATTTCATGTCCCATAAAGTCCCATATCATAGGAATTCATCATGCATTTGGCAAGCATAGGACATGGTTGTGGCATGCCAAGCCTTTAATGGCCAAGTGTGTCGTAACTACGTTCAACACTCTATGAATGTTTCACATTATAGTAGAACCCATGGCATTCACGTTTAGGCCTCGAGCGCTATAAAGTGGTATCGGAGGAAGTTGATCTAGTAGGCTTAGTTAGTACACACAAACTCAAGCTTCGGCAACATTGTCAATATGTAAATACTTAAATTTTCACCAAGTATAAACTCTTGATTGATTTAAAGGTTATCAAATGTGAATTCAATATGCTTGATGATTTCTTATCATATTTACGTGAAGATGTCTATATGATATATTTAGTGCTTGATGATTTTATATTACGTTTATTTGATAAAATATATGATATGCTTAATGCTTGTTGGTATTATTGAATATGTTTGTGTTAGATTATGAACATGATGGTCATATAGGTGTGATCTAGAACAAAATAGTATTGCAAAGAGAAATCATCACGGTGAGGTATTAGAGTCTAAAGGCATTTGATGTTTATAAGGTAGCCCTTTCGTCAAGAGAGGTATTAAAGTCTAAATATATGGTTTGAAATTATGAGTTGAGGATTGGAGATAGAGTTTTGAAGGTCGATTTGATTTCCCTAAGGATTCAAGATTTTTGGTGTTATTTTAGGAATTGATAGCTTATCTAAACATGGAGCATTGATTGATTATCTTATGAAAAAGGTTAAGTTCCATCCATTAGGAGAAAAGCCATTTGAATTTTGAGTCGAGAACAAGCTAAGAATAGTGGACATAGTCTTAGCCATGACTAGTAGGAAAATGATCCAAAATGGTTATTTAGGTTATCTAGTCAATGTGGTTGATATCGAGAAGGAGAGGAATGCAAAACTTGAAGATATTGATGTAGTGATGGACTTTTCAAATGCCTTTCCCGAGAGCTTGTCGGGTTTGCCACCAAAATGAGAAGGTGAGTTTAAGATTGAGCTAGAGCTAGGAATGACATTGACTTCAAAAGCACCTTATAGAGTGACACTTATAGAGCCTAAGGAGTTGAAAATTAATTTGTGAGATTTGTTGAAAAAGGGCTATATTAAACTTAGTTGTTCACCTCGAGGAGCTCTCGTGTTGTTTGTGAAGTAAAAGGATAAAATGTTGTAGTTGTGTATTGACTCGCTATGTCTTAAACCGAGTTACCATCAAGAATAAGTATTTTTTTCTCATATCGATAGCTTGTTTGATTAGTTAAGGGGAAACACGAGTATTCTCAAAAGTTATAATATAGGTATCATCAATTATGGGTTAGAGAGGAGAATATGAAGAAGATGGCTTTTCAAATACTCGTATGGACACTAAAAACTTTTTTATGATGCTATTTGGGCTTACCAATACCTCCACGGTGTTCATGGATTTGATGAATCTATTTTTTAAGTATTTAGATAGCTTTATCATTGTGTTAATTGACAACATTCTAATTAACTCTAAGAACTAAAAGGAGCATGCCAAGCATTCACGAACTATGTTGCAAATTTTATGATAGCATAAACTCGTATGTTAAGTTTAAAAAGTGTGCATTTTGACTTAAGCAAGTATCATTCCTTGGGCATGTGATTTCTAAAAATGGGTTTATGGTGGATCCAATAAAGTTTGAGGTAGTGGAAGGTTGGAAGCAACCAAAAAATATGTCCGAATTGAGGAGCTTTCTCGACATGGTGAGTTACTATCGCAAGTTCATCAAGGTATTTGTAAAAATTACAGCCTCACTTACAAATTTGATGAGGAAGAATGCCAAGTTTGTGTGGGATGATGAGTATTAGTAGAGCTTCCAAGAGCTAAAATTTAGATTGACTTCAACATCAATTTTGGCTCTTCCATTGGATAATAAAGATTTCATCATTTACATCGATACATAAAAGATTGTGCTTGAGGCTATTTTGATATAGGATAGCCAAGTAATTGTTTATACTTTCCAATAGTTGAAAGACTACGAAAGGAATTATCCAATGCATTACTTAGAGTTGGTAATTATGGTGTTTGCATTAAAGTATAAAGACACTCGCTTGCATGTAGCTCAATGTGAAATTTACACCGAACACAAGAGCCTAGAGTACATTTTCATGCAAAAGGAATTGAACATGAGGCAACAAAGATGGCTTGAGGTGCACAAGGATTATGACATTATTTTCTATTATCACTTAAGGAAAGCGAATGTCATCACAAATGTGTTAAGTCGAAAGATATGGGTTACGTTACAAGCAAAAATATCAATGATTTAGAGAAGCTAGAGCTAGAAATTCTAATAAGAAGGGATAGTAGCAACGTGTTATGTTTAATGGTTTTAGGGTTAGATTTAAGGTTAAAAAAATAATGGAGAAATAGTTGTGAAATTCAGACTTGACTAAAATTTAGCAAAAAGTAGAAGTAGGGCGAAGTCAAATTTTGCTGCAAATGACAATGAAGTTGTTCATTACTATGGTAGATTATGTGTCCTAGTCAAAACCTAATTTCCTTAAGACATTTTTTAAGAAGCTCATTCTATGTCGTATACCATTCATCCCGGTAGTATGAAAATGCATCGGGACTTAAAGAAGATATATTAGTGAAAGGGCATGAAAAGGGACGTTATCGAATTCGTAGCCAAGTTTTTGCCAAATGCCCTCTAGTTTGTTAAGGCCACTCGGTCATACTTGAATGAAAATGAAAAAATATCATCATAGACTTCATATCCGGGTTACCTAAGTCGGACAAAAGGGTGGATGGCATTTGTGTAATCGTGGATTGATTGATAAAATCAACTCACTTCCTTATGGTGAAGTCGATGTATAGGATCTAGGAGTATGCTATTTTGAGGTTGCATGTCGTTTTGGTGTCGATAGTGTTAGAGCAAGACCCATAGTTTACGTTGAATATTTGGAAAAGCTTGCATCGAGCTATGAGGATGAATTTGAATTTTAGCACGGCATTCCACCTATAAATAGATAGGTAGACTGAAAGAGTGAATCAAGTTGCCGAAGAAATACTATAGGCTTGTGTGCTTGGTTGGTGAGCAAGGTCATAAACCATGTCTCTATGTTATGGAAATACATCAACAATCCAAGCCATATCTTAAGAATCAAGTCATTGGAATTGAAATTAGAGTTTAGCTATGAAGAGGGGCTTGTCTAGATTTTGGGCTAAAAGGCTAAGTATCTCGAGTTGTTTAAATAAGTCAATTCCAAGGATGGAATTTTTGTAAAGAGGTGAAGATGTAATGGTTAAGACTCTAGAGCATGTCAATATTGTATGTTTATGTTTATTTACTTGATGTTATATGCCTATACTTGCATTGCCAAAAATAGCTATGTCATGACATGCTAGCTTACATTGATGAAAATTATCAAGTCGTGACTTGTAATTTTTCGTTGATGATTTTCATGTCTAGTTTTTTTCTTTATTGTCAAATTTTATGCTTTGTTTGCCCTTAATATTATATGTATTACTTGTATGTGATCCTATGAAAATTTTTAAGGGGCTTGATTGAATTAATTGAATAAGTGAGAAAGAGGTTAATTTACCTTAAGATTAGTGGAAAGTTAAGTGTCATCAATTTAGGCTTACATGGGTGAGTTGGTTAGACAAGTGTCATCACCTAGGATTTTTGGCCATTTCTTTATGCATGGCTTAGCACTATAAATGGATGGAAGTTTGCTTTGGCCAAGGTTTTGGCCATTTTTTTTTGTAAAAGAAAAACATATAGACAAAGAGCTTGAGAGGGAGCTAGTCGAGAGGGATGAAGCTTTAGGCAATTGGTTAAAAGCTAGGACAAAGGCAAGGTGAAGTTCTTAAGGGATCTTGAAGTGTTTTCCTTTATCCCTAGCTTGTTCAAGTGTAATTCTCTCCTACATCACAAGACCTAGTATGTATAAGTTTCATTACTCCTACGAACATCCCTATTGAATTATTGTGTTTTTGGTGCATTCTTGTCGAATTGATGGATAATTGCTTGATGTTTTTCTTTGAATGAATTGTCCTTAATTTTTGTAAGCATGATGAGGCATTTTGCTTGACTAGCTTGTATAAATTCTTCTCAAATTGATAGATAAATGCTTGGTGCCTAAATTTTTATAATTTGTGTGAATTCTTGCCAAATTGATGGATAAATGCTTGGTGCTTAAATTTTTATAGCTTGTGTGAATTCTTGTCGAATTGATAGATAAATTCTTAGTGCCTACATTTTCATAGTTTGTGTGAATTCTTATCGAATTGATGGATAAATACTTGGTGCCTAAATTTTTATAGCTTGTATGAATTCTTATCAAATTGACAAACAATTGTTTAGTGGCTAAATTTATGTACAATTATGGGATGAATTCATGATGAATTGATATTCAACTTCTTAAACTCATGACATGGCAATTGATATTAGATTTCATGAAATCATGTTTTAAGCAAGTAAAGAGGTCAAATACATGTTCATGGAAAGGTCACCAGTGGGAATGATCTAGTGTATACCTAGGGTTGGCTCTCGACTAGACTATGTCTAGTTTATGATGTTTTGTCAAGGTTCTAAAAAGAGATGAATCTAATTTTCGACAGAGCATGTTTGAAAGACAAAAAAGAATTTTTTTTCATGAAAACATGTTTAAAAAACCCATGCATGGTTGCATTTATTGAGCCTTGCCTCACGGTTTGTGTCTTATGATATAGGTAATCATAACGAGGCCTAGAGCATATTGTTGCATTAGGGGTGCTACTTGGATGCATTTTAAGTTTGTCCAAAAGTGTAATATAGACTTACGTTTTAAGCTAGAAGTGTAGACATTGTCCATATTATACGCATTGCCTTGTTTTGATTTGTAAAAGTAATGTATAAATAGCCTTTTTGACCATGACAATATATGAAATAGTTGATGTTTTATGAAATGAAGCTTTGTTTTGCAAAACTTGTATTGGCCTAAATTATGTTGAATTTTTAATGCTATAACATGCCTTTTTCATCAATGAAATATGTTTACATCATGACAATGGAAATTTACATTAGCTTTTAATAAGTTTAACCAAGACTGTCATAGGTTTAATTATATGCCTTTAAGCTTTATAAAGAAAAGATTTTTTTTTATTATGCATTTCATGTCCCATACAAGTCCCATGTCATAGGTCATCATTGCGTATTCTACTAGAGTAAGACATGACCACTCGCATACGTAGCCTCCGGTAGGCGAGGGAGCATGTCACAACCACTTCCAACACTCTATGAATGTTTGATGCTATCATAGCACTCATGGCCTCCATATTTGGCCCTTGCTCACTATATGAACTACTCCACCAATATCTATGTTTGTTTCATAATTAATATTGCATAAAATTCTTAAATGCTTTATGCTTGTGCTTAAGAAAGCAAATACAAGTTTTCTTAGTGTAATCATCAATAAAAAAAGTCAGCATATGATTGGCACCACCTTTAGAAGGCCTCTTAAGATTAGAATGACTATAATCCAAAGTACTCTTGATCTTATGAATCATATCACCAAAGCAAACTTATTTTTATTTATCCAAAATGTAGTGCTCATAAAAAATTAATTGACATGTACTCTTTCCACCTCAAAAAAAATTCTTTTATTCAACATACTAATTCTCCATTCACTCATGTACCCTAGCCTTATAGGCCATAACCCGGTTACAATTGAATTTGATATGGAAGATGTGGAAAATGCACAACTCCAATCATTGTAGCTTCGTACAACATATACGGAGTTAGGCAAAATCATTTTCACCTTCATAGTAACAAGAACATCATTGATGACCCATATAACTCCACCTTCAAGCAAAGTAATTGTACTCTTTATTATCAAGAGTACCCAAAGAAACCATATTCTTCTTTATATCAAGAATGTGTCTAACATCAGCAAATTTCCTAACTACTCTATAATGCATTTTGATCTGAACAATTCTAATTTCAAAAATCTTGATAGGAGTATTATCACTCACCAAAACAATCCCATTATTAATAGACTCATACATAGAGAACCAACTCTTATTGTGGAATACTATGAAATAAACAATATTTATCCATTGTCTAATTGTTCTTAAAAAGCCAAATCACTAGATGTAGTAAGAACATTCTCTAACCAATCAAAATTATTTCAATAACATTAGCCTCGGCATTTTTCTTTTTTTTTCTCTCGACCGTGGCTATCCGTATTAGAATTTTGATTTTTCTTTTTCAATTTAGGATAGTTAGCCCTAATTTTTTTTTTTTCATCTTACAATGAAAATAAATCAAATTCCTCTATTGTGATTGTGATATATCGTAATCACCATTGTTGCCCTAACCTTGCTCCTTAGACCAACGCCTTTCTACGGATGCATACTTCTAGTTATTATTGGAATTGCTACATAAATTTCTTACTATAAGATCTTTAAAAATAGCAAAGAATTAACCTTCTCTAAAGTTATAGTTTTTCTATTAAACAAAAAAAAAATCTCTAAATTTCTAATATACAAAAGATTAAAAAAAAAACAGCAATAATAAGGTTTGATCCTCATCATCACATGTGGGTATCGAAACGACAAGTTTAAAAATAGGGAAAGAATTGAAAAAAGAGTTACCGGTTAGTATTAAAGATAACTAGAAAACCTAAATAATAGGTTTGTGTATGTATTTTAGGTAAATGATTGATTACGTGAAGGAAAGATAACAATCACTCTTTAGCATCCAACCTAAAGAAGGTTGCATCACATGCAAAACTAAGCATCATTTCTAATTTTTATTATGATGAATGTCTTTGCCTATTTGGGTGTAGTTGACACCAAGATTAAAATTAATCAATCAAGTGATATGAGATATAGCCGATCAAGGGTTTATTTACACTTTAAGATAAACGAGTATTCAACTCGAGGAAAGTCTATTCAAGTCATCAAAAGTTCAAGGAAAATTCATACAAACTAAAGAGAAAACAATTAAAAATGACATGGACTCATGTGTTGGAATTAAAAAGGGCTCGGTGCTACGATTTAAAAACAACGTGAACTCGAAGTCATGATTTAACAAGGAAGCAAGTAAATAATTTAAAATGACATGAACTCGAAGTCAAAATTTTTTTTTAAAAAAAAACACAAAATCAAAAATTGTGATTTCATGGGAAAGTAATTTAATAATTTAAAACGACCCGAACTTAAAAGTCAAGGTTTTAAAATGATGCAAACTAAGTCATGATTTTTCAAGAAAATAAATAAATGATTTTAAAATGACATAAACTAAGAAGTCAAGGTTTTAAAATAACACGACTCAAAAGTTATGATTTCTCAAGAATGAAAAACTCAAAAATCAAAATTTTAAAACAATAAGGACTTAGAACTATGATTTCTCAAGAAACAAACAAACAATTTTAAAATAACATGAACTCGAAGTCGAAGTTTTAAAACAATGCAAACTCGGATGTTGTAATTTCCCAAAAAATTCTTAATAATTTTAAAACAACGTGAACTTAGAAGTCATACTTTTAAAATTTAACTCAAAAGTGTCTATTTGTTTTTGGAAAATTTAAAAAGACTAACACAAATCACCATCATAAATCCATCGATTAAAAATCAAGTTTAAAAGAAACAAAACATCTCTTACAAAAAAATTGTCAAAGAAAATATAATATACAAAAACACAAGTTATATTCCAAAAAAATCATTAATGAAAACAATTGACAAAGACACAAGTCATGACTTCAATAAATTGTCGATGATAACACAAATCATGTTTTCATAAAATCATCAATAAAATAAGTTAAAGACAACAAAAGTAATGCTTTCAAACAATTTTTGACAAAAACAAGTCGAAGACGTTGCAAATCATGTTTTTACAAAATCATATATAACAAAATGGTTAAAGTTGATGCAAATTATACTACAAATTATTCTTTCATAAATTTTTCAATGAAAATATATCAAGGATGACGTGAATAATGTTTTTATAAAACTCATCGACAAAAATAGATCAAAGATCATGCAAATCAAGTTTCTACAAAATCGAAGATGACACATTATTTTTTCACAAAGTTGTTGATGATGACAAAAATCAAGTTCTTACAAAAGAAATCATCAACAAAAATATGTCAAAGAAGACGCGAAACAAGTTTTTCATAAAGGCTCGTAGATGGACAAAAAACAAACCAAATATGGCAACGCAAATAATGCTTCACAAATCAATTATCAACAAAAATTGGTCGACAATGGCCTCATAAGATACTTCACACAAATGGCTCATTATTGAATAAAAATCAACTAACAACATCCCTAACAAGTAATTTAACACAAATTATGCAATTTGAAAAATCAAGTAATCACACCATCATTTATTAAAAATCAAATTAACCATCAATTTCAACTCAAATATGTAAACAAATCACAAAATCATCATCACATAGAGATCAGCACTCATCTCAAACAAATCTTAAAATTAAATGTCATTCTCATCCTTCTCACTCTATTGTAGAGCATTGAATCTATCTTTATTTTACCTTAATATCTACGAGGGTCTCATACTCTTCGAGTTCGATATGCACTAACATATCACAACACTTTATTCTATTCAAATAAATCACAATTTATTCAATAAAGATGAAATAATATACATATAAGAGTGGTCAAAAATTTAATAACTAAAATACCTTTATGCAATCTCTAGAAAGGATGATTTTGCCTTTGGTAGGTGTACGTCATGCGCTAGTAGTTTTTTTCAAAACTACCACTAGTAGTAGTTTTAATGCAGCTAACTTATGTTCGCTCTCCAGCCAAAATCTAGCCTCACCTCTATGCATGAGTGGTTGGAATAGGTAGCAAGAATCCTTTTCTACCCTCTAATGAAAGCTGTGTTAACCATAGATAACCAAAGAGGGAGGATCGTCGGTCACGATGTCAAGTTGTCTTCCTCCTTCTTCTCTAACTTGATTCGATAGAGATGGTACGATTTAAAGCTTTAAATTAGTCAACAACAAGTTCTAAAACCTAGACGAGATTGATATTCACCATTAGAAGAAGGATTTTAGCTAGAAAGATCTTGAAGAACTCGGGTAAGATATCATAGGTAAACAGTGTCGTAGTTCAGTTCTTAATAGATGTAGCTTCTTTTATCACTTTTTATCATCATCACAAGTCAAGAAAGGTTATGGAGAGGATTATGTGTGGGTTTAGTTTGATTTCTACGACTAGTTTGGCCATAAATTACTAATTTCTAAAAAGATAGAGGGTTATTCAAGTTAGGGTGATAGAAAAAGTAGGGTTAGTGAGAGAAAGATAGGTTTTTTTTTTTTTTGCCTTTTTTTATGGTTTTCTTCCCTCTCGCCTTCGACTCTTTTTTTTTTTTTTTTTTGACCTTTTCTATTTATACCTAATTCGAATGTGTACCTAGACACTTTTAGTCTAGATTGATTCCTTCGGATGAATTAAGCTTGGTTGGTTAGGGGTTTCTTTGTCTCTATATTGGATTAGACTAATTCTAAAAAATAAGATCAAGCCTAATTCAACTTGATTATGATAGCTCTATTTATAGTTGGTTGGTTGGTTTTTTTTTTTTATCTAAAACCTATAAACAAATAAAAATCATGAAAATTGTAAAAACCATAAATTTTGAAAAATATGATAAATCGAAAAAAATGTTAGTTTGAAATTTTTGATTTTATTTTTTTTTTTTTGTAAAAAATAAAGGAGATTGAGATTGGATTATAACACTCATCATCAATTATCAATTTTAACACCAATAGAAAACAAATCTATAATAATTGAATTAAATTTATCAAGATGCGATTTTATTCGAGTACCTTCTTTCATTCAAAGCACATACAAATGATGCTTTAGGTAGACCTTGTTCATCAATGACTTGGTCATGTATAAAGAATTCAGCTTTGCCCACAAATCACATGTGGTCTTTTCGGCCACTACTTCTTACAAAACTCCATCCAACAAATAGAGATAGATTGTTGTCAAAAATCTATCATCCGACTCTTCTTTTCATTCACCCATCATCACGAGTTGGCTTTTTTCTTTATCATCAAAAATTGTTTTTAAACTTTTATTGAGAAAGAATCGCTCTTATCTTAACCTACCACAGATTAAAACTGTTAAATCCATTAAGCTTTTTAATATCGGGCGTTGATGAAGACATGGCGACATGCATAGATCAATCACAAACATACAAACCTAGATCTCTCGCTATTAGTTTGTTAAAGATTGCATACATAGATATAGAATATCACAACAAACGAAAAAAGAACAATCACATAATGCAGTGATTTCGTGTGGTTTGGCTATGTTTGCATCCATAAGCAAAGGAGATTGAAATTGGATTATGACACTCATCATCAATTATCAATTTCAACACCAATAGGAAACAAATCTATAATAATCAAATTAAATTCATCAAGATGCAATTTTATTAGGTACCTTCTTTTATTCAAAGCATGTACAAATGATGCTTTAGGTAGACCTTGTTCATCAACAACTTGTTCATGTATAAAGAATTCAGCTTTGCCCACAAATCACATGTGGTCTTTCGGCCACTACTTCTTGCAAAACTCCATCTAATCAATAGAGTTAGATTGTTGTCAAAACTCTATCATCTGCCTCTTCTTTTTATTAACTCCGTCATCACAGTTGGCTTCTTTTCTTTATCATCAAAAAACGTTTTTGAACTTTTTTTGAGAAAGAACCGTTCTTATCTTAATCCACCATATATTAAAACAAGTTGAATCCATTAAGCTTCTTAATATCAAGTGTTGATGAAGACACAGTGATATGCATAGATCAACCACAAACAAACAAATCTAGATCTCTCGCTATCGGTTTGTTAAAGATTGCACACATAGATATAAAATATCATAACAAAAAAAAAAAAAAACAATCACGCAATGCACTCGATTTCGTGTGGTTTGGTTATGTTTGAGTCCACAAGAAAAGATGAGAAATTTTACTATAATTAGAATTAAGATAGTTTTGGAAAACTTTCAAACCAAACACAAGTACACACAATCCTTATAGCACACAAGCGTATGTAATTTGATCCATTAGAAGAATAGGCATAAACACATATTTATTAGCAATATGTCTTAATCTTAATGAGGAGAGGATTTGTAATAATCTCAATACTAGCTATAAGGTTTTCAATGCTAGCTAAAATCAATTCCAAACCAATAAGAATTACATTGTTAAGTCCCAATATAATTAGAATTAGAATTAGAATTCATGCCACATCACAACAATAACAGATTTTAATAAGAAAGGAGATAAGAATTCTTAAAAGGGAGGGGAGTGGTGGCCTGCTAGTAGTACTCTTTAATTTTATCACCATTTTGGAGATCCAATGCCTATTTCCGAAATTAGTTTTTGCAGAAACACGGAGAAAGCCCGAAAGTCACACATGCGGATGTATTAATTAGCTATAGTATTTTGACTATAATCCTTTTCTCTTTATTATATATCGATTTACATGTTATTATAAAATAAATAAATGAGTAAATAAATTAACCAAAGTAGTCAATGTTAACAAATTTTGGTAAAATGAAACCTTATATTTGGAAACTTTCATAATCAGATCAAAGTGAACTAAATTTTAAGATGACTATCAAATAAATTTTAAAAATATTTCAAAAATTAAGATAATTATTATTATTATTATTATTTTTTGGAACAATTAGATTTTATAAAATGTTTAAGGAATTAAAAACTAATAATTTAAAAAAAAAAGAAAAAATTTCAATGTGATTAATCAATAAAAAAGTTTAAAATGCTTTAGAAAAAAAACATCATGAATTTTTTTTTTTTTTTGGTTATCTTTGCTTCGTAAACGACCTCGCTTCCTCGTCGCTTCTCATCGCTTCTTTCGGCTACTAGCTTTCTCAAGTGGGTGGCATTGTAAGTAACAAGTTTTTCAATAAAAAAATATCAACCGTCAAGATTAGCCTACAAAACGATTTTATCTATCACTTAAAAAAAATAAATAAATAAAATTTTGAAAATGTAAAAGAAATTAAAAAAAAAATTGAAAAGCTTAGGGAAAAAAAAGCCGAGAATGCACAATAGTTAAAATTTTTAAAAATATTTTTGAAATTATTCAATCTTTTTTTTTTAAGAAATAAAAGAAAATTTTGGAATGCTTCCACCAAACAATTTTTAAAATGCTCATCAAATAAAATTTTTTTAAAATTTTTAACAAATTACTTTTTTGAAAAAATAAATCTTGAAAATATTTGAAGAATGAAAAAATTCCAAAATTATTCAACCATTAAAATTTTAAAAATTATTTTTTAGTTAAAAAAAAAATTAACACTTTGAAGAAATAAAATATTCAAAAGTTATTCAACCATTCAAAAATCTTGGGAAAATCCATCAAAACCTGGTGTTTTGGATTAAACTTGTTTGCCTTATTGCTTGTAGCAAACTTCGTATTATTATTGACTAATATTATTATAGCGAGTTCCAATAATGTGTCATGATGTTACACTGCCATGTGCTAATAGTATCAAATTTTTAATTCGGTCTTTTTTTTTTTTTTTTTGGATTGTTTAGATTCAAATATTGTAACCAATGCTTAAAAAAAATTATTAAATTTATTTAAATGTACCGGGCTGATGTGGAGAGTGTGGTTTTAAAATTGTTTGAAGAGAAATTTCATCTCAATTGATATATAAATTAACTTGAAAATACTCTTATGTTTAAACTAAAAAAAAATTTGTTTAGAAAAAATTTGCAGTAAACTTAAGAGATAAAATTCACATAAATTTTTAAATATTTGCGTATATAGTCTCTTTAATTCAAATCGAAGAGGTGGGTTTAATTTTTGTACACAAATGGATCAAAAAATTATTACAAAAAAAAACTAAAACACATGGGTTATTGTTATAAAATAATGAATGTCCATCATCATGTTCATCCACTTTTCATATCCCCACTACTCATGATTCTTAATATGATTCAATTCATCATTCAATATGAGAAATTGAAAGGGTGATGCAATTGATTATTCATAGTCTCTTCCAATTTTCTCCTCAATTTTGAAGCCTATAAATAGGTTTGATTGTTTATTAGTTGGTGTATAAGTTTTCTAAAGAGAATAAGAGAAACTTTGAAGTTCTTATCACTTGTATCTACATTATAGTGATTTCATTTTCTTGTCATCATTTTCTTCAATTCTCATATTATTTCTATTTATTTTATAACACGTTATCAACACAAAACTCTAACTAATTGAGAAAATAGACCATGAGGTATGTATCTACCAAAACACTTAATCAATTGTTTCAACTATTGGATTTCTTTTGCACAAGTGCTCTACCAATTAGATCTAAATTATTATTTAGATCATTAAGAGGTATGTATCTAATTTATTATGTATTTTAAATTTAATGATACATAAAATATACATTTGAAAAATTTTAATAATTTAATATATAGAATCTAATAATTTAATATATATTATTTGAAAAGTTTAAATTTTATTATTATATTTGTTTTTATTTAAATTTTATTATTATATTTTATCTTTATTTCCTAACATTATTATTATACTTTGCAATATACAATTTTAATGATATCTTATCAACCATCACAAAACTTTATTTTGTGGCCCTTGACATTTTGGGCAATAATTATTGATCATGAGTGCTTGATACTAAGTTAACATCATCTACTTTTCATGCCTCGAATATGCTCTTGCGGTAGCATATCAAGAAAAAGAGTTTAAGAAATATTCTTAATCGATTTCATATTTGCTCATGGCTAAATAAAATGAAAAGCTATTGATGAAAAAGAATAAATCTCATCCAATTGGATCTATTCCATTCCCCGAAGTAAATGTGACAATTTATAATAATTTTATGCATGGACGAAGATGTAGTCATAGCCATGGATGTTGTCAAAATAATTATCATTATAATTTTGATGACCATAATATTACATCTTACCACCGAAGTGGATAACTATAAAAAAAAAAAGAGAATGAAAATAGATAAAGTCGGCATTCTAAAAATGAATGTTATAAATATGGTATGAATGGACATTAGTCGTGTACCGTTATACACCAAAGCACCTCATCAAGCCTTGTCAAACCTCGTTGAAAAAGAAAAAAAATAAAATATAGAGGCTAATTTTATATATCAAATTAATAGTAATTGAAATTAATTACTTGTTAGTTTTTATATTTATAAATAAAATATTTTATATTTTTATAATTTATGTTGTATATTGATGGTTACAAATTTATTTTACTATTCATTTATTTGTTTATGTTTATGAGGCATATATTGATTTATTTATTTTGTATTGATTTATTTGATTATTTATTTTATGTTAACATTATATATGATAATATCAATATAATAGAAAGCTCTAGAAGAGCGACTATATTATTATCTAAAGAGATAGATTTTGAAGGCTCTAGAAGAGCGATTATATCATGACTTGAAGAGATAAATTTTTGAAGCTCTAGAAGAGTGAATAAATTATTACTTGAAGAGAAAATTTTTAAAGGCTCTAGAAGAGTCGATATATTATTACTTGAAGTGACTAATTTAAAAGGCTCCGGAAGAGCAAATATGTTATTATACGAAATGATAAATTTATTATGAATGATGTACTATTCTCTTCAAAGTCTCATAGAAATTTGTTGAGTTTCAAAGATATTCATCTGAATTGATATCATATTAAGATAGCAAATGTGAATACTTATATGTTATAATCATTATATCGAGTAGAAAATATCTATAAAAAAAAATTTATCTGTTTTCTCTCATAGTCTTTATTACAAACATTGAAATGATTGAAACAAATATTGTAGTAAACCGAAGTTTACTGATTCAAATACTTTTACTATGTGACATGACCGGTTGTGTTATCTTGGGTCTTTCATAATGCAAAAAAAATTATTAAAAATTTTATATGAATATCTATTGAAGAGCCAAAAGATTCTTCAATTTAATGAACTTTCATGTTCTGCATGTTGCCAAGGCAAATTGATGATTAAGCCATCATTAAGTAAAATTGAGATTGAATCTCCGGTATTTTAGAATGTATTCAAGGTGATATATGTGGATCAATTCATCCACCATGTGGACCATTTAAATATTTTACGATTTTGATAAGTGCATCCATAAGATGGTCATATATGCTTAGTATCTACTCGAAACTTGACGTTTTCGAGATTGCTAGCAAATAATTTGATTTCGAGCATAATTTTCAAATTATACCATTAAAACAAGTCACCTTGATAATGCTGATGAATTTATTTCTCAAGCATTAAATTACTATTGATTAGCTATTAAAATAAAGGTTGAACATCCTATTGATTATGTTCATACTCAAAAAGGTTTAGCAAAATCATTTATCAAAAGGCTCCAATTCATATCTAAACCACTATTTAAAAATAAAACTCCATGTTTATGTTTGGGGACATGCAATCTTACATACAGCAACACTTATTTGCATATGACCCATAAGTTATAAAAAATTCTCTCCTCTTCGATTGATTTATGGTCATGAGCCAATTATTTCTTATTTAAGAATTTTTGGCATTGCGAGTGTATATCTTTAGTGCTCCTCAATAATGAAATAAAATGGGCACTTAAAAGAGATTGGAAATATATGAATCCTCTTCAATAATTCAATCTCTTGATTTATGAATAAGAGAAAATTTTTACAACTCAATTTATCAACTATCATTTAGATGAAATAGTTTTTTCAACATTAAGGGGAGAGAATAAGCAAAATAAGCGATTGAAAATGTTAAAAAAAAAAAAAGATTACATGGAGTACTCTATCTTATATCACCTTGATTTTTATAGAAGATAATGTGAACTAGAAGTTCAAAAGATAATTCATTTACATGGTATTACAAACCAACTCGCTAGATGCATTCTCAAATCCTAAATGAGTAACTATAATGCATGTCCTCGTTAAGAATGCTCCTATTAGAATTGATGCCCTATAAGAACAGTCTATTAATGTTATACCCAATGAATCTAAAGCACGCCCGAAGCGTGAAAGACCGATCGGTTCTAAAGATAAAAATCCCTAAAAAAAAGGACAAGATGAAAATATTCACAAAATGGTCTAATAAATTTCGATAATAGGCTTCCAAAAGAAGTCCAAATACTTGAGAAAAATCAAAAGATTTTGATAAATTATATCAATGCAAGGAGAAAATAGGACCGAAAAGAAACATCGATTGATAAGATTTTTGCATATAATATTGCAATTGATATTATGGATGAAAATAAGGATCCCGAGCCTAAATTATTGAAGAATATCGACATAAAAATGATTGGCCTAAATGAAAAGAGCAATCTAGGCAGAATTATGTTCTTTTATAAAAAATTAGTATTTTGAACCCATAGCTAAAAAACCCGAAGATGTTAAACCGATGAGATACAAATATGTATTTATGCGAAAATGAAATAAGAAAGATGAGATTATAAGATATAAAGCAAAACTTTTAACATAAAAGTTTTCGTAAAAAATTGACATTGACTATGAGGAGATATATTCTCCTATAGTGGATGCAATTGTCTTTTATTATCTTATTAGCTTAGAAAAATATATGAAAAACATTCATATGCATGCATTTAATGAATGTGATCACGGTTTATTTGTTCATTTGAAATGATATCGGTATGAAAGTCCTAGAAGGACTTAACATGCCGAAGCATGTAATACATATTCTCGATAAAAGAATTCAATTAAATTATATTGATCTCTATTAGGATTATTTTAGTATTTGTTTTATTATTTTGCTTTTTAGAAATTCAATTTATACTTTTTATATTTTATTTTATATCTATTGTTTATTACTAACTCGTGTGCATGTGATATAATCACTTCAATGAATATTTATTGAAAAGAAAGTTATAAAAAATAACCTTATTTGTTCATATGTTTTTACTTGAAAAGGGGTTTGTTTTATATGTTGATAACTTAAATATTATTGAAACTCCCGAAGAGATTCCAAGTGTCATAAGTTACCTAAAAAGAGAATTTGATGTGAATATCTTAGGAAAAAAAATGTTATCTCGACCTGCAGTTCAAGCACTCGAGAGAATGAGATTTTTATTCATCAATCAATTTATATAGAAAAAGGTTCTATAATGATTCTATATAAAGATCATTCATTGACTAGCCTATTGGTGGTTCATTTACTTGATATCCAAAAAGATCCTTTTTGACCTCGAGAAGATAACGAAGAACTACTTGGTCCCGAAGTACCATGTTTAGTGTCATCGGTGCATTGATGTATCTTACTAATAATACTCGACTTGATATAGTCTTTTCTATAAATTTGTTAGTAAGTCATAGTTCTATTTCAATATAGAGACATTGAAATAAAGTTAAATATATACTTGCGTTATCTTCGAGGAATAATTGATATGGGCTTATATTACTCCAATAAATCAAAGATAAGATTAATTGGTTATGCGGATGCATGTTATTTATCTAATTTATACAAAGCTCGATCACAACTGGTTATATATTTACATATGGAGATACAACTATATCTTGGTGTTCTATGAAGCAAACTACAATAAACACATCTTCAAATCATGCGAAATATCAATTCACGAGGCAAGTCGAGAATATGTTTGGATAAGATCAACGATCCATCATATTCGAGAGACATACGGTTTATCTATCGGAAAAGAAGTTCCAACAATATCATATGGGATAATGCTGCTTGCATAGTTTCATTGAAGGAAGAATACATCAAAGTGACAATCCAACGATTTGTTCACTAAGGTGTTACCTACCATAACTTTTGAGAAGATGATTCACAAAATTGAAATGCATCATCTTAGAGATCTTAAATAATGTCTTTAATAGAGGGAGACAAAAATGAGGATTAATGTGTACAAGGAATATTGTACTCTTTTTCCTTCACTAGGATTTTTTTCCCACTCGGGTTTTTTCCTAGTAAGGTTTTAACGAGGCATGTTTCTTGTACAATGGACATTCAAAGGAGAGTGTTATGAAATAATGAATGTCCATCATCATGTTCATTCACTTTTCATATCCCCACTACTCATGATTCTTAGTATGGTTTAATTCATCATTCAATATGAGAAATTGAAAGGGTGATGCAATTGATTATTCATAGTCTCTTTCAATTCTCTCTTCAATTTTGAAGCCTATAAATAGGCTTGATTGTTTATTAGTTGGAGTATAAGTTTTCTAGAGAGAATAAGAGAAACTTTGAAGTTCTTATCACTTGTATATACATTATAGTGATTCCATTTTTTTGTCATCATTTTCTTCAATTTTCTTATTATTTCTATTTATTTTATAACATTTATTTATTATTCATTTCCTATTCACACATATCTATTCTCACTATTCACTCAAGTTTGTCATAATTTTCTGTTTTGATCCCTCATATTTTAAAAATCTTTTATTTTTATCTTTACTTCATTTGTATTGCATTTTGGTCCTTAAAAACTTCGAGGAGAGAGGAACGACAAGGCTTATTCCGACCATATCAACCATCAAGCTCACTATTATTTTGTTCATCTTAAAGAGTAGAATCCGTTTATGGTGGTCGCAAATCATAAAATGGTAGAAGGAGATAAATCGAAGTTTCAACTATTCTAAGGGTTTTTTCTTTTTTTTTTTTTCACTTTCATTTGAAATTTTGTGTATTTTATATGCATTAAAATGAGTTTTAAATGAGTTGGTAATGTTATTTCCGTAATGTTGAGGGTTTTTTAGACAAAAAAAAATAAGATTGAATAAGTGTTTGAAGAGGCCAAAAATCCTGCAGACCCAACTTTTTTTTTTTTTTTTTGTAGGTTGGGACTAGGCCCGAGGAGAGT
Source organism: Dovyalis caffra (assembly GCA_963924115.1). NCBI lineage: Eukaryota > Viridiplantae > Streptophyta > Magnoliopsida > Malpighiales > Salicaceae > Dovyalis > Dovyalis caffra. The sequence continues at coordinate 6,020,149 of CAWUPB010001184.1, forward strand.
GCACTCGGCCTCGCTCTCTAGCTTTTTTTTTTTTTAATAAATGATTTTTTATGGATTTTTAAGGAAAAAAATATGAAAGATCAATTTTTATTTTCAATGTAATGTGACAATGATAAAATAAATGTGATATATTTTAGAGAATTTATCCGAGATTTTTTTTTAAATGCGGTATAATGGTAGATTAATATTTTAGTTTATATTATTATAAGTTTTTATTTAAGAATCAATGCATAAAGAAAAAGAAATTATGTTTTTTAAGTAGAAAATTTATGAAAAATATAAAAAAAATTAGTTAAAAATAATTTTAATAAAAAAATTAAAATAATTTTATTTTATTCGATCTATAGCATAATGCGGACAACCGGTAAGTACTACCTAAACTAAATCAAAAATGAAAAAAAAAATCCATCAAATGAGAGCACAAAAAAAAATGAGAGCACAAAATTAAAATAAAACAAGAAGAATTCTATCAAATGTCACGTATTATTAGTTGAAAAAATCTGCCAAATTTCTATTTTTCTTTGATAATTTTTTTTTTATTTTGAAGATTTGCATATATCCATTACTATTTTATGCTTAATTTTTAATTTAATTAGAAGAATGGGACAATGAAATTCAAATACGTAATTATTCAGATTATTAAAATTTTGATACCACATCAAAAAATTATTTTAACATAAAAGTTTAAGTAAGAAGGATGTTAATGAACACATTTCACATTGAATAAATATAAAATAATATAAATGATGTTAAATGATTTATTCATCACAAAATATAAGTTTTTTTGAAAAAAAAAAACTCAAACTCAACTATATAATATAATATAGTATCATAACCTCAAAAAAATACTAATGACCTAAAACAAATTTTAAAACTGAAATATTTAGCAAACTTCAAAAAAATAGATTGCGTTGCAAATAAAAGAAAAGAAAAAAAAAGGCATATCTTGCGTTCAAAAAAATATAAAAAATATTGATGATACCATTCATTTAGGAAAAGATTTAAATTTTTTTAAAAAAAAAATTGTATCTTAAATATCTAATTTAATATATGTAATCATGATGATGTGAAATGGGTGATTGATGTGCGGGTGGTTGCTTAAGAGAGATGACTTCGTGACGTTAAAATAGAGCTTGGAATTAAGTTTTGACAAGAAAAATAGCAGGAGATTGTTGACATAAAGTGTGTGGTCTTTGGTGAATTAATGCCAGTCCCTATCGATTTGGAAGAGGAGCAGGTTTTGTTAGGTTTGTGACCTGAAAAAAGGAATCTTTCTGATGTGGACTCAATCGGAGTTCTCTCTTGCTAACTCCCTAATTTAAGGCAGAAATATGCACCTCTCCTACTCTATATCTCATTTAAGGCCCGAAAGATGCATTCAGGTCTATTATTGATAACGTAATTGTTAAAGAGCACAAGTGACGGTTTCAAACATGAATTTAAAGAAACTTGCATAATCTGAAATTTTTGGATTGGATTCAACTAACCAGTAAATAACCTATAAATCAACACTATTGCAAATTTTAAGTTTATAAAACTCCAAGTTTACTAGTGTAGTAAATAAAAAGTATCGTTTAAGTATCATTAGTAAAACAGAAAAACATATAAGAAAAAAAATTAATTTAGTTTTTGTTATGAAATAAATAATGTCTATCGTCATGTTCATTCACTTTTCATATCCCTACTACTCATGATTCTTAATATGATTCAATTCATCATTCAATATGATGAATTGAAAGGGTGATGTAATTGATTATTCATAATCCCTTTCAATTCTCTCCTCAATTTTGAAGCCTATAAATAAGGTTGATTGTTCATTAGTTGGTGTACAAGTTTCCTAGAGAGAATAAGAGAAAATTTGAAGTTCTTATCACTTATATTCACATTATAGTGATTTCATTTTCTTATCATCATTTTCTTCAATTCTCCTATTATTTCTATTTCTTTTATAACATGTTATCAGCACAAAGTTCTAACCAATCGAGACAATAGACCATAAGGTATGTATCTACTAAAAGATTTAATTAATTGTTTCGAGCAATTGGATTTCTTATACACAAGTGCTCTACCAAAAGATCTAAATTATTTAAATCATTAAGAGGTATATATCTAATTTATTCATGTACTTTAAATCTATTAATACATGAAATATATATCGTTGAAAAACTTAAATGATCTACTAATGATCTAATATATGTTATTTGAAAAGCTTTAATTTTATTATTATATTTGTCTTATTTTCTAATATTATTACTATATATTATATTATAGAATTTTTATCATAACAAACCTCATAAACTTAATTTGGTGACTCTTGATATTTTGAATAAGAATTATTGATTATGAGTGCTTGATTTTGAAAAAAATATTCTCTACTTTTTATGTCTTGGATATGCTCCTGCAGTAGTATATCGAGAAAAAGAGTTTAAGAAATATTTTGGATCAATTTTATACTTGTTAGTGACTAAATAAAATGAAAAAGAATAAATCTCATCCAATTGGATTTACTCCATTCCTCGAAGTGAATGTCACAATTTATAATAATTTTAGACATGGATGAAGATGTGGTCATAGCCATGGATATGATAAAAATAATTATCATTATAATCGTAATGACTATAATATTACATCTCACCACCGAAGTGGATAACTATGAGAAAAAAATAGATAAAGTTAGTATTCGAAAAATAAATATTATAGATGTGGAATGAATAAATATTGATCATATACCTGTCGTATACCAAAGCACCTCATTGAGGCTTGTCAAGCCTTATTGAAAAATAAAGAGTAAAATATGAAGGCCACTTTTATATATCAAAGTAATAGTAATTGAAATTAATTACTTATTAGTTTTTCTATTTATAAATAAAATGTTTTACATTTCTTATAATTTATGTCATATATTGATGGTTACAAATTTATTTTACTATTTATTTATTTGTTTGTGTTTATGAGGAATATATTAATTTATTTATTTTGTATTGATTTATTTGATTATTTATTTTATATTAATATTATATATGATAATATCAATCTAATAGAAAGCTCTAGAAGAGCAATTATATTATTATTTAAAGAGATAGATTTTGAAGGCTCTAGCATAGCGATTATATCATGACTTGAAGAGATAAATTTTTAAAGCTCTAGAATAGTAAATAAATTATTATTTGAAGAGAAATGTTTAAAAGCTCTAGAATAGTCGATATTATTACTTGAAGTGACTAATTAAAATGCTCCAAAAGAGCAAATATGTTATTTTCCGAAAGGATAAATTTATTATGAATGATGTACTATTATCTTCAAAGTCTCATAGAAATTTATTGAGTTTCAAAGATATTCATATGAATTGATATCATATCAAGATAGCAAATGTGAATACTTATATGTCATAATTATTATATTAGGTAGAAAATATCTATAAAAAAATTTATTCATTTTCTCTTCTAATCTTTATTCCAAATATTGAAATGATTGAAACAAATATTATAGTAAACCGAAGTTTACTAATTCAAATACTTTTACTATGTGACATGACCAGTTGTGTTATCTTGAATCTTTCATGATGTAAAAAAATTATTAAAAAATTTATATGAATATCTATTGAAGAGCTAGAAGATTCTTCAATTTAAAGAACTTTCATGTTCTGCATGTTGCCAAGGCAAATTGATGATTAAGCCATCATCAAGTAAAATTAAGATTAAATCTCTAGTATTTTAGAATGTATTCAAGGTGATATATGTGGATCAATTCATCTACCATGTGGACCATTTAAATATTTTATGATTTTGATAAATGCATCCACAAGATGATCACATATATGCTTATTATCTATTCGAAACTCGACGTTTTCGAGATTGCTAGCAAATAATTTGATTTTGAGCATAATTTTCAAATTATGCCATTAAAACAAGTCACCTTTATAATGTTGATGAATTTATTTCTTAAGCATTAAATTATTATTGATTGGCTATTAAAATAAAGGTTGAACATCTTGTTGCTCATGTTCATACTCGAAAGGTCTAGCAAAATTATTTATCAAAAAGCTCCAATTGATAGCTTAACCATTATTTGAAAATAAAACTCTATGTTTATGTTTGGAAACATGCAATCTTACATGCAGCAACACTTATTCACATATGACCTATAAGTTAGTATAAATTCTCTCATCTTCGGTTGATTTATGGTCATGAACCAAATATTTTTTATTTAAGAATTTTTGGACATTGCGGTGTATATCCTTAGTGCTCCTTCATAAGAAAATAAAATGGGCACTTAAAGGAGATTGAGAATATATATTGGATTTAAATCCTTTTTGATAATTAAATATCTTGAATCATGAATAAGTGATATTTTTACGAGCTTGATTTATCGACTTGTCATTTTGATGAAATATTTTTTTTAACATTAGGGGAGAGAATAAACAAAATAAGCGAGTTAGAAATGTTGAAAAAAGAGATTCCATAGAGTACTCTATTTTTATATCAATTCGGTACAAAACAATGTGAACTAGAAGTTCATAAGATAATTCATTTACAAGGTATTATAAACCAACTACTAGATGTATTCTCATATCCTAAAAGAGTAAATAAAATGCATGTCCTCGTTGAGAATGCTTTTGCTAAAATTGATGTCCTAGAAGGACAATCTATTAATATTATAGCTAACGAATTTAAAGCACGCCCGAAGCGTGAAAGACCGATCGGTTCTAAAGATAAAAATCCCTAAAAGAAAAGGATAAGATGAAAATATTCACAAAACGGTCCAATATATTTCTAATAATAAGCTTCAGAAGAAGTCCAAATACTTGAGAAAAATCAAGAGATTTTGATAAATTATATCAATGTAGGGAGAAAATAAGATAGAAGAGAAATATTTATTGATAAGATTTTTGTATGTAAAGTTACAATTGATATTTTGAATGAAAATAAGGATCGCGAGCCTAAATTATTGAAAAATATTGGCATAAAGATGATTGGCCTAAATGAAAAGAGTAATCCAAACAGAATTATGTTCTCCTACAAAAGAGTAGTTTTTTGAACCCATAGCTAAAACACCCGAAGATGTTAAGCTAGTGAGATACAAATATGTATTTATACAAAAATAAAATAAGAAAGATGAGATTATAAGATACAAAGAAAAACTTTCAACACAAGAGTTTTTGCAAAGAATCGACATTGACTATGAGGAGACATATTCTCCTATAATGGATGTAATTATATTTCATTATCTCATCAGCTGACAAAATATATGAAAAACATTCATATGCATGTATTTAATGAATGTGATCACAATTTATTTTTTTCATTTGAGATGAATCAGTATGAAAGTCCTAGAAGGACTTAACATGCCAAAAGCATGTAATATATATTCTCGAGAAAAGAATTCAATTAAATTATGGAGATCTCTATTAGGATTGTTTTAGTATTTTTTATTATTATTTTGGTTTTTAAAAATTCAATTTATACTTTTTATATTTTATTTTTATATCTACTGTTTATTACTAACCCATGTACATGTGATATAATCACTTCAATGATTATTTATTGAAAGAAAGTTATAAAAAAAAAAAACCTTATTTGTTCATATATTTTTATTTGAAAAGGAATTTGTTGTATATGTTGATAACTTAAATATTATTGGAACTCTCGAAGAGATTCCAAGTGTCATAAGTTATCTAAAAAGAGAATTTGATGTGAATACCTTGAGAAAATAAAATGTTATCTCAACTCTGCAGTTCAAGCACTCGAGAGAATGAGATTTTCATTCATCGATCAATTTATATAGAAAAAGGATCTATAATGATTCTATATAAAGATCATTCATTGACTAGCCCAATGGTAGTTCATTCACTTGATATCCAAAAAGACCCTTTTCAACCTTGAGAAGATAACGAACTACTTGGTCCCGAAATACCATATTTTAGTATCACTAGTGTATTGATGTATCTTGCTAATAATACTCGACTCGATATAGTTTTTTCTATAAATTTGTTAGCAAGTCATAGTTTTGTTTCAATATAGAGACATTAAAATAAAATTAAATATATACTACGTTATCTTCGAGGAGTAATTGATATGGGCTTATATTACTCTAATAAATCAAAGACAAGATTAATTGGTGATGCGGATGCGAGTTATTTATCCGATCTACACAAAGCTCGATCACAATCGGTTATATATTTATATATGAAGATACAATTATATTTTGGTGTTCTATGAAACAAACTATAGTTGCTACATCTTCAAATCATGTAGAAATATCAATTCACGAGGCAAGTCGAGAATGTGTTTGTCTAAGATCAACAATCCATCGTTTTCGAGAGACATGCGGTTTATCTACCGGTAAAAGAAGTTTTAACAATATCATATGAGGATAATGTTGTTTGCATAATTTCATTGAAGGAATAATACATCAAAGTGATAATCCAAGCAGATTAATTCGCTAAAGCATTACCTACCACAACTTTTGAGAAGATGATTCATAAGATTGGAATGCGTCGTCTTAAAGATCTTAAATAATGCATTCAACGGAGGGGACCAAAATAGGGATTAATGTGTGCAAGGAATATTGTACTCTTTTTCCTTCACTAGGATTTTTTTTCACTCGGGTTTTTTCCTAGTAAGGTTCTAACGAGGCATATTTCTCGTACAATGGACATTCAAGGGAAGTGTTAGGAAATAATGAATGTCCATCATCATGTTCATCCACTTTTCATATCCCCACTACTCATGATTTTTAATATGATTCAATTAATCATTCAATATGATGAATTGAAAGGGTGATGTAATTGATTATTAATAGTCCCCTCCAATTCTCTCCTCAATTTTGAAGCCTATAAATAGGCTTGATTGTTCATTAGTTGGTATAAAAGTTTCCTAGAGAGAATAAGAGAAACTTTGAAGTTCTTATCACTTATATTCATATTATAGTGATTTCATTTTTTTGTCATCCTTTTCTTCAATTCTCCTATTATTTCTATTTCTTTTATAACAGTTTTTTCCTTTTCTACTTTCCATTAAGGTTTGTTTTTGTTTATGAAGTCACTTTTTTGCATTAATTTCTTATCGTTTTACTTTGTATGAGTGGGTGGTCTAAATGAATGATTTCCCTAATGTAATTATTGCATGACTTATAAAGCTTATAAAGACAATAAATGGCATTTCCACTATATATCTTAATAATATTATTTTTTATTAAAAAAAATTGGATATGCTGTACCAAGCTCTAATATTATCTCTTGTTGCAAGATAATTTTCATATCAAAAGGAATATATATATATATATATGATGTGTTTGCTCTATTCGAGAAAGTATAATATTTTTTTTTAAAAAAATCAATTTTACTTCTTCTTCTTCTTTTTTTCTTTTTTCTTTTTTCTTTTTTCTTTTTGTGTTTATAACAGTGCTATTATTATTGTTGTTGTTTTTGTAAATCAAGTGATGCAAAAATTATTGGATAACAAATTACTCCATTAATTTTGACTTCGTCAAGTCATTGCTAACATGGAATGTATATATATTTCTGTAATTATCATAGCCGTCTGTGATGTTCATAATTCATATCAAAAAGACAATTTATATATGTGTTTCTTGATGTTAATTTATAATACTAGGGATTTTTTTTTTTTTTTTTTGAAAAAATTCACAGACATATCGGTTGATCCGTACCTACGTTTAAAAAAAATGGATTTGTATTAAATTCAAACGTGCAGTGATCTGAACCCCCCAGATGACATGATCCGAGCCCACCGCTAGCATAGAGTTAGGTCCAGGTAATGTCAGTTGATATTATATATATATATATTGAGTTAATAGGTTAATATGTTTTTATATAATACATAACTTTTCATTATGTCTTTACATTTTTAATTAAATCAATTTAATTATTAAATATACTTTAAGTATTTAATTTTTTTAAAAGATTTTTAAGATAAATTATTAAAATTAGTCATACGATTTGTACATAAATGAAAGTCTTCTATTTAACTAAGTAGTAAAGACAGTTTAGTTAATAAAAAAAATAATTATATGCAAATCATATGAATAATTTTGACAATTTAACCTGAAAATCTTGACAAAAAATCAGATTGAAAACTTAATATATATATTAAAAAATAAAATTAATCTAATTAAAAATATATTAAAAAATTATTATATTATATAAAATTTGATTGAGCTATTAATTTTTTTTTTCAAGGTGTAATCGATGTCAATGAAACTTTTTCCTCGTCCGATACTAACTTCCTTTTTCCTTGATACATTTTTTTTCTTTTTCGAACAACTTGGCATATATATTATTTTAATATGGACTTGAAGCAAAAGTCAATATTACAGATAACTACTTACCACTACACCACTTGGAATTAATTTTCCAAATGGTTGAATAATTTAAACCTTTTAGCATCCCAGATGTTTCATAGTTTACGAAACCCCAATAATTGTCTCAAATTATTAATAATATATGCAAAATACTACTTCTGACATGTATCTTATCTTATCCTTAATTTTTTTTTTTTATTTTTTTTAAAGCTACTTTGAACATCTAATGTGAAAGGTTTTCAAACGGCTAGATTCTTTCCAATGTCTAAAATTATTTTGACTTATTCTAACTAGTTAATAAGGTTTGTCTATGCTTTATAAATCTAATTATCATTCTTGCTTCATGGTTTAAATTGTCTAAAATTGTGACCACCATTATTATTTTACTAACCAACAAAAAAGAAGAAAGTGATATTAACAAATGGTTTATTTAAAATCAAGGCATATGTTACCATTTGCAATTGGACGAAGTGACTTGACCATGCCATCACATATCATTTTCCCCCCAGTTTCTTTCCTTTTCTCCTTTAAAGTAAACGCCATGTACTAAAAAAATCATTCTTAATTAGTCAGAATCAGCTCACCCCAGTCAAGTCCAATACTTCAATTCTCAAATAAAGACTGTCTATTTCACTTGAATTCAAATTCGATTCTCAAATAAAGACTGTCCATTTCACTTGAATTCAAAAGGCTGTCCAGTGATTCTTCAAAAAAAAGTTGAATTATTAAGGAAAGTAAGAGTGTGTGACTGTTTATGCACTAAGTAGTGTTGTCACTCACTTCATTGTGTGCTCATTGTTTTCTTTTCATGTAAATAGTTTTTTATCTCAAAAGGAAAGGAACTTGAATGAGATTTCAGAAGTGAACTTTTGAGAATTAAGAAGTTATAATGTAAAGCATATATAGACTTTCATTAATCCAAAATCAAAGTTCAATTGAAGGAATGTGTGGTAGACCGTGAAGTAATTTCTTTGATTGATCCTTAGAACGGTCAATTGAGCTTTTTGAATGTAGACTTTAACAAGTCTTCTTTTTCTTTTTTCATATTCAGATGTAATGGAGTGTTTTTTAATTAATTTTTATATTAATTAGAATTAAATTTATTATTGTTTAAGTTAGATTAATGTCATATCACGTCTAACTAGCTATTGGCTCATTTTAAAGGTTGGACTTTGTAAATCCACCAATAATATATATATATATATATATATATATATATATATGTTTTGCAAAAATAAAAAACTTCCAAATAAGTTATGAACATAACTGATTTCATCTTTGATCACCTTTTTCTCTTAGGAAATCGAAATATATACTTTAATGTAGATCGCGAAAAGATTGACATTTAAGATGTTTGATGCAGTGAACATAATTAGTTTGTACTAGATATGATAAAACAAATTGTATAATATTTGATATACATACTAAACATTACAAGAAAAGTTATATTGTATTTAGCGCACACTTTGGACATGATTAATTTTTGTCATGTCCAAAGATGTCCTAAAAGCAAAACTAATCCTTATGTCCAACAGTGATTAATCCTTGTCCTGTCCAAGATTATCCCCAAAGTAAAATTTTTGTTTCACCATGGAGAGTGGAACAAGCTTGGCTAATACCATGCACAAAATTATTATCCCTCAGTTTTTCATATTATATACTCCCTTCACTCCAAAGAGATTGTCTCATTTTCTATATATATATATATATCAAAATACTTATTTGGTTAAATTTTTAAATAATATATTTTTTAAAAATATCTCTAATTGATAAAGAAAATCAATTATTTCTTCACTTTTCTGTTCTTCACTAACAAAAATCAATATTTTTTTTATATTTTTTTCTTATACATACAAATACCTTTAATACAAAAATTTTAAAAGAAAGTTTTTTGTCACATGAAAAATATTCATTGCTATAAAGAATTTATTGCATGCCAAAATTTTGAGAGTAAAGCATTTCCATTAGTATGTTATTTTTTTATGATTGTTTTAAATTTGATTTTTAATTAAATTAATGATTTTTTTATTTATTTACCACCTTAATTTTGGATAGATTTTCTTTTTAAATTAATATTGATTACTTACTGATTAGATTTAATAACTAACAATTTTAACAAAAAAAAAAGATATTTAGAAAAATATGAACAAAAAATGTTGATATGACATAAAAATTAATAACTTTTTTAAATTCTATGAAAAGCCAAATGGGATGATCTTTTTAGAACAGAAGAAGTATTGCCCATTTTTCACTCATTTATTTTTTAATTTGATCGACTAAATTTTGACCAAGTTTACCTATATTTTACTAAAGTGAATTATTACATCTTGGGGCTTATTTGCAAATGTTTTTTTTTTTTTTTTTTGTAATTCAGGAACTAAATTACATATATTTAAAAATAGAGGACCAACAAATTTTATTATGACTAACATGCTATCAAAATAAAATATAAAGACTAAAATAAATTATTGAAAATTTTCAAAAATAAATAAATAAATAAATTCTTAGAAAAACTTCATTCACCCTTGTCGTCTGGTACCAAACGCAAACTAAGAACATGAATTTGTCTAGTTCAAACAATATTTAGTCTAATTTGAATTGTTTGGTTGTATTCAATATATCGAACATACTCTTAACAGTGCTAATGAGGGCGCGCATACACACATTTAAGTGGGGTGGGGGGCTGACTTGGAATACTGTAGAATGTTTATTGATTTTGCTGTCTCCTATTTAATTTTTGGACTTCTTCAAATGTGAATGAGCTTTATTGAGAAGAAAAAAAAAAAAAAAAAAGTAGCCAAGCAGTCGAGTTATGTCAAAAAAAAAAAAAATGGCACTGGAAAAAAAAAACGAGAGAAGGAAAATGAAAATAAAACCCAGTTTCCAGCATATAGTTCGGCTTAGTTATATGTGTTTTGAAATCAATGAGTCTAAATTTTGAATTAAAGACCTTAGAAAGGTAAAAAAATTTATGAGATTATTGGTTTTAAAGTCTAGGATTTTTTTTTTTTTTTAACAAAATGGATTGGATTTTTTCCAACATGTGTGCAAAATTTCAGCTCAAAATACAAAGAACTGAAATTTTTTTTTTAAAAAAAGATAGTAACTGAAAATTATTAAATAAGCTAAATCTCAACAAAAAAAAAAAAGTTTAAGAATTCCCAAAACTAATAAAAAAAATTAAAAACTCAACTTCAAAATTACTTAAAGTTCAATAGTGATTAGACTTTTTTTTAGTCATTAATTAATTCATTTCTTAAAACTAAAAGAACTACTACTTTAGTAATTTGCAATCTACTATGTTATTTATTTATTTATTATTATTATTAAAAGGAGTGGCTAGCTTTAATAGATATTTTCACGTTACACATTCATCTACTATGTTTTTTTGATATCATTCTCTGCTACGTACTTCTTTTACTCAATGGAGGTAGTGGTGTGCAAACGGTTCGGTTAATCGAAAACCGAATCAAATCGAACCGTATTAAGGTATTTGGTTCGGTTTTGAATTTAAAATTTATTATTTATAACTGAACCGAAAAACCAAAATTTATTTTGGTTCGGTTCGGTTTTTTTAAAAAAAAATCGGTTCAAACCGAAAACCAAAATTTATTCCTAAATTTCGGTTCAAATCGAAAAACCTAAATTCCTATTTCGATTTCACTCTCACTCTCACTCGGTCACTCTCTCGTTTCTCTTCTCATTTAGACATTTCCATCAAAATAGTCAAATACCAAATCCCTAACCCTAAGTCCCTAGCCGTCGGCTGCCGCTGCTCGCCTGCCTTCTTGTCGGCTGTGACACTCGCCTCGCTACTCGCTAGACGCCGCCTCGTCGCCCTCGCTACCGCTAGACGCTACCTCGCTACTCGCTAGTCGCTGCCTAGTGCCTAGGCTGCGTTTGGGCATTCTCTCTCATTCTCTCTCACTCTTAGACTTGATGACCACGGCCCGCGAGTACTATTACATGTGATTGTGTGGCAAGGATGGGGAGATCATTGGTTAATTTGGTTAGATTTGTTGATTGTTAATAGCGACTTTGTTTCTCTGTTTTCTTTTAAATGGTAATTATTTGGGCTTCATATGATGAACATACTATGAACTTGCATCATGGTGAGGCCAAAACACTTACAAGTTACAAAGCCTACCTAACCTAACAATATTATACAACATAAGGGGAAAGGTTCTACTAATAATGGCATATAAAAAACGACAAACATACTCGCATTATATTATGCAAGCGATACTTGATTGGTATGCTATTACAAGAGTATACAACTTGATTGAGAGACGGAAGAGTACTACTTATAGAGGTTGAAAAGTGGCTTAAGTTTATCCTCTAGCATGAAGAGATGTTCTTTTTGGGTTGAGCTTAGTTGGGATGATAACCTTGCATCAATAAGCTTTACACTTCCTTTACATGTCAAAAAAGTAACCTAAATTTGGATATGCCAAAACCCAAAAGTGCATTGGATGAGTGGATATGAAATTAAATTGGGGTGAGCGAGACTCGGTTGGTTCCACATTAGATTCGACCAAGCTGTAAACGAAAAAGGGGATGCATGGCTTTAGGTTTGGACGGGGAGAGGGAGCCATAGGGGACGAGACACGGTATGAAGATTATGCTAGGATTTAGTAGGGCATGCACCAAGCTTTCTTTTGTAGAAATTTAAACTCAAATTTCTCTGTAAAATAGGTTTAATATATCTATTTGAAAGGAGTTTAAAAAGTTGGTGCAATACAAATATTATTAAGCGAGTAACCAATATATGCCAATTGCCATCCGAATGCATAGTTGTACTTGTATCCTCAATTACTTTTTGTATATTGCAAACAAAGTGTCCTTGGTTTATTGATGGAAGATAATCTAACAGACAAATTTGAATCATAACTAGATTTTGAAATTTGCAAAATAATCTATACTTGCATCGGATGCATGCAAAAATCAATTTCTAGACACGAGTGTCCTTGTGTGTGGCCATACACTGCCTTCCGTAGCCAACTGGATGCTGCAGTAGGCCTACTGCCGCAGCCGTAGGCCTACTGGCAGCAGGCTAGCCTACTGCCTTGGTGCCTCCTGCCTAGCTATATTGTTTTTTTTTTTTTTTTGGCTTAAGCTTAAGGACTAAGGAGTGTGAACTGTGAAGATTAATACTTTTTTTCCTATGTTTTTATGTAGATGTCGTAATCTCAATCCATATAGATGAATTATGAAAGCTGTGGATTCAAGCAATCCTAATCCACAATCAAGTACAACTCCAAGTAACACTCAAGACGGTGGCAAAGGAAAGAAGAGGAAATCAATGAAGTCAAGATTGATGGTGTGGGATCATTTCACAAAGTTTGAAGATGACAAGAAAAATATGAAGGCTAAATGTAACTATTGTGATAAGGTATTTGCTTGTGATCCTTCAAAAAATGGGACAACTTCACTTAGGTCTCATGTTTTGACTTGCAAAAAAAAACCCTTTTAGTTGTATTGACTCTACCCAAACTCAATTAGACCTAAGAAAGCTTGAAGCGGGAGAAAGCAATCTTACCACATGGAAGTTTGATCAAAATGTTAGTAGAAAAGATTTAGTTGAAATGATCATTCTAGATGAGCTTCCATTTAAGCATATAGAGGGTAAGGGATTCAAAAAGTTTTTGTCTAATTTGCAACCTAGATTCAAGATTCCATCTCGTTTTACAATTTCAAGAGATTGCTATCAAATTTATCTAGATGAGAAAATAAAGTTGAAACAATTTTTGAAACAAAATAGTCAAAGAATTAGCCTTACTACGGACACATGGACATCTATTCAAAGAATCAATTACATATGTTTAACGACTCATTTTATTGATAATGATTGGAAGTTGCATAAAAAGATCTTGAATTTTTGTCCGATTGATAGTCATAAGGGAGTAGATTTAGGTATTGCCATTGAGAAATGCTTGATTGATTGGAGAATTGAGAAGGTGTTTAGTGTTACGGTTGATAATGCGAGTTCGAATGATGTGGCAATTAGGCACTTAAAAGATGTGATTAAGAATTGGGGTTATAACATCTTAGATGGTGAATTCATTCATATGAGGTGTATGGCACATACTTTGAATCTAGTTGTTGTTGATGGGTTAAAACATTTTAATCCTTCAATCGTTCGTATTCGATCGGCTATTAGGTTTGTGAGGCAATCTCCGACTAGGTTGAAAAGATTTAAGGAATGCATTCAACTTGAGAAAATTGATTCTAGGAGTTTGTTACAACTAGATGTTGCTACTAGGTGGAATTCAACATACTTGATGTTAGAGTCGGCTCTAAAGTTTGAGAGAGCTTTTAAGATATATGAGCAAATTGATCCTTTATATAAGAGTGAATTTGATATAGATCATGATGATAATGTTGTTGGGCCACCTAATGTTGATGATTGGAAGTCTTGTAAGAAGTTGGTGGGCATGTTGAAAATTTTTTGCAATCTCACTTTGCGTATTTCGGGTTCTTTGTATGTGACTTCAAATATTTATTTTGAAGAGATTTATGCTCTCGAACATGTTTTGAAAAAATGGCAACAAAGTGGGGATTTAGATGATTTTACATTGGCCAATAAAATGAAAGAAAAGTTTGAGAAGTATTGGGAGGATATTAAGAAAATGAATAAGTTGATTTATATTGCGACAATACTTGATCCTAGGCATAAACTTGTATTTATTGAATTTTCAATCAATGAATTGTATGGTGATTTGAAGGGTCAAAGAATGTCAAATATTGTCAAGGAATCTATGCATGCTATGTATGATTTCTATTGTCGTTCGTCAACATCTCAAGGTGAAATTGGCCAAGGTAGTGGGAGTCGGGAAATAGATGTGGGTTGTACAAATGAAGAAATGATTGATGAAGAAGAAATTAGAATAAAAAGGGAGATAATTATGTGTTTTGAAAAAAACAAGTGTGTTATTGGAGGTGGAGGAAATAAAACGGAGTTGGATAAATATCTTAGTGAAGTTGCTGAAAATAACGAGTGCTGATTTTAAGATTTTAGAATGGTGGAAAACCAAGTCTCCTCGGTTTTCCATTCTTTCACAAATAGCTAGGGATATATTGGCGGTTCTTGTTTCTACTTGTTTCCTCAGAATCGACATTTAGCATTGGAGGAAGGGTTCTTGACTACTTTAGGAGTTCTTTGACTCCTAGCTTAGTGGAATCTCTTATATGTGCTCGAGATTGGATTAAAAATTCATCGACACCAATTATTATTGAAGAAAATTTGTAAGATGTTGAGAAAATGCAAGATGGTAATTTCTATAACTCTTACCTTTTCATTTGTTATTTCTTTCCTTTATATTAATATTAAAAGTTTAATTTTTTTATCTTATATTTTCAGAGTTACCACTTGCCACTACCTCTATTACAAATGATTGAATCTTGATGGGTTGATGACTTGATGGTGTTTTGGCGTAATGAATGGTATGTGGTATGTGTAAGTTACTAAGTTTCTACTTTCTAAGTTTGATTTTTTATTTACGTTGTTTGTGCAAGTTTAGTCGGTAAGTGGGAATTATAAATTTTCATTTTCATTAAACTAGAGAAGAGAACCATAGTAGGTAGTAGCCTACCGCCTTAGTGCCTCGTGCCCACCGGAAGTAGGCCTGCGACGGTGGCCGGTAGGCCTGCGCCCATCGTTGTAGGCCTGCTGCTAGTAGGCCTACTCGGGTGGGCGGTAGGCTTACTGCCTTGGTGTCTCCTACCTGCGACGGTGGGCGGCGAGCCTACCGCCTTTGATTTTTGTAGCATGTTAATATTCTCTTTCGGGAGCATTGAGTGTTTGTTGGGATTTCATTCTATTGCGGATCCTGAAGGAGTAAAGGTATTGCAAATGCACGGAAAGCATTTGTTTTAGGACAGAAAGAGAGCTCGTGTCTTGTCTTCTTTGTTGAGAAATGAGAACAAACATTCTACCATGCTTTTGTTGTTTAATATCGATTGTATTGTATATGGATCTTTGTTTCATCAAAAATTATTTTGCATGACTTATTTCCTTTTCGATATATGAATGTTAAACATGTTGGATTGTTAGGTGTTTAAATTTGACTTTAATTGTGAATTTTTTTTTTTTTTGGTGTTGAATTCTTTTTAGAAAAGAAAGTGGTTACTTGTTAGCTCGACATTGCTAATTACTTAGCTCGGACAAAGAATAAATAAATGGAAGTTTTAGGAGAAGCTGTCTAAAGTCCGAAATGGAGAAGTAATGAAAAAGTTCGATTAAACCGAATTATTTCAAAACCGAACTGAAATAATTTGGTTACAAACCGAATTAACCGAATTAATTTTGGTACGGTTTCGGTTTTTATTTTTCCTACTTTGGTTAATTGAAAACCGAACCAAATTATGCTTAACCGAACCGTTTAACCAAATGCTCACCCCTAAATGGAGGAGCGAAAAATTAGAACTCCGGACCATTAAACGAGTACGTAGTTTCTACTAGGTGGGTAAAAAAAATCTCAACACATGGGAATTCTAAACGGAGGGCATATATATAGATCCTTAGTATGTCCATTTAAATCGGATCCACCCAACCAATGCATCAATTTTCACGATTTATCATCCTACTTGATTACAATCTACAAATCATAGCCTACTATATTCCTTAAGTGTTTAAACTTAAAAATAAAGTTGATAATTTGTAAGAGTTGCATTGTATTTATTATTATTGACTTCGTGTGTCTTGTGTTTTATTTGTAGTTGATATTTATAGCCCTTCTATACTTATAAGTTCTTCTTTACTAGCCGCGTTAATGAATTGCATAAATTCCTTCCTTGAGGCTGCAATGTTGCATGTTTGTCGCAATGTTCCATGCTTGCCTTGAGTTGCGAGTGCCCCACCTTCGTAAGTGTTTCCACTTATTTGTTACAACATAATTACATCTCTCTTATTTTTTATTCCAGTCATTCAATTCATCTAGCCTCTCATTGCATATAAGTCTTGGCTTCCCATGTCTTTTATCCATAATGCAATTCTGTTAAGAATTGTATTAGGATTTTTTTTCTTTTAAATGTAAAACTCTTTTGGACCTTTTCCTTGTGTGGGCCAATGGGCTTATCTAGGTTTCATCTTGTGGACTTGCCTTTAGGCCTATTAATGGTTTTTAGAGGCCATTAATATAATCTTTATAACTAAGGTCTTGTTAGACTCTAACGAATATGCTCCCCCTCCCTCTCTTTTTTTTTTTTTTTACCATGTGAAATCAATTCTTGCATGCTAAAAGAAATAATTACTTTGATGTTCGTTCGTTTCCCCCTAGTTCCTAATGTTGCAACCAACACTAGAACTAGCATGTCTCTTTAATTTTTGTGTACTGATATGAAAGAGTCTCGATTGTATTTCCGGTATTGAATCAATTCCTAATTCAAACTCTATGGTGGTTTTCTTCCTAATTCTAAGGCTTCGATCTTTCGCCTCTTTTATGTTTTCGATCAATCCTTTCATTCATCATTTCCCAATCTTTCATCATTTTAGTTTTTAATTCACTCCATATGGCTTCTAGCGATAAATCTCCTTCCAAATCTTGAAAGTATCATTTCCTACTCTAATTTGTATTTGGGATTGCTTTGCAATTAGACCACCATTTTAAGTTTACTTTTTCTCATCACCGCTCCCTAATCCATTCCACTTTGTTATGGCTTTATTGATGTTTGTGAAACATAAACCATATTATACTCAACTAATGCCAAACTCCATTTACTAGTTATACTAGAAAAGATTGGTCTATTTAACATATACTTGATTACATATGTTTATGCAATAACTTATACGGCATGAGATTTTAGATAATGTATTAATTTGATTGATGTATGATACAATGACGGACATAATTTTTTTATAGGATAGTATCTAGTCTCAACATCATTCAACATTCTACTCAAGTAGAATATGGCTTGCTCTTGACCTTGTTCATTGTCTTGAGCTAGGATGCTTCTAATGGAGTTTTTTGCTACTTCAATGTACATCATCAATGGCCTTTCTTACTCTAAAGGTACCAAGATAGGTTATTGTGTTAAATACCCATTATAAAAATATCAAGAAATAGCAATGGATTATTTTGTCGTTATTTCCTACAAATTTGTCACTAAATGGCTTTAATGATGGATTAGAAAGAAAATCCAATCCATCGTTAAAGTGGTGGTTGCTATTTTTTTTAGCAATAAAATTTTTTTCCATGCTATTTAGTGATGGATTTTTCATCACTATTTTATTGATATTTTATCGCTAAATGTTTCTAAATTAGTTATCTCTAACATTTCAAATTTGTCACTAAATGTCACTACTTTCACTTATTTTTATCACTAAATAGAGACGATTTGTGATTGTTGTTTTTTAATTACTAATATCCTTACAATTTCATTGCTATTTAGCGATAGAGTATCATCCGTTGCTAATTTTTTTACATGAACTGCCATTTATTGATAATTGTAACAACAAACGAATATAAATAATACCTTATTAAAACATGTTAATATTATTAAATAAAACTAAAATCATATTAAATTACATTAAATAAATATATAAGTGTGTTAAGATGTATAAAAATATTAAAAACTTTTTAAAAAAATAAGAAATTTAAGTGTGTTTGATAACCTATTTAAGTAGCTTACAAAATTAAGGTGTAGTACTTGATATAAAAAGTTTGTTTGATAACCTAAATAATCTCATATTTAAAATTTAAATTCAGTCAAAATCTACTTAGTTAGGTAAGTTAAAGTTTTTAACTTAAAAATTTTTTATTAATACGATCAATTGAAAACAATTTAAAACTTTTTGAATATGACTATATAGCCCTCATATATTCTTATAACTTTAGTTATATAAACCAATTGAACAACAATCTTTCGTTTAGTCTTTGATGGTCCCACTCTTTTGCTTAGGTATCATCTTGTTCTTCATATTCATCTTCATCTTCATCTTAGTCTTTATCTGCATTTTCCGGTGGTGTTGTGTTATGTTATACTTGAAAAGAAGAAATAATTGGTGGTGTGTTAGGTTTGGTGGTTACTTGAAGAGAAGAAATATTTATGGTAGAATATATTGGAATCGTTTGATAAAATGTCTAATAGAGAGAGAGAGAGAGAGAGAGAGAGAGAGAGAGAGAGAGAGAGAGAGAGAGAGAGAGAGAGAGAGAGATTCATTATCATTTTGGTTCGCCTACAATTCCAATCATTGATTAAGTCACATTTTCTTTTACATCATTTTTAATTTATTACTTAAATATTGTGCTACTTCCTAAATTTAGATCATATTATTTAGAATCACACTCACATTGAGAAATAGATTTGTTTATCAATCCAACTTTGCAACCTTAGTGTGTTTAAGGTGACATTTGTCAAGGAAGTTCATCATAATGTACTTGACTAGTGTAAACAATAGCTTTAGGCTAAAGAAAGGAGCGAGACATTATGATGTCATCTTATCACTTCCAATTTATTCAAAAATATATGAGAAATGTATGTTAGCCTACATCTACTAACAAGTAATTAATAAATCTTTTAGATTCTGATCTGGAAAAAGTCCAAGTCTTTAGAGCAAAATATTGGCTTCAACCACATAAATAAGAAATGTAAAACGTGATTGAGAAGATGCGGAAGGAGTTCAAGATAGAAAATGGATTTTTTTGTGCTAAAATATCTTTATTACTAGGTAGATTTTACATAATCAAACATATCCTCCGATCATCCCCCTCGTAAAAACTTAGTACTAGACAACCCATTGAAAGAATCAAGAAAAGAGATACAATTATTGATTGATCCACCGAGACATTTCCCAAAACCAACGGGACCAAGTATGATTTTATGGGTGAGGAATTTTAAAACTATGTGTGAACTGATTAAACATTTATGATTAATTTAAGAGACTAAATTGTAAATGAATTGATTCATACTTGAGATTTCATATATTATGTGTACAATACGACAATTAATGCTATCTTAGATCGTGTTTAATTTTTATTAGTAATTATTATTTATTTATTTATTTATACACACAAACACATCTATAGATATATAATTTTGTTTTTTTTTTTAAATATCATGTTAAAATTGTAAGGTTAAAATTATCATATACATAGCCTTAATATGTTCAGTAACAATACTTATAAAAAAACCTAATTATATTCATCATTTAATTTTCAATAAATACTAAACGACTTGTCATATTTAATACTTAATTATTCAGTACTTACAATTTAGTACTTAACATATTCAGCATTTAATTTTTATTTTTATCAAACACCACCTTAGTCCTCATTGTCACCATCTTCCGCATCATCTTTCGGTTCCTACTGTTTAGAGGAATGAATGACTCTTGGATTATGAGAGAGTCGGCGAAGGGATGGGAGGTGGTCTGGAGGTTCTCTAACGAGTCCCAAAACTCTCTACAATTGAGTCCGCATGCTTTCAACTTTACTAGCATGTTCCTGGATGGTAGTCTCCATCTAAAGGATCAAACATCCTATGAAGGTGCGGAATAAACAAAAAAAAAAAATTGTTCTCCTCCATCTAAAGTTTTAAAGATCAACCATTGAATCAACTAACTATATTAGTAAAAAGATGATTAGAAGTCAACTCTTATAGTGTAGAATCCAATTTATGAAAAGAATCGTCCAAACATCCAATCTCTACCGATGATACATGCAACTTAAATACCCATAAAAAAGAAAAAAAAAGCAAAAATCATAGAATGCTAGATTTAACCTTTTCTACTATGTAAATTTTTACTCAAAAATCTCTCTAAGGTTATGCACACTTTTAAAGAGAGGGTTGTGGAAACTTTTGCTTTTTAGAGAGAGATGCTCTTTTTCTTTCTTCAAGATTATATGTGTAATTCTACTCATATGCATCTCTCTCTCCTTTTTATTTATAAAGTGTGACAACAAATTCTTTCTTCAAAAGGAGTTGTAACTTATATGAGCTTCATTTGACTTTATCCTATAAATCTTAAGTCTTATCCTTTAGTGCTAAAGATTATCCATCCGTCACAAATATCTTACAAGCTTTTACTTAAGTCTATTGACCCAAACTCTTTTGGCTCAATTATTCACCAATTAATTTGGACCATCAAAATAAAATGAGTTAGGTATTTTTATAAAGGCTTACATTATGAAATAATTTTTCAAGTCACCCTTAAACCTAAATTAGGAAATTGATTTTGATTTTAGGTAACTTTTTTCAAATTTGAAAACTGATTTCCAAATTATGAAAAAAAATTTAAAATCTTTACTTCTCTTTTTTTGTATGAATGTTTAAACTTATGTGCATGACTCAATAAGCTCTTAGATATTTTGGCAATGTATCAAGAAGATAAAAGATTAGCAATGTATTAATACACTTGTTTTATCTATTGATACATAAATCAAGATTGACTTCAAGTAAGGCATCATGACTACCTAATTCTCTAGAAGAATTATAAGATCCACAATAACCCTTCACGAGCAAAATTTCCATACAATTCAATTCTCATGTTAATTATCACAATGTGATCTCAAACTTGGTTTATAGTCTTTTCGATTATGATCACATAAGATTTTTTCAATCTTCAAATGTCTTAGCTCTCAAGTAAACCAATTATACTCTATTGGTATACTTTCACTATGGCCATAGATTCATTAGCAGACATTCATTGAAGTGGAATGTGATAACTCCTTTAGCATATAAGGAAGGACAAGTCTTATCTCATCCATCCATCTTATCTTCATTAGATTTCTAATGCATCCAATGAATCATCCATATGTAACTCTTTAGTGAGTCCATCAAAATGAATGTCAAAGTATAGCAATCCTCTAATGAGATAACCATGATGGCTTTAAGTCAAAGGATTACTTATACCCATCTCTTATGATATTCTCATAGACAATACCAAATAGGTTATCATGGCAAGTCGCATCCAAGTGATATGTTCTTTAACATTATTCACCCGAGTGCTTGCTTTGGCGTCACCGTGCTAAAAGGTGTGAAATCTCCTACTCGCTATCTTATAATAAAAATATAGCACTCACAAGTATTATTGTATATTGTCAATGTTGAATCTCGATAATACTATGAATTGGGATATTTAATGATATCATTTATGTGCATTGATGTTTATCTCATATCTATTGATCAATCATTAATGTAATACATATCATATAGACTTTTATATAATTCTATCAAATTACAAATAACAAGAATTAATAGAAAGACTTCTTTATTGATATTAAAAATATAATAATACAATATATCAAACCATCCAAATAGATTAGATCTTGAGCACCTACACTAACATCATCCTCTTCATCTGATCTTTGTACTAGATAGAAGCCTTTTGAATATTACCACTTTGATACCACGAAGTGGCATAGAAGGAGTTAGCACAAGAATACGAGTAATATTAGGACGTATAAGTTTCGATGTTGTACACTCTTTGCTTTTTCTCCCCTCCAACGGAATCCAAATATATCCTAGATATGTTGAGATCTTGAGATGATGTATCACCCTCTTGTTGCTCTTGAGCGAGTTACTTTTTGCATTGATTGCACACCTTCTTAAGTCATTGAAATAATAATAATAATACATTATATATATATTTCATAGATTATATATATATAAACCTTATCATTATTTTCCGTGACCTCCTGTCAATGAATATCTTATCCTTACGCTTATAAATGGTCATGAATAACTCGTAAAGAGTTAGGTTACAACCAAATTTATGATGTTAAAAAAAAAAAAAACAAAATAACATGATATGAAATAAATAAATAAAATTTAACTTATAACACAATGGCTAATATAGTATTTACCAAACACTCGGCATGCTCGATCAACGAAAATTTAACTTATAACCCTTCAATATGCTTGGGTGGACCAACATCGACACCATTAGTCTTCGACATGCGATTTTGAGACATCCGCTCGGATCAAGCCCGATACTCGAGAATAGTCCAATTTAACATAATTAATTAATACAAAATTATAATTAATTAAAAAAATATTCTAATCCAATCAACTAAACAGATTTAACATAATTAATTAATTAACTAAACATGTTTCAAATTAACATAATTAATTCTAATTCTAATCAAATTAAATTTAAAATAATAGTTAAATTAACTTAATTAACAATAATTTATATTTAATTAAAAAAATTACAATTAATTAAAAAATTTATTCTAATCCAACCAATTAATCAAATTTAACATAATTAACTAATTAACTTAACGTAATTCAAATTAACTTAATTAATTATAATTCTAACCAAATTAAATTTAAAATAACAATTAAATTAACTTAATTAAAAAAATTACATTTAATTAACAAAATTACAATTAATTGAAAATTTTATTATAATCAAACCAATTAAACAAATTTAACATAATTAATGAATTAACTAAAATTAATTAAAATTAAATTAATTCATTATAATCCTAAACAAATTAAATTTAAAATAACAATTAAATTAACTTAATTAACAATAATTTTACATTTAATTAACA
Organism: Dovyalis caffra; assembly: GCA_963924115.1. Classification (NCBI taxonomy): domain Eukaryota; kingdom Viridiplantae; phylum Streptophyta; class Magnoliopsida; order Malpighiales; family Salicaceae; genus Dovyalis; species Dovyalis caffra. Next base: position 6,043,965 of record CAWUPB010001184.1, read on the forward strand.
AAATTACAATTAATTGAAAATTTTATTCCAATCTAACCAATTCAATTTGTTTAACATAATTAATTTAATAACTAAACATAATTCAAATTAACTTAATTAATTCTAATTCTAACCAAATTAAATTTAAAATAACAATTAAATTAACTTAATAAAAAATAATTTTACATTTAATTAAAAATTATAATTAATTAAAAAATTTATTTTAATCCAACCAATTAAAAAAATTTAACATAATTGATTAATTAACTACACATAATTCAAATTAACTTGATTAATTCTAATTCTAACCAAATTAAATTCAAAATAATAATTAAATTAACTTAATTAACAAACACTTTACATTTGATTAACTAAAAATTAATAAAATAACTTAATTAATTACAAATTCATTTTGATTAACTTTAAATTACATTTAATTAATAAATTAACCTAACAATTAACAAAATTCAACAATTAATTAACAAATCAAACTAACAAATTAATAAAAATTAACAATTTAATAAATAAATCAATAAACTAACAATTAAATATATGCACAATTATAAATCAAGCAATTATACTTAAAATTAACCTAAAAAGTACAACAAATTATTAAAATTAATAAAAAAATATAAAAAATAACCTAATTCGGGTGAAATTAGCCAAAATGAAGGAAGAAAACATTAGGTTTTTTGGAAGAAACGAGTTTGAAGAGGTTATGGATTAATGAGGAGTGGATTAGGGTTGTTTTATAGAGGATTTGAGAGGTTGGGGGAGGGGTGGTAGCCTCAAGGAGGAAGAGGGAGGAAGAAAAATGGGAAAAAAAAATAAGAGGGGAGTGATTTTGTAAGGTTTTAAAGAATCTCGATCAACAACGAAGAATGAACCCATCATTATTTAGCAACAAACATTAGTATTCATCGCTAAATAGCAACATTTAGCATGCCTTTGAATTTCAAAAGGCTGTAGAAATTTTCAATATTTAGTGATGGAAATATTATTGTCGCTAAATAGCAATAGTTTAGCAATGGCCAAAGACAAAATAATTTTAGCAACGGTATTAATAACTTGTCGTTATTTTCTATAGCCAATCTGTCTCTAAAAGTCTCAAGTAGTTTTTTATGCCATATTTAACAATGAAAATTGATCTATCACCGATAATTAGTTATAAATTTGCCACTATTTCGTCGTTAAATGTAACAAAAGCTAATCCGATGCTATTTAATTATTATTTAACGATGCTTTAAATTCCATTACTAAAATCCATCGCTATTTCGTGAATTTCTTATAGTGACTCCTTGATTTTATAGAAGGCTTTTTGATGTTTTGCATTCCACTCGAAATCTTTTTCTATTTTCAGCTTTAACAAAAGTCTCTGCAAGATTAGAGATAAACCTTTTTAAATGGTCAATTGAGCTATAAAAGTTCAAGAACTCGGTTCTATTTCTAGTAGGTTTTGCCTCAATTATAGCTTTCGTATTGTTTTTCTCCATTTTTATGGCTCGTTATGAATAAGGAATCCAAGAAAGTTTCTAGTAGAAATCCTAAAGGTGCATTTAAATGGATTAAGCTTTAGTTTGTATTTCTTCATCCTCGAAAAGGCTTCTACCAAATCCTTCATATGTTTCTATTGTTCTATTGATTTGACCATATTATCATCGATATAAACTTTTAGATTCATTTCAATTAGATCATGGAAGATGATGTTCATAGCCCTTTGGTAAGTTGCACATATATTTTTCAGTCCAAAAGGCATCATCACCCACAAGTATGGACCTATAGCTCTAGGACACCTAAATGATGTTTTGTCAATGTCTTTTTCTACAATAGATATTTTATTGTACCCTATAAAACTATCCATCATAGATAACACCTTTGTTCTAGCCATAACAACCAAAAGATTTGTGATTGGCTTGGGATATTCATCTTAGGGTTGCTTTATTTAAATCTTTAAAGTCAATAAACACCCTAGTATTGTCATTCTTTTTTACTGCTGGAACTATATTAGACATTTATTCTACGTATTTGGCAACCCAAATGAATCCTATTTTAAACTCGCCTCTATATTCCTTCTTTGACACTCGGGTAGATGGAATTGTAACGCTCGTCAATCAAGACACCTCACCTAAAGGGTCACGACCGAACCGATCGATACTAAAACTTATACCTTTTTATTTTTTAAAAATTAAGTACCTAATTTAATCTTATTTATCTTTAAATAAATCAATTTAAAATATGTCATAACCATAAGATTTTACCATTAACATAGCTAAAAGCCTTATTCTAATATTTTATCATTTATAAAAAATCTTCGCACTATAATTAACATTTCTAAATAATCTTATCGCAACATTCATACTCAAATTCTAAGTACGAATTTTCAACATTCATAAGTTTAACATCATTACACTTACTATTTTAAAAATAAATATTCATTTAAAGCATAACCTAATTGTTTAAAACAAGCTAAGGCGAGCACATGAGTCACCGATCATCGAAAGCGGCATCAACATCCTCAACATTTGCATCCTTATCTACACCACAGAATAGACGTAAGATGTGAATAACCAATAAGTGTAACATGCATTAATTTACATCAAAACTTTTTGTACATAAATACCTTTAAAATTCTTTTCCTCATTTAGGCCCATTAGAAGATACTAACATGGGTTAGTAGGGTCTAGCCTCAATAAAAACATGCATAAAAACATTAACCTCATCATTTAATAATCAATCCTCAACCTTTAAACCTCAACATTTATGCCTCGATAGGCAACCTCAAAATACCTTTGACTTCGGTTCTTACTCATATAGAAACAAATAATTAAATTAAATATTTTTCCGACCTTGAATATTTAAATCACCAATACTTGAATCTTCTTTCAAATACCTTTTACTTCACTTCTTACTCAATTATACTCTCTTTATCTCTCTCTCTCTTGAAATATAAGCTTATGAAATGGCTTTTCTAAATGAGGAGAATGACACCATATATACGGGCATGAGAAGTTGAAACATTTGAGAATTTTAAGTGCATGAATTAAAAATAATAAAAGATCAATAACTTTCTTCTTTTATGGCCACTAATTGGCTTTCTTTTATGACCACTTTGTTTCTTTTATGACCACTAACTCTCTTCTTTTACGACCACTTTCTTTTTTTCTTAGCCACTAACCTTCTTCTTTTATGACCACTAAGTGGCTTTCTTTCATAACCACTTTTTTTCTTTCATGACCACTGTCCTTCTTCATTTATGGCTACTTTTTTTCTTTCATGGTAACTAACCTTCTTTTTTTATAGCAACTTTCTTTTCTTTCATGGCTATTCATGTCTCCTCTTTAATTTTAATATATGTTTCAAAACTTTTGCTCTTCTTTTATAGCCAATAACATTCCATTTAAAATCTATTAAAACCTATTATTATTTTATTAATTATTATTATTTTTTATTCTTTAATTCCTAATAGTTTAGTCTAAGATTATAGGACTAGTTCCTATCTATAAAAATATTATCTATAATATCTAAAAATATATATTATATCCTAAAGCTCGTAAATCTAATCATCACATCATCTAAACACATAAAAAAAATATTAAATTACATACACAAAAAAAGCATATTTGCACATATATACACACAATATACTATCATGCGAGTTTTTAGGTATTACAACCACTGCCTCCTTATAAAAATTTCATTCTCGAAATTTACATACCATACAATTCGGGATATCTTACCTTTATCTCTTTTTCTTATTCCTATGTGGCCTCTCAAATCTCGTGATTTCTTCACAACACCTTCACTAATACCACTTCCCTATTTCTCAACTTCTTTACCTCTCGATCTAAAATCCGTATCGATCTCTCTTCATAAGTCAAATATAAAGTTAACTCCATTAGTTCTACCGTCAATACATGATTTGGGTCAATCATATATTTTTTTAACATAGATATATGAAAGACGTTATGGACTCCTAACGAGAGATGGAGGGAGAGCCAATTTGTATACTCGATTGCTTACCCTATCAAGAATCTCATAAGGTCCAATGTATCTAAGACTCAATTTTTCCTTCTTCTCAAATTGCATTACACCCTTCATTGGTGCTACCTTAAGAAACACATTATCACCCACTTCAAACTCTAAATATTTTCTCCTCCGATTGACATAACTTTTCTACCTACTCTAAGTTGTTTTTCTTAGCCTTATCTTCTGTATCACCTCATTATTTTATTGAACTATCTCCGGTTTTAACAATTTCCTCTCACCTATCTCATCCCAATGAACCGATGATCTATACCTCCTCCCATACGAGTGCCTTATATGGCGACATTCCTATACTTGTTTAGTAACTATTATTATAGGAAAATTCTACCAATGGTAGATATTTTTCCCATTTACTCGACTAGTCAAGTACACAAGCCCTTAATATGTCTCTCGGCACATGTATCACTCTCTTTGACTATTCATCACTCTAGGGGTGAAAAATAGTACTAAAATTCAGCCTACTATCCATTACTACATGCAAACCCTTCTAAAATTTTGATGTGAACCTTGGATCTCTATCCGATACAATTGATACGAGTACTCTATGCAACCTTATTATCTCCGTCATATACAATTCTACATATTAGATCATGTTGAAAGTTGTCTTCACTAGTAGAAAATGAGCTAAGTTCATTAATCTATCTACAATAACCCGGATGGAATTAAATCCCTTTTCTTATATAGGTAATCCTATAACCAAATCCATAGTTATGTGCTTTCACTTCCATTCGAGTATTGCCAAAGGTTGTAAGAAACTAGATTGTCTCGATGCTCAACCTTTACCTGTTGATAGGTCAAGTAGCTACCTATATGATTTGCTATATCCTTCTTTAATCCTCTCCACTAGTACACCAGTTTCAAATCTTGATACATCTTAGTACCATTAAGATGTATTGAATAAGGAATAGAATGCACCTCACTTAGGATTGCTTCTCTCAAATTCTCATCTTGTAGCACACATAGTCTACTTTGGTACCTCATCACCCCGTTATCGTCTACTATAAAATCTTATCTTTTTCCCTCCTCTATTTCTTTCTTCACCTTAATCACCTCGTCATCGGTTAACTATAGACCTTAAATGCGGCTCCATTACTAAAACTAATACCCCACACTCACCTCCCTTCAGCACCACGTCTAAATTAAGCTCCTCCAGGTCCCTCAAAATACTTGTCCGTAATATTTTCATTGTTGTCCATGTTTTTTTGCTTAAGGCATCTCCAACTACATTTGCCTTCCTCGGATGATAATGTTGTACAAGATCATAATCTTCTAACACCTCTAACCATCTGCTCTATCCCATGTTTAACTCTTTTTGAGTGAATAAGTATTTAAGACTTTTATAATAAGTATAAATCTCAAACCTCACCCTATACAAATAGTGTCTATAAATTTTAAGTGCAAACACCACTACTAGTAACTCCAAATCATGCATGGGGTAATTCTTCTCATAATCTTTCAAGCTGTCTTAAGGCATAAGCTATAACTTTTTCCTTTTACATTAATACCGCCCCTAATCCTATCTTAGAAGCATCCGTACACACCATAACTTTACCCTCGCTAGTTGGAAGAGTTAGCACATGTGCGGTAGTCAACCTTTGTTTCAACTCTTGAAAACTCACCTCGCATTCATCTCCCCACTCAAATTTGACATTTTTCTTCGTTAGCTTTACCAATAGAGTAGCCAAATTTGAAAAGCCCTCCACAAACCTTCGATAGTACCCAGTCATTTATAAAAAAAAAAAAAAACTCGCATCTATGACATATTTCTAGGTTGTCTCCAATTCCGAACCACCTCGACCTCACTTGGATCTACTCTTATCTCATTCTTCAACACCACATAATCCAAAAAAGCTACCTTATCGAGCCAAAATGTACACTTCTTAAACTTAGCATACAATTGGTGCTCCCTCGATGTTTATAGTATGATCCTCAAGTGCTCTGTATGTTCCTCCTTGCTCTTAGAGTAAACTATGATATCATCAATAAAGATGATGACTAACCTATCTAGGTATTTATGGAACATTTGATTCATGAGGTCCATAATGTTAGTATAGGTGCCCAAGATCCAACCATATTTAGATGGGCTTGAGTTAATGTATTATTGTATTATTTATTTTAATCATAATAAATAAGTCATTCTATTAATTCTTATGTTTTATGTTTTTAAATTCAATAAAATTAGATAGAAGTCCTCATGATATGCATTTGTAATAGTGATTGATCGAATGATGTGAGACAAAAACTAATGCATATAAATGATATCATTAAATGTCCCAAGTCATAGTATTATTAAGAATGAACACCGACTATATGCGGATAGACTTATGAGTAATATGCTAATGCTATATGATAGAAGGAGGAGATCTCACATCTATTAGCATGGTAATGTCAAAGTAAGCACTTGGACGATTTATGTTAGAGAACATGCCACTAGATTTCACTCGTCATGAGAACCTATTTGATTTTAATCTATGAGAATCTCATACGAGATGGGTACAAATGGTTCTTAGACTTGAAGTCATCACGATTGTCTTATTAAAAATACTTACGTACTATGACACTCGTTTCGATGGACCCATTAAAGGGTTGCACATGGGTATTTTGAGAAATTATTTTCTAATGTGGACTCGCCTAAAATAATCTAAGATTATTTATTTGGACGATCCAAATAAATTAATTGTGCTAAAATGGTTTTGGCCCATTAGGTTTCATTAAAAGCCTTAACATATTTTGATGTGAGGATAAACATTAGCCTTGTTGGATAAGGATGAATGTTTTGAAGATAATGATCAAAAGTCCACATATAAAAATAACTCATCATCATTGGAAGATAAGAAAGCAAAAACCAAGTGTCCTAAAGGGGACTTAATGTCGTCGCTCTCCTTATCCTTAGAGGACAAAGAAACTCTCCTATAAATATAAGGGAGAGAAAGTTGCAACAATTAAGCAAAAGAGAGAGAAAAAGGAAAATTTTGGCCGATCCTAAAAGCTAACTAGGGCACACAACAAAATGAAGAAAAAAGAAAAAAATAGTTTTTTTCGAAAACCCTAGCACAAATATACTCTTTCCTTCTCTTTTAACGTTGTTGCAAAATTACCCGGGATTGATTTTATATGAAACACTACACAAATCAAAAAAAGGTAAAGCTAGCACCCTATCGATTTTGAGTGCTTCTTTATGGATAGTTGGATTGTGTGGATCATCAATAGACGTTGGACAATTGGATAGTTTTTTTGATAAAAGAATTTAGATCTATACTATAAGAGGTAATTCTTTATTCATTGCCTTAAATTCATATATGTATGGTTAATCGATTCAACGGCTTAATCTAGGGGCCTTAGATGGAGAAACTTTTTTTTGTTTATTCCACACCTCCATAGGATGTATGATCCTTCAATTGGTATCAAAGCCTTTATTGAATCTTTGATAATATGATTTGTTAATTATGATTAACTGCATAAATTATCTATGCTTGATTATAAATCTTATGTTTTTGATATTTTATAAAAATATGAAATTGCATTTTGAATAAAAAAATAGTAAGGTCGACGTTGGACATTGACGTTCATGTGCAAAATAGCCCTATTGACTATCGCACACTAGGCGCATACCAAGCAATACATGCCGAGCGGTAGCCACTAGCCGAGCGCTTTTGTGCAGATTGGTGGCCATAGGCGGGCATGCTCTAGCATGTAAACTTGAAGGTTTGGGCTTCGAAGCTCGTGAACCCTCGAGGCCAAACATTGGTGCAAAGGCCCAAAAAGGTTTTAAAATTAAAATTTGAAGAAATTTTGATAAATTTATAAAATGATCAAAACCATAGATTTATAATTGTTTTATAAATCAAATGTGTTTCATTAGTATGCCATGTATCAATGTGATTGAAGCATAAATCAATAGTATGGATGAGTCGATCTAGTTTTATGAGTGAATGCTTGTAATTTTTTTAAATAAATAGAACCTACGTGTCCTACCTTCTCTATTATTCTATTATATTTCTATTCTCATTTTACTCCCCTCGAATGTAACTCGAGGCTTTTTATTTCAAATAAATGTAAAAGTAGAAGATAGGAATTAGAATAGATATAAAGAGAAGACACCAAGTAATGAAGACATTCATGAAGAATTTATAATAATTTTTTACCTAGGAACCGACCCACTAGTCTCCTTATGGCTCGAGGGGGCTAGTACTAGAGGTCTATTATCATTCGTTAGCCTTTGAGTCATGCATGAGACGTATATTTATTATGAGATAAAATATTAGTATGCGTGTTAGGAATAATATGATTATTATTTAGTATGCATGTAGGATGAGACTAACCATATTAAATTCTTTAAATTAAATATTAAGTTAATTGCTTTCCAACGTTATGAGGTGGGAACTCTCTTGGTCGTTGTTGGCTTGTTGAGATAACTCAAGGTCACTTTTTTCTCAAAGAAAACTAATCATGGGCCATGCGATATCCTCGAACATTAGGTCTAACTTATATGAGTTATTAGGTTTGTTGAAATAACTCAAGGTCTAATAAACTTATAAACAAGAATTGGTATTCACATAAGATGTGATAAGACAAAGAGTTATTATACCAATAAAATCAGGAATTATATTAGATGTAATTGGTAAGGAGTTACCAACCTAATCCTTCATATATGGTTTATTGAGATAACTCAAGGGTCATGCATTTTAGAGGATGGGATCCTAACCCATTAAGAAAATGAATTACAAATTTTTCTTAAGTCCTATATTGAAGGCTATAAAACTTGAAGAGAATATTGAGAGTGAACATAGATTTTACTTCTTTAATTTATGCTTTGTTTCATTTGAAGCAATTTAATTAATCCAATCGTACACTTTTTCATCTTGTTAAGGTTGTTGCACGAGTATGACTAGCAATACATCGATGAGATCGATGTTAAATGAAAGGAATACCTTAAATGGCATAAACTTCCTTGACTGGAAATTGAATAAAAGGAATGTCCTCTAACATGGGAAAATGCTCTATACGATAGACAATAAGGAGCACCATGAAGGGGTGCAAGAGAAGAGTTCTCAAAACATCTCAAGTATTCATGTTATTGAACTAATTTTTTTTACTTCTAGTCCAATATCATGGGTATTTGATACTAGATGTGATGCACACATTTGTGCAAATTTAAGAGGACTAAAAGAGGCTAGAAACACTACTTCTTATGAGGTTGATTTATGCATGGGTAATGGTTCAAGAGTTTTGCCATTGGCGATAGGAACGTATGAGTTAGCATTACCATCTAAACTTGTGCGTATACTAAAAAACTATTATTATATTCCTAATATAACTAGGAATATCATTTCCATTTTTGTTTGGACCAAGATGGGTTTTTGTTTTTATTTAAGAACAAAATTTGTTCCTTTTATAAAGATAATGTTTTATATGGAAGTGCTGATGTGAATAACGGTTTATACATTTTAAACATAGACACACCTATATATAACATAAATGCAAAAAGACTTAAAACTAATGATCTAAACAAAACATATCCGTGGCATTGTTGACTTGGCCATATAAACGAAAATCGCATATCCAAACTACATAAAAATGGATATTTAGAATCATTTGATTATGAATCTTATGATGTTTGTGAATCTTGTTTGCTTGGCAAAATGACAAAATCTCTTTTTAGTGAAAAAGGTGAAAAAGCCGATGATTCGTTAGGTCCCATACATAGTGATGTGAGTGGGCCCATGTGCACCCAAGCTAGAGGAGGATATGATTATTTCATAACTTTTATCGATGATAGATCATCTTTTAGTCATGTGTATCTCACGCGACATAAATTTGAAGCATTTGAAGTTCAAAAAATTTAGGTTTGAAGTCGAGAAACAAACTAGCAAAAGTATTAAAGCACTTTGATAAGATCTAGTTAGAGAATACTTAAGCATCGAATTTTTAGATGATTTAAAAGAGAATGAGATTCTCTCACAATGGACCTCACCCGAACACCACAAATGAATGGTGTGTCCGAAAGGAGAAATAGAACATGTTAGACATGGTCCAATCCATGATGAGTCAAACCGATATCCCAATATCATTTTAAGGATATGAGCTTCTTACCATGACATTTATTTTGAACAAGTTTTCAACTAAGTCTATTGATCAAACTCAATATGAGATATGGAAAGGAAAGAAAGCAAATTTATCTTGCCTTAAGTTTGAGGTCATCAAGCATATGTCAAATGTTTAGATGGAGACAAGCTTGAGGCAAAATTCTATAAAATATAAATTTCGGGATATCCAAAAGAAATAAATAGATATTACATTTACCAACTACAAGAAAGAAAGGTGTTCAATGCTAGTGCATGTTTTATTCCTTAAGAAGGAATTTATAGATGCTATAACCAAGTACAAGGAAGGTTGAACTTGATAAGATTCAACAAGACTCACAAATTGACACTTCACTAGAGGAACCCCAAGTAGAAAAGTTACAAAGTGTTATAACCGCTCCATAAACTAATACACAAGAACTTCATAGGTCTAAGAGAATTTTTTAAGAGCCGGAAAGATATCACCTTTTAGTCTCAACACATGGAGATGTATCCGTCCTACGAGACGACGACCTAATACCTTTGAAGAAGCAATGTTAGACATTAACTCCAAAAATGACATGAAGCCATAAAATCCAAAATGGAATCCATGTAAACTAACCAAGTATGGACTTTGGTTAATCCGTGTGAAGGTGCTAAGCCTAGTGGGTTCTTAAAAAAAGATTGATATAGATGAATATGTATATACGTATAAAGCCGGATTGGTGGCTAAAGAATATCATCAAAAACAAGATGTTGATTATGAACTCTTTCACTAGTAGCAATGGTTAGATCCATTCAGATTATGCTTGTAATTGCTACATATCATGATTATGAGATATGGTAGATGGATGTCAAAATTGCTTTTCTTAATGAAAAATTGAATGAGGATGTGTACATGACACAACTCGATGGTTTTATCACCAAAGGACATGCAAATAAGATTTATAAATTACAAAGATCTATTTATGGACGTAAGTAAGCATCTAGGAGATGAAATTAACATTTTGATGAAATGATCAAAGAGTTTGATTTTTCATAAAATGAAGATGAACCTTATGTATTCAAGAAGGTTAGTGGGATCTCAATTATTTTTGTTTTACTATATGTAGATGATATTCTACTTATTGGTAACAACACCACCATGTTGTAATTTGTAAAAGATTGGCTATCTAAGAATTTCTTCATGAAAGACATGGGAGAGGCGAGTGTACATTCTAGGGAATAAAGATCTATAAAGATAGATCACGAAGAATGTTCTCTCCCAAAGCATGTACATTGATAAAATACTAAAGAGGTTTAATATGAAAGAATCCAAGAGAGGACTTATTCCAATGTCACATTACATAAAACTTTCTAAGATTGAGTGTCCCAACACATAAAACGAAAGGGAAAGGATGAGTCGTATTTCCTACACGTCGGCCATAGGATATTTGGGTAAAAACACTAGATTATCGTGAAAAGCATTCTAAACTACTTACGAAGAACTAAGAATGTATTTCTAGTCTATAGATGAGATGAACTAACGGTGAAAAGGTTCACAAATGCTAGTTTTCAATCCGACTAAGATGATTTTAAGTCATAGCCAAGATTCATTTTTCGATTGAACGATTGGAGTTGTTAGTTGAAAAAGTTCCAAGTAAGAAATAGTGGTCAACTCAACAATTGATGCTAAATATATTATAGTCATAAAAGTAGCTAAGAAGACTATCTAGATTTGTAAATTTTTATCCGGACTATAACTGGTTCCTAGCATTATTGATCTAATAGTATTATATTGTGACAATAACAAAGCTATAACACAAACCAAAGAACCGAGGTCTCATCAAAGGTCTAAGCATGTATTGCAATGCTACTATCTTTTTAGAGAGATTATCAATCAAAGCAACATAAGGATAGAAAAGGTCCATACTTATGATAACATAGTTGACCCTTTGACTAAACCGTTATCATAGCTAAAACATGAGACCCTTACTCAATCGTCGGGATTAAGGAAAATCGCTGGTTCGCTCTAGTGTAAGTGGGAGATTGTTAGTGTAGGTGCTCAAGATCCAATCATGTTTGCATGGGCTTGAGTTAATGTATTATTGCATTATTTATTTTAATAATAATAAAGAAGTCATTCTATTAATTCTTGTATTTTATGTTTTGTAACTTCGGTAGAATTAGACAAAAGTCCTCATGATATGTATTTGTAATAGTGATTGATCAAAAGATGTGAGATAAACATTAATACATATAAATGATATCATTAAATGTCCCAAGTCGTAGCATTATCAAGAATGGATGCTAGCTATTTATTGATAGACTTAGAAGTGTTATGCTCATGCTATATAATAACGAGTAAGAGATCTCACACATATTGGCATGGTGATGCTAAAACAAGTAATTAAGTGATTTATATTAGAGAAAATGTCAATGGATTTGACTCACCATGAGAAACCATTTGGTTTTAGTCTATAGGAATCTCATACGAGATGGGTACAAATAGTCTTTAGACTTGAAGTCATCACGACTATCTCGTTAAAGGACTTATGCACTTTGATACTCATTTTGATGGACCCATTAAAGAGTTGCACGTAGATGATTCATTGGGAGCACTAGGAATCTAATGGAGGTAAGTGTATGACTAAGATAGGACATGTCATTCCTTGTATGCTCAAGGAGTTATCACATTGTACTTCGATAAATATCTACTCAAAAAATCTATGATCATAGTTGGTCTACTCTAAGAGCTAAGACATTTGAGAATTGAAAAAAACTTGTGTGATCATAATGAAACAAGACTTATAATGAAATTTGAGATCACACTCGTGATAAATTCATCAGAATTGAATTGTATGATAACCATGCTCATGAAAGGTAATAATGGATTAATTAATCTTCTTAGAAAATTAGGTAGTCATGATCCCTTGCTAGAGGCTAATTTTGATTTATGTATTAAGAAATAAGAGAGGAGTCTTTTGTTCTTGATATATTGCCAATATATCTAGAGCCTATTGAGTCACACATATAAGTTTAAGTATTCACATTATAAATGAGAAGCAAAAATATTGGAAAAAGTTTCCAATTATGAAAGTTTCTGTTTTGGAAAGAGTTTCTAAAATACAAAGTTTTCTTAAATAGGAAGTTTCTTAAAATAAAAAGTTTCCTTAATTATGAAGTTTTCTAAAATGAAAAGTTTTCTATTTCAGAAATAAATTTCCTAATTTGGAATTTAGTTCCAAATTTGAAAGTAAATAACCTAAAATAAAAATGAATTTCCTAATTTAGGTTAAAGGGTATTTTTGAAAATTGATTCCTAATATGGACCCGCCTAAAATAATCTAAGATTATTTATTCGGATAGTCTAAATATATTAATTGGGCTAAAATGATTTTGGCTTATTAAGTTTAATTAAAAGCCTTAAGATATTTTGATAGGAGGATAAAAATTAACCTTATTGAATAAGGATAAATGTTTTGAAGATAATGATCAAAAGTCCACATGTAGAAATAACTCATCATCCTTGGAAGAAAGGAAACAACAACCTAGAGTCCTAAAGGGTACTTAATACCGCCCCTCTCCTTGTCCTTTGAGGATAAGAAAACTCTCCTATAAATATAAGAGGGAGAGAGAGGTGCGTCAACTAAGCAAAAAGAGAGAGAAAAAGTAAAAATTCGACCAGCCCTAAAAACTAATTAAGGTGCATGGAAAAGTGAAGAAAAAAGGGAAAAATAGGTTTGTCCAAAAACCCTAGCACAAATATACTCGTTCTTCTCTTTTAAGGTTGTTGCAAAATTGTTAGGGATTGATTTAATAGGAAACACTACACAAATCAAAAAAAAGTAGAGCTAACACCTTATCGATTTTGAGTGCTTCTTTATAGGTCATTGGATTGCGTTGATCATCAATAGAGGCTGGATAATTGGATAACTTTTCCGATAAAAGAATTTAGATCTACACTACAAGAGGTAATTCTTTATTCATTACCTTAAATTCATGTATGTATGGTTAATAGATTCAACGACTTGATCTTGAGGCCTTAGATGGAGGAAATTTTTTTTGTTTATTCTACACCTCCATAGGATGCATAATCCTTCACATAAAAGTCTGCAGGATTAGTTATGAGTCGGAAAGACATCACTAAAAATTCATAATGACCGTACTCGGTTCAAAAAACAATCTTCTTCACATCTCCTTTCTTGATTCTCAACCGATGGTACCCCGACTAGAAATCGATGTCTAGAGAAATCAATGTCCCTTATAACCGATCAAACAAGCCATCAATAAGAGGGAGGAGGCACTTATTCTTAATTGTTACTCGATTCAAACCTTGATAATCTATACATAACCTCAATGTCCTATCTTTCTTTCTTACAAACACTAGTGCACCTAATGGTGAACAACTTGGCCTTATATACTCTTTATCTAACAACTCTTGTATCTACTCCTTTAACTCTTTCAATTCTATCGATAAGAAGCCTTAGAAATTAGAGCAATTCCTAACTCTAGATCTATCTCAAAATCAATCTCCTATACTAGTGGTAAACGCTTTAACCCCTCCGAAAATACATCCATAAACTCTCTTACTACCTCGATATCCTTAGTTTTTCCTTTATCTCCTTACTAGTATCTACTATATTGGCTAGATATCTTATGCTTCCATTCTCTACCATCCTTCATGATTTTATAGTCGATACCATTAACACCGACCTCACATTCTCACTTATCTTGAACTCTAAGGGCTCTTCACTAGGTGGTTGGAATGTTATCACCTTTTTTCTACGATCAATTCTAGCTCCATACTTTGATAAATAATTCATGCCTAGCATTATATCAAAATCCTTACTACTAAGCACTATTAAGTTCATTTTTATTGACCTATCCCCCATCACAAGCTCACATCCGCTCACCAAATCCTTAGACTCCATTATATCTTATGATGGTAACATTATTTCATAAATAGATTCTAATATTTCAGATTTCATACCTAATCTTCTTACTAAAAACCTTGATATAAATGAGTGTGTTGCTCCTAAATCTATCAAAGTGTATGCAACAAGTCCAAAGATTAAGAAATTACCATCAATTACTACTTTATCATTCCGTTTGGCATGTTCTTGAGTTAGAGTATACATTTGAGTCGCTACCCTCCGATCGCCTCCAATTCTCTTAGGACATTGACTAGTCATATGTCCCGATTCGTTACACCGTAGCAGGTGTTAGTACCTACCAAACGAGCTTTTGAGGTGCATCCTTCCACACTTGACACATGAAACGCTATTAGCTTCATTCCTTTTCAATGTAACATCATCTCCCTTAATGTTTTTAATCCTAAATAAACTCCCAACCTTCACCGAAAAGTTAGACCTTGACCTTTTCACTTAACGTTCTTAGATAATCTCTTTTTGACCCTCTTCGACTATCAATGCTCGACTATCCATGTCATTATAAGTGGTAGTATAAGACATATGCACCATGCTCTTGATTAGGAGAGTGAGTCCTCATAAGAACCGGTCCTTCTTCGACTCGGGGTCCTTAGTAATGAATGGGACAAATCGACTCACATACTCAAACAGACCGACATACTCGTCACGGTCATATTTGCTTGCCTTAAATCAAGAAACTCCTACACCTTCTTAGAGTTTACGTCCATGGTGAAATATTTAGCGAAGAAGATCTCTTTGAGTCGTGCCTAAGTTAGGTTAGGTACGTCTAAAGGAACCTTAACCTCATCCCACTAGGCTCTTATATCTCGAGCTAGCGTAAACACAACTCCCTTCACTCAATCGAAGTCTTCCATCCCAAGATGTTCAAAAATAACCTCTAGGGACTTAATCCAATCTTCGACTACCATAGGATCGGGATTTTTCAAAAAAAAACTCTTTCAAATTTAACTTTCAAAATTTCTCCATCATATTGCCTCTTTGATTTTGAGTTCGTTGATTCCTCCGATGTTATAGAGCCAACGGCTATCTTATATGCTCCTCATGTTGTTCTTGTTGTTGCTGTATCCTATTTAGAATGCACTGCATCAAGGCCTCATTTCCATTCTCTACCCAAGTGCCACTACCATTTCCAATGTCAATGTCTCTCATTCTTCTTAGAAGTATCTTATCCTATTATCATTTATTATTGGTTTAAATTTCTAAAATCATTTCACATAGTTCTCATCATAGTATTTAAATTAAAAGAATACTTAAAAATCATTTAAATACATCATACACATATTTTAACTTAGTTATATATATGGGAAAAAAATCACTTACTTGTTGATGTTAATGTTGGGCCTCAAATTCATGTGTGCCATTATACATCAAACATTCAATACTTATTTATTCATTTCAAAACAATCAATAAGTTGCAAAACAATCAATAAATTTATTTTCTAATTAAGACCATAGAATCTATTTTACTTTGATACCACACTTTAATGTCCGTCAATTGAGACATATCACTCGAAGGCTCACGACCGAATGAGTCAATACTAAAACTTATATCCTTTTTTATTTTCTTAAAATTAAGTTTCTAATTTAATCTTATTTATCTTTAAATATGTCAATTTAAAATATGTCATAACCATAAGATTTTCTCATTAACATAGTTCGAAGTATTATTCTAAAATTTCATCATTTATAAAACATATCTCACCATAATTAACATTCCTAAATAATCTTGTCCCAATATTCATACTCAAATTCTAAGTAAAAATTTTCAACATGCATAAGTTTAACATCATTACACTTATTATTTTAAAAATAAATATTCATTTACAAGCATAACCTAGTTGTTGGGAACACGCAAAGGCGGACACATGAGTCACCATTCATAGAAAGCAACATCAACATCCTCAACATTTGCATCATTACCTACACCATAGAATAGACATGAGATACAAATACACAATAAGTATAACATGCATGATATTACATTAAAACGTTTTGTACATAAATATCTTTAAAATTTCTTTCCTCATTTGGACCCACTAGAAGATAATAACATGGGTTAGCAAGGTCTAGTCTCAATAAACATATGCATGAAAATATTAACCTCAACCTTTAAACCTTAATGTGCATTAAAAAAAAACCTCATTTTTTTACTTAAAACATTTTCTTTCAATTAACATGTAAAACATACGTATGCATATGAATGCACCTCAACACCATCACATCACATCAATCATATAAAAACATATAGCATTTATGTCCATAGTATAGGTGAGTTACACATACTTAATTCACTTAAGACCTCTATTAATCGTAACCTTTCTTTAAAAAATCGTACCTTGACTTGATTCAATACCTTGAACATACACACCTCATAACATAAGAAATTGAATATTATTATTTTATCTCTAATCATTAATTTTTTTAATTCCTATTCTTTTCTTATAATTTCTTTTAAATTAAAAATCCTAATTAAATCATCAACTCTACTCTAATTTAATCAATTCTCCTCTAATTCTATTCATATAATCCAATGTTATTAAATTTTAACTTAACATTTTCAATTCTTATTTAAATACACTTAATCATCAAATATTTTAATAAAAATTTAAGATTTTAATAATAAAACATAATTTTTACGTAATCAATCCTAAATCATGAAATTTCAAACTCAATTCTACCTAAAATCATATAGAAACAAACAATTAAATTAAATATTTTTCTTATCTTGAATATTTAATCACCAAGACTTGAATCTTCTTATAAATACTTTTGACTTCACTTCTTACTCAATTATATTCTCTCTCTCTCTTGAAAGATAAACTTATGAAATGGCTTTCCTAAATGAGGAGAATGATCACCTATATATAGGCATGGGAAGTTAAAACATTTGAGAATTTTAAGTGCATGAATTAAAAATAATAAAAGAACACTAAATTTTTTTCTTTTATGGCCACTAAATAGTTTTCTTTCATGACCACTAACCTTTTTCTTTTATGGCTACTTTTTTTTTTTCATGGCCACTAACCTTCTTCTTTCATAACCACTTTTTTTTCTTTCATGGCCATTCATATCTTCTCTTTAATTTTAATATATGTTTCAAAACTTTTGTTTTTCTTTCATAGCCACTAACATTCCATTTAAAAGCTATTAAAAGCTATTATTATTTTATTAATTATTATTACTATTTCAATTCTTTAATTCCTTATAGCTTAGCCTAAGATTGTAGAACTAGTTCTTCTCTATAAAAATATTATCTACAATACCTAAAAATAAATATTATATCCTAAAACTCTATACCTAATCATCACATCATCTAAACACATAAAAAAAATATTAAATTGCATGAACAAAGAAAGCATATTTGCACACATATACACACAATATATGATCATGCAAAATTTTTACGTATTACAAAAATGTTCTATTCTTTTAGATGTTTGATTAATAGGTTTATCGCCCGACTTCATTAGAATCCTTTAATTCCACTAGCTCTCTATCCATTCTTGATATGTCCTTCTAATCTCAAGTAAAACAAGTCCTTGAACAGGTTTAGGAGCTCCACCATTTATTGTTTGTCATGTGGTTCTATGTTAGCATTCATATAAATGAACTTTTCTTCATCTTCCGTACTTATGTTCGCCCTCTCAGAGGGTCAACTTTTTCATAAGTCGTGTACTTACAATACTATTTGGAAGTTTTGTAGGCTTTATATTGGTAGGTTGATTCTTTGTTGTTGTCCAATTTAAATGGCGTTCCAACTTCAATTCCTTTCTACTAGGTACGCCATCAATTTTTGAATAGTTGGTTGGACTTCTTCCCTTTTAAATTCACTCTATTTTAGGGAGTCATTAATTGGGAAATTGTTCTTCCGTTTAGGTTTATCTTGTGCGAGTGTCTTATCATAGAAAGGTCTTATTCTCTTAATTCTTCAATTCTCAAAGTAGATTATGGTTATATAACACTAGTGTGTACTCTATAGGTATACACTCGTCATATGCGAATCCGATCTCCAAATTGTTGGAGTTGGCTATGAAGGGTTTGTCATCTACATGTAAGGTTTCAAATTTCTTTTAATTCTAGAATAAAAGAAGCTGATGTAAGGTGAAGGGGATACGACTATTAGTATATCGCCAATCATTTTCTAGTAGTACATTATAGCTAGATATGGTGTTTACCGTTAAAAAAAACTATATTAATGGTCATTGTACCCACCGTCGGACTTACCGGCAGCATACTTTTAGCCTCTAACACATTCCTTCCAAACCCACTAACTATTATCTTAGTGGTTATGAGATCTTTTTTTATCTTATTGATGAGATCCAACATATATAATGGAAAAATATTGACTGCAACACCATTGTCTAGTAAAACTTTATTGACTAGAACGCTATTCATATTGGCTTTTTGGTGCATAAAAGCTTAAGATGTACATAGGCATTCCCCTTAGGTTTATATAAAAGGACATTCATGGCTTGGTTTATATCAAAGGAATATTGTCCTTTTTCTATGGATTTAAATGATTTGGCAGACCTTGATGTTTTCTTAATAAGAGTATCACATACTAAAAGAGTTCTATGGATGAATTATGCCATGTTAATCTCCTATGAAATGGGTTTCCGACAATAGGATCCATAGAACACAAACTTCTTATATCCTTCTTCCGTCAATAAACTTTCATATCCGGATCACTACACCAAAAAGGATGATTTATAAGGAGAATTTAACGACACTCTAAAAACCTTCTCTAAATAATGAAATTCATGACGGTTTGAAGAAATTTTATGGAGAAAAAAATAATTTTAGCAACCGTTTTTTACGACGAACTACATTAACCGTCATTAATAATTAAATATAAGCAAATTTACAATGGTTTTTTTAACCAAAACCGTCGCAAACATTCAAATTTAACAATGGACTTTAGTCCATCACTAATCCCGTTGGGAAAATCCTCCCGTCGCTAAAAAGAAACCCCTTTTTAACCCACTCGACCGCATTTCTTTTCCCATTTTTCTCTTCTTTCTCTCTTCTTCTCCCGTACTTTCTAAGGTCGATTTGCCCCTTTTTTCCTTCATTTTGCTTTCAATCTACTCCTCTCTCTCGTCCTTCTCTTTCTCCCCTCAATTTCTCCCCTTTCTCCCTCGTTTTTCCTTTATTTTTTCTCTCTTTCTTCCCCCTTCTTCAACCTTCCGGATTCCGGCCAACCCACCTTCGACGAAGCTCCTCCACCGACGTAGCCTCCTATCCTCCTTATGTGGGTGAAAGGTCCTCCCTTATCTAACCCCTCAATTAATTTTTTAGTTTTTTGTATTTTTTTCATGATTAGATGTTAAATTATTTTGTTAATTTAATTATTAATATTAATGATAATTGTTAGTGTTAATTGTGTTATTGGTTAGTGTTAATTGTATCATTGGTTAGTGTTAATTGTGTTACCGGTTAATTGTTATTGTTGATTTAGTATTAATTGTTTAATTGTTATTGTTAATTGTTAATTTAGTTAATTTATTTGTAATTGTTAATTTAGTTAGTTTAAGTGTTAAATAAATGTAATTGTTATGAACTTGTGTTAATTGTGTTAGTTTAATTGTTTAATTCTTAAATAAAAATTTTAATATTATTGTTATTAGTTTCATTGTTAATTTGTAATCTTAATTGGTAAATTTTAATTGTTAATTAAGTAAGTTTATTGTTAAATATTGTTAACTATTAATTTAGTTAGTTTAATTTATGAGTTTTTGTAATATTAATTAATTTTAAAATTGATAATCATTTTATAAAAAAATTAGCAATTACAAAATTATTATTTTTCTAAATAATATTTGGTAATTGGAAAATTAATTAGTAAGTAAGTTGTTTCATTAGTTGTTGATTAAGTGAATGAGTAAAGTAATTACAAAATTAAGTAGTTATTACAAATTTTAATTATTTGTAAATTATATTTAGTTATATAAAATATAATTAGTGATTAAGTTTATTTATTTGTTGATTAGATCAAAAAAATGAATTAAATTGTTACATAATTACTTAGTGATTAAAAAAATAAATATTTTTCAAAATCTAATTTAGTTTTTAAAAAATTAATTATTAATTAGGTTTAATTGGTTAATTTAGTTAATAATTAAGTAAATCACTTGATAATTAATTTAGTTAATAAGTCAATAATATATTTCAATAAATTAGTTGTTCATTAAGTGAAGCACTGAAGTAATTACAAACTTAAGTAGTTATAACAAATTTTAATTATTTGTAAAATATATTTAGTTATAAAAAAATTAATTAGATGTTAAGTTTATTTATTTGTTGATTAGATTAAAAAAAGGAATTAAATTGTTACATAATTAATTAGTGATTAAAAAATAAATATTTACGTAACATATTTGATCTCTTCATACTAGCAACACAAGCGCATTAAGTGTATTATGTAACATATCCAACATCAAAGCGCATCGGACGCAATTGGTTAGCGGTATGTAAGGTAAAACTAAGGTCGGTGGTGGATGTGTCCGAATCATCCGTTACCGTCGACCAAATAATTATCGAACTCTTTCAAGAAAATAAAATGGAATGCCAACATAATGTCATCCAAGTTGATGATGACGATGATCACTCATTGAATGATCCGACCGAAGCATTACTAGATTTAGAAGATAATGAGATTAATATAGAGAATGAAGTTGAGTTTGAAATAGATTTTGAGGAAGACTTAAATGAAGAATATGACAATGATGATTATGACACCGATTAACGATATGGTAGATCTTAGCTATTACATTATGTAATCTTGATTTTTATATTCAATGCCCATAATACTATCAACTAGAATTTTATATAATTCCAGCAGACAAACAAGGGTTTAGGCAACCTTGTCCTCCAATGTTGTTGGACTAAACTGGTTTTGTCCCTCCATGTAATTTTTCACATTATTTCAATATATGACCAAGGTACCATCCCTGTTTTGAAGAGAAAATTTTAAATATATTTAAAATTATTCATGGTAATATGAATGTTATATGGTAGTATTATGTAATAAATATTTTATTTTAATACTAATGAATGAAATAGTATGCGAGTGAAAATGCCTCGAGGTAAGGGATGTACTTGACCTCGGTGGCCCATGTCATACGGTGAGAATACCGATTCGAGTACCGATCGTGGACATGGACTTTATTCTACTTCCTTACCGGGTAGGATGGACCCCCTATGTAAATGCCTCCATACCACCATTCTAGTTCTACCTCATATATCCATCATTCACTTCATGGCCCGAGCCTAAGTCGTTTCCTTCATCCTCTCAACGTCCTCGAGCATATTTCCCTTTGATGTTTTTAGCACCTTCGTCATCATAACAAGAAAACCGTTTTGATCCCGAACAAGTAAGGTCGTAGAATGTGAGTCGTCCATCGGCTTCAAAACTCGTCAAATGCACAGTTGATCCACGAGTTTTGATCATTTTTATTGGTCATAATGGGTACGTTTTATGCATAATTTTATGAAAATATTTTTCTTCATTACCATAGTTCTATATTTATTTATTTGTTAAGTTGATGGCTACTTTCATAGATTGTATCATTTGGATGTTTTCTCTCAGCATATCACTAAGACATTCGTAATTATATTCACATTTTCGAATGGACATGGAAGAAAATGAGCCCGTAAACAAAAAACTTCTAATGGAAAGAATTTAAGGTACTACTTTATTTAGTTAATTTTTTATGTTATTTCATAGTATAAAGAAATATCAAATTAACTAAACTAGTGAATATTTTTATTTTTCTTACGAAGGCATTTACATAGGAGAATAACGAGTTCACTATTAAGACGAGCATGGGAACGTCCGGCTCAAAAGTGGTATTTCGATTTTATTTTTCATCTCAAGCAAGGCTCGAAGCCAAAATATATCTCATAGGACATATGGAAAGCACGACGTGTAGAATGGGCAAAACCCGAGACCATTTCCCGATATGAGATGACGGCATGAAACTGCAGGAGCGAGACTAGTAACGTCGGAGCTAGTCCTTCAAGGCATACGGGGGTCAATCGACCATAGAGAGCACGCAATACGCATGGTAAATGTATTTATATATAGTAATTTTTTTAATGATTTCAATATAATTAATTAAAAGTTTGAGTATATTTTATATATTTATGTACACTTATTTCAACGTGAGTTATTGGGTCGTGAACCTAATCCGCACGAGGTTTTTAAAAGGAACCATCGAAAAAGGTTCATGATTAATAAGTATTCGTCGATCAACGATCAAGAATTATTGGATTAACCTTTTAGTTTTTTACATCATATCAAACATATTAATTTTTAACATTATTTAACATATATAAATTTTTAATATTTTGTATTTCACAATCATGCAGGAGATCATAGAAAGAATGATTGAGGAGGAGGATGCTAGCCGACGGATCGCGAGGAGTTCATCGTCGGACATCAACATGAATGAGATATTTAGGACCGTTATTGGTGGAAGAGATAGTAAGAGAAAGAGGATGTACGGACTCGAGTCACACGCATTGCACTACTACTCCAACGTGAGTACATCCTCTAGTTTGGCAACTTCACGTCACAATGTTGGTGATGATGCGTAGCAAAAGGAGAGGGAGGATCAATATAGTCAACTAGAGTCTATTGTCACATCGTTGGTGGAGACAAGTAAAAGATTGGAGGAGTACAGATCAATAACAACAAGTGATGATGACACGGATGCAGTAATTTTTTATGCAACAAATGCATTCAAACAGTTCATCCTTCATGCCTAACACTGACGATGATTCCACCCAACCTCCGAATGAAGTCTTGCTAGTCAATCGTAGCTTATTATGTTTTATTTCTTATTATAACAAAAAAACCTTACAATGTTTATGAGAATTTGTTAATTTAATAAAATGTTTTACATTTTAAATAAATTTATTCAACTAATTTTATCTTTTCGGTATTTTTTTAATTTTAAATTGAGTTTTTAAAAAAAAAAGGCCATTAGCAACGAAATTAGAGATGAAATAAACCGTCTCTAATTTCGTTTATTCTCGCGATAGACAGGAGTCGTCGTAAAAATCATCGTAATTTTGCGACCGTTTTTGCAAAGGCTCCCGTCCGTCACAGATTTTACAAATGATCTAAAATCGTCTCTAAACCATCATAAAAATTAGAGACGATCTCAAATCGTCATAAAATTTACCGAATGGTATTTTTTCGAGGGTTTTTGGACTATCGCTAAACCGTCTCTAAACATAATTAGTGACGATTTTCATGTGATTAGAGACGGTCTAAACCATCACTAATCCAAAAAAATTTTATAGTGGATGCTATCATACCTAATTTATACACATCTTTAAACTTCATTCCCTCAAACTTCTTCCTAAGTTCGAATTCCAAACCTTGTTGGTCTATACCTATAAATTCTTTCTCGAGATTTTTTGCCTAATATGTGGTGTCAAGCTTCTATGAACCTAATTAGGTGTTTTTTGACGGACTCTCCAAAATATTGTTTATATTTTACCAAGTCTAATAACCCTAATTCAGGTTTTGTTTTTTAGAAATGGGCTTAGAAGATGGTTTATATATCCGTCCAAGAATGGATAAAGTCCAGAGACAAATTGATGTACCATGAAAATGCATTTATAGTCAAAACGTTTGGAAACAACCTAAGTTTTAAATAGTCACAATCAAAGTCCTCTCTATATTATCATATGAACCTCGTTGTATGTCCTAAGGCAATGACTATTCTCTCGTCTAGTGAACAAAGTAAAATCAAAGAATCTAAAGCTAAGAGGTTACAAAAACTTATTGTCTATAAACTTAGGATAGAGATGGCTATAATTTGGCCAATGAATTTGCTAGATCCTAAGGCTAAAAGCTTGCTCTACAACCTCTAATATGCATTTTGGGTTTAGTTATAGGGGTTGTGATGGTCGGTATATTGGCCTAGGGTTGTTAGATGTCATTTTCCACCTCCTTATGTTGTTTTCCCCTAACTCTTTCATTCGAAGGTCTATAAAGGCGATTCCTCTCATCCGGAGAGTTATGAGGTTTTCTAATGGGTTCTTTTTTGTAACTAGTCTTACCTAGGATTATAGGTTTCGCCAACTTGATGGCTTAGGTTCCCTTTCAAAATGAGATTCTCCTATGGCAATGGGTTTCGCCAAGTTGGCTGGAGAGGTTGTCTAATTTTAAAAAAGAATTCTCTCTTGCTTTATAGCCACCTATATCTTTGAAAGAATCACTATAGGCTTTTTTACACGAAATGGCTCTAAAAGATCTAAGTTGGTCTCTTTTTCAATTGATTTTCTACTTCCAAAGCCACTTGTTTAGATATCGTATGCACTATTTTAGGCATAACATAATTGAAATCAATAATAACATAACCGAGACTCTTTTTTTACTTATAAACTCAATTTGCTTACTTACATCTATGATGACTTGATTAAAGCCTATATAGGCTTGTTTTTCTATAATCCGAAAGGTATTTAACTCATGCTTGATTTTAGATGTCATGTTATATCTCTCTTGGACATTGGACTTTACTAAAGTGTAGGTTATCTTATCATAAGCATTCATTAATTCCTTATAGGATTTTGCATGGCTTCCATCTTTTATTTATGTTGTTCTTCCAACTATTACGTATAGGTCTTATGTTTATTGTCTAACTTTTTAGGACTTCTTTGATCCTTTCTTCCAAAAGCACCTGTCATTCCTCGATTGACATCAACAAGTTCATCTAGTGCTTCATTAGATGTCGTTGAACCTAAACTACCTTCATGTGCAACGACGATTCCATCAAAGGGTGAGTTTTCTTACCTTCATCCCATACAAATGAAACTTTGTTTAATTTTTTTGGTGTCATCTAAAATAACATTCCCATTGTGTTTGCTAGAAAAACTATGGTGGATTCTTTTGTGCTATACTCAATTGAAAGGACTTTGATACAAAAGGGTTTTATAAAATGATTCGGAGGTAGTCTCGCAAAACAATCTATCTTTCAAACTCTAAATTAGATGGCTGAAATTGTTTAAGTAAATAAAAAAATGACAATAATTTTAACAAAAAATATCTCTATTTAAAGCATAAACTAACTTATGTTTCTCACAATACTTAACTTTAAATTCAATAGCAAGCATGTAAACTATGAATTATAAAGTTGAACGAAAACCGAAATCTTTAAATATTAAATCAAAAGTCTTTACAAATGACAGTGACACTAGAAATATAAAGATTTATAGACACTGGAACTACCGAACAAATACCAATTAGAACTCTAAACATCGAGAGACGAGATCTACATGAGTTGTAACGAAAGTAGCAATCAAATCGAGACGATCTATCAGCCTACTTGAATAAATTCTACTTGATTATAGCCTACAAACAATAGCCTATTGTGTTTTGAGTGTCCGAACCGAAAAATAAAGCCGATAATTTACAAGAGTTTTATTGTATTTGTTGTTGTTAATTGTGCGTGTCTTGTGTTTTTTTTTTTTTTTTTTTACGAGTCGATATTTACAACCTTTTCATACTTCTAGATTCTTCTTTACCGACCATGTTCTTGAACCGTATAACTTCCTTTCTTGGGCTATAAGGCTCCATGTTTATCTTGAATTGCAATACTCCACGTTTTCTAGTATTCTCACTCTTTCGTTACAACATAATTACATCTTTCTTATTTCTAGTTATAGTCATTCAATGCGCTTAGCTTCTCCTTATGAATAGGTCTTGGCTTCTCACGTCTTTTTATCCACAAAGCAATTTTGTTAAGAATTGTATTAGGTCTCTCTTTTTAAAATGTGAAACTCTTTTAGGCTTTTTTCTTGCGTAGGTTTATCTAGATTTCATCTTGTGGATTTGGCTTTGAATGTATTAATGACTTCGGGGACCATTAATGTGAGCTTTATAATTGAGGTCTCATTGGGCTCTAACCAATTGTGTTGGGCATGGAGATAAAACATTTCACCCAAAAGAGTAAGAGATATGTCAAGATTATAAATATATTCCATAGTAAATTGAAACCATAATTTTTAATAGTAATTTTAATATTATGTATTTATGATAATTTAATTATAAATATTACTTTTATTTCATTCAAATTATCATGAAAGAGTTACACTTATTAATTCCGAAAAAAAATTATGACATTAACTACATATGAAAATGTAAAAGAACAATTTTAATGTTTTATATTACTAAAATTACTTGTATATAAAACAAAATTTTATATTATTAATCATTTGTGTGGTTTTTTTTTTTTCATTTGGATAACAATGAGAATTTTATAAAAGAAATTTATAAAAGAACAAAAACATAAAACATATTTTTTAAATTTTAAAAAAAAATCTAGCTTTTCAATTCTCCAAATTGAGAAATATCGCATTTGAATAGGAAATTCTAGTTTATCTTTTCTTACTCTACAATTCTTAAAAAAAATAGTGTTACTCTGTTTTTTCATAACTCTTGATGATTATAACATTTATATATAGCTAGGATCCTTATCACAGACTCAGAAGATAGAAAAACAAATGGATGAATTCCCAGATATGTTTAGAGAATGGTTATGTGTAGTTGACCTTGAAGTTGAATATGGGCTAATTAATAGTATATACTGAATCAAAAGAAAAGGAGATGGCAAATAGCCAAGACCAATTTTGAAGTTGCCTAGTGCTGCCCTGATTCTACTACATGACTGTTTTTTAAGGACTTACATGTCCAAAACCATAATTTCTGCCTCAAGTCGTCATTCTTATAATTACTAATAAATTATTTGCATGCACATGCACCGGCAGAAAGAAATAAATTGATTAAGCGAGGAGGGAAACTTGCATGTCACCAGGAATATGCAAGAAAAATAATTTTCACTGAACCAAGTTTTAAAATAAATAAAGAAAGAAAAAAGAAAACTAAGTTAAACCATGTCCCCAAACTAACCAGGGTTGACCCTTTTTCTCCCCTTTTGTTCTTCTCAGTATAATAAACACATCCATGTCGGAGCCAGCTCGCCCCCGTGCAGTGATGCCATTTTTCTATGACATCAATCTCCTAATCTTCCCTTGCTCCTCGCTTCACAAAAAGCTATTATAGACAAGTTGGTCAACAGCTTCAATGAATTGGCTTTCAAACCAAATTGCTTAAACCTGTCCTTTAAAAAAAAAAAGAGGGAAACCACTTAGCTACATAATAGAGATAATGACCTGAATACCGGTAAACTCATTTTAAAAACTATAGTTCAAGAGAGTAGTTACCAATCTCTAGTTGAGGCTTGCCGGGATGACTTAATGCATAGGTTGACAAACGATGCAGAGAGTCTGTGTCTGGAATGCACTTGCACCGCTGCTGCCCCCTATGCCCCTTAAACACATAAGCAAGCACATAAACACACGAGCAGATATTTGCTGCAGATTGAATAAGGATAAAAGTCCTGCTAATGGTGATTTTTATTCGAACAACATAAGAGAACCTATCCCAAACGGGAGAGAGGAGTTCATTCAATAACAAATATTCACATATTCACATTCGATAGAGCCACAGAATCTCCAAATCAAACATGAACCAGTCATTTTAGAATTACTGAGCCTCGTCTCTTGGCATCTCAAAAAGAATTAATCCAATAGGCCTACAACACTAGCAAAATTAACTAATTAATACTCCTATCAGCACAGTCGTCCATCCCCCTGTCATTCGACCAAACAACCAGCATCATCCCTGCTAAGAGCTAAGCTGCTGAAAAATGCAACCTTGAAAGTCAAACTGGTTTCTTAACTCAGTTGAAAGAGTGTGCGGAAATTTGTCCATTGAGGCCTGTGTGAACTCCAGAGATGGCAAGCCGATTAGGTAGCCGTGATGAATAGGAAAGAGGATCAACTGATCATGCACTGCGATTCATTGAATTATATTTCCTTCAAGGGCTTCAATCTATAATCCACTGAGATTTCTTGTGTTTGGTAGCACATGAGAAGACTTTTCAAGGCTGGCTTTCCATAAGATCGGCAAGCGTAATCTTCCCACAGTTGCCGGTGTCCAGCCTATCAAATTGCTGGCATATCAGCAGAATATCTTTCTCTGATACCTTTCCCATCTCCTTGAGCTTGTATATTACATACTCTGACTTACTGCAAATTTAAATCCAACGTAAGTAGTCAATAAAGACAGAATATCCAGTCTTGGTCAACTAGAGTTTGATATAAACACCATGCCAGATTGCGGAGAAGAGAATAGAATTTCTAACAGCAAGGCAAAAGAAATCAGATCAAGTCACGTAAGAGCAAGATGAAACAGGAATAACACTATAGAAGACATCAGGATCACCAGAACAAGAACATTTATAAGGCACCAAAAAACGGCATAGCAAAGAACAGTGGTTTACAATGGATAGAATAATATAATATAAAAAAAGGTACAGCACACTGCAATAACAAATACATGAGCATTTAAACCCAAATAAAAGTCCATAGATGTGTGATCTACAAAGAATTAGATTTAAGAATTTCTATTTCCCACAAGATGCCATATTACCATCCACTTTCTGTTATTAGAGAGAACTCAGCTACAATTCATGCTACCTCATTTCTTGGACGAGAGAGAGAGAGAGAGAATCCCTGTGATAAGCAAGAATAGAGAGCATAGAAATTCACAAAGCTTAATAAGTAGATTTCATAATGGACACTTTTTGAATTAGCAAGAAATAAGCCTCTGAAAAATTCACAATAACAAGGAACATTCCAAGCCATATTTAACAACTGATGTCTGTTAAATAGAATAAGAAGCTATAGGCACCATGAAGACCTAAGTAATAAGGTAATAGAGTCATAACCAAAGTGAAACCTGTAATAACAAATTTCCCAACACTAATGAAACCTAAACAACTTCTCAGAACAGAAAAAAGAAACCTCAACAAAAAATTCCTTGAATAACACAAAAGACCCAAGTCAAAGAAATTACATATTGATTGACAATAATACCAAACTATCCTTTCCTTTGAGTGCATCACTCTCCCCCAAGCTTTCATAATAAATCCTTGACTAAGAAGAAAGTCAATGGAAGCAAGATCATCTAGATTACAGAACCTACATAGCTTCAATACAATGAGACAGGCAGGAATCTTCCAGGAGCATGGTTTTGATGCTGCCTTAGTGATGCAGACAACAAAAGACTAAGATTTATGTTTTCTTTAAATTTTAGAATGCATGGGTATTTTAGTATTTTTTAGGTTTGCTGGAAATCTATCTAGGTCTAGGCTTTATTTCTGTTTAGTGTTTTATTTTCTTAGTCCTGAAGTTATGAGGTTTTCTATTCCTAAATAGGAATAATTCTGTTGGAGGTTTGGAAATCCTTGTCCTAATTGGATTTGGACTTCTACAACTCTATAAATACAATATGTAGTCTTTCAATATTCAAAATGCAATAATATCGAATAATTTCCAGCAATTTGCCTTTGATTGTGTGACTCAATCCCCCTTAGGTGTGACTCCTAAGAGCCTTAGGTGTGAGGCTTAGGTTTTTTATCCTCTAGGTGTGACTTCTGGAAACCCTATTAGTGTGACTCTAATAGTTCTATAATTCCCCGTACAAATCCACATCAATACAGACCTAAACACCCCTAAACAGCCTCCAAACTCAGATCCAGAACAGCCCCTAAGCTGTCCTGCATCACTTAGGGATCAGAAGGCACGTGTAACAACAATGCAGAAACTGACTTGCAAACATGATATCTCGAGCTTCAAAATTCACTGAACCTCGAACCAAGGACATCAACTAATGCAGCCATATTCACTTCTTATCAATTATTAGGGGAGCCCCTACTTAGACCTACTAGATTTTACCACATTTCTGCTAACTGAAAAGGTATTGGGAAATTGGCGCTACATATGCATTAGCTTAGTTTTTACAAAACAAGCTTAGTTTACATTCTATAATGTTGCAAATCATATACCAATATTCTCAAAACATCATCATAATCTTTTCATGAACGTAGACTGCTTTTTTTTTTTTTTCAGATTTTGCAGCCATGTAGTATCCTGGAGCAAGCTTTTGCGCACCAAGACTTAAGTTCACCTCTCAGGTTCAGTAACTAGGAGATACTTGGGATTAAAAAAATAGTAAAACATTCAGAAAACAAAATAATACATCTACCAGCAGCTTGTTAAAGTTGGATTTTAACAGTTCCTGTGAAACTACAGTAGTCTTTTGCTCAGATGAAACTATGTAATCTAAAATATCAATTTAAATTAAGTTTCTGAAGAAAAATATGAGAAAAAGACAACAGAAAGTTAGTAGTTCTCAAAGCAAAGACACTAAAAGATGGGACAACAAGGCCCTATCTCGAAAACTTCTGTTCTCTTGTACAAAACAGAAGGTTCTATTGGGAGAATGTACAAACAGTCACCAAAGAAGTACCACCATGAAGACGAAGAAGCTAACATGAATACTGGGGCAAAAGCTTGTCTTAAGAGTCAAATTACTTCAGCAGTTCAGACACAATTATTGACAAGAGTTTACAGCTCTAATTCGCACAAAAGTTGAACATTAGCCTTTATTCCATATTGACAATGTTATGTTTAGCGGATACCTTTTGACACCACTAATCAACTATTTTCCTCGAAAATCGTTTTCACCTGACAAAGAATCTTTGGGACTGTTATAAAGGAAGTAAGTACGGGGAAAGCAAGGCCTATGCATAACAGGTGACAACTTGTCCATCCAACCAATGTCTTTTCATAATTTCAGCTCATAGACCCAAGACACGAATTATCTATGATCATTTACTTAAAAGAAGGGCTAAGATTCATTCTCTGCACAACAATGGCATTTGGTTCCACCTCAAAAGAAAAGGTACATTTGCTTGACAGTTGGCCCTATGTGTAATAACCGAGACTTTGAGACATTCCTATGCATATGTGTGTGTTCATTTTGGTTTAGACCATACATATGCATGTGTGTGAGTTTACTTTGTTAAAGCATGTGTATGTTATGCTTTTTGGTTTGCAAGGATGTTATGTTTTGTGTTTACATGGAAGTTGTGTTTTATGTTTGCATTGGTATTATGCTTTGTGTTTGCATTAATAAGTGTTTAGCTTTGTGTTATGCTGTTATGCTTTGTGTTAGCATTAATGTGTTTATAGACAAAGTAGCATGTTATTAAGTGTTGTGAGGGTGTAAGTGACTTAGGGACCTTAGTACGACAATTAAAAGATTGAGGGCTTAAGTGAATTAAGTAACCAAATAAAGTAACTAATGTGTTAAGTTGTTCAAACTTGGAGGACTTAGAGATATAGCTTGCTCTCAAGTGTTCCATACATGTTATAACCTAAAGCTTGAATGATGTCCCATACATATGCTAATTTAGGGAAATATCTTGATTAAGTAATTAATCTAGAAAATTCCATTAGTTAAGAGTCCATACAAGTGGCAATTCTTGGATTATTGATCTAGATAAGTTGGCAAAGAGAGGAAGAAAAGGGGGAAGGGTTTCTAAACCATCTTAGAGACATTTTAGCCTTGAAAAACATAAAAAAAAACAAGAGAAGAAACTGAATTGCCCAGGAGAATCAATTCTGGCCGAAAGGAAGAGAGGAAGTTTGGGTAGTTTAGCTACGAGCAACAACAAGGAAGGAAGAGATGATTTTTGAGAGCTTCTAAGGTACTTGCAACACTAATTAAACCCTAAAGTAAGTGTAATCTCAACTACATCACAAGACATGGATGTTATAGACTTTGATGTTTATGTGTTACTTGATGACTTGTGTCATGTATCTACTTGATGATTGTTTACTTGAGGTTGTACTCATGTATTTATTGGAGGATTAGTAGGTGTAATCCCAAATACACCACAAGATATTGATGTTATGTGATTGAATATTGATTGAACATAGATGTTATTTGGCTTGTGTTGTGTGATCACTTGATGATGGATCGCTTGAGGTGTTGTTTGGTGAATTCAGCTAAGTGTCACTTGAAGTTACTTGGTGTTGTATCCATGTGTTAATTGAGGATTGAACATCCATGAGGTTATGCGATTAGGTATTCATATGTATATTGGATGATTGAACTTTGTACATGTCTTATGGCAGTTTCAGCCTATGTAGTTATTTGATGTCACTTGGTTATGTTTTCATATGGTTAGTGGTTGATGGAATACTTGTGGTGTACTTGACAGTTTTGAGTTAGATGGTTACTTGATGTCATTTGGTCAAGTGTTTAGGTGTTTCATTGGAGATAGGAGTACTTGTGAAATCATGGAGGGTTTCGGTTCATGTATTGCATTCTTGTTATGTGGTTTTGTTTAATGTGTTGGTTTCAGCCACTTGATTTGTTTAAAGCTACTTGACTTACGTTCATGTGTTTGCTTGAGAAATTGCATCCCAACTGCATTCATGTCATGATGATGTTTTATTATGATTTCAAGTATTCAAAGAAAGGTCTTGTTCATGTTTTCAAGGTGGGCTTGCAAGGGAATGATCTAGTGTATACTCTTTGCAAGGCTCGCATCTAGACATGTTTAAAGAGGGCATACAAAGAGAATGATTTGGTGTATACTCTTTGTATGTTTCAAAGAAGGCATGCTAAGGGAATAATCTGATGTATACTCTTAGTATATTCAACTATGGCTCACCAAGAGAATGATCTGGTATATACTCTTTATGAGGATAACAGAGAACGTATTTTAGTCTCGTGAACAACGGATTTGCTTGCATTCATCCATGATTACACTTACCGAGCATTAGCTCATCATTTTTCTTGTGATGTAAGTGAATCAAATTATGCATGATGGCTTGATGTGGAGTTCAAGATGTTGCCGTGAGGAGCCAAGTTTGCCAAGTGTGTACTATACATGTAGGTTAAAATTGAAAGGCTAAGTAATACCTAAGTTTGGCCACTTTTGTGTCTCCTATGTTTAATCATTTAGTTTGTACACCTATGTTACTTTGGGCAAACTTTAGTATGTTAATGAATATGTGAGTTCGGAAGTTTATGAAATGATTTTATAGTTTGAAATAATGCAATGGTTTTATACATGTGAGGGTTTAATGAAACGGTCTCCAATTGTGAGACTTGAAATGGTTTCAAATGATTATATGTTTTATGAAGCTTGAATTGGCCTTGCATGTGTTCAATCCACAGTTTACCTTGAACTTTAACCAAAAGTTTTCCACAGTGCATTGTATTTCATACACGAAGTAGAGGACATGAGGCTTAATGTCTTGCATCCCACAGGTGTGAGGCATTGCCGGTACCATTCTTGGCCTCCTTTAGGTCGAGAGTGTTATACTAAAAGCATGAATTTACATTAAAAAGCAGTGGATTTTAGAGGACTTTGGGAAATTTGCCAGGGATTCAAGGAATGAATAAGGTTCAATATGGGGTCTGACAAAGTAATGAAGTACCTGGTCAAATTGGAAGTTGGTCCAGCTCTCGGGAATAAAGAGGCATATCTTTTCAAAAATTGTATGGAAATGCAACAATCTGGTTTAACACCCAGATCTTTTTTTCATTTCCTGTGACTCAGAATGGGGGGAATACTCAATCAAATCAATAACCAGGGTAGGAGGAAGATATCCTAAGGAATAATACATGCAAGAATCTATGGATGATTAAAAGTTCAAAACAGGACACATTTTCCAGGATACTAGAATGTCCAGAAGACTTACCAAGCATCCCAACCAAGCCAAAGAAAGAGACAAAGCAGAAAATTACTAAAACTCCCTTACAAGTTTACCAAACAAGGTTCGGTATTGGAGGACAAATTTTGGAGATCTATAGTTAAGACTAAAAGGAGGTTTCTTCATTCCCTGGTCGACAGCGGCCTAAAATGCAAACTACGCTACACTACACAACAGCAGAGCAAATCAACTCCAAGAATATCGTTCAACAAGAAAGGACATAAATAAATGAACTACTGAGTTTTGAGCTTAAATCTGTAGAAATCTATCATCCAATACTTTAAGCTTTCTTCTAATTCAACAATAACCTACTGAACTTTCAGGTTACCTGAAGGCTGCATGCACTTGTCAGTTAAAAGAGCTTTATTATAATAAATTACGCAGCAGTTGAGCTAGTAGCCTAAAATGCATAATGCCGCACAAAAAGTACAACATGTAACCAAGTTAAGTTGTGAGCAATTTACCATTAGTGGCTCTGCGTACAAAGTGTTTGAAAAAGTTAATAACTCTATATTTATATCCACATTTAGCAAGCACTCAAACCCCATATCATTCTATGCCAAATTGTTCTTAAATGTGAAAACAAGTCTCAGATGTTTGACTTTTCCCAGAAAACATTGCAATTTATTTCCAACTATGAATTGCAGTTTGTACATGGTTCTGTGTTTCTTTCTGCAAATTAAAGCTCGATTGTATGTCATAAAATTGCAATTCTGTGTAATTCAAGGTTGATATATAAAGGGAAGAAGAGTAAATAAGATAGTCAGGATCATTATAAAACTTTGAAGAGAACTATTTTCTTAACCCAGACCTTCAAAGCAAAACAAATTGAAACATACTTTTGTGCTGCAAATGTGAAAAAGCCAACTAGTAACAAAGCATACCTCACAAACCCATTGTTGTCAAGGTCTGCAGCAAGAAACTCAGAGACAGTCATGTGCTGACCAAGCACCCACTTTGCCATCTCCCTATGCCGCTTATCCACTCTTGCCTCAGCCAAATACAAAAATGCGCGAGCGACAGCTAGTGTCGACACAAGCAACCAAATGGAAGCAAAAATACGACCGGTCAATGAATTGAATGCTCTATCACCATATCCAACGGTTGTAACCGACATAACGGATAGATAAAGTGAATCCAACCATCCTAGCCTCTCAACAAAATGCATAACACCGACACCAACTCCTATACAAAGAACCACAACACCTAATGCCAACCCCACCTTCATTCTTATCCTCATTCTCCCTTTCTTCACATCAATTATATATGAACCAGCAGATTCCTTTTCGACTCCTCTCTTAACATTCCTCAACAAATGACTCTCTTGCAAATCAAGAACATAACTAACCATCCCAGAAAGCAAGATATCAACAAAACCAAAACCAATCAACACAAAAAAAATGGAGAACAACTTGGTAGCAGTGCTATCAGGGGTAATGTCCCCATAACCAATAGTACACATGGTCACAATACAAAAATACAAAGCATCCACAACTGGGTGCGTTTCAATCCCTTTAAACTTATCACGATTAAAAGAGTATATAAGCACACCAAGAGACAAATACAATACCAAGAGAACAAAAGCTTGACGTACTATTGATTGAGAACCAAACTTAGGCTTGGTAATAGCAGGGTGGTTAAAATCATTGATGACAGCCATAGCAGGCGCAGTTTTTGACCTGTGAAGATTGGTTTTTTTCCATGAACGATTAGGATCAACTAACCAAGATTGATGCTGCTGCTGCTGCTGATGTTGCAACTGAGGACAATCAAGAAATGAGTTAAAATCTTGATTAGAAGGGGAGGGTATTGATGAATTGAGAGAAAGTGTCAAGGCTTCAACAAGAGGAGAAGGGTCTCTAGGAGAAGCAGAAGATGGGCCAAAAATAAGGCGGTCTTTAAGTTCAGAAGGAGTTAGAGGGAGAGGTAAAGAGATTTCATCGTCTTCGGGGAGAGTACAAAGTGGCAGCGGTGGTTGTGGCGTTCTCTTTCTTGGGCTCAGGTATGGAAGTAGAGGCTCTTTCTCCATATCGCCGATTCTAATTCCCGGCAACCAGTTACTGGAATTAGCAAAGATTTGGAGTAAGAGGGAGAGAAGGTTTTAATAAAGAACCAACAGGCAGAGTATAAATATTGTAGTTTTGCATACATTGCTAAATTTGATTTGATTCAATTCGGTCATCATGCGGTTGCTTGCAAAACCGCAGAAATAATCTTTTACTACCTGCTTCTTGAAATTTGTTATAACTTAATCCTCGTATTTTAAAATTTTATAATTTAGTCCCTTAACTTTCGGCGACCAGTTTTTTTTTCAGAATGGAACTCAAGCTTGTCACTAGATATGCAGTGTTATTTCATTATTAGATATTCCCTCCATCAACACATGTTAAATACTAAAAAATAAAGTTAATTTGCTAAGAAAGTCAACTACTATGTTTGTTTTTACATGACCATTTTGTTATTAAAAGATTCGTTGGTTTTTACCTAATCTCAAATATATTATTTAATAATTATAATTTAGAGAGAAAAACTAATACAGTGAGAGGTTTGAGAAAAATCAATCCACAAATGGTTAACAAGAGTCAAAAAAAAAAAAAAAACGATTTTCAGAATATAAAGGAATAAGTTGTAACTGTGTTCAAAATTCAGGGGCTAAATAATAATTAGCTCCAAAATTTTAATGGAAACAAAACTGTGAACCTGACGTGTGTTTCGTTCCATGCAGATGATTCCACATTTCCGCCGATAAATAAGCTTCACGCGCTTCTTCTAAATTGTAATTTAACCATTCCAAAACACTGCTATGCTATCTAGTCCTGCCACATGGCAATAGCATCCCTTAAGTTTGAGAATTTTCATTTTTTCGTATTTGGCAATTGGAATATTAATATTTTGCACTTTGGATTCAAATAGGAAAAACAAACACTTTCTAAAAATATTATGGATTGGGTTGTTTGTTTGTTTTTATTCGATCAAATTAAGTTTCTAATCAGATTAATTTACACATTAATTTAATTTAATTTTTTAAATTTTATTATTTTCAAGCAATCTTAAAAGTATACTCACAAATCATGACAATAGTAATGCAAAGCATTTTTCATAACATAACTTACATATCATTTATTATTATTATTTCTTACGAGGAATAACTTAGTCTATCATCCATGTGCAATGAAAATAAAGAAAGATTTACAAGAGGCAACAAGCGTAGTGTCAATAATTATTAAACGCTAGAAAACCAACAAATATTATAGGATATATGCTGGTCCCTTTTGCAGCACGTCCCCTACTCCATTCTTCCAAAAGAGAACTTGCTTAATTAGTTTTCTCCTAAACCCCACCCACGTTAGCCTCTCCTATTCATCGAAAAAATAAAAAATTTATCTCCTTTTGGCAGAATA
The DNA here is from genome assembly GCA_963924115.1 of Dovyalis caffra. Lineage (NCBI taxonomy): Eukaryota > Viridiplantae > Streptophyta > Magnoliopsida > Malpighiales > Salicaceae > Dovyalis > Dovyalis caffra. The sequence continues at coordinate 6,082,032 of CAWUPB010001184.1, forward strand.
GATTTTAAATTATGCCCCTTGGTTCAGAATACTTTCTGCATTTTCAATTTTTTTTAACTTAATCCTTTTAGTTCTTTTTAATTTATTTTGACTTTTTTGTTTTAAGAGATAAAAACATATAAAATAATTGATGCAAACAAAAGATGAAATTTTATTAAATAACGTAATATTAAATTAAATGCGATAAATACTGGTAAAAAATCTAAATGATTAATTTTTAAAATAAGGGACCAATTAATTCATTTCTCAAACATATGGGGACTAATTTATAATTTACTCCATTGTGATCTCCAGCAGCGGCGAGCATTAAGCCCAACAGAGCCACATTTATCATTCTCTCTTCGAATAACTTCCTGTCGTCACATTTTTCCGCCATTTAATGCCATACGATAGGGAGGCACCACTCGAAAGCGAGCACACCATAATTAAGGGTAGAACTAGTCAGCTACGAACAATTAGACTCCCCACAAATAATGCTCCCTCGTGTATGACAAAAGAGAATCTTTTAGCTACTACCATTTGATACGCATATCCTACTTCCATTTCAGCTCATCCCATCACATTGATCCAGTCCAGCATCAGGACAGGAATGAATCTTTTCATATAACCATACCAATTTTCACGTCATCAAATGAGTTGTTTTCAATGCCAGACAGACAGATGAATTACTCAAACTCAGAATGAGCCTTTGATATAGATTGATAAGGGATAAGAGGCTTATGACTACAGGAAATACAGATGAGAATATCACACACAAAAAGTGTTTTGGATAAAAATACGACTAATATGAAACACAGTATACCATCGATTGAGACAAGTTACAAATCTGAGTTAATCGTCATCCTCTAGAACACTCCGACGCCTCTGGATCTGAAGAATTACATGAAAATGTCAAAAATCAAAATCCGGTGACACAAACGATATCAAGAACAGTTTCATCATTCATGACTTACTGTGACTTTTGTCTGTTTGGTTGTTTGGTTGTTAATCTGTTCCAGCAATGATATGAGCCTCTCCTCAGAAACCTACACGTAATAAATTGAACACGCATGATTAAGAACTTTGGCTTATCACACTGAGTGAAAAATCATAAATAGATCATTAGCAACCAATATATATTTAGGAATGAACCAAAGTGCACCACCAAGCCACAGCCTTCCAACATACCTTCTCAACTATTTGACCCATTTGAGCAGCTCTCAGGATGACATCTTCAACACTCCTTGCCTTCTCAGGCTTCACCAGAGCAATTCGGGCAACTGCACAGATGGCAAGAAAGCAGAGTAATACAATTGATCCCCTCTAGTTGATAAGACAAAATGAAAGATCACATCAAAACACACATACATATTGTTGTGCAGTCGGCAAATCAGTTAGGGTCTACTGCTGACTTGCAAGGAGATTTCTTGTTCCCTTTGCTTTTTCTAGTTGAACTCACTGGCTTGACGCACCACGGTACTAAATTTTTATTCTTGCATGCATGGTCGACAGCTTAAATATTTCATGCAGAGTTGATTGATTTGCCAAAAATTGCATGATCTGAACTTAATTTTGCAAAAAAGTCCAGACCTCTAAGTCCAAGGTTGGTTCACAGAATTCCATTTGGCTTTTCAAGCATTTGTTTGTATATTACTTGTGTTCATTGGTCATCTATACCTCAAAAATCATTCTGCTGTAATACCCAAATAGCATATAGCCTATCCATGTATCCAATGACCATTTCTATCATATGATTGGTTACAATAACATAATTTGAAAGCCTTCTAATTAAATTTAAAAAAGCTCGATTCAGATCTTGAGAAAGTCTGCATTGTCAGAAAAGCATTTGAAAAATCTCACTGGTGAGGATTGCTACTTTTTGAATCTAGAAATAGATTATCAACACATCGGCTGAACTCCTCCACGGTCATCAATGAAATTACAAACATCCTAATGACACAATAACCTATTTATCTCTAGCTTAATACTTGGCCCAATAAATGAGGCAATACATCCATTTTTGAACAATTCTTAAATGCATGGTTATGAACATGTCAGCAATTAACAAAAAGAAAGAAAAATGGAAACTTATCAAAAACCAAACAGGTTAAAATCAAGAGCCAGAGGGATTCAAGAATGCTCATGTTGACACTGGATACTAATCAAGATATTTGTGACTTAGAATGTCCAGCTTAACAAAAATGTGTACACGGCTGTAGAGAATAATTGAGCAACTAGATGCCCTAAAGAATTATATACAAAGAGATTAAAAGCAATTCCCAGAGTTCCTAGGGAAAGAAACTATCTTCCTCATCTTCTGTGAATCTAAATTCTCCATCCACAAATTCACTGGCCAGCTCTATTCTAACCACGTAAAATTTTGCCAAAAGACATAATGTTTTATGACACCATGCTACATTAATGGATCATAAACAGAGCAATAAATCAAAAATAAAATAAACTACCAATTCAAATAATGAAACATAAGCAGAGTGGTAATTTGATGCTTTCTGAAAGGAAACTATGAAGCAATTTTTTTCCAAGTGATCGCAAGCACTATTGAAAGATAATGATCCAATTAAAGAACTCCTACAGATGATCTCAGTTGTGGGCTTACGTCTTTCTCGTGCTTCAGAAGACAAAATCTGACTAAGCATCATTTGCCTTCGCTCCTCAGCATCCCTGCATCAAACACACAAATAGTACAGCCTGAGAATTCTGTATAAAAATAATAGTTGCAAGTCGCAACACAAAAACACACAAATCTGTTTGGATGAAACCTTGATTTCTGGTTTTCTATAAACTGGTTTTAAAAGTAGCTTTTTAAAAACAAAAACTTAGAAACAACCCTGCTTTCAAATATCTGAACAAGCTTTTGCTATTCCCTAAATTACTCAGATACTAGAAAAACACCATTTCAAAACATAAAATCTCAAGAGTATAATTTATGCTCTCACTTCCAAAGCAAGTTTTTGGAAACCAAAACAGGCCCTAAGAAAAGTTTTGAGTAAAAATGCAAAACTAGAATTTCAGAAAGCAACCTCTTTGCATCTTCCTGGGCCTTCTGTTGCTCAGAATCTTGCTGACTTCCCTGTTTTTAGAGGTAAATTTTGAACAATGCAGTTATCATAAAAGCAAAGAAACTTCTAAATGCCACATAATTAACACACACAAATTAAAAGAAAACTACTGTAATGATAATAATCACGATTACCATCCCTCGTTGAGCCATGAGCTCTTGCATTCTTCTTTGTCTAATTGCTTCTAACTCAGGATCAGCCTATAATTAATAAGAACACGAACAAGAGATGAGCCCAAAAAAAAAAAAAAAAAACCGCCTTGACTGTTGGTAAATAAAAAAAGACTCCGACTTTCAAGTATGTTTGGCATAAATAATGAAAACCCACATGAGATCAGTTCATATATTACCTACTTCTAACAAAATTTAAACGCTCATAATCTAAATCGAGTATCTAAGAATTATTAAGCAACAGATGACTAAAAGGAACAAAAAAATAAATAAATAAATAGAGGGAAATTAAAGGAGAGGAAGGAATGGAAAATAAAAAAGCATTTGGGGCAAACCATCGATTGACTGGAGTGATGGAGAAAGTTGGATTCTTGCTGAAGATTTTGAATCTGCTGCGAGCCTCGCCTTGTTTTACTTCTCTTTGCTCCTACTCCAAAGAGATTTTGTATTTTTATTGGGTGGATGCTCACAACAAGGTCTAGCGTTTGGTAAACGCGATTTTGTAGAGCAGTATCAATTACCGGCTAGTGGGCCCAAGGCTCCACCATGACGGAAAGCATTAGCATTTAGCAATGGGAGCGAGTTGGATCGGGCTTAGCCTTCTTAGTTCCTGGCCTTTCAATAGGCTCTACGTCAAATCACAATTAATAATATTATAATAAAATAACGGAAACAAAATAAAATGATTCAATAAATAAAAAACATAATACATAATTTCAGTTAAAAGATTCAAAAAATTAGAAAATTCATATATGGGCAAAATCCTATAAATCATTAGTGTGGTATGTTTTATAACTATTTAATGAAATCGTAATCCATATGCAAATTAATAATGTTTTATAATTGGTTGTTTTTTGTGATGTTGAAAACTTGGGTATCGGTGTAATGTTTTAACAGTTAGCTATGAGGATGTGAACAGTTTTCTTTTTTTTTCTTCGGTAATTAAGATTTCATTTGTTGCCATGAATTTTGTTTTTAAGGTGTTGCATATAAGTTTTTTTTTTAATCGAAGGAACTTGTAAATGGTTTTTAATCGAAGGATCCTGAAGAGTAATAGCATCAGTAAATGAATGGGCCGGGTTTTTAATGGTTTAGTAATTTTGAAACTTCTTATTTCTTAAAATATTTTATAAATTTTAGAGGATTTTTTCTATTATATTCACATACAACTCAAGGACAATTTAAAAATAAAAAAATATTTTTTTCAATTTAGATGAAAAAAAAATCACATAATTACATATTGGAGAATCTGAAATCATACAAAAACATAATAGACGCAATTAGTGTATGTAGGAATATATTAGAGATTTATCGTTTTTTTTTCTATATTTCAGTCATGCATATTTTGGTAAAAAAAATTCTCATGTGACCTACACATGACCGTTTGATCAAAAAAATTAACCGAAATAATATATTAGATAATTAAATATTATTTAAAGATATAATAGGAATAATTAGAAGCATAAAAAGATATTAAAGACTTATGCTATTATACATGAACGTATTGAACTATTTATTCTTTTTTTTTAATTTTTGTATTAATTTAGGCTGGTTTGCTATTGTATTTTATAATTTTTAAACTTTTTAGCTATCTGTTTATTCATCTAACACAAAAAAGGTGTTTTTTTTTTTACTTTGTTTAAAAAGAAAACGTGTTACCTTTTTTTTTTTTTTTTTACTTCAACAATGAAGTTTAAAAATATCGATTTAGTGACAAAATAGATTTGATTCAATTTTTGTATTTTTTTATTAGCATAATTTTTCAATTTATTTTTTCATGAAAGTTTTTATTTTATGTTTTGAGATTTTATAATTTTTATATAAAATTTCTTTCTTTCTATATTTTTTTTGCTTTTGAAAATAAAACAAAAATTCAAATAGAATAATAAAAAAAATAAAACATCCAGCATAAAGTAATAAAAAATTAAAAATAATCAATTTTTGTTTTTGTCTTTTTAAAAATATATAATTATAATAAATAAATTAAAAATATTTTTTTTCAAAATTATAATCAATAAAAAGCTAACACCTGTCTCCTTTGTTGTAAAAAGTCAAAAGAAAAGAAAAATTGAATTGATTATAAGCAGAGGGATCTCTTCTGCTTAACAAACCAAATCATAAAGATCGAATGGTTCGAATTGAAACAAAAAAAAAAATGCTTTTATGAAAAATCGATACTTGAGAAACCTGCAGTTTTAAGCCAAAAACAAAAACTGTATATTATTGATTCGGTCTAATGAACATGTATGTTTCTGAATTCAACCAATAAAGTATAATTTTTAAAAATTGAAAACTTCTCTCAATCAATGTAGTCTTCTTCATTAATTATGTCATTATCATCAATTATTTTTGTTCTTGTTAATATTGTCACTCACCTCCACTATCAACATCTTCCTCCTCTAGTAGTTTTTTTTTTAAAAAAAATAGTGGATAAAAAGATTTGACCATCCCTGGACGTTAAATCATTTGAGATTGAATCCTGATATGATTAATTTTTTTATTAGTTTTGAAGATCTCTAACTTTTTCTTTTATTTTTTTTTAGGTTTAGTCCATCTAATGATTTCAACTATCATCTTCTCCTCTAAAAAAATTAATTTTTGGTATTTTGATCTGAAATTTTATATACACGTTGAAAAAAAATTCAATCTATTTTGTAGAAAAATTCCATGATTTTTCAAAATAAAAAAGCTATATCTATTTATTTTTTGAACATTAAAAATATAAAAAATAGGAAAAATAAAAAATAACTCCGAAATAATTTCAAAATTTTTTAGAAGCCCTATGTAAATCTCAATAGATGATTTTTATCATGGAACTATTTATGTGATTGTTATTTTTTGAGATAAATGATAGAAAACTAAAGAATATGCTAAATCTTAAAAAATTAGAAATTAGAAATTTTCAAGATCAATAAAAAAAAATGCAAGAACACAACTTTAAATGATTTAAAGTTCATGAGTGATTAGACTATTTTACTCAAAGTTATATTCAGTTGATCAAATTCAAAAATATAAATGTTCAATGTATCAAAGTGACAACAAATGAGCTTTTATAATGAATCGGCAAAGACTAAAGTCAGTCGACGGGTCGACCTCAAATCGATTATAGTAAATTCAAATCTAATTTGTTTGATGAAACAGATCGGATCGAATCTTATATATTTAGATTGGGTTTTACAAATGAGCTTTTACAAATGTGAATTCATATTTGAATCGAGAGATCAAAAGATTATAAGAAATATTCTTCTATTTGTCTTTTTAGTATTTGGCACAAAAAAAAGGAACTTTCCATGTTTCTTTCTTATGTCGAAAAAAACAATGATTCTTGATACCATTCATCAAATATTCCTATTCTTCATTTCTATCTTTTCCAAGTTTATCATAACTTACTTTTCGATTTTATATATATAAATTCTATTTTTTATGTAAAAAAAAAAAAAAGAAAGAAAGGGAAATTTTGCTTAGCAAATAGAACTTCTTCAATGAACTTCAAAAAAATTTTTGAGATGCTAAAATAAACAATAAAGAGAGTAAAGTTCTATTGGAGATTTACGAGATTTATCACTTGGTTTTTATATAAAAAAAAATATTTTTACTATATTTTATATATTATTTAAATATAAAATATATTTTAAATACTATATTTATAATAAAATATATTGAAATAATGTTTCATCTCTCTATTTTATAAAAAATAAAAAATGCCACTACATTTACTAAGTACAATGGCTGCAAGCAGTCGGTTTAGCCTGCTGAATTCCCACATCAACATTGCGAAGACAAATCATCCGTGAATGCTTCGTGTCGTTCCTTCACGGAAAAAATCAAGTAGCCCTAGCTGTTCCGTCCCCAACAATTTTCATGTGATAGAAAAACACAAATTTCTCATGAGGACCCACACATTTGTGATTGAACGGCCACAAATTCTCCATATGAAATCACAGATTTGATCGACACCCGCAAGCGCACATCCTTTCTTATCTCCTTCATTACATGATAATCACGCACCATAAGCAAGAAGCAATGGGAGAAGTACTAGATTGCCTTAACTCAACTTATTACAAAACAACTTGGCTTGCGACTTGCCATTTTTCAACTCAACTAACACTAAGCTGAGCTTAACCTAAACATAGGACTTCCAAGAAACATAAAGACAGAGGAGCAGTTAGCTGTCAGCAGCAGTTGCACTAAGCAAAAGATCATGGGTTTCACCATGGGCTTGAACTTGGTGCTTCTCCTAGCCATGGTGGCCACCAACATCCTTTCCCTTTACCATCTTTCCTCCACTCTTCAATCTCCCAAACCCCCAACTCAGCAACCAGTTCCTAACCACCTTCTCCACCAACTCAACACCATACGCGCTACCATCAGCCACCTCACGCGCCACCAGCCACCTTCCACTACCCCTTCTCCCACCACTACCAAACCTTCCATACCTCAAGATCTCCTACTTTACTCGCACCTCTCACCTATAGCTTCTTCTTGCCATAACCACCCTGATCTTCTACACAAGTACATGACCTACACTCCTTATTCACTTTGCCCTCTTGACTCTGACCTTCTTGCGGAGTCTTTAATCCTCCGTGGCTGCCACCCTCTCCCTCGCCGTCGATGCTTCTCCAAAACCCCACCAAAACCTCCCTCCTCTCTTCCTCACAACCCTTTCCCTTCTTCGTTTCTTGACTCAAATGTAATGTGGAACAAGTATCCTCCTTGCAAGTCATTTTCTTGCCTAGCTAAGCAAAGCCCAGGCCTTGGTTATGATCTAAACGCCGAGATCTCCAAGTTTATGACTTATAAGACTGAGTTGGATCTCCCAATCCCGCAGTTGCTACAAGTAGCAAAATCAGCCAATTCTGTTATCAGACTTGGTATTGATATTGGTGGTGCTACTGGTACTTTCGCAGCTAGAATGAAGCAGTACAATGTGACTGTTGTCACTACAACAATGAATTTCAATGTGCCTAATAATGAAGTGGTGGCAATGAGGGGTTTAGTGCCACTTCATGTGCCGTTGCAGCAGAGGTTGCCAGTTTTTGATGGAGTGCTGGATCTGGTCAGATGTGGGCATGCAGTGAATAGGTGGATACCTTTGCCAACGATGGAGTTTTTGTTTTATGATGTTGACAGAGTGTTGAGGGGTGGTGGATACTTGTGGTTTGATCACTTCTTTAGTAAACGAGTGGATCTTGATAAGGTTTTTGGACCTTTGATTGGGAAATTGGGTTACAAGAAGGTGAAGTGGGCAGTTGGGAATAAAACTGATTCTAGCGGCTCGAAGAATGAGGAGGTTTACTTGACTGCACTTTTGCAAAAGCCTGTGTCAAAATGAGGATCATATATAATGTCATTTGAGGTAACTAGCTTAAATGCGTATTCATCAAGAAAAACTTGCTTAAATGCTTTCTTGATGGTAGCTTTACTCTAGCTCCTTAATGTAGTAGGACGTGTGAAAATCTAGATAGTTGGGAATATCTAAATTATAGATGCAGCCTGGTTGCATTACACTTGAATAATGTAGCTATGATTTGTGCTGAAAATTGTCGTAATATTTGTTTGAAATGAACTGGCCCATAGTGGAAGATTTGTTTGTGATTCTAATATCCAAAACTGAATTTGATCAATGAAGCCCTGAATTTTTGATTCACCAATAGGATGTGTTTCCTAGGGAAGAACTTCGCTTTTTTCCTCCATTCTAATTTTTTCTTCAATTGGTTAAAGTTTGATCCAGAGCATTGCATCTTTCACAAATTGCTGCATGACTTAGTAGGCCAAATACAGAAAAAGCTCGTATGAGGTGTTGATGAAGATCCTTTACTCATTAGTCATGACAACCTACTCCGGAAATGTTTCACATAGAAAATTTTTCTATATGCTGAATGTATTGCTCCCCTCTCATGCGTCCTCCTCTGGATCTCATACCAATGCGAGGAGGAGATAGCAGTGCACTGGATGCACTCAATAATTTCCCCGTTGCATATATCTAAACTGTGGGCATAAAACGAATTTTTTGTTTCTATCCTCTCTTTTTTTAGCCTACTATAACAAAAAAAATTTGACTTTCTGCTGGCAATTGTACTTTAAATTTTTATTTTCCATCTGCTATGTCTTTAGGAACTCTCTTTAATGCCTTGAATTCTTGTGATTGTAGCTGCATATCCATGGTAGAGAATCAAAGGGATGATTGTTATTCTAATATGATATAACACTCTAATGATAAGCCTCTGTTCAATTCCTTGTATTGAATTCAGTACTGCATTCAAATGTGAGAGATTATGAAAAACTATCGTCATCATTATCTCTGTTCAAACTGTGTTGCTTTAGATTGAAACATCCTTGATTTCTTCAAATAAATGAGACGACCAACTCTAAACACCCAGCAATGATAGTCATAAGAGTTGCGTATGTTGATACCAACATCTCTCTGCATCTTACAATGTGATACCTTTTTTGCAATAAAGTAATTCACTCTCCTAAAAATGCATCGTTTGTGTGATCAAAGATTGTGTCATTGATTCCCATAACCATAATTGATTTGGTTCTCCGGTCTCATGGAGGCTTGTTTTTGGGGATGAATTCATTAGGATTACTTTCCATGATAAATTTACAACCAGGAAGGAAAAGCATATCATGAGTTTGTTCCTAAACAAAGGAAAATCCACTGTGCATTTGTGCTAATTCTGATGCTTTGTTTCGTGTTCTTTATGACTAGTGTAAAACTGATCCAAATGTTGAAACAAATCAAAGGCTGCTTGCAGAACATAAATTGCTTCATTCCATCATTTCTCTGAAAGAAAGATAACAATAAGAATTTGCAACCAGGAAGGAAAAACATATCATGAGTGTGTGCCTAAATAAAGGAAATATTCACTGTGCGTTTATGCCAATTCTTATGCCTTGTTTCATGTTCTTCAAGACTGGTATAAATACCGATCCAAAAGTTGAATCAAATCTAAGGCTGCTTGCTGAACATAGTCTCTAAAAGAGATATAACAATAAGTTTGCATGATTGATTCGTCATTTATTCTTTGTTTGTTTAAGTTTTTGGCAACAACTAGTATTTCATTAACCTGTTACTGATTCAAATGTTAGGAATTATTTAACGTTCTGTGGTTGGAACTCCTGACAATATTGTCTGGATTTATGAATAAATGTTTTGCCTGTTCAGACGATAAACTGTAAGTTGGGTCAATTTATGTTATTTATTCAGGTATCATTGTCAGATCTTGTCAGTTGATTGATCAGGGGGCACAACGGACAACCCTTTTCAAGATTAGATCTCCTTACTTTACATGGAAGATGCAGTCCTTTGCCTTAGCAATGCAGCAAACATGGTAATTGGCACCAACGTGGATAAAGAGCAAAAGGTACCGAAATGTTGTAAAATAATAGAAGGGAAAACGGGCCGTACAGATTCAGAAGGGTTATTAGCAAAATGAGGTAAAGGTGGTGACTTTTCATTTGTTTTTGGATTCGTTGTATGTTATATCTTCAGTAGAAACTTCCAGAAATAAATCAACAGATGGAATCTTTTATGCCGACCATCAAATCTATGATAGTAAATTTATTGAAAAAAGTTGGCATTGTGTATGTGGTATTCAAGTCTAAAGAAAAAGAGCTTGGGATCCATTCACACTGAAAAGCTAGGTATGGACTATGGAGCAATCAAAAGCAGGCAGGAGGGTTCTGAATTCTGAAACAGCCTTTATGCTTGCATGCCATGATCCACTGCTAAGAAAATTCATTTAAGTCGCTCTGTTGTCTAAGATCTTATTCTGAGTAGAGTTCGCTGAGCTTGTCCTGATAATAATAGATCATTCATGTAATAAAATAGTGACTGGTATGTTACATCAACTTGATTCAAGTAATCTTAGTGGTAACAAATAATAATAAATTGATTGGATGTGTCACTACTTGTCTGCAATAAGGGAATACGGACTTAAAACCATATATTTGTATTGAGTATTCTCATTACAAGGTATACTAAAAAGAAAACGAAAAACTGCTGTAGTATTAACTATTTTACTAAAAAAATAGTTTCTGTTTTGATTTTTATTTTATGAATTTTTTTTAATTTTGATCATTAAAACTCTATCATGTTTTACTTTTATTTCTTCCTTATACATAATGAATTTTGTTAGTCTTATTGTTTATAATTTTTTTTTTTTTTGCTTTAAGTGAAATTTTTTTATTTATTTTGATTTTTTTTATAATCTTTACTTTATTTTGATCATTTCATTCCTATAGTGTGTAATTTTATCTCTATTTTTTTGCTAAATTCTCGATTTGAATAATTTTCTGGTCTTTTTGTTTTTTATCATTAAAAAATTATTATATTTGATTGTTATTCCTATTTTTACACTGTTCTAGGAATTATTTTTTTTATTTTGGCCCTAATTTTGTAATATATTTTTTATTTTGGTCATTAAAAAATTATTATATTTGACTTTTATCCATATAATAAATATTAAAATTTTATTATATTTTATTTTTATCCCTATAATAATTTTTTTTTGTAATATTTAATTTATTTCATTTTAGTCTCTAAAATTTTAAAATAAAAATTTTAATCTCTTGATTGAGACACTATGCATGTCTTTTTTTTTCTTTTTTTTCATCAATTAATGTTCTTTTTTTATATTATTGGATATTCAAATTTTGAAAAATTAATTTTTTCTTTCCTCTTTTCATCAATTTATGTTTTTTGTTTTTAATTGGGTGTTAAAATTTTTAAAAATTAATCACAATTTTTTTCCACACAAACTAACAATTATATAATATATTTTTTTATATTTTAAAATTAACATGTACTTCGATTTATATTACTATTATTATTTAAATGTCATCCTTTGAATTTATCTTTTTTATATAAAAATTCTCATTCAATTAATATTTTTTATAAGAAATTTTATTTATTGATATTATATAATTTATTTTTCTCTATGTTTGAATTTTAAAATAAAATTTTAAAACTTGATTGTTTTTTCTTATATATATATATCATGAATCCTTAGAATTTTTGCATGATAGTTGTATATATATAAATACATAATTATTTTATTCTAAAAGGTGAAAAATGTATTTCAAATAATTTATCTCAGTTCACTAGATATGGTCAAGACGTATAAAAAAAATTATTAAATAATTGATTTTATTAAAAATTAGCTATACAACTTCTAATATAATACAAATTATTTACTATAAATAGTTTTTTAACATTACGAGAACCAATTTATTTGAAATAAAATAATTAAAATAATTTTTTAAAGGAATCAACCATTTATTCAAATACTTTTTTATGCTAATTTTATTGATTATTTTTTAAATAAATATATATAGATCAAATGCATATATTTGAAAAAAAATTAATCTTCTCACCAACATTAAATAAGAATAAAATTTTATTTTTTCATTGGTTAATTTTTATGCAAGTCTATACATTAATTATAACTTTATTTTTCATATACATTCTTTTAAAAAATAAAATTTAAAAGTATTTATTTTTAAAGTTTTAATTAATATTTCGGGTTTAAATTATTACAAGTTTTTATTTAAGAATTCTTGAATAACGAAGAATAAGTCATGTTTTTTTTAAGCATAAATTTTATGAAATAAACACAAAAATAATAATAATTAAATAAAAAATTAATGAAAAAATTATAACATTTTGAAATGATTTTTTTCTATTTACCAATGTATATTGCACGAATAATTTCAAAAATTAATTTTTCTCATCACCATTAAATAAGAAATTTTTTCATTTGTTAGTTTTTGTAAAAATCTGTCCATTAATTATAACTTTTTTTTTTAGAATACGATATTGTGAAAATTATATTTTTAAAGTTTTTTCAATTCATGATTAATATTTTAGTTAAAATTATTATAATTTTTAATTTTAAAATAAATCCATAAAGAAGAATGATTTATATTTTTTTTTAAGTTGAGAATTTATAAAAAAACATTAGAAAAAAATTAATTAAATTAAATATTATAATTAAAAAATTAAAATTTTAAACTAATTTTATTCTATCGGACCGTGGCATAGTGCGGGCAACCTAGCTAGTTCATTATCGAAGGGAATCGTATAATTAGTAACATCTATAATTTATGGCTTATTGTATCATGAACTAAAGACTTTTTAATTATTACGTAACGTTTTTTTTAAAAAGTGAAGGAAAAATACATAAATTAAACTTATGATAACTATTTCGAGCATGGGAAGTATTTTTTGTCTTAAATTTTGAGTTCATATGACGTGGTATGACATGTAGGATGTCATTATAAATAACAATCCATATAAGATGACACGTGGCCAAAATTAGATTAAACGGAAGATATGTCGCTCAATTATACAAAATCAATTTCAAAAACTAACAAATTTAATTCAATTTATAAAAAGTCAAATCTATCTTTAATCTTCTTATCTTCTCTACTCGATCGACGAACAAGTCCAAATCCCTAATCTTCTTCTCTTCTTTGCCCGACGAATCTTTAATCCTAATCTTCTTTTCTTCTTTATTCGAAGAATAAGAACCTCAATCTTCTTCTCTTCTCTCGTCCGATGAATCTTCAACTCCAATCTTCTTCTCTTATCTACCCAACGAATTTTCAACTAGTACCCATTCCCTATAAATCTTCAACTATAAGGTTCCTAATCTTTCTATCATAACCTATTTTCATTTCATTTCTTGCTCTTGCATAAGATTGATGTAATTTAAAGAGTTTGTGTTTATGATTTTTCTCATTTATGTCTATTTTCATGATTCGGAGTTTTGTTGGCTTATTTGTTCGTGTAAATACTTCAACTTTGTTAAATAGGTTTCTTTTTGCTTGATTGGTTTTTTGTTTTATTCATATTACTATTAAGTAGGTTTCTTATTATAATTTGTTTGTCCTTTTGGTATTTCTATCCATATGATGACTAAAACATTCAAGTTGAATTTTCATGTTGATGGGGTATTCAATAGCTCGAATCCAATTATTTATGCTAGCAAGATTAGGGGTGGATCATTTAAGTGATCGAAAGATTCGATTACATGATATTAAATTACTTCTACGGTGTTGTTATTGAATGTGGATATAAGACATCTAGGGTTATGGTATTTAAATAACCTCGATTAAGTTTAAGTAAGAAAGGTTTAATTATAGATGAGGGTGAGGTTTTTATAAGGATGTTAAGTGTTGCACGTGAACATGAATATGTAGATGTGTATGTTGAGGCGGAAGAGGAAGTGGACGATGATGGTGCTTTAGGTGAAGATGTAGCTATCACAATTGATGTGGCAAACAATAGAGATGTAGGTCGTGATGATAATGAATAAAATTTTACGATGATGATGATGAGAACAAAATGTTATTGATGATGACAATGAACAGAATGTAAGTGATATAGATGTAGGTAATGATGATAATGAGCATAATGCCAATAGTGATGATGATGGTGACTACTTACTAATTGAGGAACCACAGAGTGATAGTAGTTTAAACTATGGTAATTCCGAAAGTTCTATAGATGAAGAACAAATTAAGACTAAAAAGCAAATGAAGAGCATGAGGAGGAAATGTGGTTCTAGACTTTAGTCTAGTGATGAATGTGTGGTTCATATCCCATTAGTTAGAAAAACTAATGAATTAGCAATGCCTAGTATACCTCGACCTACTAAAGGAGGTTATACAAGTGCATATGATAGCAACGATGATGAGAAGATTACCCCTCCTAAAAGTGATGAAGACGATGTATTTGCCTATATGAGAATAATAAATAAATAAATAAATAAGGATTTTTTTTTATGATCTTACATACAACCACAAAAACTTGGTGTTCAAGATCGGAATGAAATTCATTGATGAAAAACAATTTAAACGAGATGTATAGCTGGAGCACATCTTTGAAGTCAAGTGTGTTGATGCCGATCATAAATGTGGAAGATCATTGACAAATGGGCTAGCTTCTCGTTTATGGCTAGTTGAAACATATATCCATAAGTTTCCGAACAATCCTTATTGGCTTGTAAGGGAAGCTGCAAGATACGATAAATGAGAGGTATGCATTAATTGTCACTATTTAGATATGTTATAAGGATAGAAAATTGGCTTTAGAAACGCCGAGAGGGTCCCTTAATAAGCATTATGAAAGATTGAGATTGTATATTCTTAAGTTAAAAAGGGCATATAGACCAAGAACATTCTGTTTTGAACCGATGAAGTGTTGTAATTTTGAGATTAGAAGATTCTATAGTGGATTCTCAATATTAAGAAATAGTTTTTCGATAATTATAGGAAAGTGTTTGGTCTTGATGAAGCTTTTTTGAAATCAATTTTGAGAGATTGTTTATTAGTTGTAGTAGAGAGGGATGCCAATGAACAAATGTTTTCCATAGCATGAACTGTTGTTGATAATGAGAAAGGAGATAACTAGAGATGGTTTATGAATTTGCTTACAAAGAATCTTGGCATCATCGATGAAAATTTTTTGACGAGTAATAAATGACCAACAAAAAGCAAGCTCAAGCATTATTTCTATTTACTTATTCATTTAAAATCATTTATCCTTTTTTTCATCTAAATGAATGTTTACTTATGATTACATGGGCTACAAAATGCTTTAAATGAATACATGCTAAGCTGTGAACATAGAAACTGTTCACAACACATTTATGCCAATTGAAAAAAATAAATAAAGGTGAACATACAAAAAGTTATTACTGGATGGTAATGAATTCTACTAATTTAGTGGATTAAAATGCTGGAATGAAAGAATTGAAAATGGTGGATGAGGCGACCTCTAATGACTTTATAAAGATTGAACCACCAAAGTTTTATAAGATTTTTTTAAAGACAAATCTAAAGTGTGATGTATCTATAAATAATATGTTAGAAGCATTTAATGGGACTATATGCAAGGCCAAAGCAAAGCCATTGATCGATATATTGAAAGACATTAGGACCTATGTGATGAAGATGGTATATTAAGGGTAAGATGTTTGAGTCGATCAATAATGAAATCCGCCAAGAATAAGAAGAAAGTTGAAAAAAATTAAACCGAAAGTGTGTGCATCTAAGATAGTAAGCTGTAATTGGTGATAAATTTTAAGCAAGATTTGGTGATGACATGTATGTAATGAATTTGAAGGAGCTTAAATGTAGTTGTAGAAAATGGGATGTCAAAGGTATTCCGTGTAGTAGCAAGTATTGCCTTCATAAAGGGTAACCCTACAAATTATATTGATCTTTGTTTCAAAAAGTCGAGACATATGAAAACATATTCGAATAGTCTTGAACCTTTTATTGGCTTCAAAATATGACCTATGAATGAAGGTCGTGACATACAACCCCTTCCTTATAAGAAAATGCTAAAAAGGTCGGTTTATTTAGCAAAGTTATCTTGTTGTCTTTTTTTCATTTTTTTCTTTTACTTTTGACAAGTAAATAAATGTGATACATGATTTTAGAAATGAAAGGCCAAAAAAAAAAAAAAAACAGAAAAGAGAAAAGCTCAAGGTGAAGAAAAAAGAAATCCAAGCAAAACATTTAAGTTAGGAGTTCAAATGTAATGTCAAAACTATTATGGTTATGGCCAAAACAAGAGAAAATGCACAATGAAAGGTTAAGAGAATGCAAACTCTATTAAAAATCATATAAATAAACAAACTTAATATACTAGCATTATACTCGTTGGTTTATCCGATTTATTATACATCATGCGGTATGTTTAGAGTAAAAAAGAAAGATCTCTAAAGAGTTCAACAAATAGTCTTGTTTCCAAAGAAGCAAAATTACCTGTAAGTATAGTCTAACTTTAATATTAATAAATTTTTTTTTAGTTTAATTCCCCACAATATATATTTAAAAATCATTACCTATTGTTATGGGCTAAAAGAGAAAAAGCTTTAAAGCAAACTGCTATAATTTCATCCACTTTCAATTCTAGACACGCATCAACATCTAGATCTATTATCCCTTCTAGACCTCCTTAAAATTCCGGATCTATAATCCCATCTAGACTTTCCTCCTTTTCGAGATCCGTAATCTCCATCGTAGCTAATAAAGCACAAGTGCAAAGGCAAGATACAACTCGTAAAAATTTAAAGAATATGAGAGAAAAGAACATTCAAAAAAGTTGAAATGTACATAAATGACAAAACTAGTAACATATATTCAATGACAAGTGTTGTCTATTTTTTTTTTTCAACAAATTTGTATCATAACAACATAGTTTCAATTTTCCTCCTCTTACTATTGATGTTGCAACTGACTGTTTGAGGTAGATTTGAAATAATTCCTAAAGGAAAATAAATTCATCCACCAATCGCTACGCTAATTACAAAGCAAAGTGTTAACAACACATTTTCAACTATAAAGAAGTCCAAGTTTAACCATGAAGGCTCCAAAATCACGTAAGAATATTTTGAACTACTCAATTAAATGATTTTTTTTTTGGCCCACCCATTGTATTTGATAGCTTGTTATATGGTTCATTTTTGGAATATTATGACTATGGACTATGACATGTCTATTTTGTGATATGTAATGTATAGTAAGTTCGGGTGGTGTTTTCTTTATAAAGTCGAACTACTATTGTGTTTTGTTGTATTACGACCGACCGTATTATGGTCCATTTATTGTTGGATTTATATCTTGAAAAGTTGGAGCTAGCTAGGAAATTGATAGGTTTTGAATTTGTGCAATGTTTTTTTTTTTTATCCGAAGCATATTATAATCAAATTTTATGTGTTGCTCTCTATTTATTATTATGGTTTATAGTTTTTGTTTTGTTTTTTGAATTTATGCAAGTTGGAGTTGTTGTATGTGATTATTTTAAGCACATTTTTCTACCTTGTGCCACTAAAGAGCTAGTTAACTATATTTCAAAAGCTAATGTGTTGTCTTTTTGCATTGATCCTTGAACTTAATTTTCAATTAATCTTCTTTAACAAATATATCATTACATGCCTTTCCGAAACAATAGTGTCTATAGAGATTGGTCCAGCAAAATATTTCACATTTCTTCCATTATATAAAGTCATAGATATTTCAAGTTTGCATCAATTAGTATCCGCAAGTAATGTTTGTCCAATAAATAGATTAAGGTGTAATTAGCACGTATATCTATAAATTAATCTAACAAAAATATTTAGGTCTATATCAACTAGTACCACTTTGCAATAGCATAATTTAATACATAACATAAGATATTGCATAATTTAGAAAGACGAGTGCTAACATACCCTTCGATCATATGAAGGTAACAAATATCCCGATAACACAAAACCTATTAATGTTATCAAAAAAGTACCACTTGGTCATAACTTTGATTTTCCCTCCCAACTCCTTCATATCAATCCTCAATCTTTGCATTTGAATTTTTCATTTCAATACTTTCGGATCTCATTTTATCGAGTTCTTCAATCAAATGATTTTTTTTTTTTTTTGCTTTGCTTTAATTCCTATCAAACTTAAATTTTCTCTTTCTAACATCTTAACTAACTCCATTCTTTTCTTTAACTCTTTAATCTCAATTACAACCGACTTTCCAACTCTACACACAATGTGATCATCTTCGATCCACTTTCGAAACCCACAATTATCAACCTAAAAGTTGAAATATTTCATGGAAACAAAATATCAAATATGTGGCATACATCTTTGCAACAAGGGAGAAATTTTAGTAATTTTAGTAACTAAGAATAATAAATACTTTCCAATATAGGTCGTAAACAAACTTCTTTCCTGGATTTGTTTCGGCTTGTGAAATATATACGCTTGTCCGTGTCTTATGCTTGCATAAAGACATTTTGAAACTGGAGAACATATTTTCAATGCTTCATCCATGTTGAAACTATTATCTATATATGCCATATTCATAAGTTTGCTAGAAGTTGTTCAAAATACAAGTGTAGGTTTTGGTTTTGAAATTTTGTGAAGAGAAAATGTACTGGTTAACGATTCGTGGGGCAAAGAAGAGAAGAAGATTAGGGTTGAAGATTTTTTGAGCAAAAAATAAAAGAAGATTGGGGTTCTTGTTCATCAAGCAAATACGAAAAGAAGATTGAGGTTAAAAATTCGTCAAACGAGAGAAGAGAAAAAGATATGGATTCTTGTTCGTTGGGTGAAGTAAAGAAGAATATTATAAATTTAGACTTGTTCGGCGATTGGGCAAAGGAGAGAAAAAGATTAGGAATTTGGCTTTTTATGAATTGAATTAGGCTTTTTAGTTTTTGGATTGGTTTCATAAGTTGATGACATGTTGTCCGTTCAATCTGAAATTTTAATTTTTGTCGACATATCATCCTATATGGATCGTTATCTATAGTGACATCCTACATGTCATGCTACGTCATACGAAATCCAAATATTAGATGAAAAATACCTCTCATTTTAAAATAATTACTAGAAGCTAAATTTATATATTTTCCATTCACTTTTGAAAAAAAACACATCAGAATGAGTAAAATCTTTATAGTTCATGCTTTTACTGTACAATAAGCCATAATTTATTATCTAATATAAAAACTCCTAATATTGCAAAAATTATTGGTTTGTTTTCACTTCCTCCGCCAGTTGTCTCTAAGAGAATCTTTGGCTTTTGGATCCTACAATCTTGCATTCTTCTTTCCGAAATGGAAATTAGAATGCTGGATTCTTATTCCGCGGATTGTGTTGCAAGATACAGGTCAAATCCCAAACAGATTCAGTCCAAACAGGTCATAGGCAAAATTGAGAGTAAAAATTGATTTTTTATTAATTAATGAAAATACCTTTCTTTTCATCTAATTTGGATCAAGCAAAAAGTGTTTAATACACAGCATCCGTAACCCACTTAACAAAAAGATCTAATTTCACTTTTTTTTTCTTTTTTTTTTTTACATTTTACTAATAATTGGACGGAAGCCTAACTATTAATCCTATTTAACAATAGTACCCAATTTTGTCAGTCTGCTTTTGGACTAATAGCGAAGGAAGACAGACCAATTCCCATTTCTCGTTCCCAATCAATGAACGATGAGTGCTACATACAGCGAAAATCATCTTCAAATCATTATTCATTATTAATTGCTTAACCAATCCATTTTATTGAAAAGCTTAACAAGCTCAGCTTCAAAAACCGGCCAAAAGTCAGGTTCGACCACTAGCACTCAATGGATGCCAAGCTCATTTAGCGTGAAGGGATTCTAAGCTCTTCATTTGATTGGCAGAGGAGAAAAGAGGGGTTAGGTGATTTCTTCACTCGATTTATTTCTAAACATGTCAGCTGAATATCATGCAATGAGTTCAAAAACCAAACACCTTAACCCCATTTAGCTGATAACCTTCCTCACCTTCTACTGCCTATTTTCCATTCTAACAATCTTCACGACATTTTGTTGGCTGGTTCGTTATCCATGTTAGTGCCGGTTTGAGCATGATAAAAGGGGGAGAGATGACCTTGTAACATCCACTAAATTCAGGCATGTCTCAACTTCCATGAGATAAGGACAGATCTTAAAAGAAGAAAGAACTGAGTCGAACAAGAATCTACACATAGCCAAAACAGTCCAGTCCACCGTCCACAATGTAAGTAAAATGGAAAAAGCAAGAGAACCATATAATCATCTCAACATGGAGTTGGATTTGGGATGTGCTTTCTGGTAGTAGTGGTGGTGGGTGAGAGAGGC
The DNA here is from genome assembly GCA_963924115.1 of Dovyalis caffra. NCBI lineage: Eukaryota > Viridiplantae > Streptophyta > Magnoliopsida > Malpighiales > Salicaceae > Dovyalis > Dovyalis caffra. The sequence continues at coordinate 6,102,915 of CAWUPB010001184.1, forward strand.
TGCAAACAATAAAAGAGACGATCCCATTAAAAAATGGTGGATGCTTAAAGAGATACCTGCAAACCAAAAGCATCATGGATCCTACTAGCAAACTCAGAAGTTGCAAGCCTCCTTTACAACTCTCAGTGATCTTTATCTTTAACATCAGTGTATACACCTACCACGGCATATGTTTGCCAAACCTCTATGTCACCTAGTTATGCAGCACTAAATTCAAAACTCAAAACCTCTTAACAGAAAACCAAAAAACCAAAAAAGATAAGACTATTAACCTAAAAACTGGAAGTCTCAGTTGTATTTACAACTCAAGCAGCAGCCTTCTTTCTCAGTAGGTGGTGCAGGTTAAGCCCATTTATCTTAGCAGCAAGTATGAAGTCATTTTCCGTTAGTCCACCTGTGAAAGCATAGATCATGATAAGAACTTTATTTTGGCTACAAATAAATAATAATAATAATAAGAAAGAAGGCAGATGTGGGATCAACTTTGGCAAAACTTCTGACATCTCCCACAGAGTATTCTTTATTGAACTTTACTTGATTCTACCATCAGAAGTTCTGAGTCAAGTGTGGTTTTCCTGCTTGGGGGGAAATTCAGATGCATCTCTGGGTGCATTTCAATCAGAAATATGACACAAACGGGAAACCATTTTAATAAATGAGTAGCTATTCTGCATAACCTTTTTCAGATTTGTTCAGGCACATACTTTCAAGATGAAATGAAAAGCAAAAAATATAGCTCAACTACTAGAAACTTGCTGAATGGCCATCCCCCAGTTGTACAAGCACTTCACTTAATAAGCATAATACCTCTCACCCAATTCACATAACATCGTTAGTTGACAGAAATTGAGAAGGTAGAAATCTGGGAAAGTAACATATTCATAGTCATACTCATATTTATGCTTCAACCATCCGATTTAATTTCATGGCATATGATGTTACTAAGCCTGCAAAGCAGAAGGATAGAAGATGTACATATAGAATATTTCATTCAAAACAAACAGAGAAAGGAAGGAGTTCTTAGAACATAGCTTAAGTGATGAGAGAGTAGAAGGCACTTGGATCATAGTTTTAAATAGCAATCGCGGTTGAAAAAACGATCGCGATCATGATCATGGATCACGGCTTATCGCGGTAGTAAAATAACAGATCGCAGCAACCGATATCGTGAATACATTAGCAATTGTTAATAGGTTTATTCTTATTCATATATTTTTAACAATTTTACTAATTAAGGATACTAATAAGTAATAACATCTTTAATAGTTTAATATTATACAACAATAATTGAATTTATTATAAAAAATATTTAATAACACTTCTAATAAATAAATATCACAAAAAAATAATAAAATACATTACAATTTCAATAAACACATTACAAAATATTCATCTTTAAAATAATCGTCATAGTGAATCACAATAATAGTTATTATTTTGTTGTTGATGTTGTGATTCTTATCTATCAAAATTACAACCATAGCTAGTTTAGAAAAGAGACTTAAAAAATAACATAAAATTAAAAAAAATAATAATAGGTTTTTAAAACAATAAAGACCACTTATTTTTTTATTCAAACTAAAAAGACTAATTTATAATTTATTTAATTAAAGTAAGATTTGCTTTGCAGTCTTTGAATTTGTGCATGCAAGACAAATAAACTAAAATAATAAAAGATTAAATCATACATTAGTCCTTCTAGTTTTAATAAATGAATTAATTAGCTTTTAATATTTTAAAAACTAATTATTTAATCTTTTAATTAATATTGATCATGTTTAATATATTATATTTTATTCTATAAAATATATTTTTCATCAATCTTTTTTCATGGTATAAATTTATTTTTTCCCTTTTCTATTTTTTAAAACAAAAAGAAAAATAAATGAAGAAAATATAAAATGAAGAAAATAAATAAATTATTGGTTTTTGAAATAGGACTAACTAAATTATTGATTCAAAATAAGAGGACTAATTTATAATTTATTCAATCAAAACCGGCAAATGAAGGAATTTGACATTCACGTGTTCTCTTGCTTTTCAAAATAAAAGGGTCCAAGTTCCTCTCTCTTGTCTCTTCTGATGTCACCCAAAACTTCTCTCCCTCTTTGCCTCTGCCCTCTCATCACTGCCTAAATTTCAGCAGCTGAAATGGCTGAATTTCTGGATTCTTTTTATAACGGCGTTACATAACAGTAACGCCATTATTTGCCATTATCGGTGTGAAACGGCATTGGGGCCCCGTAATGCCGAATAAATGGTAACAGGGTTCCCCTTTCCCGTTATATAACGGCCATTACACTTTGTTAAAACTATGCATTAGATTTCTCTCTTGCATGTAAATAAATAAGTTATTTTAAAACTATGCATTGGATTTGTCTCTTGCATGTAAATAAATAACTAAATAACAACAAAAGAAGAAGCCACGTGATAGACAAAAAGTTCTCACCCACTGCATGAGTCCATATCTCAACTGTTATATTGTTCCATCCAACCAGATGAAGATCCGGATGATGACCTGCACTAACCATATATTGTTACTCGTCTAAGTTAAAAAAACTCAAATTTTCTTGTAAATAATTGAACATTGTCATTTCATATAACAGATAACAGTGAGAGCCACCAGCAACAAGTACATACCTTCTGTTTCAGCAACATTCCCAACAAGCTGGAACAGTTCCAGCCCTTTAGTAAAACTCTTTACTTTCCATGAACGATTCAGCTTTAGTGTACCATTTTCATTCACCAAATTCCACCCAGCAACCTAAGAAATACCACCTTGAAAAAATACATTGCATGAAAAACTAAGAAAAAACACAAATCAAAATGCAAACCTTCAACAGAAAGGCAGTTGCATTTTCTTCAGACATCGCTTGCAGATCCTTTGAGTTGCATGGCACACACTTCTTAGCAGCCAAATCTATCACAGCAAGCAAACTGTTTCAAAGGACAAGAATAACCCATTTTCAACATGCAAGTGGTTTGTGTCATAAAACTATGCCATTAGCATCAACAGCTTAGGGTGGCCAATAATGAAATTCTTGGAAGCAATCTAATATTAACCATATGGTTAGAAGATTGACAAAGTGAGATGCTCTTGACTAAAGCATCCTACATGAGGATCTTATGAATAGCATGTATTGTGCTGCCAAATCAAATACTAAAACACATTTCTTGTTTAAAAGTGTATACAAGAAAATTTACTGAACTCCCATATTCCCTCCACCCAACCAAGGCACCAGGGAAAAGAGCAATTCAAATCTGGAAGCATAATCCAGACAAAGCAATGGTGAACATAAGACTAATGGCAAAAAAGTATTGATAGTTATTACACACATACATCTTTGTAAAGAGACAGAGAGATTGTGGTATATATACACCTACAACCGAGATACATTCGTTCTCTTTTTTGTTTCATTTCTGGCTCAAAAATTTGCCAAGGTTATTCAGAAGGTCACATATTCAGTCAATCTATATGGACTTTTTTAACAAGATTCACCATTTTAATCTTTGTCAAAGTCGATCTCATATCAGTGATTTGAGTAGAATGAAATGAATTTCTGTAAAGGGGCATTCATCAGACCAAATAGTTCAAACACCCATATATAATGTAATAAAGGAAATAAATAGATAATGAAGAAAGATATTAAAAAAAAAAAAGAAGGTTGAAGGTAGCTTGCAAGAGATTTGAGAATTCTGCATCCTCTTTGATTCAAGCCTGGGCCACTGAATGCCACCCTGAACTATATGGGCTTGGTTGAAACAGAATGATTTTACTTCACTTTTCATTTTGTGAGATAAGCAAGCCGAAAAGAAAATCCAAGTCACAGAACAAAGGACCAAAACTAGCATAGGTTTGCATTTGACTCATGCAGTAAATTAGTCACTGGACATCACGCACCTCCGCTAGTGCAAAAAGTTCTAAGTCTGTAAATCAGGTTCCTATTTGATGACACTCCCAAACGACTCCCACATATCTTGTTCACTTGAGTGCTGGAACTGTATGTAAGTAAAAAAATTTCATCTTCATACAACAAAATTTATTTGAAAAAAGGATTGAGGAGAAACTCTGTTTGGTATTATATTAAAATTCAAAGGAAAAATGAAATAAAAAATAAAAAATAAAAAATCCTCCATTTACAATTATACTTTGCTCCCTTGTTTTAGAAATTATACTTTGTATCCTCAGTTTATTACATTCACACCATGTATATATTCGTTAGTAATACCTATGACATTAATAATCCCTAACAAAAACAATTAACATTCTTACAAAACTGTCATTGATGTAATGGAAAATTTTTCAAAGCAGAATTGCCTTTAAGTAGTATCAGTGCAGGAGCATTCACACATCAATCTCAACAACCAAGTGAATACACATTCGCTAGCCAGTCAAGAAGAATATCTTAAAGAACATCTTACTTAAAGCAATTGATGTCACACATTTTAGCTGAACAAGCAGAATAGTGGCCTTTCCAATTTGGGGCATGGAATAAAAGTGCTTAAGGGAAACCTTGTTGTGAACTGAAATCAGTGATAAATGAACAATTGTTGGTGGGCGTGAACAATGTAGAACAATAGCAGGTACAGCTTCTAAGGAACAAAAGAGCATTGCAAAATTCCTCACAAAATCTAAAAACTGTCCAATAAAAATCTTTCACTTCACTCGTTATCCATGCCCATTAACAAGGTTTGCATTAAAAACCGAAAAAAAAACAGACTGGCATTAATTTTCACACACGGAAAGCAATTCAAGTCACGCATAAACACAAACGCTTAACAGATAAAAGTATCGAATAAGCTAATGACTACATCTATCCTAAAAAGGCACAAGAACAAGGAAGAGGACAAAAATTAACAGCAAAGAAACAATTGGGTCGTTCTTAAAAAGGCCAAAATCCAAGTAAATAAGAGCAGAATGACGAAAAACAAGGAATCAAAGATGGGTTACGAGAGATATAGTACCGTCCATGGCAACCTGCAAATAGGATACGAGACAGAGCTGCCAATGGGACCTGAAACGGTATCTCCAGAATAGTTATTACTGAATGATAGAAAGAGATAACACATGGAGAGAGAGAGAGACAGAGAGAGCGTAACAAACCTGAGGTTTAGAGAGAGAGAAGAGCGAAGAAGGTAAGAAGCGAGTCGCCATGACTTATTGGTATATCTAAGTCGAAAGAATTGGGGCAAGCCTAGACTTAGCTGTACGTGTTTGGCTTTTAGAGGAGCCGCCTTTGCTAAGGACACGACTCAAGTTAACTGAATAATATAATTCATAATAAAAAAAATGGACTCCGTTTTTGTGAAAAATAATTTTCAGTTGAAAAATCAATTTTGAGAAAGTTATTTTCCGATAAGTTGTTTTCTAAAAGAATATTTTCTAGCATTTGATAGTTAAATAGAAAAACAGCTAGAAAATATTTTACAGCATTTGTTTAATACAAAAAACAAAAATAAAAAACAAACTATAGTAGTTATATCAATGAGTTTTGGAGAAATTTCAACAAATTATATTAACAATCTCATAATATAAAAATTGTTAAAATATTTCACATTCATAACATATATATATATAATTCTAGACCAAACGAAGCTATATCATCACCAACAAATTCAAACGATAAAAGCAATTATCTTTATTGTATTATAGATGTTTCATGTATAGATATAGGGAAATAGTGGACCTTTTGTGATTGCTTTTTGATTAGTTGCTCATGAGATCTACTCGTCGGTAATTTCTACGTGAATATTCGGTAAAGTGTTGGACAATCGGATAATACTCCAAGGTTTTTACCTAAGTTCTCGTTGAAGAGAAGTTCTTGAGAGGGGAAAAGAAGGTGGATGCTAGAAAGCGTTGCCTTTGTGTCAGTCGTATGGAACTAGGTAGGTTTAAATGACAAAATAAATCATCTATAAGGACTAGAACTTCTCCGAGCATGTCGCCAAAGAGGCTTTACTTGTTATTGTACTTGTTAAGACCACCTAATTTCCTCTTCTTGTTACTCTATTTTAAGATTCATATTATAATACTTCTCTCAAAGCACAATTTAAAGCTCTTGATAAAGAAGGAAAAAAAAACATATAAAACAAAAAAAGAACTATCCTTAGGTGCGTGTGTGTGTGTGTGTGTGTGTGTATATATATATATATATATATTGATCCCTATGAACCGACTTTGAGATGTAATTTGAACTCGGTGATCACCTAAAATATAATAACAAAAATTTACAAAAAGTACCCACCACAATGATATGAGCCATAGTTCAGTTTGAGCCGAAATTACCTGTTTATCCACTCTCAAAATATAGGTTTGAGAATCCAATGTTTTTAGTTTTATTTCAATATTCGTTTCGGAACCTTCGCCTCACCAACTCTAGGAATTTTATCGACAAAATTACTTCCCATTCTCTAGGAGCATTAAAACCAACTATATCAAATATGGAAGTCGACTTGAACAACCGGATTACTTTACATCTTCAAAAGATGATTTCTATGGATGGACATCATTTACGATTGCAAAAGCAAATTTGGTGATGATGGAAATTGTTTGATGAATTTTGCTTGGGAATATTCCGCGAGTGGTGAAGTTAAGAGAAAACCATTAATCTTGATCTCACAGATCACCACGAAAGCCCCAAATTCCGAGTAAAATCAAAAGCTCGGCCCGAGGTTTATGGAAACATGAGCATCCAAGCCTTACATTAAGATTCCAAAAGGTAAATGACTCCTCTATATATATAGAGAGAGGAAAAAAATAAAATAACGATAACAAAAGCCCCAAATTCTAGAAACTTTTACGGGATGTTTATTGTAATTAATACTTGATGACTATAAGAATTAAATAGGTTTTGATCCATGGATCGGTTTCTTATAAAGTGTGCAAAGCTCATAAACCGAAACAAAGATCAATCCAAAAAACACAACGACGAGTTTACAAAGAGTAACAAAAAGAAGTAACAAACAAGAAATCTAAAACTCGGCAACGAGTTTAAGGAGTACCCACGAGGAAGAAGACCCACAAACAAACAAATAAGACAATATTACACAATAAATCGGATCTAGGAAGAAGATATATAAAAATCTTAACAATCAAATAATATTACTACAAGAAATCACAACGAATCTAACCGTTCTTTTATAGGCTTTGTTTGCTCGACGGTGGTGTTCGCTTTGTTGCAACGGCGTTGGGTGACGAAGACGTCCTTGGGTCGGTTTCGGGCAATAATGAAACGGTTCGGTTTGGGTGAGAACAGGGGACAACAACTCTAAAGCTCGGTGAGAAAATGTTTTCCCTTTTTTTTTTTTTTTTTTGAGAAGTCGGTTTCTTAAAGCTTGCCTTTTAGTTTTTCTTGATTGAAAAATAAGTTCCTTTGAAACATGATCAAACAAACATGGGAAAATGGGAAAAATAAGTTCTAGGAACTTATTTTCCCCGAAAAAACGCACTCATGATTAGTATTTATTTTCTTTTGAAAATGATAGTACTAACTCGTCCATATCTAATAATTTATAATAAAAAATAAATATTATATTGTCGCATATATATTTTGTTCCTCTACCCAACATATATATGTGTGCGTGTGTGTGTGTTTTATGAAATAACGAATGTCCATCATCATATTCGTCTACTTTTCATATCCTCACTACTCATAATTCTAAATATGATTCAATTCATCATTTAATATGAAAAATTAAAAGGGAGATGCAATTGATTATTCATAGTCTCTTTCAATTCTCTTCTTAAATTTGAAGCTTATAAATAGGTTTGATTGTTCATTAGTTGATGTACAAGTATTTTATAGAGATTATGAGAATTGTTTAGAGTTGTTATCTCTTATATTCTCTTCATAGTGAAATCATTTCTTTATCGTTTTTCTTTTCAATTCTCCTATTATTTCTATTTTTTTATAACATATTATCAGCACAAAGCTCTAATCAATCGAGACAATAGACTATGAGGTATGTATCTACCAAAAGACTTAATCATTTATTTCAATCATTAGATATTTTATACATAATTGCTCTACCAAAAGATCTAAATTATCTAGATCATCAAGAGGTATGTATGTAACTTATTCTTTACTTTAAATTTAATGATACTTAGAGTATGTGTGTTGAAAAACTTGAATGATTTAATATATATAGAATCTAATGATCTAATACATATTGTTTGGAAAATATAAATTTTATTATTATATTTTATCTTTATTTCCTAATATTATTATTATGCTTTGCTATATACAATTTTAATGATATCAACCATCACAAAACTTGATTTTGTGGCCTTTGACATTTTAGGCAAGAATTATTGATCATGAGGGCTTGATGCTAAGTTAATGTCATTTACTTTTCATGCCTTGAATATGCTCCTGCGAGTAACATATCAAGAAAAAGAGTTTAAAAAATATTTTGAATCAATTTCATACTTATTCATGGCGACTAAATAAAATGGGAAGCTAGTGATGAAAAAAAACAAATCTTGACCGATTGGATATACTTCATTCCTTGAAGTGAATGTGAAAATTTATAATAATTTTAGGCATGGAAGAAGATGTGATCGTAGTCATGGACGTGGTCGAAATAATTATCATTATAATGTCATAATAATTATCATTATAATCATGATGACCATAATATTATATCTCACCACCACAAGTGGATAACTATAAGGAAAAAAAAAAGAAAAGAATGAAAATAGATAAAGTCGGTATTCTGAAAAATAAATATTATAGATATGGAATGAATGAATATTGATTGTGTACACTGTCGTACACCAAAGCATCTCATTGAGCCTTGTCAAGCCTTATTGAAAAATAAAGAGTAAAATATGAATGCTACTTTTATATATCAAAATAATAGTAATTAAAATTAATTACTTGTTAGTTTTTCTATTTATAAATAAAATATTTTATATTTCTTATGATTTGTATCGTATAGTGATGGTTATAAATTTATTTTACTATTTATTTATTTATTTGTGTTTATAAGGAATATATTTATTTATTTATTTTATTTATTGATTTATTTGATTATTTATTTTATGTTAATATTATATGTGATAATATTAATCTAATAGAAAGCTCTAGATGAGCGATTATATTATTATCTAAAAAGATAAATTTTGAAGGCTCTAAAAGAACGATTATATTATAACATGAAGAGATAAATTTTTGAAGCTCTAAAAGAATGGATATATTATTACTTGAAGAGATAATTTTTAAAGGCTCTAGAAGAGTTGATATATTATTACTTGAAATGACATAATTTAAAGGCTCTATAAGAGCAAATATATTATTATCCGAAAGGATAAATTTATTATAGATGATGTACTATTTTCTTCAAAGTCTCATAGAAATTTAGTGAGTTTTAAAGATATTCATCTAAATTTATATCATATCAAGATAGCAAATGTGAGTACTTATATATTATAATCATTATATTGGGTAGAAAATATGTATTGAAAAATTTACATGCTTTCTCTTCTAGTCTTTATTGCAAATATTGAAATGATTGAAATAAATACTATAGTAAAGTAGAAGTTTACTAATTTAAATACTTTTATTATGTGGCAAGATTAGTTTTGTTATCTTGGGTCTTTCATGATACAAAAAATTATTAAAAATTCATATGGACATCTATTGAAATGCTAGAAGGTTCTTTAATTTAATGAATTTTCATGTTCTGCATATTGTCAAGGCAAATTAATGATTAAGCCATCACCAAGTAAAATTGAGATTGAATCTCCGAGTAATTTTAGAATGTATTTAAGATGATATATATGGATCAATTCATCTACCACATAGACCATTTAAATATTTTATGATTTTAATAAATGCATCCACAAAATAGTCACATTTATGCTTATTATTTACTCGAAACCTAACATTTTCGAGATGGTTAGCAAATAATTTGATTTCGAGCATAATGTTTAGATTATGCCATTAAAATAAGTCACCTTGATAATGCTTGGTGGATTTATTTCTTAAGTATTAAATTATTATTGATTTACTATTAGAATAAAGATTGAATAGCCTATTTCTCATGTTCATACTCGAAAGGTTTAGCAAAAGCATTTATCAAAAGGATATGATTAATAGCTAAATCAGTATTTAAAAATAAAACTCCTTGTTTATGTCCGAGGATATACAATCTTACATACAACAACATTTATTCACATCAAATCTATAAGTTATCGAAATTCTCTCCTTTTTAATTAATTTATAGTCATGAATCAAATATTTTCTATTTAAGAATTTTTGACATTGCAATGTATATTCGTATTACTCCTTCATAATGAAATAAAATGGGCACTTTAAAGGAGATTGTGAATATATATTGGATTTAAATCCTCTTCGATAATTCAATCTCTTAACTCATGACTAAGAGGTATTTTTACGGCTCGATTTATCGACTCGTCATTTTGATGAAATAGTTTTTTCAATATTAGGGGAGAGAATAAGCAAAATAAGCAATTGAAAATGTTGAAAAAAAGAGATTACATAGAGTACTCTATCTTTATATCAATTTGGTACAAAAAAAAGTGAACTAGAAGTTCGGAAGATAATTCCTTTATAAAGTATTACAAATAAATTGCTATATGCATTCTCGGATACTAAAAGAGGAACTAAAATGTATGTCTTCACCGAGAATGCTCTTATTGGAATTGATGTCCTAGAGGGACGGTCTATTAATGATATAGCTAATGAATCTAAAGCACGCTCGAAGCGTGGAAAATCGATCGGTTCTAAAGATAAAAATCTCCAAAAGAAAAGGGCAAGATAAAAATATTCACAAAACTCGTTTAAGATATTTACGATAATATACTTCCATAAGAAGTCCAAATGCTTGAGAAAAATCAAGAAATTTTGATAAATTATGTCAATACATGGAGAAAATAGGACCGAAAAGAAATATCTATTGATAAGATTTTTGTATATAATATTGTAATTTATATTTTAAATGAAAATAAGGATCCCGAACCTAAATTATTAAAGAATGTTGACATAAAGATGATTGGCTTAAATGAAAAGATAAATCCAAGCAGAATTATGTTTTCCTACAAAAGAGTAGTTTTTTTAAACTCATAGCTAAAACACTCGAAGATGTTAAGCTAGTATGATATAAATATGTATTTACACGAAAACAAAATAAAAAAGATAAGATTGTAAGATATAAAACAAAGCTTTTAATATAAGAGTTTTCGCAAAGAACTGACATTGACTATGAGGAGACATATTCTCCTATAATGGATGCAATTATATTTTGTTATCTCATTAGCCTAGCAAAATATATGAAAAACATTCATATTCATGCATTTACCGAATGTGATCATAGTTTATTTGTTCATTTAAATTATATCAATATGAAAGTCCTAGAAGGACTTAACATGCTAGAAGCATGTAATACATATTCTCGAGAAAAGAATTTAATTAAATTATAGAGATCTTTATTAGGATTATTTTAGTATTTATTTTATTATTTTAGTTTTTAGAAATTCACTTTATACTATATTTTTTATATTTTATTTTTATATATAATGTTTATTACCGACATGTGTGCATATGATGTAATCACTTCAATGATTATTTATTGAAAAAAAGTTATAAAAAAAAAACAACCCTATTTGTTCATATATTTTTATTTGAAAAGGGGTTTATTGTATATGTTGATGACTTAAATGTTATTGAAACTCCTAAATAGATTCCAAGTGTTATAAGTTATCTAAAAAAGAGAATTTGATGTGAATAAATTAAGAAAATAAAATGTTATCTCGACTTACAGTTCGAGCACTCGGAGAATGAGATTTTTATTCATCAATTAATTTATGTAGAAAAAGTTCTACGATGACTCTATATAAAGATCATTCATTGACTAGCCTAATGGTAGTTTATTCACTTGATATCCAAAAAGACCATTTTCGACCTCGAGAAGATAACGAAGAACTACTTGGTCTCGAAGTACTATATCTTATTACCACTGGTGCATTGATATATCTTGCTATAACACTCGACTCGATATAGTCTTTTCTATAAATTTATTAGCAAGTCATAATTTTGTTTCAATACGGAGACATTGAAATAAAGTTAAATATATGCTACGTTAGCTTCGAAAAATAATTGATATGGGCTTATATTACTTCAATAAATTAAAGACAAGATTAATTGGTTATGCAAATGCATATTATTTATATGATCCACACAAAGCTCGATCACAACTAGTCATATATTTACATATGGAGATACAACTATATCTTGACGTTCTATGAAGCAAACTATAGCTGCCACATCTTCAAATCATGCGAAATATCAATTCATGAGGCAAGTCGAGAATGTGTTTGGCTAAGATCAACGATCCATCGTATCCGAGAAACATGCGGTTTATCTATCAACAAAAGAAGTTCCAACAATATCATATAAGGATAATAGTGCTTGCATAATTCCATCGAAGAAAGAATATATCAAAGTGACAATCCAAGTAGATTTATTTGCTAAAGCATTATCTAACATAACTTTTGAGAAGATGATTCACAAGATTGAATACATCGTCTTAGAAATCTCAAATGATGTTTTCAATAAGGGATGCCAAAATTGAGATTAATTAATGTGTATAAGGAATATTGAACTCTTTTTCCTTCACTAGGATTTTTTTTCATTGAGTTTTTTTCTTGTAAGGTTTTAAGGAGACTTGTTCTTTGTACAATGGAAATTCAAGGGGAGTGTTACGAAATAATGAATATTCATCTTCATATTCATCTACTTTTTATATCTCCATTACTCATAATTTTAAATATAATTAAATTCATCATTCAATATGAGAAATTAAAAAGGTGATACAATTGATTATTCATAATCCCTTTCAATTCTCTTCTCAAATTTGAAACCTATAAACATGCTTGATTGTTCATTAGTTGGTGTACAAGCATTTTGTAGACTTTGTGAGAATTGTTTAGAGTTGTTATCTCTTATATTTTTTTATAGTGAAGTTATTTTTCTCTTCAATTCTCATAGTATTTCTGTTTCTTTATATATATATATATATATATATATATATATATATATATATATGTTTTTGTTATATTGGAGAGTCAAAAGTAAGAATACACAGAAGGAAACGCAACGCGGGCGGCTTTAGCAAATACGTCTATATTTTATTATTAGCCCACACTGGTAGATCGATTTTCTGTCAAATTTTTTTGCCAAACAACAGTATGGTCAGTTACTTGTCTCTCTGTCTTAGCTATTACTTCTTTTTGTACCAGAGAAAATTTAGGGTTTCATTTTTTGTTAAAGATGCATCATACATGGGTTGTGCTTAGTTTTTGATGTATTTAATTTACATCTCAACTTCTTTGCTGTTTTTGATCATTGATTTTGCATATGCCAGTTCAGATTCCAGTATTTCTTATATTTAGTTTTACGTATTGAAGCCTGACTAAGAAGTGGAACACCATGTTAGGGGTTTGATATTTTTGGCATGATATTACTCTATGAGTAAATTAGAAACTAAATTGATGCTTTTTGGGATCTGGGTTGTTTGAGAATTTTCTTCTTAAAGTGCAATGTTGATTGTAGGAGCTGTGCCCTTGTGTGAAAAATATCCTTCTACTGGATCTTGAAGGGAAGCGTGTGGCTGCCAAGTATTTTTGTGATGACTGGCCAACTAATGGTGCCAAAGAAGCTTTTGAGAAAGCTGTGTTTAACAAGACTCAAAAAACTAATGCACGCTCAGAAGGTTAGCCATTATTTGTCTTCTGCTTAAACTACTCTTAAGGATTTTCTTTTTTTGTGTATGTAAGCGCTTAGGTCATGCCTTAGGATTCTTTTCATTATGTATGAGTTCGCCTTCTATGCTGCTGCTGTGGGGTTGGCTATCGCCCATGGCATTCATATTCTTGCCGATTAGATCAATGTTAGAGTAATATACTATGCTCTTCTTGGTTTTTAATTTCGCTAGGGCAATAAAAGTTAAAAATAGTAGCATGTGTAATTTGCTGGTACTCTACATATCATTGGCACTGATGGAGCATAGTTGAGGTTTCTTCTTCTGGGGACGATGCATTCAAATGTTTTGCAACGTTCAGTTGTTTTGCAGATTACTGAATCTGTGGCATCAAGTTTCTTGATCCTATAACTTCGGATTACATTAATGGGAGCAATGCATTCAAATGTTTTGCAAAGTTCAGTTGTTTGCAGATTACTGAATCTTGTTGTGAACAGCATCTCCTTATTGCCATACTAATGAATTATGGTTATTACTACCGGTTAGCTCTGCTCAGTTTGTGGATTTCACAGCTTGTGTATTAACATCTTGTGACTTTGTCTACAGTTGAGGTAACAATGCTTGAGAACAACATTGTTGTTTACAAGTTTGTTCAAGATCTACACTTTTTTGTTACTGGAGGTGAAGAAGAGAATGAGGTCATCTTAGCCACAGTTCTTCAAGGGTTCTTTGATGCAGTTGGCCTTCTCCTAAGGTTTTTGCAATAATACCACTTCTTACTTTGTTACATACATTTGAATGCTATCAACATGAATTGCCACCCTTTCAATTATTTAATTTGATATCCAATTTATTCATTCCTTGTTTTAGAGGCAATGTGGAGAAAAGAGAAGCGCTTGAGTATCTAGATCTCATCCTGTTGTGCATTGACGAAATTATTGATGGCGGGTATGCAATGTGCTCATTTTATGTAAATAAGTTGTTTATTGTTTCCTTTAGCTGATATATAGTTTGTTTCTTTTTTTCTGTCATATTTGAACGTGTCTTTTTACTTGCTGAACTCCTGAAAGTGGAACATTGGATCCATGGATAATTACTTGTCATAGTAAATTTGCAGAAATGTTGTTAAAAAGAATTGGATCATCAATACCAAAGCTCCAATTTAATTCTAAGTTACCTTAGTTACATCTAGAAAATGTTCTCAAACAAGTTTGTTATGTATTTACTCATTTCCTGTAGAGGCCGTCTCTTATCGCCCAAAAATAACTTTTTACATGTCGTAATGCAGTATTATTTTGGAAACTGATGCAAGTATCATTGCGGGGAAGGTTGCCAGTCATAGTACAGTTGCTGAAGGATTTTCTGAGCAGGTATTGCAGTTTCAGCCTACTTCCTTTCTTCCAAAGTTGAATTCAGAAAAATATGGAATGGTTGGACAAATTGGGAATAGTTGCCACAGTATGTAGTATAAACTTTCTGCTTTCTTTTGCAGACATTTTCGCAAGCACTGGCAACTGCAAGGGAACATCTAACAAGGTCCCTTCTCAAATGATACTTGCACCAGACATTTTCACAAGAGGGTTCTTTTTGTGTATATTTTGAGATACTTTGTAAGCACCGGTTTGTCTAGATAGTCACTCCTTAAAGTAATCAACTCAATGGGCTGCGATTAGCTCCCATTTAGACTGCCTTGATCTTATTTTGGTTTATATTGCCAGACCTCTGTTTGATCGAAACTTTTCAGAGAAAGTATAATTTAGGCGAAAGGGCCTCTTTTACATTACGTTTTCAGTGTAGAGTAAATGCATGCCACTTTTGCTACAATGATGTTGACTAAGGTTCGAGTATGAGTGATTCCAGCCTTACGTAACAGTTCATTCCCAGTATATATCAGGATAATTAGCTTAGAGGTAAACTTCAATTCCCCTTCTGAGTTGATATTATTGTTGAGGGGTTAATATGACCAACCTTCTAAAGTTGAAGGACCATGTGGATAATCTGCCAGGTTGTATTGGCCATTTCTTTCTTCTTCCAAAAAAAAAAAAAAAAACACTGCAACAAGGCATGTGATTTGCATACCATTTCATCAAAGCATTGGCCATTTCTTTCTTCAAAGCGGCTAATCAGGCACGAGATAGGAAAGGAAAAGACCACTCCTTGTGAATAGCTAACACAGCAACCAACCGCCCACCTCTAGTAACAGACTGAAGAGATTAAAGAGAGCCCCACCTAGGTGTGACTATAAACTCATGTTTTTTATACATGACCAAAGAAATTGGCTCGAGATCTCTTAGGAAGCATGGGTTAGTGGGTTTTTCTTCCATGACTTCGGTCAAATTCGGTTTATTTTCTGTAACTGAATTACATAAAAATAAGCATTTCAATCACTCTTTCGTAACAAAAAAGTTAAGTCGCCGATGACTTGAAGTCATTGTAACAATCACCTTGAATGATCATAATGTCTTCATTGGATGAGAACATAATCCACATCATCTGAGAAAATATCTCCAGAAGTTGGCGGCAAGTTACTACGACGCACAGTTTTACGAAGTTGGGCATGTGTCTCTGCCTCATGCTGGAACATCTTGACCAATTCTTGCAGCTCCAATTTTTTTACTTCAACCTGTTCTTCAGTGATTGGTTTCTTCAGTCCAAGGTAAAGCAAGCCAACAGCAATCAGCACCGCTCCGATGAAGATGAGGATGCCTGTAAATAGAGCAAATGCATATGGTGTACCAGATGCTCCAGGGATCCCATCAACATTGATTCCAAATAACCCAGTAATAATAGAAAGCACAAGACCGCAGCCTCCAAAAACAGCCAAATTATGGGTTACACGAAGGCTTCGATCCTACATAAGAAAAAAGAAGAGGAACTTCTTAAATCAATCTAGGAAGAAGGCATGTTCAATGACCAGCCTTAAAATGAAGATATCATCATATCCCCCACAAACACATACACACACACACCCTCCAAAACAAACCTGCAACCATGCCCGAACAGTGCTTTGTATAACATCTTGAATGGTAAACAAACGACCACGAACAGCTTCTTGCTCCTCTATCATTTGCCTTGTACTCTTCCTTATTTCCTCTAGCAACATTCTTGCTGCATTTCCCCTCAAATGATGTAGAAGCTCAAAAACTATCTCCTCTCTTGCATGAAGTGACCATTTCACTCTGATAACCTGCAAATGAATAACCCCTGGTTTTGGTACTTATTGGAACAAATATGCATTCACTTAGAAAGTAAGAAGTAAGAACAATACAAAATATGCCAACTTCAAAACAATGAGGATTTTGCTGGCAGAAAATTTTATGAACCACCAGGTCTTAAAAGTGCCAACTGGATTTTATAATTGTCATGTTTCTGAGAAAAAAGAAGAAAAAGTCTAGGTCATGGAAGTTCCATTGTCTGCATATAATCAGATCAAGGTTTCCTAGTCAAAGCAGTGAGCATGCAACTGTTAAATACTCATAAAATGGCTGAACAATGGAACAAGCACAAATGCAGAATGTGTATATACAAGTGAGTGAGACAAAAATCAGGATGTATATGCATAAAAGAGTTTCAGCACCTGGAGCTACCTGTCTTGACAGCCTTCTGATTTCTTGGTTCAAGATAATACTGAAGAGATTCATATCTTCATAATTTCTCCTGCTCATAGCAATTTATCATAACAAAAATTATGCATGAATTAGTAACAAATTTAAGTTTGGAAAAGTGCATGTGTCTTTTCAACCTGTTCACAAACTTCAGCTCAATCTCATCTGCTTCCCCAAATATAGACTTTCGAAACAACCTAAAAAATTAAGAGATAAAAATAAAGAAAAACTTGAAGTTAGAAAAAGAAAAGGATAATTCATATATGCTAATATACGTTCAGCCTTTTCAAAATAAATTATTTTCCTAAAGACAATGGGGGACAGGACACGGATGAAATGAGACAGAGATGTGGAAAGCAGTGATTTGAAGACAGTTGTTTCGTAGGAGGAAATAGGAACAGCAAGGAACCCATGATGTGATACAGTTGTGTTGAAGTGCTAACTTTCATACTTGGTTCTAATTGTGCATTTTCATTTTTCATCCAAAAAGCAAAAGGGAGGTTAGTTTTGCTATCAACTAAAAAGAAGCCAGGCGGTTCGAAGAATGATCGGATATATTGC
The DNA here is from genome assembly GCA_963924115.1 of Dovyalis caffra. Classification (NCBI taxonomy): domain Eukaryota; kingdom Viridiplantae; phylum Streptophyta; class Magnoliopsida; order Malpighiales; family Salicaceae; genus Dovyalis; species Dovyalis caffra. Next base: position 6,120,803 of record CAWUPB010001184.1, read on the forward strand.
ATGGATGTGCAATGAACTGGGATGGTACATTTGTCACCCAAAAGAGTAAAACAACCGTATGCACAAAGCATGATTTCAAATCAAAAGAAGCCAAGAATATGTAACACAGTTTAGTTTCATTGGTTTCCGTTACCTATCATCCCACCGAGACATCCGACTAGCTAGTTGTGCAATGACTTCATGCACTGTCCTTGGAGCATTATAGCCTCCAAGAAAAAGAAGCTCCTGGCCAAATTGGAGCACCAAAGGGATGAATAAATAATCAAGTGACTTAAATGCTTAGTTAATAACACTTGTTTCCTACTCCAGTCCACTTGCAAATTCTGAGTCGTGAACGAACCTGAACTTCAGTGATACCCAAAGCATTTACTCTTGACACATGCCCCTTTATGTGCAGTGCAGTGACAAGAAAGTTTTGAGCTTGCCAGGAGCGCAGTACAACAGGAATGTCATCCTCAGCAACAAATGGATCGCCAGCTGATTGTCCCAAGAGCTCAAATAGCAGACCTCCAGCAACCCTCACTGGGACCTTGATAGAAACACAAACTACGACCATTAATAAATAATCAAGTAAAATGTCATGGCGGAAAAACTTTGAATCTATTCAAAATAATTTTTTTATTCTATTATGATTTTACAAATTTTATTTCAACTTCATAAATATAATAAATTACAAATTCTGATTAGCTGTCATGTAGAGACATTTCTTGGAAGAAATCTGATTCTATTCATAGATATTCAAGTAAAGAGATTTTTTAAGCTCTCTTTAATTGAAGAAGGATTTGAACTAAATGTAAACTTATGATAGGGGCTTGAGTGTCATGTCATTATTTTTCCCAACAATTTTCACTTTCTTCCCTTAAGCCTAGGATCCGTTCTTCAACTTTAGATGGATATACCAAATAAGTGAGATATGCTATGCTAAAATTTACGCTGCATAGACACATGATTCATTCTCGATTAGAATTTACAAAACAAGAAACAACACAACGCTGAAATTATCCAAGGATGAAACTCAGCAACTTTAACATATGACGGACTATATGCCTAGGTGACGACCAATAATACCTTTCCCCTTGGACATAGGCTGTATGTTTAATGTCTTCCTCATCCTACATTTGCATGATTGTATCTATTCAACTAAAGGGAAAACTCCCAGTTCTTAACTTTTTAAAGTGGTTTCCTCGATCTAAGCAAATTGTAGATGTAGGCACTTGGCGTAAAGCATTGCCACTTGGACATTCTATTTAACAGTTCAGATTTTAATTTGAAAGATCTATTACCTAGCCCTTTTATATGAACTCATTTTCTATCAGGGAAAACCACAAGCAACAGTACAGAGGAGTTGAAACTGGAACCTCCAGGTAGGTTTTTATTGCTCTATATACACATGTTCACAAAGTTATGGTGATGGGGATCATAACATGCTCAAACAGGATAGCCTTATATTAGTATGGACCTTGGCTGAAGAAACACAAAAAGAATTCAACTATTTAAGCGCCACTTTAAAGAATAGCTATAACATCAGAGCAATTTCAAATACAAAAAAAACTATGCACTACCTCATAAAGAAGGTGTTTCATCCGCTCACTTATGAGTCGACTTTCATCTCTCAAAGCTAAACTGATTGCTGGATGTAACCACTTAGCATTGTTGAGCCAAGCCTGGACAGAGGAGTGACCTGGAGCCACATGGCACCACCACGTAGGGCCGGCTGGACGCTCCCAATATGGAGCTGCTAAATCTGCAACGGTAAGACCATATTCATCATCCGTCAGCTCCACTTGCTGTGTTGGCCAGTCACCATCAATTTGCACTGTTTGGACAAGTTCAGAAATTCTACCCCACCCAATGGGCACCCAATGAACATCCTCAAATCTTTCAGCAGCATGATGCTGTCCTGAACGGTGGATCGGGCTATCTCTGTAGCCATCAGAAGGGGCATTCTGGTTGCTTCTCGACTCAGCAAGAGACGAGGATTCGAATAAATTGCTACTTTCCTGTTTCGGCGAGAAAGCATTGGTAGTTCCATCTGTTTGTCTGCTAAACATCTTGGAAGTAGAAGATCTTGGGGGAGTCGATTTCCTATGCCTTCGAGCCAACTCATAGGCACAAATAAGTCCATCTGTCCAGAGATCACTCCCAGGAATAACATCTCTGCTATTATAACCTTTGTTGTTTTCCAATTTCACCGTTCCATTTCCGGGAGAACCGGAGCCGTTTTCACCCATTTCCCTCATGCTCTGTTCCATCTCAACAACTCACAACTCAGCTCCAAATTTTCAATACAACTCAACTATCTTGTGCTGTCCATGGAGATAATTCACAATTTAGTCCGGGGCAAGTTCATGTTTCAACATTTATCACACCAAAAATTAAAATTACGCAATTTTGACGGTGATGAGATCAGTTAACCTAAAAGCATATTAGATTAATGATATATATGGAGGAGGAGGGAGTGATGCATGAAACAAAATCGATCAAATAATAATTAGTTTAACAAAAAGAGAAAGAAATGAGTTTGACAAGTAACAAACAAAAATTCTGGAATTATTTAGAATAGTGAAAATGGAAAGCAAAAGCGACGAATAAAACGATACCGGAGGGGGAGAAGGTAAAGTAAATGGTTTGGCAGGAAAAAGGAGCGAATCCAAAATTTGATTTTGTCTGGAGAGAGAGAGAGAAGGTTTATATATAGAAAATAAAACGTTGGAGAAGTGAGAGAGAGAGAGAGAGAAGAAGAAGAAGAAGAAGGAGAAGTATGGATGAAGGTGCGGAAAGGAAGAATGGTGGTGAATCAGCTTGCTTTCGCTGTTTCCCGTATCTCCTCCCTAAAGAATAAAATCTTATGAACGACACGCAGCTTCTTAAATGTCGCAGTGGTGCTGCTTCTGTTTACTATTTCTTTGCTTCTTACAAATTCCGATGCCAAATCTAATCACTTACTTAATAATCATCACAAAAGGAATATACGATATATATAAATTTTTCTAATGACATACTTCCCCGTTTTATACCAAAAAAACATCTACAAAAAGGGTATTTTCTTTTTCCAAAATAGATAAAAATAAAAATTACAAGAAGATTTATAGAAACAGCTTTCATATGTGATTTTTGTTATGACTGTGGTAGTTATTAGTTATAATTTTTATGGTTGTAAAAAAAATATTTTAATAATATTAAAAATTTAAAACTTCGTATTGTAGTTTCTTGACTTTTTATTGTTGGTTTTCAAAATTTTAAACAAAAAAAAAAAAAATCCCAATACGTGGAAAGAAATTATTAGGAATGGGGAGAATATGTAGATTCCAATAAAAGATAGTGATACGGACACTGATTTTTTAGATGGAAGTTTAGTTTATGCTACTCGATGATGTAACATGGGCAAACTTTTTTTTAAGCATTATTAAATAGTAAAATAGATTGACATCCCCAATATAAGATTTAGTGAGAAAGGATTTGATCGCGTGCTTTATGTTAAATAATAATAATAATAATAATAATAATTTCGAATAGATTTTAATCTGTTGGAGGACGGTTTTCCCTTCGATTTTACTCATACATGTACACTAGTGTACTGAGAGAGAGTCCAGTGGCATCCAAACATTATGCACTTTAATCCTTCCTTGTTCGATTTATATGCTATGAACTAAACATATTTATTTCATTTTAATATTATATTATAAGTCAACAAAAAATATTAAATTAAAAATAAAATTTTATTTAATTTTATAATTTTAAATCAAAATTTTATATCTATTTACCTGTTATTTTTAATAATTTTTGTAGTTAAGAAAATACAATTTATTTTTTATACATTTATTCTTAAATAAAAATGCATAATAATCTAAATATATTTTTTCAAAAAAAATATTTTAATATTTTTTTGTAATATTGTATCAAACAAATAAAACAATGCAAAAATTTAAATAAAAATTAACAAATATTTTTTTTTATTCTTATTTAATACTAATGAGAAGAATACTTTATTGAAAATATACATTTATTTTATAAATATTTATTTTTAAAATAATGAATAATATTAGTATAAAAAAATTATATTTCAATTATTCAAAATAATGAATAATATTAATATAAGAAAAAAATAATGAATAATATTAGTATAAGAAAAAAGAACACAGGCCTTATGAAACAGCCCAAGGGATTAAAATTTGATTTAAAAACTTCAGAGACCAAAATAAGACATGATTTAAATTTTAAATATAAATACCCAAAAACAGCTAAAAAAAAATCACAATGTTACTCCCACCTACAATCTATGAACAGATGAACAGTAAAAATCACTGTTAAAAAACCCTCCCACCTCTTTTAGTTTCTTTTAATTGATAATTCAATAATAACCCAGCACTAATAAAGCCATTAGTTCTTCATAAAAATTCAGCATCATCCTCTGCGTTTGAAAATTGATACCAAATTCAGGCTGAATGTTCAAGTAACGATACTCACAAATCCCATGAAAAAGGAATCAAACTGATCGATAATCTAGCAGTAGACTGCAACATGAGGAGCAAGAGTAGGATATTTCTAGAGCTAAAAAAGAAAAGAAACAGAGAGCTCTGCATAATGCATACACTGCTGGTTCTGCTGCTGCTACTACTACTAGCACACAAGTAACAACGCTACAAATACCCGGTCAGGTAATCAGAGTAGATTTAGAAACTGCAGAATCAAGTGTCCAACTGAAAAGGTGACTTTCACTATAACGAGAAAAAGGAGAACAAAGAAAGAAAGGAAAAATAGTCCACTAACCCAGATTAGCACACGTGTTCCTAAGTTAACCAGATCAAGTTGATAAGTTATGTAGAATACAACCTCATGGCACAGGGCAGTAGCCACTCAAGTCTTCTTTAGACCTCCAACAAATCATTACATCAAATTATTCAACCGCAGGAGGGAACACCCTTTGAATGGCCACTACAAGACCCTGAAAAACCGGGAGGTGAGGAGATTTAGTAGCTGTTTTGCCATAGCTGTTGTGCCTGCTTTGAGGGTTGGCCTTGAGACCCACCCAGGGAACCATCCCTTGTGTTTTGCTGCTGATGTTCCAATGACATCCCCGTTTGCGAATGATAATAATTTGGGTACCCAAGAGCCCCAAAATGCTGGGACGGTTGCTGACCTTGACGGAATCCACCAGGTTGCTGATTCTGCCCCTGGAAGCTGTAATATGTACTGCCAGGGACAGCAGACATTGTTCGCGAACCAGGCCCATGCATCCACATGGCTGAATTCTCATTCTGACACAAAAGGAAAACAAAAAAGAACCTAATTGAGCTACAAAGAAGCAATGGCATCCACATGAAATCAAGGAAATTACTCACTACAACAGCCATTTCACTGCTCCCTTCCCTCACATTCATGTGGAAATTGCCCCCCATAAATGTGAGAGAGTAAGAAACACCAAGTAAATTGAATACTCTCCCCACAAAACTTCCAGTAGCTACAAAATGAAAACTAACACAAGATTCTGGACATATAAATAGGAAGTTCAATCATGAAACCTGTCCCTATTTGGATGATGTGTATTCAATACAGACTGTAATTCACATTCATGAGAGTTTGTCAATACTTGGTAAAGAGCAGAGGCATTACCTGCTGAAGTGAGATCAAGTGGTTGGCATCCTTGTATTGAGAACTTAAAACATCATCATAGCCTATTGTTGTGCCAGCTGGGGCAGTAGGTGCATTCAGAGGAAAGTTTCCTGCAGGAATGCTGGTTGAACTCCCAAACCCATACCCAGAAGGGACAGCAGCAGACTGAGGCAAGCTGCTTACAGAAACGCTGTTCTTGTATTGTGGAAGCACTGCTGCCAGCGACTGAGGATACGTGTTATTACCAGCAAAAGTCTGCTGAAAGGCCGACGGCATATACGTGTAGCTCTGAGCCAAGAAAGGATAGCTGATCATGTTGGCAAAATGTCCCAAAGGAAGGGTATGTTGTGAATAAGGATGCACAGCAACATGTTGTGGAAGAGCAGGTCCTGTGGCAACATTGGCACCAGGATGCGTCTGAGGAGTTGGCTGAGGTGTAGAAACACCACCTGCTCTCAAAGCCTATCATGTTTACAAGCCAGGAATCAGAATAAGGAGAAAACAATCAAACCATAAGACTCCAACCAAGTTAGAAACTAGACTCATCATGTAAATTTCTTTAATGTGACCTCCCTCCCTTTTTTCCCTTTCTAAACCCACCATAAAAGAAAAAAGAAAAAACAATCACAGCAATTAACAACTCAAATCACCAAAATATAAAGCCAATTCGATCATTATATGCCCCAAAATCATATAATATTCAACTATCAAGAAATGTTAAAAAAACCACAAAGAAAAGGATAATTGGTTTTGTGGAGTATTGAATTAGTAAAGCGTATGGATTGAAGAATGATTTTGAGTATTTTTGTCCTAGTACGGTTGTCTCCACTATTTAACAAGACATGCTTCATTCAATTTTAAACAGGTGGTGTCCTCGGTCAAAAGAATTAAGCCCTATCAGAAGACAACAGATGCCAACTGTACAAATACAACAATGAGGTCAGCGGTAAGTTGGCATATGTAAGCTCATCAGCTGAATGCTAAACCCACAGAGTTGTTTAATATGGGTTACAAATAGCTGTTACTATACAGCTTAGGAGCGAGAACATGTAAATATAAAAATCTGTTGCAACATGCTCATAACCATTGATGAATTCTTTATCATGGAAGAGAAAAGGTTGAAAAGTGGGGAACAAATGAGATCTCTAGACAGCAAGCGTTTTGTGAAACAAAGATACATTGTAGTTTCATTGTATCCATGAGATGCTACATCTTAACCAAAATGTGTACAGAACAAGCATGCTGAATGCTCAACTTATCTGCTTGGTTATGGACTAGGGAACCTGCAAGTGTATGAAAAATAACAAAAATGGACATGTCTAGATTCCAAAAATGGAATAGGGAACCTGCAACTTATATTTTTCAGTTGGTTCTACAAATTGAATTTTTTTTTTTTTTTTTTTTTTTGAAGATTTATGTCCTCCCTTTGCAGATGAAGAGGGAACCACAACGATCTTCCATAAATCAACAGTTTAATGACTTCTTAATTGCATCAATGAATATATCTTGAAGAAAATATGGTAAACTTCAACTAGTTCAAGAAAGCTATGGCAGCAAGATACCTCAGACATGGAAATGCCTGGACCACCGATAGAAGAAGCTGCATTGCTGTATTTTGTGGGAAGTGATTGTGTAACAGGGAAGGGTGAGTATGGAAGGTCAGTCTCCCTCCCAGTCTGAACAGTTGAAGCCAACAAAGCGTTGGGCAAAGAATTTGTATATCCCTGCTGTAGAACAAAAACATAACAAGGAAAAAAGGCTAACCAGATCAATATTGCGGTACTGTCTCCTAAGTTTGGTTCTTGTAAGTTAAAAAAAACTAATTAAGTATATAGAGACACATAACTTTGAACATACAAATAATACATGCACATTATTCCACACAAAACCTCAGCTACACAAATAATAAATAATAAAAAGGAGGATGAAGCAATGGCAATTCACCGTATGCTCTTTTCATTCTGCACTTTCATTTATCCATATGCTCTTTCATTCTACACTTTAATTTATCTAGCATGGCCATCACATAAAGAATTTAAAGTTTCTTTCCATGTTTTTCTCCAATATACCAATCTCTAAGGCAAAAAATGAATAGAAAAGGAAAAAATTCTTTGTAGTTAAAGCCTTTGAAAAACAAGGGCCATTGATACAATCCTTATCTTTTATACAAAACCAAATCTTTCTCTTTAAAAAAATAAATATTTTCAGACAAACCACCCTCAAAGACAAAAAAAAATTCTATATATCATGCAAAAATAACAAAAATTCTATAAATTCAGGAGACAAGTGCAGTTTATTGCATCACATTACCATTACACTTGAGAAAGGAGCAATATTCTGCATCTGAGTGCTTGTCTGTGGATTATTAAATGCAGCATTCAACTGTTGAGAGTTTTCATAACTATAACCAGGTGTAGATGAAGGGAATGCATATTGATTCCCTTGAGCAGCTTCAGTTGTCTCCTCCTTCAAAGTCTCTACCTGTGGAACTGAAGGAGTATCGTAATTTGCAGCACTCACACCAGTTCTATGTACTAAACTTTCATCTACTGTATTTCTGAGCTGCTCATCGGCATAAAATTCAGGATTTCTACCCAAAAAAAAAAAAAAGGCATAAATTCCACTTATTATTGGGGGGGAAAAAACATGAAAGGAAAAAAATATTAACATAAAAAGGCATACCTAGTGTCTGAATGTCCGGTTGATGAAGCATCTACAACTTCAGATGCCTCCTCCAAGCTATTATTCATGGGCATTGATACATACTGCCCAGAAAAAGCAGAATTCAGGCCAGATCCAAAACTCCCAAAGCTTAGGTGTGAGCATTCTTGAGCATGAACTTGCAGGTGATTTGGAATTATTACAGAAGGATTCTCCTCTTCAGGCTGCACTCCCTGGTCATCATCCTGCAAACTTAGCTGCTGTAAGTTGGCGGCCACTGATGCAGCACCATCTTCAGCTGAAATCACATGAGATGCAATCAATTATGACAAATTGTCAATAGCTCATTAGACAAGGCAAAGGACATGTTTAGAAAAGCATTGTTGTGTGCCATATAAAGACAAACCACAAAATGATCAATTCCCCAGTGGATCATTACAAAGAGTCTAGAAAAAAGATGTTGCCAGTCCCCACAGAGAAGGGGCTGATGAGAAAAATTGGAATCAGTAAAGCTGAAAGTACCAGCATTTGCTGTTATGAAGCCATATGTGTTAAGATTGTTCCTTTTGTTTTTTTTTTTTCTGGTGCAAGGATGCTGGGGTGGGAATGTTGCATTCGGGGACTTTAAAAGTCTTCAACCAACCATGAATATATATTACGATTGAACCATAACTCTCAAACTCCCTGGACAAGTCTTACTGAATTTACTTAATTTGCATATGAAGGTTCAGTTCAAGGTGCAAGAAATTTACATGGGAAAGACAAAATCATCACAAGAATTTAAACTGATCCTTCAACATTTACAATAGGCCTTGAATCAATGTTGTAAATTCAATAGATTGAAATACCATAAGAGAAAAAGTAAAAATTTTGAAAGAAATAGTCAAATGAAATTGGAAAATAATAGATGAATCTAGAACATTAAACTCACCTTCGTTATTCTCAAAAGCATGTCTGTGAGACTGGTAGGAATTTATGTTACCATACATATTATTATCAAAAATCGATGAACCTCCAGAACCATCCTCCTGTATAGTTCTTGTGGATGCAGAAGCAGGTCCAGCATGGTTTCCATCAAAAGTTTCAACATGAGCATCCTCTGCTGATTGAACATCATCTAACTGGGACTTGACGTGACTAACTCTATCCAAAGGCAAGTCAGATAAATCTCCATACAACTCAGAATCTGCAGGAACCTCACGAATAGAGGATGCGCTGGCAGCTGTTGGCTGCTCAATTGATGGCCATTCATCGACATGCTGGTTTGCAGCAATTTCTGGTTCTGCATTTATTTCCACCACCTTGGAAGCATGATTTTCTGATGAATGAAAATCATTGTGTGATGCTGCCAAAGGAGGATCTGTAGCATGATGATGATTAACACTTTGGTGAGGTGGCATTGCAGATGCCTTATTTTGTGGCCTGCCCATTTTTACAATGTCAGCCATTGATACCTGACCTGGAACCCCCAACCAGGCAGATTGATACCCAGAAGAAGGCTGTGATGACGAAGAAACTCCATCACCAGCACCTATGGTAGACATTTTATTTTCTGTGGCCACAGAATCGCTGCATGAAATTGAAATAAAACGTGAGAAACGATAAAGTCCACATTGCATACACATTAGCACTGGAAACCATATTAGCATATGTATTAATGCAGCTAAGTAATGATTCTACACAAATAAATACAAGCTTATGACAAATGTTCTTTGTTGAAATCCAAGAGAAGAAGACATCCAGTTGGCTGGAAGGGAAAAATAAAGAAAAGAAAAAAATAATGCATGGAGCACGAAGCACAGCGCAAATACAACATAACAGCAACAGAATACTAATTCTCTTCACAACTGGTACTTATTCTAAAAACAGCTAAAAGCTTCTTCCAATATTTAGTTTAGAAATCTAATAAACCCTACATACTTAAAAAAATGAGCAGACTATTAACAAATTCCACATGAGACTACTTCATCAGTGCATCAAAAACTTGTGTCAGGATATAAAATCTTTTCTTTCACAGATTTAACCAACATTATGCTGTAGTTTGGATTCAAGGAAAGATGAGTGATATATTTAAAACTAATGCTACTGTAGTTTATAATGCAGTCACCACGTGCCCCAAGTAGGTAAAAGGTTCTAATTTAACCCGGGTTTATTCCAATCTAAGATTAATATGCAAATTAGAAAACTAATAAAGCATACATCCAGGCCAGTCAACCTCATGATAGTCTTTTCTTAAGAGCACTAAGATATGAAAACTTTGTTTTACAATGCTAGATCTAAAGTAAAAGATGTATCATTACATGCATGATAAATACATACATAGCCGATTAGAACCTACATAAGAGTTTTATTATACCAATCTACAAAGACATGAATAACTAAATAACTATAGTATACCGTTAATACATCTTAAATAAAGCATTAATTTCCATTTCAGCAACAAAATCAGAACAAACAGAGAATTTGTCACTATTAAGGTTTAAACAGGGGAATTACCTGTGCAATGGAGGTTGCCAACTAATATTGTTTCCCATGATATCAGATGCATAAGGAGAGGGACCAGCATAGGCATTTACTCCATTTTCCTTCTTGTATGCAGGTTTGCCGTGCAAAGTGCTGGATTCTGGAGAAAAGTTGTTTGTTATGGTCCGCATCAATTGCACACTAAATAAATGATTAACTGTAGTAAATTCAATTGCAGCATTCTCATACCATTAGAGCTGAAATAGGCAGGCCTACCAGGGCCACTGCGCCCATAACGGTCTGCACCGCCTCTACCACCACGATTTGACATGTTATTAGCACCACGGGACCTGGAATCTGTAGAATCCTTATTCTGGATCAACAACAGAGACAAGTGAGAATATGAGGAAAAAAAGGGGGAAAAACATAGCTACAGTTTGGGGCAACAAAATGAAACATTAGGAATTTTCTACTCAACAGTTTAACTCAAAACAAAATCACTGCAATAGCATTTCAAACAAAGCTAATAAACATTGTAATCTTTTTTTACCTCCTTTTTCTTTTCTCGCTTGCTCTTCACCTCATGGAAAGGATCTACACAATGAACAAATTTCAAGTCAAAATCATATGCATGCAAAACTCAATAGATGACTTGAATCTTCATAATTTTCTAATTGCACAAAAGACAATATAAATAAATAGAACTTTAAAGCAAAACATTGATGAGAATAATAATGTAAAGTAATGACAAGAACCAGGACATTGAGACTAAACAAAAAGATTAATGTAACATCTAAAGTCTCATATGCATGCAATAAAACAGCTTAACGCCATAAGAAAAATGAAGCCACAACAAGAAAAACAGCCAAGAAAACAACACGATCGCCATTCATATCACGCAGTTGACATTGACAAAAATGGCTGAGTAGTGGCAGTGACCTAATTAGCTGTTAATCAATGTTACGTTCATTTTCTGATAAAAAAGAAGACTTACATACACACTCAAATTACAATTATGCGAGTGTTTGCACACGTTCTGCGTAAGTGCAAGCAATTTAGCATGTTCATGATGGTCACTTAATGTCGAATAATCAACATATCAAAATCAACAACCTAAACTTTCAATGATTACAAACAGAACGACACTCAATTGTAATGTTCTGTTGAAAAGGTAGGAACTTTTAACTATATTCCTCCAAAACTTTCACTGTAAAACTTCTATTGTTCATAGCTACGAAACAGAATCAAGCAATTCCATTAAAACCGAAGACTTCAAAATGCACTACAAACTGCAGCACAACAATACTTGAACAAGATCAAAGCCGAAATCTGACCATACAGTTGAACTACATGAAAGTTAAAAACTTTCTTAATCAACTAGCTCCTGTAAATAAATTCGACTTATCATGTCCAAGCAGCATAATCAAACAATTTCATTGAAACAATAAGACTAAGACAAGGAACTATACCTCACCACACAGTTCAATTACCCAAAAAAGCAATATTTTCAGTCCATGATAAAAAACCCTAATTTCAAAAGTCTCGAATGCCGAAAAGCAAACAACTTGAAATTCAAAAATTAGATTTATCAGAATCAAATTAAAAAACCCAAGCAATAAAATAACTTTCAGTCCAGTAATAAAAAAGAACCTAATCCCCAAACTCCAGTGAAACCAAAAATACTTAAACAAGAGCATAGAGACAATTTAGTGAGAAACAAAAAATAAACCTTGAGAGAGGAGGCGATTAACAGCCTCGTTAGGATCCATGTTACACTCTTTAAGCATAGCATAGATCTCAGGTTCCGGACAGTTAACAATCTCCTTCAAGCTTTGTACCATCTTCCTTGACGCTGCTGGTATCCCTGATATTCCAGTATTACCCTTTCCATTATTGTTATTTACTCCTCCTCCTCCTCTGCCGCTCATTCTTTCTCTCTCTCTCAAAACACGCACGCACGGAGACAGTATCTGCCTCTCTCTCTCTCACTCTCAGATCTGAAAAGAGAAAGACGACGCTGTTTTCTTGTCTGGGTTTCTCTTTGTTTTATACGCGGCGACTGGGGTTTGAAGGGCCGACTCGAAGAACAGGAAGAACAAACACGGAAAGAAAATTTAAGCTCCCACTCTTGCCTTTAGCACTCCAAACCCTTTCTTTTTTATTTTCTTTTCCTTTCCCTTTTTGTGTGGGTGAATTTTTAAAATATTTCTTTTTTTATTTAAAATTTTTGGTTTTTTGGGAGACTAAAAATTGAGGGGAGATTGCGGTGTGTGTTCTCTTTTCTTTTTTTCCTATTTCTCTGATCATCACATGATTGAGAAACGAAAGCTATAGATTATGGTATTATTTAAAAAAAAAAAAAACCCTACAAATTATGGTTTCTACAATAGGACAGAAAATAAATACTTAAAAGTAATAATTGTTAAAATGTGAAGGTTGTTCTTAAATATTGTGTTTTTTTATTTTTTATTATCCCTAGAAAATATGTTGTCTTGAACTAAATCTCCCAGCAAGTTGTAAACTTGATAAAAAATGTGAAGAATTGTTCTTCAAAATTGTGCCCTTTCGATCTTTGTTTGGAAAGGTAGAAATTTTAGAATTAAAAATTTGTTTACATTGATATTCAGCCATGAATTACAGGTTGGAGGAGATATTGAAAACAGAATAACAAAGCTGTTTATATATGCCCTAAGATCACATGAACCAAATCCTCTTTGCCTGCCATACAAACAAGCTTATAAAAATTGGACCGACAAATTCCAGTGTCATAAAGAAGATGAATATTGATTTTATTTATATATAAAAAAGAATATGACATTAAAAAAAAATTTCATTGAAGAAATAAAAATTGGGCAATTAAGACTCCCAGCAAAAAAATGAATTGCTGAACAAGTAAAGAATCTAATACACAATGAGTAATTAATAGTATTTACGGTAGTTACTCCTTAAGTCTACTTTGAAGAGAGAGATAGACACGCAAAAAAAGAGAAAAAATAAAAAAATTGGAGCGGATGTGGAAATTTTCTTATCATTTTTTATGAGTATGGATGTAATTTCTCTTCTTTTTATATGTCTATCTCTCTCCTCAAAGTGAATCCAGGAATAACTAATGTACATGCCACTGAGTTACTTCTTTGTGTATTATAAAATTTTCCGAGAAAATGATCAAATATTGATTTTATTTTGTAATTTCTTAGAATATTACATTATTATAATAAAAAGAGCACGATAAATTCTCCTTTTTTTTTATCCTTATCTTTGTCATTATGATCATTCCACGCATACAAAAACGTATAACCGTATAAATTGGGGTCATAAATAAAAGATTTTTAATTAATGTGAGTAATTGAAGATACTCACAAACAAACAGGATAAGAGCAAAAAAAAAATGGAAGATTCTCTAATTATATATTAGAGAATAAAAATAATTTGTGCTTATCTATAGTAGGATCTCTCAAATAAAAGAATCCGAAGGGCAGTGGCGTGTCCAAATGAAAAGCCTCCACGTACTTTCCCTACTCATGGAACTGGATGACGGATGACCTACCTGACACGCCCCTCGTTTTTGGCTTTAATTATTTCAAAAATCTTTACATTTTTCTCTGGGCTATCCTACTAGGCCAGGTAAGGGTGCTTGGGCACAGTTAGTTTGGCCAAATCGGCCCAATTGAATTTAGTACGAAATATCGTAATGCTCCTTCTGGCTGCGGCAAGTCACGATAGAACGGGTTGATTACAAAACTAGGCCCTGCTTTGTTTGTTTCCATACTTTCCGACTGTTTAGGAAGGAAGTCGGTGGAAATTGATTTCCTGTTAAAGGAAATATCAGGCTTTGAGAGGAGAACGTGTTTCCTTCTTACAAATTTAAGAAAATACTTTCCATTTTGCATGTTACATATTCTCTTTATTATTTATTTGAGTAAATTATAAATTAGTCCTTATAGGTTTGAGAAACGAATTATTAATCTCTCTTGTTTTAAAAACTAATTATCTAGTTCCTATGTTTTTAGATTTTCTTGTAATTTAATCTTTTTTTCTTTTTCAATATACTTTGATTTTTTTAAGAAAACAATAAAATTATGGAAGGATTAATGAAAAAATATTACATTTTTAAAAAATAAAGTAATATAAAATTGTGGGTGTACAACACTAATTAAGGAATTAAATAATTAGTTTTTGAAACAAAAATGACTAATTAATTCATTTCTAAAAAAATAGAACGATTGATTTATAATGTACTCTTATTTAATATTGTTATTTTAAATTATTTTAAAGTTTATTGTTCCTGTTTGTGTAGTAAGAACTAGTTGGATACTCACGCTACGCCGTGGGTAGATAACCGTTATATACGTAGGGTTAACAATTCGTATGGTGTGATGCCACTATGAAGTTTTATTTTTTGTGATTAATATAAATCAAATCTATATATAGTTAACTTCTAACAAAACTATATATATTAAAAAATAAAACAATCATTAAAAATATAAAAATAATTTTTTGTATAAAGTATAATAAAACATTTAAAAAAATAAAACATTGACCTTCTAAAATTTTATTCCAAAATTCATATGTTAAAAAATTAAATTTATTAACAAATAAAATTATATCAAAAAATTATCGAGTCATTATAAATTTGCAATAAAATCAAACATTAAAAATATTTCAAAGTGGCCATTAAAACTTAAAGATATGTTTGTCAATCATAAACCCTATATATATAAAAGGAAAAAAAACGAAGGCCGAGTCAGGCGACCAAGGCTTGGATATATAAAGAACAAAAAATAGACCGAGGCTAAGCGACCAAGGCCCGACACATGCATGCCCAAGAGCCGGGCCTTGGCTGTTAGTCAACCCGATAGAAAAAAAAAAAACAAAAAAGAACAAAAGAAAACAAAAGAACCGGGGTGTTGTTCATTTACTATTCAAACACCCTAATTTTTTTACTTTTTTATTAGTCAAATACCCACGCTATGCTATCATAAAACAACCGTTACATACGTAAGGTTAATGATTCACATGGTATAGTGCAAATAAAAATTTTATTTCTAGTGATTAATGTAAATCGAATCTTTATATTAAGCAAAATTATTTGATTTATATATAATTATTAACAAAATATTTAATAATATTAGCATAAAAAATTTTATTTTAATAATTGAGAGGTTCTTTCAAAACATTATCTAACTTATTTTATTTATTTTGTTAATAGAATATTAAAAACTAAATAACAAATAATTAGTATTATGTGTGTAGATATATAGTTAATTTCTAACAAAACTATATATAATCACAATTTATAAATTTTAATAATAAATTTTAAAAATAAAAAACTGACATTTTAAAATTTTATTTAAAAATTCATATATTAAAAAAATAATTTCATTAAGAAATAAAATTATTTCAAAAAATTAATTTGATAGAATTTTAATAAGAACCAAATAATTGAAGAAATAAATTTTAAATAATAAGGGTAATACAATCGGATATATATATTCAAACTGAAATTTTTAAAAATATTATACATATTATATCATCTTCAAACTCTACATAAAACTAAAAAAAAAATTACTATTTATTTTTTATATTTTTCACAAGTAATTTCATGATTATAAATATATATATATATATATATATATATAAAGGGAAAAAAAACAATAACATAAGAAAGAACAACATGAGTAGTTTTTTTAATTTTATGATAGGCTACTAAATTAAAAGAAATTAAAATAGAAATTTATTATTTAAAATTAGATTAAGAAACAAATCTTTTAATTTTGTAGTTTCAAAAATTAATTATTTAATCTTTTTAATTATTTTTAATTTATTTTAATTTTTTGTTTTAAGAAATAAATAATTAATAAAAATATGAAAAAATTGATGAAAAAAGATATTTTATTAATAAAATTAAATTAAATCAGTTATAATAAAAACTAATTAAAAAAATTAAATAATTAGTTTTCGAAACGAGAGGAATTAGAGGGACTAATTTATAATTTACTCGTTTTTTTTGTCCATGTGTAATTGGTTCTACTTTTTCTTTGTATGCATCTATTTGTAATCAATAATTTGATTTAAATTGCTTTGTTAGGTAATAATAATAACAACAACAACAATAATAATTGTGCCCCGATGTCATTGAGCCACCTGTTTCCTTGCACGCACCATGGATCAATTATAACTCAAAACTGCGTCAGGCCCGGCTTCTTTCGAAAAAAAAAAAAAAAACAACCAAAAAGAACTGAGGTGCAGCAAAGGAACAGTAACATTATTCAAATAACTTAGTTCTTTTAGTTTATTTTACTAGTTGAATAACCACGTTACGGCTGTGCGTACAATCACTATACACGTTGGGTTAATGATTCGTATGATGTAATGCGAGTAGAAAGTTTTATTTTTAGTGATTAATATAAATCAAATCTATATATAGTTAATTTTTAACAAAACTAATAATATATATATAAAAAAAACTCACCTAAAAATATACAAAAAAAATTCACATAAACTATAGAAATATATTGAAGTCAATATATTAAAATAAAAACTACAACAAAATTAATTATGATAAATTCTAAATAAATATATATAAAAATGCAAATAAAATTTATGAATTTTTTTTAACTCAGTATTATTTAAAAAAAATCGAGTCAAACTATCTAAAACATACTTCTATATCTCTCTCTCTCTATTAAAAAATAAAACGAGTCATTTAAAAATATAAAAATAATTTATTACATAAATTATAATAATATATTTTCAGAAATAAAACATTGATGTTCTAAAATTTTATTCTAAAATTCATATATTAAAAAAGCAAACTTATTAACAAAAAAAATTATGTCAAAAAAATTTAAAAAAATTATTTTAATGAGAATTTTAATAAGAAAAAAATAATTAAAGAAATAACTTAATATTGATTCAGGGGCATTGAAGAGACCAATAATGTATATGTTTTTTTTTTTCCTGTGAAGGAATAAATTATATATGATCGCTTAACTTATACAACATTTGCTTGGAGGTCCTGTTATGCTATGGCAATATGTATATTCTTTTAAGGATTTCTTTTTGCCTTTTGGTGATGCAATCCTAAAACATATTAATATTTAAAATAATTAGCCAAATATTTTTATTCTATCATGAGATTGGTGGCTAGACTTTTAAAAATATAAAATAAATTATAGGAAAAAAATGGCAAGGTTGTTCCTAGTTGGTCTATGCGGCAACTAGAGACTAATGTGCTTAGGCTCGCGAGCCAAGCCGGGGTTGCTCGAGCCCAAGCCTAGGTCGTTTGGGCTTGCTTCTCTAGGCTTCAGCCGTTGTTAAAAAAAAAAAAAAATTGTAACTTTCGACGAACTCTAACTCGTCAAAATTTTCATCGAAAATTCATGAGTCCGATTTTGGACACTAAGAAACTCAATTCTAGCATTATTTTTCTCCCGAAACACCTCTAAATGAATGAAATAAAGTCAAAAAATACTTTTAAGATCTTAAAAATCATTTTAATGCACATTAAAACAAAAAGAAAATACATAATCAAATCATTTTTTTTTCTTTTTTGACTCGGATCTACCTCCTCCAATTATTTGATGGCACTGAAATGACCATAGAAAAATTATCTTTCAAAAATATCAAGGACCGAAATGTTAAAAAAATTGAGTTAAATTAATTATTCAACTCGTTTTTTATTTTTTAAAAAAATTAAGTAAAATTATCTAAAACACACTTTTAGCTATCTCTCTCCCTCATCGAATTTATATATGCAATTACATTACTCTTATTTAAAAATCATAAAAATAATCAATCATATAAATTATAATAATATATTTTAAAAAATAAAACAATCAAGTTCTAAAATTTTATTTCAAAATCCATATATAAAAATCAAATTTATTAACAAATAAAATTATATAAAATTAAAAATTAATTTGATAAGAATTTTAATAAGAAATAAACAATTAAATAAATAAATTTTAAATAATAAAAATAATATAATCGATATATATATATATATATATATATATATATATATGTTTAAACTGAAATTTTTAAAAGTATTATATATATATATTCTATGATTGTAAAAATGCACGTAAAAATAAAAAAAATTCTTATATTTTCACACCTAATTTCATGATAAAAATATAAAAATAAATTATTACGAGGAAAAAAAGAAGGCAAACGCCGGTTGGGAGTGCTTGTGCGAGCTCGCTTTAGGCCGCTTCTTAAGGCCAACCCTATTAAAAAAAAAGGAAATGCTTCTCGAGGCCAGCCTTAAAAAAAATTGCAATGAAATGAGCAAGGCCAGCTACTGGAGCACGCTTCTCCGAGCTAGCATTAAAATAAATAAATAAAACGCTACGAGTAAATGAACAAGGAAAACCTTTTTTTTTAGTTTTTTTAGAATAATTATAATATCTAAAATACACTTCTAACTCTCTCTTTCTCATCATAATTTATATATTTTAAAAAATAAAACAATCGGGTTCTAAATTTTTATTTCAAAAGCCATACATAAAAAAATCAAATCTATTAACAAATAAAATCATATAAAATTTAAAAATTAATTCGATGAGAATTTTAATAAGAAACAAAAAATTGAAGAAATAATTTTTAAATAACAAAAATAATATGATTAGATATATATGTTCAAACCAAAATTTTTAAAAATATCATATATATTCTATTACTCGTTAAACTATATATAAAATTAACAAATAACGATCTTTTTTTATATTTTCACACCTAATTTCATGATAAAAAATATAAAAATAAATTATTTATTTAGAAGGAAATTTTTTTTCATCTGATATTTAAATAAATTATTGATTAATAAATATTATATTATTATACCAATACATTTAAAATAACATTTAACAAATACAATGTAATATTAATTTAGTTATATGGTATAATTATCAAATGTATTATACTACTAAAATACTTATCAATTTTTATATATATTCAAATTCATAAAATAATATATTAATATATTATTTATATCATAATTTAAAATAATAAAATAATATTTTATTGTATAATAAATTTGATTCACAATCAAAATACAAATAACTATTTTATAGTAATTATTTGATATTTTTTGTAAAATATAATAATAATATATTATGATTATTAACTATAAATAATTTTATTATTTAAAAAATATATTTTTAATAAATAAGGACCTAAATAATATATTTGACTATATAATAATAGTCGTACAAATATAGAAACCGAAAAGAGAAAAAAAGGAGGCCGGACGTTAAAAAAAAAAAACAAAAAATAATTGCATAAATACAATATTCACAATCAAAATATAAATAACTATTTTATAATAATTATTTGATATTTGTTTGTAAAATTTAATAATGATGTGTTATAATTATTAACTATAAATAATTTTATTATTTAAACAAAATATATTTCTATTTTATAATAGTTATTTGATATTTTTTGTAAAATATAATGATAATGTATTATAATTATTAACTATAAATAATTTTATTATTTGAAAAAATATATTTCTAATAAATAAGGACCTAAATAATATATTTGACCATATAATAATAGTCCAACAAATATAGAAACTGAAAAAAGAAAAAGAAAAAAAAAAGGGGCCGGATGTTAAAACAAAAAAACACTGCGATTTTTTGTAAAATATAATGATGATATATTATAATTATTAACTATAATAATAGTCCTACAAATATAGAAAATGGGAGGGGGAATGCTACAATGAAGTTCTAGCGACTCAACCAAAAGGAAAACAAAAAAGTAGGCTTGATGTTTAAAAGGGGGTTTCTATAGTAAATGAAAATGGTTAAAAGAAAAAAAAATAGTTTTCGGACCAAATAGACTAATTAATTTATTTCTCAAAGAATTATTTTTTGTTTATTTCTATTTCTTAAAAAAAATATTAAAAATATTAAAATGGTGAAAAGGACCAAAAAATTTAGTTTTCAAATTAAAGAGACTAATTAATTTACCTCTCAAAGAAAGAGGGACCATGGTCCTTATAAAAAAATGCATGAATAAGGAAAATGAGTCTAGAGCTATAGTGAATGAATAGTCTCACCCTAACTTATTTTAGTTTTTGTTATCATTACTTATTTATAATTTTTTTATTCCATACTACTTCTTACCCTCGTTTTTTGTTTTAAACATTTAACCTACAATATTAATTCATTTGAGTTATGAAATGTTTAAATTTAGATACTCACTAGTTTTTTTGCTCACGCTACGCTGTAGGTTGAATAAAATATATAAAATCGTTTAGAAGTTATCTAAATTTAATTTTCAAAAGAAAAAATAATTATGTTCTAAAAATTTATTCCAAAATCCGTACATATAGAAAAATAAATCAAAACTGTCGATAAATATAAATAATAAAATTTTAAAAAAATTGAATGAGAATTTAAAAAAATAACAAATTAAAGTAGTAAATTTTAAATAATAAAAATAATTAACAAAAAAAAAAACTAAAACAAAATGGGACACCCAAGGTTGATGAACGAGTGATTGCATTTTTTTATAAAATAAAATAAAATAAAACTATAAAAAAGCAAAGGAAAATTAATTTTTTAAAATTTTAACACCCAATTAAGTAAAAAATGAATATAAATTGATGAAAAAAAGTAAAGGAAAAAAAAACAAAGAAAAAAAAGAAAAAGCATTTGTAGTGCATGAGTTAAGGGACTAAAATATTTATTTTAAATTTTGAGAGACTAAAATAAAATAACTTGAAAAAAAAAACACTAAACTACAATAATGAACAATATTTATCACTATTGATTACTGTTCAAATGATCGTTTTACTTTAGTTATATAGTAATAGTAATTGAAAGTATGAAAAATACTTTCTATTTTACATTTTACATGTCAAATTTTGTGATTGATTTTTCAGTGTACATCAAAGATTCTTTTTTCAACTCATTTTTCATCTGCACAACCAATTATCAAAAAATAATCTATTTTATCAAAGTTTATTTTTCAATGGATAAATGAGGCTTAAAAAGTAATAACTAAAAATCTACTATTTTAAAAAAGCTAAATAACTATAAATGTTACCGGCTCATTTTTCATTACACGACCAAACAACATCCGCTTTCTCAAAAAAAAAAAAAATATTTTTGGACAAACAAAAAAGCTGTAGTATTTGTGTTAGGAGTTTTTTTTTCCAAACTAATGCATTTTTAAATCTTTATTTCTTAAATGGGTACTTCTAAACTTACTTCTTAAACAGAGATATTTTTTTACCACATCAAATTTTTTTTATCCGTGTCATTATTTTTTTGTCTAATGATCGAAAGAGATGGCTTCTGCGTTTGAAATATACATATTCAATGGGGTTGGGAATAACTTAAGATATGTACAGATTGTAACCATTTTAACAGCTCTCTCTCTCTGCCTTCCATCTCAAAATACAACAGTTTTGTTTTCCTCATTAGGTAAAACATGCAATTTGCAATATGATTTTATAAATTTTGCAAGCCATTATTTCCCAAGGTTCTCTGATTTCTACACAAAACTCTGCATATTATCTATATGGGAAACCCTCTCAATCATCTGTTCAATGATAGGCCCTGCATCAAGTTCTTCAATAACAAAGTGATCGTGTCATTGTCATCACTGCATTCATCAATATCTTGACATCCAAACAATTTGCAAGAATCAATGTAAAAACCATAAAGAACCAAGAAAAGAAAAATGTAGCCATTATCCAATTGTGGTTCAACTGAAGTTATCACAGTATTTTACCTACTGTGTGTGCCAAAATTCTGCGGGAGAGCTTATTTGGTTCAAGGTCATAGACATCTATAGAGTCGTCGCTGCTTCCTGCAACAATTTCTCGTCCATGATCAGTAAAAAAATTTAAAGAGAATATTCCAAAAGAGCAGCTGAAAAAAAATCATTATATTAAATAGCTTCTTTAAATTCCAATTTTCATAGCAGTCACAGAAAATCTATACAACTTTCATGGCTATTTTATGGACAAACAATTTAAAACTCAAGTACCTAAAAATCTATACAAATTATATACTAAGATTGATATTTAGATTACTTAATACAAAACTATTAATTGTGAATGCACAGCATGAATTAACAAAAAAAAAAAAAAAATTGACAAGAGCCTTACAAAAATGGAGAGGGTGTGAATGGCTTGGGTTTTGGGCATGTGAGAATTTTATTGAAAATTTTGATCGAGCACCTTGTGTGCATGATAATAGGTATTCCATTCAAAATCATATCTACAGTATTGTAATTAAAATATGACATGTGTGCATAATAATTGACAGATAAAAAATGAATTACAATCTAAAAAGATTTTAATGTGTTTAAGAGTGTTATTCAAATTTTGATAAGGCAGCCAAAGAAAATAAGAAAGTCCAAAACCTATGTTCTTTTATTTTTTTGTGAAATAATATTTTAGTTTTAATTAGAGTTTTATTAGTATATTAAGATAAAAAAAAATATAAAAATTGTTAAGATGGAGCTTACATGGCATATAGTACCTTAGATTGAGAAATAAATTTAAAACAATCATATTTTAGTAATACAGGTTTAAAATAATCCTACTTTTTTTTTAAAAAAAAACTCTTATGTTAGGATGTTTTCTCTTTTTGAATGCATGTTCTGTTTTTTTTTTTCTAATTATTATTATTGAAAGGTCTGATCTTTAGTTTTTTTTTTTTTTTCATCAATCAAGTACTTATGTTATCTCTTTATCAGAAATTGTTGACATTTCTATTAAATAGACACGTGGTACTAAAAAGTGGGCCTCTATGCTAGAAAAATCATATATATTTCTATTTTCATAATTATAGAGATAGTGATCAAATTGGTGCATGCATTTATTGAATTTTTTTTTACGAGAGTACTTGTATCTTCTTTTTTTTTTCCTTTCAATTTGAGTACTTGTACTGGTTTTGTTTGTTACTAGCTCATGTTTCATTACACGATCAAACATCATTTGTTTTCTCAAAAATTCTTAAATTTTTCCTGAACTTTTTTCCAAAAAAGATAAAGTCATAGTATTTGTGGATGTGTTCTCTTTTTGAATACTTGTTCTATTTTATTATTATTATTATTGAAAGGACTAAATTTTGGTTTTTTTATCATTCAAGTACTTATGTTATCTCTTCGTTAAAAATTGCTAATGTTTTTATTAAATAGACATGCGGTATTGACAAATGAAGCCCCGTACTAGAGGAAAATTTTATAATATACAAGAAGTAACTAGTGGCATGTACGGTAGTGACTCCTTGGATCCACTTTGAGGAGAGAGATAGACACATAAAAAAGAGAGAAATTACATCCATACTCACCAAAAGTGATAAGAAGATTTCCACGTCTCGCTCAAATTTTTTTATTTTCTCTCTCCTATTTCTCTCTCTCTCTCTTTTTGTGTGTCTATCTCTCTCCTCAAAGTGGGCCCAAAGAGTAACTACCGTACATGCCACTAGTTATTCCTTATGTATTATTAAATTTCTCCTGTACCGTACACCTCAATTATATCCCCATTTTTATAGTTATAGAGATAGTGATCGAATTGGTGCATGAATTTAATGATTTTTTTTATGAGAGTATTTGTATCTTTTTTTTCTTTCTATTGAATGGTCAACACTACTATTTTTTTTTTTCTATTTGAGTATTCGTACTCATTTTTGTTTTCTGTTGAAAGGTTTGTGTTGCTATTTTTTTTTTTATTTGAGTGAGTACTCTTTTTATTTTTAATTTATAACCAAACATTAGTTTTAAAATACAATCAATCTTGTTTCAAACACCATACAAATAAAAAATCAGAATTAATCAAAACTATTTAATTTTTAATTAATGAATTTTATTAAAAACAAAACGAAAATGAAAAAGAAAAGGAATAAATGTTAAATAAATCGATAAAAAAGGAGGAACCTAAAAATACCACCTAACTATGTAAATAGTCTTAATGGAACCAAAAACATTTTTTTGTGTCAATTTTACCCTCAAACTTTCGAAATCCTCAATTAAGAACTTCCATACATTTTTAAAGCTTTCCATCTATATTTCTATCAAAATTGTACTTTTTTATAGGAAAATATGTCATGTTTTTCAGTATCCGATTTTGATCCTCTAGTTTTTCAAAAATATTTCAAAAATAAAAAATAAAAAAATGCCAAAAAAAAATAAATTTTTCTTTATTAATTTGAGTTTTCAAAAATAAAATATTCTTATGAATTTTTATGAATCTTGTTTATTATTTTTCAAAATTAAAACATTCTTATGAATTTTTATGAATCTTGTTTATTTGCTTGAGCAACGAAAGAAAAATGACTGAGCACAAACATGAGTGAAAATGATGGCATGTTGTCGAGACTTAACTTTTTCTATTATGTGATTCTAACAAAAATCTTTAATTGAAAGATCAAAAAAAATTTTAGTGGTAAGATTAATAAAAAAAAAAAAAACCCCTCTGGATACAAAATTGATAATATTCCAATAGTTAGTGGCATGTTTGATGTTTGCCCAAATAAAAATAAAAATTAATATAATAAAAGTATACATTTTTTTTTCACTTCTGTTGAAAAATAAACAAAATCAATCATGTCCTTCACTGCTATTGTTTAAATATAATCACAAAATAGCCAATAACCATTGCACCATCTGTCAACCATACCAGCAAATAACACAAATTATTATTTTATATTTCAAAAAACCATAACGAATTAACCATTTTTTTCATTAATAGTTTTTGTGAAATCATTTACGGCGAGCTTGAGAAATGGAATATATGGAGGATGAGATAGGGTTTTTTTTTTTTTTTTTGAAAAATATCATACGGAATAAGAAATAGATAAAAAATTTACAAACCTAAAAGAAAAAATAAAAAATTAAGTCATGTCAACAATTCTTTCGCTAAAGTTCGTGATTTTCCGGTACATTAAACCTAATAAAAATCATAAAAATCCAAAAAAAGCTTGAATTTTTAAATAAATTGAAGAAAATATTTAATTTTGGATTTTTTTTTTTGTAAAAGCGGGGGATCGAAATTGGATTACAACAAGCCTTATTTAAACTATAGATTAATCTAGACTAATTAGAATCGATGAAGGACTCTATAATTCATAACATATTTTTTTGGATTATTTTCATTATTTAAACTTTTTTTTTAATAAATTAGACAAAGAGAAAACTATTATATATATATGGAAAATCTAAACTAGAACTATTATTTTAGTTTCGTAAATGAAAAAAATAAACACAAATTCGAGTTTAGATTCGATTTTTTTTGTGACTTCGATTAACATAAAACTAAACCAAAATATTGGAAGATGAAACCAAAAAATCGAATCCTTACCTTTATTTTTGTTTTTTACTTATTGTGATTCCTAAAATTATATTTGCAATTATGGGCTTAGATATAAAAGCCCAACATTGAAAAATATGACATCGTATCTTAGCCGAGCCTTTTGTCTCTCTAAGGAGTAGACCTACACAATATCGGCCCATGAAGTCCAAAACCACCGCTCGTTAGATTAGTAAGCGGTAGCCTAGTAGGATAGAGATACATACACAATGCCAACTCAAAGGAAACATAAATGAAAGAACACCGATTTATGAAGTTTGAAACTTGAAGTGAACCCATAAAAGAATTTGTCAAGGAAAGGTGTATTAGCCCATGTTTAGCTCCAATAGCGAGGGAAAGATGGATTTGGGTGGTCGTTGGTGGCAATGGTCGGTAGAGGTGGTTGTGTGGCTAGTAAGGGTTTAGGGTTGGAGAGACTATGGGTGATGATAGAGATTCGGCTAAAGGTTGAATAAGAGAGGGTCTGTTTGCCAATGAAGTATAGAAGTGGTGGTGGTGAGTTTTCGAAAAAGTGGCAATGAGGGTGGAATTTTGGTTGGGTGGTGGTCGGGAATGAGAAGAAGAAGAAGGAAGAATTTGGTTATAGTTTTTTTTAATTAGGGTAGGGTTTTTTTAATTGGGTTTTTGAAATTTTTTAATTGGGTTGAGTGATTTTTTTTTAATAGGTCACGTGGATCCTACATGATAAAGTTAGCCATGTTGTCATGCTCCATCACACGCCACGTTAGCTTTGATAAGAATTAAAGTTAAAAAAATTTATCTTTGTTATTATTGTTATCGAACCTTAGTTCATTCTCTTTCTATCCAAAATTAAAAAAAAAAGAGAGCTAAAATCATTAAAAAGTGTGAAGTTTGTGATTTTCTCGCTACATTAAACCTAATAAAAATCATAAAAATTTGGAAAAAAGCCCGAATTTTTAAAAATCAAAATAAATTGAAGAAAATATTTAATTTTAGAATCTTTTTTTTTTAAAAAAAATAGGGGGATCGAAATTGGGTTAGGATAAGCCTTATCTAAACAATAGATTAATCTAGACTACTTAGACTTAGTGTAACGCCTCCGTCCTAGTCATATTTCTACTACCCAAGTAGAGTACTGGACGAAGCACGTTACGCCGACATACTCTAAACTCTAACTAGTTTTCTTATGATATTCTTAGAACTTTAACGAGTACATTACGTATATAACTCCTTAAGATAAAATTTACATAACATAATTAAATACATTAATAAAATATTACGAGTAATATTCAATTTCTCACGAATTTCATACCCCAAATTTACGTAAAAAATAAAAACTAACATATGGTGCCTCACATGAGCCGGTTAAGAGGAGCCAACCGCATCCGTACCAACTTGTCCTTTTTCCGTCAAGACATAAAAAAAATAACAACGGGGTGAGCCGAAGCTCGGTAAGCGGGGTGATGCACATGATATGCAATGTTGTTTTGACTTCCCACCATACTCATAAATTTTAATCTCGGGTACCACGGGTATTGGCCAGCCTACTCTATTTATCATCCGGGTGGTCCGCAGATCACCTTCGCTACAACGGAATTACCCCTCATTGTAACTATTGTTAGCGAAAATCCATCGTCTAACGGTGTAAGCGTACGACTTGGGTTCATCCGGATGATCCTCGGATCATCTTCTGCTACAACGGAATTATCCCTCGTTGTAATTGCTATTAGCGGGAATCTATCGTCTAATAGTGCGAGCACACGACCTAGAGTACTAGACTACTAATATCCATTTATTCCAGTTAGGTTATCAAACCTAGATGTATAAACCATTTCTCAATCAATTGACTTGTCTTAAACCATCCACTATGCACATGATGTGCGTGATGACATATTTAATCACATTCAACCAAATTCGGTTACCAACCCTTCATTCTCATGTCATACTCACGGTCCAACCCACACTCGGAATTTACTCGTTGCTCACATACCAATCATGATACTCATAGCGAGAACACAACCTCCGCTCATTAATATTGTTAATTAGTTTCGTTAATATTTAAAAGAAGGTCCAAGTCCATTAAGTTTATCCTAAGTCCATTTACTTTATTCAATTCTATTTTATTTAGTCCAAGCCAATTTAGTTTATTCTGAACCCATTAATTTTGTCCAAGTCTAATTCTTTGGTTTTAGGGTTATTACCGGGCAACTCCTAATCGAGTAAATAATTTTCCAATTTCAGAACATAATTAAATCTTACCTATTTTATTTTAGATACTAGACATATTTATTTATAACATATCTAAAAATTAGATCTAAATACTAAGTACACAATTAATTACAAATTGTTGAAACTTAGGGAGCAATCTGCCTAGTAGTAGTTTTTCTAGAGCTATACATACTAAATCAGGTATAACTCTTCGTACACGAATCTAATGACCAAGAAATTTTAAAGGAAGTTATTTGAAATATAGATGAACAACTTTTATTCTTTAAGTTTCACTCAAAAATTTACCTAAAATCCTTGAACATGCACCCCAAAATTCGGATAGAATTTACTCCTTATCAACACTAATTTATTAGTTCAATCCAAACCAACTTTAAACATGATTTAGTTCACTTAAATTTAGTCCAAGTTCAATCCAACCCATCACCACATACTTGGACATTTTTCAAAAAATCATAACATCATAAATCATCACAACAAGACATCTATACATAGATTTATCCCAAGCATCAAGAACATAACCATTGAAAATTATTACAACCCATGAAATAAACACTAACAAAATAACTTAAAAAAAATAATTTAAGACATTAATCAGCCAAAAAAATGAAACCTACTTATCTCTTTTAGGTTTAATTGAATTTCCTTAGCTCTTTTTCTTTCCTTTTTTACCTTTCTCTTTCTCTTTTCTTTCTTTCTCTCTTTTTGTTGTTTTTCTCTCTTCAATTTGGCTTCTCTTTTAATTCGGATGGCTACGGTTTTTGGCCTAAAAATGGTAGCCATTTAACCCTCTATTTCCCTTATATACCCACCTTTTATGCTCTCATTTATTTATATCATAAGTGTTAAAATTTAACTAGGCCAAATGTAAAGTGGAGGAAGCTTGGAAGGCAAAGTTGGCATGTTTTGGAAGTCAAAGGTGATAATTTGGCTTCCAAGCATTTAATTCAAGTGCTTAGGTGACTAAAGAAAAATTAGACTAAATAAACACATTAATAAGCTGGGTTCATGTAATTAGACATAATTTCTTTCATAAAAAATTCGAAAATTTCCATTTTTAAAATTCGAAATTTCTTTTTTTCTAAAATTTCAAGCAGTGTTACCTCCTAACCCATCTATACTAAAATATGCATAACTCTTTCTATATGTATCCAAAAATTATGAAATTTTATAGAGACTAGTACACACATAGAAAAACAACTTTGATTATTTAAGTGTTTCTTAAAAATCAATCTAACGAGCATCAAATAAATCTCACAAGATTCGGGCAGATTCATCTCCCAAAATTCCAAGCATAATGCATTTCGGAACAACCCTCACCATAATGGATATAGCTCTTAATTTATAGGTCCAAAAATTATACAATTTTATACAGGTATATGAAACACATAGATGAAAAACTTTCATTCTTTAAGGTTGACCCAAAAAATTACCCTAAATTCCTCAAATAATTCACACAAAACTCGAGTAGAATATAGTCCTTAAAACATTGATTTTGCATATTTGATTTCTTTAATAATTAAACCATTAATCTTAAGCACAATAAATTTAATTTAACATAAATGACACATTTCAAGCATTAATTTCTCATGATGAAATGAGAATTATACTTACTCTTAATATACGTATATATAGAATGATTCTAATACAAGTCGCGTTACGGATAAGGGTTTTTACGGGGGTTATACTTAGTGAAGGACTTTATAGTTCATAACATAATTTTTTTTAGATTATTTTGATTATTTTAATTTTTTTTTAATAAATTAGATAAAAAGAAAGATCTGTGTGTGTATATATATTTGGAAATCTAAACCAGAACCAATATTTTAGTTTCGTAAATAAAAAAAATTGAACACAAATTCAATTTATATTTAATTTTTCTTTTGGTGACTTCAATTAATAGAAAACAAAACCAAAATATTAGAAGATGAAATCGAAAAACCGAATCCTTGCCCTTAGTTTTGTTTTTTACTTATCATGGGTCCTAAAATTATATTTGCAATTATGGGATTCACAATATAAAAGCCTAACATTGAAAAATATGGCCTTGTATCTTAGCTAGGCCTCCTGTCTCTCTAATGAGTAGACTATAGTGTACACAATAAACATCGGCCCATGAAGTCTAGAATCGTCATTGTCGGATTAGTAGCGGTAGCCTACTAGGGAAAAGACAAACATAATGCCAACTTAAGGAAACACAAACGAGAAAACATTGACTCATGAAGTTTGAAACATGAAGTGAACCCACAAAAGAATTTGTCAAAAAAAAGGTGTTTTAACCCGATTTAGTTCCAGCGATGAAGGAGAGGCTAGATTTGGGTGGTCTGTTGGTGGTAGTGGTTGGTAGAGGTGGTTGTTGAGGGTTAAGGTTTGGAAAGACTATGGGTGATGGTGGAGATTTGGTCGAAGGGTGAATAAGAAAGGGCTACTTCACGGCGAAGTATGGTAGTGGTGGTGGTGAGTTTTCGAAAAAAGTGGCAGTGAGGGTATAATTTTGGTTGGATGGTGGCTAGGGATGAGAAGAAAAGAAGAAGGAGAAGAAGGAAGAATTTAATTATGGTTTTTTAAATTGGACTAGGGTTTTTTTAATTGGGTTGAGTGATTTTTTTTAACGAGTCACGTGGATCCTACATGATAAAGTTGGTCCCGATGTCATGCTCCATCATGTGTCACATCAGCTTTTGTCGAATTGAAGTTGAAAAAACTCATAATGCTAGTATTGTTATTAGAAACTTAGTTCGTGATTTTTTTTCCAAAATTAAAAAAATGAGCTAAAATTATTAAAAAGTGTAAAACTCGTGATTTTTTGATATAATAAACCTAATAAAAATAATAAAAATTTGAAAAAAGGTTGCATTTTAAAAAATCAAAATAAATTGAAGAAAATATTTAATTTTGGATTTTTTTTTAATAAAAAATATGGGGATTGAATTTGGGTTATAACAAGCCTTATTTAAACAATAGATTAATCTAGACTAGTTAGACTTGATGAAGGACTCTATAGTTCATAACATAATTTTTTTGGATTATTTTTATTATTTATTATGTTAATAAATTAGACAAAAAGAAAATAATATATATATATATATATATATATATATATATATATATATATATATATATGGAAAATCTAAAGTAGAACCAGTATTTTGGTTTCATAAATAAAAAAGCTGAATACAAATTCAGTTTAGATTCGATTTTTCACTTGGTGACTTTAGTTAACAGAAAACTAAACCAAAATATTACAAGACGAAACTGAAAAACTGAATCCTTACCCTTAGTTTTGTTTTTCACTTATAGTGATTCTTAAAATTACATTTGTAATTATGGGCTTAGCGATATAAAAGCCCAACTTTGAAAAATATAGCACCGTATCTTAGCTAGGCCTTCTGTCTCTCTAACGAGCAGATTATGGTACACAAAATATCGGCCCATGAAGTCCAAAACCACCACTGTTAGATTAGTAAGCAGTAGCCTAGTAGGGCAGGGACACAGGCGCAGCGCCAACTCGAGGGAAACTCAAATGAAAGAACCCTGACTCATGAAGTTTGAAACTTGAAGTGAACCCACAAAAGAATCTGTCATAGAAAGGTATGTTAACTCATTTTTCCGCTTCTGGATTCTTTACTTTCCGTTGATCACTTGCCTTTGATTCTTACTTAGAAGGGGTCTTGCTTTTGTATGCTTAAGGTTCTTGTCTATTTATGTTGTGTGTTTTGTTTTTTAAAAAACTTCGATAGTTGTTGTTAGCTCACTGTTTGGTTGCTGAGAAGTTGAGGAAATGCTAACAATTGAAATTTTTGATAGGGTTTTTGGATGTAGTTTTTGTTGTTTCATGTTTAGTTAGTTGCATGAGGCATAGTTGAGTTGGGGTTGTTGCTTTAGTAGTTATGCAAATGGTACTGAAAATTTAGTTCATTCTGCTGATTTTCTGATTGCCTTTTCACTCTAATGATGTAGAATTCTATGTTTTCCAGGTGAGTTTTACCTTGCTTCGTTGGATTGTTGAATAATTATTGGAGAATGTCTGCAGAGGCAAGTTTAAGGCATAGGCTTAGTAAAAAACTCAATCGTGATACTGGAACATCAAAGAATTCTAAGGAAAGGAATAAATTTTACAAGGGAGAGAATTTTGGACAGAGGAATTTAAAATGGGGAGTACAAGGTAGAAAAGATCGCCGTGGTGGTCGAGAAGAGAGTGACCGTGAAGTTTTTGGGAAGGGAAGGTTTGAACTTGTTAATTCTGATAGCAAAAGGAAGAGGGTTTATGCAGACCAATATGGGGATCGGGAGGCAATGAATAACAGAAAGGTGCAAAACAGTAAAGCTTTAGCTAAGAAAGGGCAAAGTCAGGTGAAAGATGATTTTGCTAAAAGCAAAAGTGGCACTGTTGAACCTCTTCGCTCCATTTGGGTTTCTAATAGATTAGAGGCTGCTTCTTCAGAAACAAAATCTCGAAAAGCTGAGGATAATAGTACACAAGTTTACAGCGGTAAATGGAGTTCCAAGGCAAACGAGGCAAATAAAGTTGATGATGACAGAAATGGTTTGTTGAAGAAAGAAACTGAAAACAAATTTGACTCTAGTAAGCGGAGCACCAAAATGAAGGAAGAAGATAAATTGAATAATGGGATAAAAGATATGTTGAAGAAGCAAAGCAAAATCAATTATGACTCAAGTAAGCACCTGGGGCAAAGTCGAAGCAAATCTGCTAATGTTTCTTCTCCAGTTTACATCAAGAAAAGTTTTCAGAACAAAAAAAGCATTGCTGACAACAATTCAGAGACTCTGGATGACCAGCCAAAGAAGAGAAAGCGGATTCGATTAGATCCATATGATACCTCAAATAAGCGACTCGATGATGAAATAATTTCTGATGGTATGAATTTTATCAAGTTACTCTTGCCTGTGATATGTCTTGTTTTTTCTCCCCATAACTATTACCTAGATTCATCTACTAGCATTTCAACTCTGATTTGGGAAAATGTAACATGGGGTTGGAAACTCTGGTGCTTTGCAAAAGAAGTTGCCATCTTCATCTATGATAACTACTGTTAACTATGGATTTGTGGATGTTATTTAAAAAAAGGGCATCTAATTGGTGGACTCAGCTTTTCTCAAAAGGCTTCTTTCACCATTTTAAGTAAAACTGTTCAGGAGGCATTAGCAATTAGTGAGAGTAACATGTTTGCTTTTTATATGTGTTAGTCCATTTCTAGTATCTGTTAGTCTGTCTTTTCATCAGACAGTATTTCAGACAAGTGTATAACATAAGGTCAGAGCAACATAGGACTGATTTTGCTGTTTCAAGAACTTAAAAAATGTGATTTTCTTTTAATTTCTTTAAGCAGGACATGGTCTTGTTTCACAATGCTTATTACACTATCGATTATACTTGAGATTTATATCCATGGCACTAGTTGTTCAGTTTCTCCAGCATGGATAAAGATTCTATGTTTTCTTGCATTATGAAAATATTTGATTTATAGCCGTCTTCTTTTCCCTCATTGCGTAGAAAAAAGGGTATTTCGAGGAGTTTTTCCTGTATGAACGTCAGCCCCTGCACCACCCTTATGTCTGTCTTGAGTTCTTCATTTCCTACTCTGAAATTGTTTGGGAATACCTGCTGCTCAGCAACTGAACTGCTGCTCATTAAATGTGTTGGGCTAATGTCTATATATGCCACAATTTTATTTTTTGTTTATAATTGTACTTGTTTGAGTTGTGTCCATTTTATTTCTTGGGCAGTTTTCATTTCTAAACACTTTCTTTTCTTTTCTTCGAACTTTTTAGCATTAAAGTTCTCCTCCTGTTTGTTATGGTTTATGACTCATCATTGCTTGCTTTTCAGAAGGGACCATAGAGAGGGAAAAAAAATTGGAGGAAGATGCTGGAATGTCGAAGAATGCGCAATTCCGTGCAATCCAACCTAGTCATTCCATCCTTTCGTTTGTAGAAGATAATGTAATTTGCATGAAATAAGGCTTCAGGTGTTTGGAAAATTGATTTATTTATTTAATTTCCTGTGCTGTTACTCAAGATAATTTTGTTGGCAGTTTCTGGGCCGTAGACGTTTGATTGAGCTGAAAAAAGCAGGCTTCAACACTGATCTATCTGCACCATTAGATAACATCCCCTTCTCTACAAGTTCTGAGAGAGAACGAATTGAAGAAAATGTATGTTTGTACTATGCACTTTGAGACTGTTTTTGTTATCTATTGCTTAATCACTCCATTCATATCATTCCAGTCTTAGAAAATCTTGGGGACATATATGAACCAATGACTTATCTTTCTTCCACTGTTGTAATTAAAACCATGGGTGGTACTAACTACTTCTAACAGATTTTTAGGAATAAATTGACATTTTTTGCTGCTGCAAAGGTTTCATCTTCATTCCCAACACCAGGTCTTCCAGAGATTGCATTTGCAGGTAGAGATTGCTTTTTGTCATCTTTTGTATGTTTATTACCTACATTTCCTTTTCCTTATTTTCTTTTCTTGAGTGTTAATTTATGTTTTCATTGTCACAAGTGTGCAGTTGCTAGTATTGCATTGTAAATGTGCATATTCTGTCAATTGTGAATTTTTAACCCCATTTGGTGGTAATGGTTTCATTATATGCCTATAATATGGCTACTTTGCATTGTTGAAATCTTAACTCATGGTGTGTAGTATTGATTATGCCTTTGGTTTTCTACGATCAGATGGTCTTTGACTGTTTGAGGTATAGATAATGATGTTCTTTATTTAAAAAAGGGTTTAATTTGTGATGAATTACAACCTCTGTAGAAACTGAGTCTTGTTTTGTACTTTGATTATCCATTCTACTTGGCCATTTGATTGATGATACCTCCATTGCCATCTGCAGCTGGCTGATCATTTATGATAGTTTCAAATGGTCAGCATATTTTTTAGGCTAAAGAAATATAGTCTGTTGCACTAGATATTCTTTTTGTGTATGTTAACCTTTTTGACACATATAGTGAACATTGTTACCATTGCTAGGAAGGTCAAATGTCGGGAAGTCATCACTACTTAATTCACTTACCAGACAATGGGGTGTTGCACGGACATCAGACAAGCCTGGCCTGACTCAGGTGCTATCATTTCTTTGGGTATTTATTAATTTTGTAATTATCTCTTTTTCTGGGATTTCTTTTGTAAACATGAATGGTTCTTGTGCAGACTATTAATTTCTTTGAGCTGGGAAAGGTCTGCTTGGTTGATTTACCTGGATATGGTTTTGCTTATGCAAAAGAAGAAGTCAAGGATTCTTGGGAGGAACTAGTAAGTACACTTACAGATATTGACTTTTCTTCTGTTTGGTGCCTCTTGCTGAAATTTTTTTGAGTTAACTGTTGTGAAATTATTGTACCGCAGAAACTGGTACATGAGACCATTTTGATAATCATTGTTGTCTGGTGACCTTTTTTACCATTCTAGCATGCTTTTAATGCCACAAAAATGCTAGGTCATTGCTCAACTTCTGAAGTGTTTTGTAATCTGGACAGTTAAGTTTTGCTTTAATTGTTTTCTTTCGTAAAAGTTATGTTCTTCTGGTTCAAATTTTGAGAATCACTACTAGAAGAATTTGCAGTTATTCTGTCTGCATAGAGTGAATCGCCCAACTGTTCGGCATCAGAAAATGTCTATTGCTTTGGTGCATTCCCTGCTTCTTCACATTTTCATATGTTTTAGAGTGGGGTAAAGGGCTTGTCTTCCTGTAGGGTTGCCAATCATTGACAGAATTTTTCTAATAATGCAGGAGCGGTTTCTTTATCTCCATATTTTCACATTTATGACATACAACAAATGCTTATGACCTGAGAGTTAAAAGCAAAGAGTAGGATCATTTGGTACTGAATTTGATATTATACTAGGAGTCATCCTGGAAAGTGGTAACATGGAGATTGAGGAAGAAACGTTTTTAATTTTCCACTCTTTTATGATCTGTCGGTTGCATGAGTAAATTGTGTTGGAATATATATGTCATTTAACTTGTTGTGTAAGAACTGTTAAACTTCGCAGGTAAAGGAGTATGTTTCTATGAGAGTTGGTCTAAAAAGAGTGTGCCTTCTTATTGATACAAAATGGGGCATGAAGCCAAGAGATCGCGAACTCATTGATTTGATGGAAAGGTATAGAAATCACAGCTTGTAGCTTGATATTTTTACCATCCTTGTGTATCTGGATGCATGTTATCTTGCATGCTCTCATTTGTAAAATCCCACATGGCTAGACATTCAACCAAGTTGAACCATCCTGTACAGATATCAGACTAAATACCAGGTTGTAATGACAAAGACAGATCTGGTGTTTCCAATTGATGTGGCACGTCGTGCGATGCAAATTGAAGAGGTGAATTTTGCACACAAACACAGATGACAGTTTTGTCTAAAAAATGTAAACTCTCTTCAGAGTGATGAATTTCTGTCCATTTAATTTTGCAGAGCCTCAAGGCAAACAAGTCTCTCGTTCAGCCTGTGGTATGAACAATTTTTTTTTATTGAACAAATTCAATTTGTTTTACTTGCATTTAAATGTATGGTGATCTTATTAATTTGAGTTTGGCTTTATTTGAGATGATGGTGAGCTCAAAATCTGGAGCTGGTATTCGAAGCTTAAGGACAGTGCTTTCTAAGATTGCTCGTTTTGCCAAACTATAGTTCATAGTCAGGTATGTACTTTTATTGGTCAAAAATGTTTTTGTAATTTTTGAATCTTGAGTTTTGGCATGATCTGGCCAATCAATAATGCCACATATTTGGACATGGTAAACTAAATTGGCAAAATTTTCTCATCGTTTTAGTGTGATGGAACAGATAAGGTTGGTTGGT
Organism: Dovyalis caffra; assembly: GCA_963924115.1. Classification (NCBI taxonomy): domain Eukaryota; kingdom Viridiplantae; phylum Streptophyta; class Magnoliopsida; order Malpighiales; family Salicaceae; genus Dovyalis; species Dovyalis caffra. Next base: position 6,157,903 of record CAWUPB010001184.1, read on the forward strand.
TGTATGGTAGCCCTACTTTCTTTCCATTCTTTCTCTAACCCGTGGTTGAGTAGTTGAACAATTCATTTTATCTTTGCAGGGCATGGCTTGTTGCTGATGTAAATGTTCTTGAGTTGGCATTTTAAGCTGAAAGTCTTAAAATTCATTGACAGTTTTAATGGTGCAGTTTGCATTATCTGCTTGCTGAGTGTGAAGAACCTGCCCATTTCAGCCAGAAAGATGATGCTTTTTAAAGTTGAAGATTCTCAACAGCAATTGCTTCTTTAGGTTACAGCTCTTACGAAATTTTTGATCACCCACAAATCATTATTTTGATACACTATGAGAAGAAAAATATTTTGTAGACAAAAAAGGATCTTCTTAGCTCTATGGCTTGCTAGGTGAGGAAAAAGTCTCAAAAGAATGCAAAAAGAAACTGAAGTGAGGGGATTGGTCACCTAATGTTGTGATATGGTGGTTCAGGGACCTATGGTTTTTGCCCTAAAGTGGTGCCTTGGTTCATGTTAAGTCATGCTAGTGGGCATCCGGCTGCTCTGGCTCTTATTTGAGAATTACAGCTGGGCTGCTATTAACTTGTGCATGTGATGACACTGACGTGGACATTAAAAATTGTTGTGGTACCAATTAAAGGGTGAATTAAGGAAGACAGTAAAACTATTTTTGTTAGATTCTTGAATGAGAAGCACATGGTGGACTGTTTGTAGGAGAAAGTTCTGGTTGTAACATAAGCAAAGATTCTCTTGATGAACTGTCAAACGTTGTCAAAGATTGCCCCAAAAGCCAGAAAAGGTGATATTTTTCTTCATCAACTTGAATGGCAAATCCAATTCAAATTTTGCTGGCAGAGGCAGGTTTCAAACTTGGAATGGGATATTGAATAATCTCAATTGGAAAGTGTCACAATCTCTAGCATTAACAAAAAAAGTAGCACTGGTGCACCATGGCTGACTTCCCAATTTTTACACCATTAAAACTTGTTTTAAGACATAAGTGTTGAATGAAACAACGTGCCTAAGCCACTCAAGGAATTGCCGTATCTCATCTTTCAACCCATTAACTTTAAATTAAAGCATGTTCCCTCACAGCCCACCAATAAAATAGATTATCCCATACTTGATTAAAAAAAAAACTAAAAAACTAAAAAATTTGAGGTATTTACTATTAATGACATTACTCATCTACACTCAAAATATTATTTATTTACTGGTATCGAAGTGATTTTTAAGTTGTCTTTAGGACATTTATATGGGTTTTTTTTTCTAATATTACATTTTAATCCTTGATGTTTTCAAAAAAAAAAATATATATTTTCATTCCAAGTTTATTTATGTCGCAATTTGCTTCCTAAAGAGACAACCAAGAATGGTTCTAATTTTGGCCTCTTTTGTGATCGATCTTGCATTCATATTATTTATCTTAGTGAGTAGAGTTTATTTATGATAGTTCAAAGTCACAAAATAGTTGGAAAAAGTAGATTGAAACAAAAAAAAAAAATGAATTCTTGAATTCAATTTGATATATATATATATATATATATATATATATATTAACAAAAAAGGCTATATAAAAAATAAATAATTAATTTTATGAGAATTGTCATAAAAACGACAACTAAAAAATCAATTATAAACAACAAGAGTAATATCATTTGATATTACTCTTGTTGTTTATAATTGATTTTTTAGTTGTCGTTTTTATGACAAATGATATTACTCTTGTTGTTTATAATTGATTTTTTAGTTGTCGTTTTTATGACAATTCTCATAAAATTAATTATTTATTTTTTATATAGGCTTTTTGTTAATAAATATGATTTATTTTCTCTATGTATGAATTTTTGAATAAAATTTTAGAATATAGTTATTGAATCTTTTTTTTTTTTTAATGAACATATAAACAAATTATATTACTCATGATGTTTAAAATTGATAGTTTTGACTTGTCGTTTCTTATGAAAATTCCCAAGAAATTAATTTTTTATATAATTTTATTTGTTAACAAGTATAATATATTTTTCTCTATTATGAATTTTTGAATAAAATTCTAGAATATCATTTTTTATTTTTTATTTTACATATAATGATATAATTCATATGATTGATTCTTATCATCTTTAAATGAGAGTGTTAAAAAACTAAAAGTATATGTCGGATAATTTGTCCCAAATCTTCTTAAAAAAAAATCAATGAAAAAAATATTTGCTTTTTCTTTATATAATTAAAATTTATCAAAATTAATTTTTGTAGTTTTTTTTTATTTTAGTCTATTAAATTTAATATATTCCTTGCAATTTATTTATTTTTAAAATATATTTTTTATTTATACCGCACATTCCGAACTCACTCAATATGATCTAAGGTTTTATTAAAAATTGACTATGCATCTATACGCATAACACCAACTATGTTATTATTTTTTTCAATATTTTAAAATCAATTTCTTTCAAATAAAATAATTAAAATAATATTTTAGTAGAACCATCCAATGATTCAAATATAATTTTTTATACTATTATTATTGATTGTTTTGTGAATATATATATATATATATATTAAAAATCTTCTCATATGTGTTAAATAAGAATGAAAAAAATTATTTGTTAATTTTTATACATTATATTAATTATTATTTTTTATTTTTTTATGCAATCTTATGAAAACAATATTAAGGTATTTTTAAAAAATTTTGAATTAAATATTCTATTTAGATTATTACAAGTTTTTTTAAAATCAATAAATAAAAAATTAACAAATCTTGTTTTTTAACTACAAATTTATGAAAATCATAAAAAATATATATAAAAAATTAGATTTTTTATCTTTATTTTAATATATTTTAATGGACAAATAATATAGTACGAGCTATCAAGCTAAATATATTTTTTCAAATAATTTCATATATTTTGTTCGATCGATAATAAAGTGTGGAAGTAATAAAGATAAACCTTTTAATACTTATTTCTAACGGCTGAATACACTTGACATTACTATATATCTAAAAGACGTGGGGTTTTGATCTGTTCACAACCACTGTTCATCTTTTGTTTTACAATTAGATTTTTTTTTAAAAAAAATTGTTGTGAATACATGTCTTTTTTTCTTTGTTGTTTTCCATCAAGTTAGGTTCCTTTTTAATTTTTTTTTTTTAATTTTCAGGTAGTTTCGTTTTGATCTCTCGAGTTCTTTTTTATTTATTTTTTTTAAAAACAATTCCGGAGTTATTTATTTTGATCTTTTAGGTTCTTTTTTTTTATATATATATTTCTTTAAAATTTTCAAGTTATTTCATTTTCTTCTCTAAACTTTTTTTAAAAATTTTTTTATCCTCTATCCGATGCACTACTCATGCTTTTTCTTTTTCTTTTTTTCTTTGTTTTTTTCATCAATTTATTTTTTTATTTAATTAGGTATTAAAATTTTAAAAAATCAATCGTTACTTTTTTCTACACAAGCTAAAGATTATATAACGCTACTTATGCTATTTTTTTCCATCAATTTATGTTCTTTTTTTATTTAATTAGGTGTTAAAATTTTGAAAAATCAATCGCTACTTTTTTTTTTTTCATATAAACTGATGATTATATAATATATATGATATTTTTTACTTTTATACGATATGTTTTTAGATTTAAGAATAAATATAACCTACTCTTACTCGTATAAAATTGATTTTTTGATAAAAATTCTCATCAAGTTAATTTTTATTTATTTTTTATAATTTTATTTATTAATAAATATGACTTATTTTTTCTATGTATGGATTTGAATAAGTTTTTTAATATCTTTTTTTATTTACTTGATTTTTATATAACCAAAATTTAAAAATTGAATATATGTATTTTATTTTCTTATTTTTTTACATAATCAAATTTTATCGAAATCGGTTTTATAATATTTACTGCACTCTATTAACTTCAGTATATATTTTGTCATTTAATTTTTTCAAATATTTTTCAATTTGTTTTATATATTTTAACCTATTGAGTATGGTCATGATATATCAAAAATAATAACATTAGAGTCATTGATTTTATTAGAAATCAACTATGCATCTACACATACAGTACCAACTATTTGCTATTATTTTTTTAATATTTAAAATGATTTTTACAAATAAAATAATTGAAATAATATTTTAGAATAACTACTTAATAATTCAAATACAATTTTGTATATTAATATTAGTCATTATTTTGTGAATAAATATATATATTTTTAAAAATAATCTTCTCATCGGTAAAAAAATTTCATTTGTTAATTTTCATATAATTTTTATATTAATTGTTGTTTTATTTGTTCGATGCAATATAATGAAAAAAAATATCATTTTTTTTAAAATTTTATATTAAATTTTGTTTATTATGGGTTTTATTTAAGAATAAATGCATAATAAAGAACAAATCATATTTTTTTGACTTCATATATATATATATATATATATATATATATATATATATATATATATATATATATATATATATTGATTAAAAATTATAAAATTAGATGAAATTTTATCTTTTATATTTAATTTAATATATTTTAATTGATTAATAACATGATATATATTATCAAACTGAAATAAATATGTTTAATTTGGTCTCAGACATTACGCGAGAATCCAAATTATTCATGTCTAAAATTCCTATTCACTTGATAACAATTTAAATAATTTTTGTGTGTCATTTTTTTTTATGTGTTTTTGGGCTCTAATATTCAAATTTAACACTTTTTTCTATTTTTCATCCCTTATATTGTAACATTTTGTTTTTCAATCTTTAGTTTTCATTTTTCTTTCATTTTCGCACAACACACACACACACACACACACACACATTTAAATTTCATTTTTTGAATTTATCATTTTTATGAAAACTCTCATTTAATTAATATTTTTTATAGAAGATTTTATTTACTCGATAAATATAATTTATTTTTCTCCATGTTTGAATTTTAGAATAAAATTTTAAAACATGATTGTTGTTTTCTTTTTTAAGAAATAAATTAGTATAATATATACTATGAATTTTAAGAATTTTTAAATGATAGTTGTGCATATATACATATATAATTATTTTATAAAAGGTTAAAAGTATATTTCAAATAATTTGTCTCGATTCACTAGGTATGGTCAAGATATATAAAAAAAACTATTGAATCGTTAATTTTATTAAAAATTAACTACACGACTTCCAACATAATACAAATTATTTTCTATGAATATTTCTTTAACATTATATAACAAATTTATTTGTAATAAAATAATTAAAATAATTTTTTATAGGAGTCAACCAATTATTCAAATATAGTTTTTTATGCTAATTTTGTTGATTATTTTGTAAATAAACATATATAGATCTAATGTATATATTTTAAAAAAATAATCTTCTCACCAACATTAAATAAGAATAAATTTTTATTTTTTTATTAATTAGTTTTAATGCGAGTCCGTACATGCATTCTTATAAAAAAAATATAATTTTAAAGCATTTGCCTTTAAATTCTTAATTAATATTTCAAGTTTAAATTATTACAAGTTTTTATCTAAGAATCTTTACATAAAAAATAATAAATCATTTTTTTAAGCAAAAAAAATTATGAAAACACAAAAAATTGTAATAATTAAATAAAAAATAATAAAAATTTGAAATGATTTTGTTCTATCTACCGGTAACATTCCATGGATAATTTTAAAAATTAATTTTATCATTAGCATTAGATACAATTTTTTTTTCATTTTTTAGTTTTTTTATAAATTTAATTTTCGTAATACAATATTATGAAAATTATATTTTTAAAATTTTTTAATTCTTGATCAATATTTTACTTAAAATTATTATATTTTTTATTTTAAAATCAATCCATAAAAAGAATGATTTATGTTTTTTTTTAAATAAACTTTTAATTAAATAAAAAATTTAAAAAATTTAAAAATTTAAAATAATTTTTCTTTCACTAGGTTTGCAGTGTAGCGCGGACAAATGACTAGTATACTCCAAATTAAATAGACTTAACTTTTTTTTCTCCCTCTATCTTGGATCATACCAACCACCCCCGCGTCTTTCTAATAAAAAGAAAGGCTTCCAAAATTATATATTTCGCATTGAAATTGACTTCCCTTCCATGTGCATCCAAAACTTGTACATTCACAAGAATGTTATTTATTGGAACCTCTTAAATTCGGATGAATAAAATGGAAAATGAATCTACTTATCACTTGAACTAATGCATGTAATTGATTTTTTTTTTTTTTCAGGTATCCTCATTTTATATTAGATATAAGATTAATTTTGTATTGAAGAAAATAATATTTAACTCTTTTCAACATATGTGATTTTATAATTTGAACTCTACGTATTGATAGAAAATTCGTTTGGAGACCCTGGTTATCATTAGACTAATAACTCTTTAATAATACATGTAATTAATTAGTTATGACATTATCAGCATATCACTATTTACTATTCTAAACTAATCCAATAATTTATTAGATTAAGGATGATGTAAAATGCAACAATCATATGCAGGAGCCCACTTACTGGTCATTAGGACCCCACATCTCCCTTAATTATTCTTCAAACTCTATGAACTATCCTCTCTGTTCCTTTTCCGTTCTCTAGACCAAAATTTTGACAAAACTGAAACCACACCCATCTTTCTTCTTTCTCTTAATAATAATACAAGCAGCCAAAGATTATTACCTTTCTTAATAATCTCCGACACTTCTCTAATTTGACACTCACTACTAACAATGTGCCCATTGAGGCTGATTCTGATATTCTTCTCCGCCACTCTTGCCGGTTTTTTCGTTATCAGAAACCTCAAATCCCGCCCTTTCTCAACCACCACCGACAGCTGCGACGATGACAGTTCCACCCCCACCACCGACAGCAACAACAACTCTCCTCGACCATCTGATTCTTCTTTTTCTTCTCTGTCAAAGGTCTGAAATAATGGCACATGATGTGTCTTTTTCTGGTTTTTCTTGTTTTAGGTAAAGTTTTAATCTTTTCGTTGAAAATGTGCAGGTAAAGTCAGGGATAGAATTGGGGTTTTGGACACTGGTGGATATGGCAAGTGGGAAATACTTGTGGAGGCAATTAGGTTATTCTTCAAAACGTGAAAGTTGATTGCTTTTGGAGTTACTTGTGTGTAGTAGGTGTTGGAATTTACAAATGTGTTTTTTCTTTTTAGTAATACTGATTGTGAATTACTGTAATACAATTGAGAAAACAAAACCCCATCTGGATATCATTGTTGTTGTATTTTTAGTGGAATTGTAAGTTGTAAGTGTTAGCATTTAGTAAGAATGAAAGATAAAAACTTCATAGCTTTTGTATGTCGTGTTGCTCTTCAGTCTTTTCATTAATGTTGTACTGGTGGTGAGAATCAGTTCTTTTATTTGTAGTAATGTTGATGCTGTAGTATAGGTGATAAATTTGTAATTACTAGTTCTAGCATTTAGTAAGAATGAAAGATCAAAACTTTGTGGCTTTTAGATGTTGTGTTGCTCTTTAGTCTTTTCTTTTATGTTGTGTTGGTGGTTAGATGATGTTCTTTTCTATGTGTTTCTTGTGCTGTAATGTATAAGTGAGTGTTTGGTTTAGAATGGGTTGGTGATAGTATGGAAAGAATTTAAGGGTTTTTTGGAGAACGATTATTGATAGTTTGTGTTGCAGTTTAATTTGTGTCTCAAATCCAATCTGTCGAGAACTTTTAAAGTGTGGGAGCTTGTTTAAGAGTTAAGAGGTTAATATGTTGGTTATAATTCGGAAGATGATAATGTATGCTAGGAGTTATCAAAATTGGTGAAATTGAGGTGATTTTGTGGTGGGAGGATGGTGGTGATAATGGTTGTGTAGTGGATGATAATCTGCAATCTGCAATGAGCTAAGAGTTCACATTTTGAGACCTATACAGCTCGTGTGGATTGTCAACATCATGAGGCTTCTTCAGAATAAGAACTGAATATCCTTTAGCTTTGTCTATTGAAGCGTATTGAGTCTTCCAAATGATTCTTAATATAGATGTTGTAGCTTGTGTGTTTGTTTGTGCCATATGCCATTTTCCTTTTTAATCGTGTGTGTTTTCTGCCACATGCTAAGTTTATAAATTTGTTGACAATATATGATGCATTAATTGAGATGGGAAGTTACTATAATTCTCTGAAAATATGGATTGGTCTCAATTTTATAAACTCAGCCTCTGTCATGTGGTGATAGTGAAGTCTCTGTCTATTTGTGCCTATGGAAACACCCGAAGTGCGTTGCGTAATGTCAAGGGATTTCAGGCCATTGTTGTTCCAATTCTTCTCGTTGACGAGCTGGTATTTTGCTGCTGGTAATTGTACTCTGCTGAAATGGTTGTATGGTGATTGATACACCTGATCTTAGGGACTCTGATCCCTTTGTATTCTAAGGATACATGTTCGCTAATTTGGTGATTCTGTACCCATTCTTTGTTGTGTTGTTATCGAATATCATGGCTGCTTTGAATACAACTGGGTGGCTGCTGTGATGATTTCACCTTGGTTATGCTCTGCTGATTCGTGAATGGCATTCTTCGAGTCCACAAAAATTATATGTCCGAAAAGCAAATACTAGCAGTATTAGGCTAATTATAAATAGCATATGTGCAAATTATTACTATTTCAACCCTTACAACGAAAGCATTCATTAATTGTGCATGAAACACGTACTCCATGGATTCAAATAACAAACAATGTTATATAATGGCTTCGCAGCATTCTCATACTGTTATTCAGCACCGTAGAGGTCATGTTGCCATTTCCCATGAGCAACGATGAATAACAACGTTATTATTATGTAATGTCGTTATATAACAGTGTTATACTCGAAAAAAATAAAAATTAAGTATTTTTGCATTTTACAACTTACCATGAGATGTTATTATTATGCTTAATTAATACTATTAAAAATATATAAATTAAAATAAATTTATTAACAATTGCTAATGTATTATCATTTAAAAATATGATGTACTCCCTTGGACCCATTATAAAGCATTACATTAATTAGTATTGACTTGAGTTTATTATTTTTTCCCCCTAAATTGCTTAAACTACACTTGTATTTTTGTATTGTATATTTTATAAAAACTAAAAGACAGTAGAAACTTTGGTATTTATAAAATTTTGACTTATTATTTTTCCCCCTAAATTGCTTAAACTACTTCTCTCTGTCTTTTTTTTTTTTCCTTTGTTTTGTTTTATTTTTTTAGTGTGTTAACAATTTAGATCTATATTTAATCTGTGCATGAAGTTCTTACTTTGTTAGGATATTTTATCTTTAGAAAAAAGGTTTTGATATCCCTTTGATAGGCTGTAATCGGTATTTCTGGTTGGATGAAAGAGTTTGACAATTTTAGATGATTGAGATTTTTTATCAATGGAACTTGGTATCCCTTTGAAAGGCTGTAAAGGGTATTTTCTATGATTGAGATTTTGTATTATGGTGATGCATGTCAAGCTCAGCTGTATGTATGATGTGCAAAAATAACTCATCTCAGGCAGACTTTATCGAAAAGTTTCAAAATAGTTATTTCTTTCAATAAATAAATTTCAAAATCTAATAATTTTAATTTATTTTATTATTATAAAATAAAAAAATAGGTTATTTGTATCGTGTAGCCTAAGGCCCAACAGCTCTCTTAATGAAAAAAATAAAAAATAAAAAAATAAAAAAAATGGTCAACGCTAGTAAAAGCATTGTTTACTTAATTTTAATACTTAAGTGATTAATTAGTTTGTTTTGATAAATTACAGGGACTAAGTTTTATTATCTCCTAAGAATCCGACCTTAACAGTACATGCGTAAGACCTCCGAACCATCCAAAGCGAGCAACAAGATGAGCGTCTGTCTCTTCAATTCCCTGCTTACACTCTCAACGCCAACACCAACGAAAAGAACCCCAACTGTTATTCTCAACGCCAACAATAACTGGGCTAAGAAAACCTTACTGGTCGGTGCCATAACTGGAGCACTCTCACTCAATTTACTACTTTCCTCTCCATCTTTACTTGCTTTGGAATCTCCATCACCATCACCATCACTTCTACAATCACAATCGACAGAATATTTTTGCAGTGAAGAAGAAATCCGACAAGACTTTAAGGTAGATACCGAACCTCCTCAAGTGGTGACTAATGAAGGAATTGTGGAAGAAGCTTGGGAGATTGTTAATGATAGCTTTCTTGATACTGGTCGACGTCGCTGGACTCCTCAAACTTGGCAGGTAAAACACACAATACATACATACAAGAATCACATGCCTTCTTTTATCCTGTCTATATTTGTGTTTAATAATAATTGATTGATAAATGAAGCAAAAAAGGGGAGATATTTTAAGCAGTTCGATTCAATCGAGGGCGAAAGCCCATGATTTAATTAGAAGGATGTTGGCTAGTCTAGGTGATCCTTACACGCGGTTTCTTGCACCTGCTGAGGTACTACAGCTGCTTCTTCTTCTTCTTTTTTCAATGTGATTAGAAATGTTGTTTTTGCTTCTCTTTTTATTTTATTATTATTTTTTTTATGCTACCAATGTACTTTTCAGCTCTCGAAGATGGGGAGGTATGACATTTCTGGTATTGGAATAAACCTTAGGGAAATTCCTGATGAGAATGGAGAGGTGAAACTGAAAGTTCTTGGATTATTACTTGATGGACCTGCTCATTCTGCTGGTGTGAGACAGGTTGTTATGAATTTCAAACTGTTAACCCCTACGTGTCAATGTCTTTCTTGTTTGGTTGTTATGTTTTCCAAGTGATTGTTGGTGTTTGTTATTGTATTGCGATATGGTTATGGCTTGAGTTGATCAGTTTATCCTTTGCGTAATCTCTATGCTGATTAGTGATTGATGAGCGTTTTCTTGCCTTCATATCATACTCTTTATGTTGGAGTTTCTTATGAATGTTTGAATATATTTTTTGGGTTGGTTAATATATTTTTCATGTTCGTTTTTCCTTTGTTTTATGTTAATACATAACTACTAGATATCATAGTGTGGCATGGTTTTTGATTGAAGTATAGAATGAGCTTACTATGGTTTTCAAATTAGGAGTGCTGTTTCTAGGTGCATATATTCATGGATAATGAAGAAGTGACCTGACAAACTCCTCCTTTGGAGTGAAGGCGGCTACTCATGCCCTTCTCATTCTGCCATTTTAGGTGCAAATGAAGGACAACTATAATGGTTTGTTTTTCTCTGCAAAAGGTGTTTTTATCCCTCTTGTAAAATGCCCAGCTTCTGACAGCTGAAACTTCAACATCATATAAAATTTAGTACTGAATTTCATGGTCATTAACTTTTGAAGACCTAAATGCTGCTGTTTTCTAGTTTAGTTGCACCTATTGTTAGATTGGTTTTGCTAGTTGATTTGGGTTGAATAAGGCAGAATTTCCTATTTGGTTGCAGTATGCTCTTTCACCATAATTAGTGTATGAGGTGAGTTTCCTTATGTTCTATCATTTTTTGGTAGGGGGATGAATTGTTAGCTGTTAATGGAGTGGATGTCAAAGGGAAATCAGCATTTGAAGTATCATCTTTGTTACAAGGCCCAAATGAAACAACTGTGACTATTAAGGTTTCCAAAATTGGCCACAGATATACAATATTGCTGCATTAACCTTTTGGGATTTTATCTGTGATTGTTTGTTCTAAACTTCTAATATGTAGTCATATTATAGGTGAAGCATGGAAATTGTGGACCTATTCAATCTTTAGAAGTTCAGAGACAACTTGTTGCTCGAACCCCTGTCTTTTATCGATTGGAACAGATGGACAACAGCACCACTTCTGTTGGGTACATACGCTTGAAAGAATTCAATGCATTGGCTAGAAAAGATTTGGTAATTGGTAAATGATTATCTAGTTTAACTTAGCACAGCAATTTTATTGCAGCAACCATAACATACTTTTGATGCGTCAACATTTAACATTATATTATCTGCTTCACTCTTAGGTTTATTGTACTGCCTAAAAGTAGGTGTCAAATTGAAGTATGATTGATTTTGTGTTTTTCCTTATTTTTAATGCTGCCTTTTCGTTTTTCAATTTTTTTTTTTTAATATAAGACGCAAATGATTGAAAGAAGCTACATGTAAACTAGAACCAGTGATGCTATAGTAAAATCTATTTTGATCCAAACTGGGACTTATAATAGACCTTTGGTTCTACTTCTAGTTTTAAATTTCTTTCATGCAACATAAGTTGGGAAAATTGGAACACAATTGAATTATCATACAAGCAATTATGCAACTGAGAAATACGAAGAGATGCTGTGGTGCTTCGGTAGTTTGTTTTGATAAAATTTATGCCTCTGTAATGCCACACTATTTGGATTTCTGTTTTTGAGTTTGTCGAGGATGCAAGTGTGAAAATACCCCAAGTTTTCTACCAACCACAACAACCCCCCCCCCCCTCACAATTCCATATTCAACACCTGTTTATGCTTTTGCAAAACTCTAAAAGTTATTTAAATTTTAAGTAGGGCTTATCTCTCTAAGCTCATGTTTTGTAGTTTTAGCCAGCCTGATAGTCTTTAGGAAATGATGATTGTGCAGCAATGAAGCGACTTAAAGACAGGGATGCCTCATATTTCATTCTGGATCTGAGAGATAATCTTGGTGGATTAGTACAGGTTCCTATTCATTTATCTCCGGCATTTAACTTCAGTTCCATTTTTAGTTCTGATGATCAAGTCATTCCCATTATTTGTATATTCAATTGTCGTTTATTTTACTTTACCAAGTGAAAGAGCTTAAGCATATGTCAAATGAAGATCTGGAAAATGGAAATAGAGTGAAAGAATCATTCTCACTCACATGCACATCTTTTTGTTGATCAGGTCATAACTTCATTATAATCACTTTCTAGAGAAACATATAATGAGAAGGAAAATTGTTGAAATAGCAGCTAAATGCCTCACAAATGCTTTTGATAAACTAGAAATAGCCAGGGGATGGAACTAAGAGAACAAGGATATTGGTGGTCTTCTTGTGAGCATAAATGTGGAAAATTTACAAGAGTGGAACGAATGGATGATCCTCAAAAGAAAAAGTTTAAAATAGAGGGTCTACCTTCCCTTTCCATCCTCTCCTGACAATCAACCACAAAGCATTGGGTATGTGGGATGGTCATTTGGGTGAAGGGGATATGATTTATATTATTCTTTAACAGAAACTTATCTAAAATCAATCTGTTTTTGAGGGCTTAATCCCCTGTCTGTTGTATTGATTTCTTACTCAACTAATTACATTCCTGATAGCACCCACCTACTAATTATTTGGACCTTTATTTTTTTCTTCCTTTTCGAACTTAAAAGAGGCCTCCTAGCTGTTCATGACATGCATCAACATGCGTCAGAAGGTGTTTTCAGTGGCGTAAAATAAAGGCAATGTTCATGCAACTGTAGACCTGTTCATGGCAACCTTCATGCATTTATATCGCTAAGTTCACTGGTTATAGTTTCCAAGAGAATGATTAGCAAATGAGCTTACTGAAACTGATAGGAGGGAAAACAACAAAAAAATTGTTTTTTCTTCCTTCCAGTTTGAGGGATGGATTTGACTGTTTTCAATTGCACTACTTAGGGTGAATATTTAACTTAACTAGTTGACCATCTTAGTAAATTAAAGTTTCTTATAGACTATCAAGAGTTTGACCTGCACCGTCACTTCTGAAAGTTCATTGGAGGGATTGATATGAATAAATACTTGAACTTGTTCATATATGCAAATGCATATCTTTTTGTCTTATGAAATAAAACCTCCAAGACATATATATTTATCAGAATAAAATAGCATCGGATCTACTTCAGTGAGATGATTGTGGATTGTTAGTCAAAGAGATGATCTCCCCTGCATTCTAAGTTTTGTTTGTTCTGATGAATTTGCAAGTTTGTCAATCGGTATCTTTTTTCTTATTTCAGGCTGGAATTGAAATTGCGAAGCTCTTTCTGAATGAAGGGGAGAAGGTATGTGGGTTTCGAATATTTCAACTTTGAAGAACCTTTTCCTGTTTGTTTGTTTGTTTGTTTTTTTTTTTTTTCCCTAATGCAGTTGATGTCTGAAGTTTTTAGCATGACTTACCTTTTTCATCAACTTCAAAAAAGTTAGCATTCTCTCATTAGGTTATGTGGCCGATGGGATTAGGAACATTATGGGGTGGATACTAGAAGGCTAAAATGCATCTTTGCCTATAAAATGTTGAAAAGTATACTATCATTGATAGGTAGCACTGGGCATGGTCTCTACCATTAAAGTTGAAGATCGAGGCTTCATGATTGAGATAAAATGTCATTTCTTGTGAGTGATTTTGACATTGTCCTTGGATAGTGAAAAAGAGGAAAGTGGAGGAGGGTGTTGGGACTTAGAGCCATTGATAGTTGATGAGGCAGATACTTACATGGAGCTCTCTTTTTGAATAGCTTCTGTATGTGAATTTGCAACTGTTTAGATTTAAGTATTTGTTGTTTGGCTATCATAATGGTCATCCTTGGGATGTTTGGTTATTTGGAAATCCCATCTGAAAGGGTAGTGTTACATAACATCCTTATAGTTGGCAATTATGGCTAATGCGCTTCTCGAGGATGAAATTTGGGGATTGATTAAGAACTGATAGTAGACATCCCTAAATCTTTGGATAGCGAGATGTTTAATTAGGACTAGAGGTTGGGACAAGGATATAATAGTTCCTGATTAAGATTATTTAAGGCATTTGGGTTTCAGGAATAAAAGTTCAGGTTAAACTATCCAGTACTAGGGCTGGATTGTGATCTGGTTTTGGAGCAAGAGCATGTACATGATATTATCAACAACAAGAAGTAAGAAAAATAGAAATAGAGGAGTTTGTGACCAAATAAATAATGAGAAAGAAACTGAGGTTGCATGCATCAAAATAAGCTTTTAAAGCTAAAAATTTTCAATATGATTATATTTCCATTTCTTCATAAGAGATACTATATTTTTATACGAACTCCAAAATCCTAAAACATTAAAGCCTGGTCTCATGAGATAACTACTCATAACCATTGATTAAAACTCTAATTGAAGAAGCCAAAGAGACTAAACTACTAAACTTGTTCACCTGCAAAGGGAACTGTGGACAATTATGCTGCAGTACCTGCATTTTGTGAACTAAGTTATTTTTTAGTTCTGAAAATAAAACTTACGCATATATAATTTAAGTATGAGAATTAGTTAATGGAATTGAACTTTGAATTTCGATATAAAGTCCTAAAAGCAAGAATTAATGTGGTGTTTTATCCTGATTTGTTAACAGGTGATTTATACTGTCGGAAGGGATCCACAATACCAAAACGCTATTGTTGCAGACAGTGCACCATTGGTCAAAGCTCCCGTTATTGTATGCTCCTTTTCTGATATATTAGCACAATGGTGAAAGTATAGGTTTTTTTCAATATACAAATCTCATGATTTTTACTATCAAAGTTGATGGCTCCCAACAACACCTTATTATGCATTTATTAGTTGTATGATTTTGTTGCCTATGCAACAAGCGCATGGACAATGTTGATGCGTTTCAGCACAGATAATAGCTAACAAGACCATAGACTTGAGGCTTGAGCTTGTCAAAATCTGTTAGATTGATTGCTTTCAAATATATTCTAGTTGGGCACTTTTTTTCAGACAGATTATGTCATCCATGGCTCTGAGCATTGTTTGTCTGGGATCCTACATGCATTTTTCTCTACAAGTTGTGACACACTTCCAATGCAGGTTTTGGTGAACAACAAAACTGCTAGTGCGAGTGAAATTGTGAGTTCCTTGTTTCACCAAATATGTATATTTATTTGGCCTTTAGATTGGGGTGCTAATCAAGCTTCGCTTTTCAGGTTGCCTCTGCACTTCATGATAACTGCAGAGCTGTGCTTGTGGGAGAAAGGACTTTTGGCAAGGTTAGCTAGCTTATTGAGCCCATGGTGTAATCTATTTTTGTTGTCAATATGTTCTATTTTCAAGCAGTCAATGCATCTGTTTATTATCTTATAGATGAAAACCCCTCTAGAACCCCTTTTACGTTGATCTTACTTTCATTTGGGGGGTGTCCATGGAGGGGAAAATCGCACAAGACGGCTCTTTCTATGTCAGGGATAGGAAATGGATTCATTTTTTGGGTCCTACTGCTTGAGTTAATTGAATATCCAAGCATTTTTCACATCAATAAGAATAGCTGATGTTAATTGTTTAATGATCCAATTTGTTGAGTTTGATACCAACAATTCAAGGAAGAACAGGGGCAATTAGTGCTGTAACTTGTTAGATTTCTGATGCTATGGAAAATATATTTTCAGGGTTTGATTCAATCAGTTTTTGAACTTCATGATGGGTCTGGAGTGGTTGTCACTGTCGGGAAGTATGTCACACCAAATCACATGGACATAAATGGCAATGGAATAGAGCCTGATTATCAAAATTTTCCAGGTACAACTCATCGTCATTTTCTCCCTTGTCTTCTGCCTTCATTCTGTGGGTGGTGAAATATGGTGATTTCTCTCCATAATCTGAAGAAAACTCTGTATACAGGTTGGAGTGATGTTAAACAACACCTGTCAAAATGCAACATGAATCGGCAAGGGGAAAGCTGAAGTCTTTATTGTTATTCTTTCCTGAAAATTCTGCATAAGTCAATAATCAGCTGCCCAATGATTCTTGTGCTTTACTAGCTGACTCAGCACCTAACTGTGTGAGCCAGAAAGCATAAGCTGACCAAAGGCATCTTTTTTTGCATTCTTCCCTGCAACATACAGAGGATTTATGACTAACAAGTAACAACTGCATTGATGCTGGATAATGAACTTGGAAATAACAGAACTGCCACCAGGAAGCTTTTTCTTTACTGGGGTTGGGTTGGGGTGGGGTGGTGTAGGGGTAGAGGACTAGAGGGTGTAGCATGAGTTACTTCTAAAATGTATTGGCAAAATTCCGTTGTAACCCATGCTGAACCAAGATTGTTTCTTCTCATTTATAATACTGGAATGCATAATATTTTACTTCCAACTTATACAAGGGCATGATTTCAGAATTCCTTTATTTGGACCAGATAATTTGCAGTTTCTTTCTTCTGAAAAAATGTTCGACTATCAAATTATCATTGAAATTGGTGAAAGTTTCTTGGTGGTTGGTAAAGATAACAGTTGATACTGATAGTTGTGGTGCACGAAAATGGATAAGGTAGCGATGAGGTGGACAACATGGAATACTGGGTGTTTTCTGTGATGAAGATAATAAGATGGGATTGGTGCCTTTGTGGCAAAGGATGAGTAGAGCTACTGGCAAAGAAAATTTTATAATACTTAAAAGGATTAATTAGCAGTATATATAATAGTTATTTTATGAATTCATTTAAAAAAAAAAATAGACGCATAAAATTATATTTGAATTCATAAAACGTGATAAAAAAATTTTTATTTTTGTTTTTTATTATTTTATTATTTTTTATGTCTATCTCTTTTCTCTAAATAGGTTCATAGAATATATATATATATATATATATATATATATATATATATATATATATATATATATAATTAATTAATTATTTTTAAATATTATAAAATTTCTCAGATTAATAACATGATGATTGACGAGTGACGATGGCCAAGGTAGCTGGTGTAGTGGAATTTGTGGAAGAGTTATAGTGAATCATGATCGTGGCAAATTGTTAGGACATTCCATATGGAAGTAGGACAGTCAACTAAATGTAAAATATGAACCCTCAGTCTTTATATTATACTTTTATTTCGGTATTTAAAAGTTAAGACTATTCTGTACCATTACTTTAAGTCTTAAAATGGTTTGGTTATACTTAAAAAATGAAATCATTATGAAGCAAGAAAATACAAAAACAAATATTGTAAATGCAACTACAAGATATTATATTTTAAAATATTTATATTATTAAAGATATAAATGTCTCAATAATTAAGGTAATAAAATCGTGTCTATCACGATTGAATATATATAAGAATTTTTAGAGTATTTATGAGTATCCATACTATTATTTTATTGTTTATTGATTTTATATAGATTTCAAATCAGTTTCTTAAATGTGCTATGCTGGTGGTCAGGAAGAATATATGAAATAATTTGAAAAAAATTATTCAAGTGTAATAATCCACGTTACACTATTGGTCCACCAAAAGATATTAAATCAAAGGTAAAAAAAAAAAAATCGAATTTTATAAATTTTTAAATAAAATTTTATAGTTAACTGATTTTTTCTCATGTTTTTCATCATTTTTGTACCCAAAGAAACATGATTTATTCTTTTTTATTCATGAATTCTTAGTTAAAAACTTGTAATAGTCTAAAAAGAAAATTTAATGTGAAATATAATAAAGCCATAATATTTTTTTTATAAGACTATGTCGTTAAAAAAAAGTAACTATTGATGTAAAAACTTACATGAAAATTATTTTTTATTCTTATTTAATGTTAATGAGAATAGTAGTTTTTGAAAGTTTATCCATTTTATTTTGACATATTTATTCGTAAAATTATCAACAATATTAAAATAAAAAACTATATTTGAATAATTGACAGAGTTATGTAAAAACATAATTTTAATTATTTAATTTAAAAGAAATTGATTCATAGTGTTCAAAAATAAATAAATAGATAAATAGTGAATGATTTGTGTTTTGTGTTGTTGCATCGTTAATTTCTAATAAGACTAGCAATTTAATATTTTTTTTACATAATAACTATATTAAGTGAGTTAAAGTTTTCAACGTAAAATGAAAAAAAAAATAGTTAATTTATAAGTGATATATTGAATAAATTTGAAGTTAATAGGCTCCGATAAAAATGATTCCAAATTTAATTTTGATAAATTACAGAAGTAGCAAATAGAACACATGAATTTCTTCTTCTTTTTTTGCTTCTTAAATATTTTCTTCATTTATAAGCCATACATCTTAGGTCCTCATGCATAGGCTTTACATGCAAAGCTATGATTCAAAAATTCTTAGAATACATTATATAAATTATATTATTTATATGTTTTTAAAAAATAATCATGTTCTAAAATTTTATTCCAAAATCCATTCATAGTTTTGATTTATATAGAAGTAGTAAATAAGACACATGAATTTCTTTTTCTTTTTTTTTCCTTCTTAAATATTTTCTTTGTTTATAGGCCATATATGTTAGGTCCTCATGCATAGGCTTTACATGCAAAGCTATGATTCAAAAATTCTTAGAATACATTATATAAATTATATTATTTATATGTTTAAAAAAATAATCATGTTCTAAAATTTATTCCAAAATCGATTTGTAGAAAAAAAATCATATCTATATGTAGATAAAATTTAATAAAAATAAAAAATCAATTGGATGATAATTTTTATAAAAAATGACAAATTGAAGGAATAAGTTTTAAATAATAAGAATAATATAATATGAAATATATGCTCATTTTAAAATAAAAAAACATATCATATATATTTCTTTCTCTCTAGGTTTTTGAGAAACCCCAAAAATAATGATCAATCATTCATAATTTTTTTCCCAATAATCCATAATAATCAAAATTAAAATAAATTGATAAAAAATTGCAAAAGCACAAAAAAAAAAAAAATCTATGTAGGCAAGACTTTAGAAAAAAAAAGATATAATTTTAATTCGTAGCAAAAAAAAAAAAAAAACAAAGATCGGAACAAATTCATTTGTGTTTTATCAAACAAAAACTCAAAATGACAATTGTTTTTTCCTTTCTATATCTTTTTTTTCTTTTTTTTATCTTTCTTTCCTTAATCAATCTATTAAAAAAAAAAATCCTTAAAGTTTAGAAGAAAAAAAATGCTATTTCTTTCCTATATATTTTCTTTCTTTCATTAACCAAACTATTTTAAAAAAATCTATAAAATTTAGAAGAAAAAAATAATACTCAATCAATCTAATTTGCTTACAAAAGGAGCGAAAGAAAAAATGGAGGGTATTAAAAATATCAACAGTTTTTCTACTCTAATTCCGAGCATTTGTTTATTAAAGAGCTTAGTTTGGTGGTTTAATAGTAAAAATTATCTCCAAACTATTTGGTTATGACAATTCAAAGTCTATAATGTATATCAATTTTTTTAGACAATTTAGGTTATGACAATTCAAAGTCTATAATATCAAAATTTAATAGTAAAAATTTGAGGTTCAAATAGCCTAAATTGATAGTATAGATCTTATTTTGTAACAACCCTAATAGTTTTGAGGTAAATTTTGCTATTAAACCATATGTAGTTATCAATGTTTTGACCGTTGGAGATAACGGGGAAAGGATATAACATTTATCCACAAAATAATAATTTAGGTTCCAAATCGAGTCTTAAATTATCATAACCTAATAATTTGAGAGTAATTGTTAGTATTAAACCTTAGTTTGGCAAAGCAAAATTACAGATTTAAAAGGTCTTTTTTTTTTTTTTTAATATCTTTTTTATATAAATCTCTTTTTTTTTGTTTTTTTTTTAAATTTTATGAAAACAAACATGGGTCAAAATGGGATTATGACATTATTTTAACCACAAATCAATTAGTTTAAAGAGCTGGTCAGTTATTAGGCTAAATTAATTAGTAGTTTTTTTCAACGGTAAGTATGTGCTTAGATCAACTTTCGCACACCTCAAGATTAATTCCTTCTTAGACATTGCTAAGGGACATTTTCCAACAAACAACATTAGATATTCTTAGAATAAATTATCTAGAGTGCTCGCCATAAGTACGAAATCATATACCTCACATATAAGTTAATGTTTACTTACTAGCTTGACTAACTAGTGGACTAACCATACATGTCAAATCTTCCGAGCATAGGGATACTATTGTATCCACATTCATTAAATGGATGCCGACTGAAAGAGACTTGCTTCTATGAAAACAGAGGTATATTTTGATTTCGATAAATCTCAATATTTGAATTGATATACATTATTACTATTTCAATATAATATTTGTAAAATAATTTATATATTTTTTCCCCTAAGATTACGTGATTAACTTTCTTTCGTAAATGTAAAATATTTTATTTTTAATAGCTTATATACTTTATGGAAATTTAATATTTGAAAAAATCATGTTGATTTTCATTGGAGGTTTGAAAATTGCTTCCGAAAAAGAAAGAAAAGAAACGGACAGGAGTTGTCCATAAAAATATCAGCACGTACCTCACCTCCGTTACTATCCTATCCTACCATAGCATCCTATTGAACATTTACACTGAGCACAAAGCAACTGAAAAGACAAAGAAAACACTTACTAAGCAGTAAATCTATTAGACAATCTAATTATCCGTTCATAGCTAGCTGCTAGTTAACTAATGCTTTTTTTAATTATGGCCAGTTACGGGAATTATTGGATTTAAGATTGGAAACTTGGTGGATGATTATTGCCTTTTTGTCTTTCTATTTCCTCCACGTCTTAGTCATTTCCAGACTTTTCACTTGCAAGTAATGTAACGTTCAAAATTGATTCAACATCGTGCTCTATTCCTATATAAATCACTCAGCAATGCTGTAAAACAATATGACAAATTTTACCACACATTTACCTCATCCAATTAACATCACTCTCTATATATATTACTTTCGAAATGGCTTTTAACCTTAAGCTCTTTATGTTCATTGCTTTCTTGGCATGCAGCAGCTTGGACTGCTACGAGGCCAAGGCACGACCATTGGCCTCAATCTCAACCCTTATGGCTCGCTTAAAATTAGAAGGAGAGTCACCAAATTGCTGGGACTCTTTGGTGCAACTACAAGCATGTTCTGGGGAGATTATTCTTTTCTTCCTTAACGGTGAGACTCAACTTGGTCATAGCTGTTGCCAAGCTTTGTTGAGGATCATTGGTGAACATTGCTGGCCTAACATGATTGATACTTTGGGCTTTACTACTGAGGAGGGCCAAATTCTTGAAGGCTACTGCGAGCAAGCTGCCGATTCCTCTGCTGCATCACCATCAGCACCATCTGTAGTGCCTGTTAAGGTTCCAAACCAGACTTTGGTTCCCTGATTAGAACTTGAGATTGGCTCTTAATTAATGGTAAGAGCAGCTGGAATAAAATAATAGCAACAATATAGAATAATTACACTCTTTCCTAATTGTGTCTTACGATATTATAAACAAGCGATGGCTTTTATTTTATTAATTATAGCTTCCGACAATCTATTCACTGATCTTATAATGCGATTATAAAAATATCGAACTCGCACTTGAGTTTTGAGATTAATTTCCGGATCAAATTCACTAGTTCAATGTCATACATACGTAATGCATCTATGGCTATTAACGAGTCATCTACGTGGTTTAAGCATTCTGTTTTAGTTGTGTTTGTAATGTATCGAGTAGGTGTCATGAATAATTGTAACAAGTATTATATCCAGTACTACTGATTTGATATAAATAGATGAGGATTTCTAAATTATTGATGTTTAATATTTTTATCAAACACACCTTTTTTTTTTTTTTTATGTATCTATTCAAAGTTTATGCATTTTAGTTTGCTCATTTTATTGTTGTATTTTAGTTTTGTTTAAATGTTTTATTGAATTATTGAAAATAGGCTCTTGATAAATTATTGGAGTAAAATATTTATTTATTTACATTTATTTTTTCAGTCTGGCTAACAAACTATTCTAATATATATATAAGAAAAAAATTTACAAGTTTTTTTATGTCTTGGCTTTGCCAGATTATGGTCCTCTTATTATACAAATTCATCATTTTTTTTTTAATTGTATCTCTTTTTGCCTTGATTGTAATTTAACATGGAAATCAAATTGAACCAAATTTTAAATGGATCGGCGAAAAATCGGCGACAATGGTGATCATGCTGGAGAAAAATTATGGATGTCTGCTAAAAAATACGTGACTATGTTGGAACTTTGCTACAGTATTTTCTCTTTAATTTTCTTTCATTATTGACATGTGGATTTGACTATTTCTTTTATCCGAAGGTTTGATTAATGGCTTTGAAAATTTACATATTATTAATTTTTTTTCTTTATTTTTAGTATTTGATAATGGATTTTTCTGATTTTTTATTTATTATTTTCTCTAACTCATGTTTCTTATTTATATGGTTGGACTATTAATAGATGATGGAGAATAACGGGTTTTGTTACGATTTGGTAGATAAGATGAACTATTATCCTTTTTTTTTTTTTCTTTCTTTGGTCCTTCTTTCGTCTTGTTGGGTTCATGGTCATTGTGAATTTATAAATCACTTAAGCATTTTTATTTATTTATTTTTTATCATTGTTGCCCGAGATGATAGAGAGTTGGCTTGATTATTTTTGGAGATTGCTCTACTTTGAAATATGTATTACGCTAGGTAACTGTATTATTTCTTTGGTGATCATACGGAGGTTGATGATGTTATCAATATAGTACGTAAGAAATAATGGAATTTCCTATCTAGATTCTAGAACATTTTACTTAATTAATTAAGTCATTTGCTATTTTTTATTATTATTATTATAATGTGATAGGAATTTTATTTTATTTTATTTTTTTTGCCAATCTTGCGAAAGAAAAAGGGACCTTCAAAAAGATTAATATAGAGTCAACAAGGGACTTGATTATTTTTAGAGATTGGTCTACTTTAGGATATATACGTTATGACAGGTAACTTCCTATTTCTTTGGTGACCATAGAGAGGTTGATAATGTTATCAGCATATATAGTAAAAGACCATGAAATTTTACTGTCTATACACACACACACACTTTTTTATTAATAATGCGATAGGAGTTTCTATGCCAAACTTGGGAAAGGAAAAAGGACCTTCAAGAAGATTAATATAGGCCAGGGGCAAATTTTTTTAATTAATTGTAGAAATTTTTATTTTTATTGGTATGGTATTTTAATTAAATCCAATGTTTCTTTCTTTTATTATAAAGTTGATTGTTTGGTTATTGATTAATTTTCTTACTTAACGTAACCGTTTTGAAGTACAAAACAAGCTTCCTCAAGTCAATCATTCTCTACGTTAGAAATTTTGATCATTAAGATATAAGTTGTAAAAAATTATCACATGCCAGTAGGCACAGTGACCTTTCTTTTACATTTATTTTATTTTTTTAAAGAAACAAATATTGCATTCTAAGAGAAAATAAAACCTAGCACATTTAGGGATGGCAATCACAGATTTTACTATGGGTGTATCTGTTTAGAAGACAAGTAATCTAAAATCCCCAATCTCAAATATAACATATCACTAATCTATTTCTTAATGCTTAAATGAAGAGCATTGTAAATTCACAGCCAGTTTTCATTGTCAATTTACTCCAAAAAATAATTCGAAATGCTAGAGGCAAATTAAGTTAGCTTCACAAATTATCTTGGCCAGTTTTTAGTATTGTTGTCCACGTCTCATACCCTAAAATTTGAAATGACAATAGTTGTCTATTGTAGCAAATTGAGCATGAATTGTGTGTTTTGTATTCATGCTAACTTTCATAATGTTTATGCATATGCAAAAATTCAAGATGTAGGGTTAATGAATGGATATGAATGAATAAGCAATTTAGGCTGCAAGGGACAAATGAATGAATAAATAAGAAGCAAGTGGTGATTAGAAGGTAAAAAGAAGAGCTACTGGTGGTCCAACATCAAGAACAATGCAATATTTTGGTTGAAATTGGGTAAGGTTTGCATTTGAACTTTGTTAAAGAAAGAATTGAAACTTTCTACCTTAATCGTAAAAAAGGAACATAGTTAAGTAATAAAAATTCACTCATTAAATAAATAAATTTATTGTAAATTAAGATAAAGAAAGAATTGAAATCTTTTACCTTAATCATTAGGAAAATTAAGATTAAAATCATGTTATCATGTTTCTTAATATAAAGATGACTCGAACCATCAAAATAGTTTTATAAAAAAAAATTTAGGTGACTCGACTCGAGACACGATCGGTAGCTTTCTTGAGACGATATGTCTCATCCGTAAAATTTATTTAATGCAGTAGATCAAGTGTATGTTGCAAGACGTCTTAAAGAAACAACAATCTTAGCCATCTTGTCGTATCTTAACAAGTTTGTACTACTTTTCTTTACTAAAAAAATGTTGCTATATATATATATAACAAAAAAATGAGTTGTTGAAAAAAAGAATACACTCATTTAAAGAAATAAATGTACTCATTCAAAGCAAGTAATGGCTAATATAATGTACATTAAAATTCAATGAAAGAGCATTAAAAAATTCAATGAAAAATGTTACAAAATTTAATGAAAAAGACCAATGGAAATGTAATTTTTTAATAATAAATATTTTACTAAAAATATTCCAACAATCCCTCACTTATTTTTTAATAAAATATAATAGCTATATTTTTGGTAAGAAATAATACATAATAAGGATGCTAATGGCTTGAACCCTTATTTGGTATTTCAATAATATCGCTCTCAAGCCAATAGTAAATATTGTCTTGAATTAAAGCTATTTTAGCCTTTTAGTAGAAACAAATATTATATCACACATATCATATTTAAATACTCTACGATAAGTTTCAAAGCCAACATATTGCGGCTTTGTGCTTGATCCAAGTTATAATAAGTATTCTAGAGAATTAGTCCTATTTTCATGAGAAGTGACTTCGCTTCTTCACTCATACAAGAGTGTCTATAAATTATGCTCCTATAACTCTAACATCACATTAAAAAAAAAAAACTATAAATCACATTAAAAGTTTCCTCTAAATAAACTTAACCTTCTTTTTTTTTTTTTCGTTATGGAAATCATGCAATACATCATAGGAATGGACATATGAGTATTGTAACTCAAGTAAATTGTGCATGTAATCAAATCACTATGTACTCATTTTTTTTCCTCGAACCTAGTTTTTGGGATCTTCAATCCCTAGATGGAATATTCACATAGGTAATTTTATTCTTTTATAGCCCGAATTTCATCCCCCTCGATTCATCATCTAATCCTTTGACTTTAACTAAAGATTTAATCTCATAATTTTTAATATATATACCCAAAAGATTAGGTAGCTAATTCTCAATCAATTTATTAGTACTAAGACAAGTGATGAGATTATTTTGTATTCTTACTATTTTTGCTTCGGACAAAGCATAACATCCACTTACTTCTTCATTGGCTTGACCTTTTAGCCAATTTAAGTTTCACCATATACACACCAACCAATGGTAATTATAATATTAGTTATTTTTCACATTATCATTATCATTATGTTAAAACTTGATGAAATCATTTTATTCTTTAATACAATAAGAATATTTAATATAATAACATTGAAGTGAATATGAACATTTTCTCGTTTTGTAGTTTTTCATAAAAATTTGACATTATTCTATCTCGTCTATATAATAAGAATGCCAATATTTAGTTAGAGATTTAAATTTCTTAAAATATCACAAATTGTCTTTTCAAACAATATTATTATAATACCATTATATCTTAATTGCACAATAGGAGTATCTCTTATTCCACTTATCAAATAATGTCACCAAAACACCATTGCACCTTAATTGTATTGTAGGAATGTCACCGATTCCATCATTCTCTCAATATTATTTTGCCAAAAATTTCATAAGTATCAATATACTTTTTATATAATAGGAATGTTTTTGGCAAATATTTTATAAGCATCTTTATACCTTTTGTATAATAGGAATGCTTTTATAAATATTTATAAAACATCACATTAAAAAGTGCATGTGCCAAAAAATTAAATAGCATCATGAGAGAATTATGATAGTATATATTGAAATACAAAATATTATTATATCCATCAAATATTTGATGTATTAATATTTTTTTAATGTAATGCCACAAATGTTGACATAATATATATATATATATATATATATATATATATATATATATATGAATGAAATATTATTGTTTTTATATGCCCCCACTATTCATATAATAAATAATTTTCTTGTTACCACTATAGACAAAATGATGACATGAATTATTCTATTATTTCATCATGAACACTTACAATTTATTTCATGTAGCCTATCAATCAATAAGATATATTTCTTTAAAATAAGATAATATATCAAAAATTTATTTTCACATAGAAAATATTATATGAAAAGTCTTTTATTAAACCATGTACCTTGCCAATTTATCTTACTAATAATCAGCTAACAAGATTATATTTTCACAATTAGTTATATTGCCACAATTGGGTAAGGATGTCAAACAATTTTAACATGAGGCACATAAAAATAATTGACATTAAAAATATAATTAATTTTTAAGTATATTAATATGTGACCTTTCAAGTCTTAATAATTCAATCATGTGAATCAACATTTAATAACAATTAATTTAGAAACATTCAATAAAAAGAATAATATATATATTAAACACTTTAGTATGGACCAATAAATATCCTTACAATAATCTAAAATACTTGCAAATATAAGTATCATATACTTTCATCATCAAAAGTTAATCTCAAATACATAAGGTAATAATAATAAAAAAAAAACTTTAATAATTTGACATTTGAAATTTGCAAATATAAAAAAAATTTCAAGTTTCCAACGGTACTTACAATATCATCAGTATAAAAAATAAAGTACGTAAGCTTTCATTGCCTCTAATGCCACATAATTTTGATTTTCGCAATTTTGTATCCAATATGATCAATATATCCAAAGAAAACTATTGGATATATTTTCTTCATTGGCTTCTCATTTATCTCGATAACATAACATCGGAAAATAACAAAAAATTATTATTGGTCAATGTAAATAAATTTATAAATCAATTCTCAAATTATTTATATTTTTATCAACCATAAAATTCACAAAAATAAATCAACCTTATGGTTAATATCACAAATATTAATTTTCAATAATATTACTATTCTTGATTTTGAATAATAATATTTAATAGATAACCATAAGTTAAAAAAAAAAAAATTATGGATCAACACTTAAATTGTCTCATAAATATGCATATGAAATATATTAGCAAAAAAGAATATATATATATTTTTTCATCAAACATGATCTTAGTATTTCATTAGGCATATGGTAGTGATAGTTTTTCAAGAGCAATACAACCAACATGTCAACAATTGTTTTTTTTAATACTTGCTTTATGCTCAATTAAAACAGAATCATCAAACACCAATTAAAAAAAAACCCAATAGGCACGTAATTGCATTGATATTATAAAATACATAATCTTTAATTTTCATTCCAAAACTCTTTACATGATTTTAATCATTAAATCACAACATGAAATCATCTCAAATTGTAGTGTACATTTAAATTCAATGAAAGAATATTAAAAAATTCAATAAAAAAATATTACAAAATTTCATGAAAAAGACAAAAGGAAATGCAAAGTTTTTTTTTTTTTTTTAATAATAAATGTTTTATTAAAAAATATTCCAACATGTGGTGCTGAATTTTAATAATTGGTTTACATGTATTATTTCTTAAATTTGAATGGTTTGCGGCCACAATAACGTATCCATTGAGCTGAAAAAAACTTTGGGTTGATTTTTCCTACACCAAAAGCTTGATCATGATCATTTATAGTAACTATTATACTTGCCAATTTTTTCTCTTTGAAAAGACTGATTCTAGATGGAAATTATAAAGTTAAGAATCATACAATTATTAATTAAAGTTGTAGTAGATGATCTATGCATAGAGAATGATACGATGCATTGAATGCACTGGAAAAGATTATGACTGGCAGTTTTGCTGACTTTGACAATATGCAATGAATATAATTTTTATTTTCATAAATCTTGAACTGCCGGATGAAAGGATGCTTTAAATCATTTGACATGTAAATTTATTTTAATATACATATTTGCGTTCCAATATGCTTTATTAAAAATATTAAGATTTTTAATGGCGTACATGAAAGATAAAAAATTTGGTATCTTCGATATCAGGTTGGTTATCACATATTATTTGATCCAACGAACAATTATGCAAATTTCTTGTTTTGCATATTTATTGTGTTGGAATAAAATGAGCTTGAAGTGTTTCGACAAACCTTGAATGAGACTTTATATAGATTTAAGAGGCTTTGACGATTTTGCAAAAAGATTTATTTATCTTTTGAATCTGATGAAGTTGCTCTTTCTGAAACTATTGATTTTGTGTTACTGGATGTTTTTAAGCTTTCATGATCATGTTACCCTAAACCAATAATAAGTTAAGCTTTCGTCACCACCTCCACTTTCACTTTCTCCGCACCTCCATCGATAGTAATTATATAAAAAAATTATTATTATTTTTATTATATCGTTGGTGTCGTCAATATCACCACTATCATTGAAGGCGATGATTAAAAGAAAAAAAATTTACTATAATTATTTTATAACCACTCTCGTTTATCGTTACTATCGTTACAATTACTTCTATTATTTTTACTATCTTTATAGCTCATAAAATTATTTTTTTAATTATTAATTTTATTCTTTTGAAAAACTAAATATTATAAATTATAAATTTTATTTAGATTCTCTATTACTATTTCAAAAGCAGTATGAAAAATACAAATTTAGTTCCCATTTTTTTTTTTTTAAATTTTCATTACAGAACTTCTATTTTAGGTAACTAAAGAACACTTAGGAGTTTTGAAAAAGGATATATTTGTACATATAGCATAGTATTAACATTATTTAAGAAAGCAAAATGAACGAGGTTTACAAAATGTAAAGCTCCATTAAAACTTCCATTGGTTCCCGCAGCAACGCTGGGGCGATTTCGCCACTCTCTCCTAAAATTCTTTCATCCAAACGAAGCAGAACAGTTTTGTTAAAAGTGAATAATATAGAGTGAAACATAAATTTGATTCTCAATCACATGAAGGTACTGAACTTCATTGTGGAAGGACCAAGAACCCCTTTTGTTTCAGACAATGTCTAACAAAACTCACAGAAAGGAAATCAGGCTCAAGCATCTGCCTGCTAATATTGTAGTAGGAAGATTCCATTAGGAGCCTATGCCAAAAATAGACGGTATCCTTAACTTTGCATGGTTCTTATTCAAGGAATCTTGATTTTCTCAATATGTAATTCGTACCTTTTGATGGGCTAACCAACAGCAAGGGTTAGAACTCATTTTCTTCGATTTGGAAAATGGTGAAGCGTATCCAACATCAAAAATCTCAAATCTCCCTTTAACTTTTGATCCAGTCCCATAAAACAGTAGAAAGAGAGACACAAAAGAGAAAAGGAAAAATGCCACGGCGTCACCATCACATTACCATCCCAAACAAACATCAGATTTAAATTCCCAACAGATTGGTCTTTTGCCTTTTCCCTCCTCATACACTTTTTCCCTCTTTTTGCAGTACCTTCTCTTGCTTGCAAAATTTAACTACCCAATTCCTCCTTTCTCAAGTTTTGTGATATTCTTCCTTCTCTCTACGACCCAAGGAAGCTTTGATTCTTCAACATTTATTTACATAACATATGCCACCATGATATTTAAACTCTTCTTTGCAATAACTCCATTGGTCCTCAGCTCGGCTAGCTTGTATCTCATTGTTCTTAACAAACAAGAAAACTCCAAAACCACATTATAGAAGCACCAGCACCAGCACCAGCACCAGCACCAGCACCAGCACCAGCTTCTTCACAATATGGGCTCTGGAGGTGCTGTTCAATATTTCACAATCCTCCTCTTGTATCTGTTCCTCTATTCAGGTGATTCACATTTCCTCTCTTTCGGTTTCCGCTCCCTCATTTTCTTCATATGAATATTATGTGCTTCTGTTTATATGATCTTTGCATATGTGTACCTTCATGTCTCTGACAAAATAGTGGATCCAAGAACAAAATAGTTTAGGAAAAAAAAAAACAATTCTCCTTCTGTTAAGTGGTAAGGCTTGGGTTAAACAATGATATAAAATAGAAATCGATATGGAACTCCGTTACTTGGGATCATGCTATGCTGTAAACTACATCTTGGTGCAAGAAGAACCTAGATTTAATTCAAATCTTTTTATACACGTAATAAGTAAATGAATTCTTGTGCTTTTCTGATTGCATGAAACCCCTTTCCCAGCAAGAATTCATAGACATTTGAATTTGAAGCTCACTCCTTTTCCATTTTTCTCTGAGGAAGAAATACTGAACTCGTGCTTTTCCGATTGCATGAAACCCATTTTCTCTGGTTTTCTGCTTTTCAGCAAATCAGGGCATGGTTTGCGAAAATTTCTGGGTTTAGTATGCTATCCTGTCACCAATCCACGCTGACAAGATAGAACTTCATTTTCATCCATTAACATGAAACAAACAGAAAATAACTTATTCTGCTCAGCATAAAAGAAAAGAAGGAAATTCTGATCCTGCCTTTCCATTTGTTCAGGTCATCCAAGTGTTGCAGCAGAAATTCCTTCTTCAGAATCAATCCAGAAAAATAAAATAGTAGGCGACCAAGAAAATAGGATACTCATCTCATATTCAGTGTCCACCACCCAACTAGATGCAGCTACAGGAGGGGTTCCCATTATCAATCCAACAACTCCAGGAACTCCTATAGTAAATCCAGTAGACTCTCCTCCGGCACCAATAGGAATCAATCCAATACCTACAACGCCTCCAGCTGGTATGATGCCCCCAGGTGGTATGATGCCACCAGCTGGTATGACGCCCCCAGCAGGTATGATGCCCCCAGCTGGTATGAACCCCCCAGCCGCCACAAATCCAACCTCATCAGGAGGGTCATGGTGTATTGCAAGTCCAGGTGCTTCACAAACTGCCTTACAGGTAGCTCTTGACTACGCTTGTGGCTATGGTGGTGCAGACTGTTCTGCAATTCAACAGGGCGGAAGTTGTTATAATCCAAACACCCTCCATGATCATGCTTCTTATGCTTTCAATAGCTACTACCAGAAGAACCCAGCTCCAACAAGCTGCGCTTTTGGCGGAACAGCACAACTTACCACAACTGATCCAAGTAAGATATGAACTCGAAATAGAATATCTGTGGAGTTTGGTTCATCACCGATATCCAATATCACATTTTCTAATGTGTCATACTGCAGCAGTTTTGAAATCTGATCTGTTTTCAATTATAACATTCCATAACCTAAATTCACAACTTGGCAGGTCTCTTCTCTTGAAAAATGTTTTTTCTTTTCAGCAAACCTTGTTTGCCCTTCCAAAATTATTTTTCATAGCTATGACTAGAGCTGAAAAATCCTCTATTTTTTTTATTTTTATTAATTTCCCTGCTTTTAGTTTATTGGTCACTCAGAATCCTAAATCTATAGCCGTTTCCAAATAATAGAGCTTGAGTCCATAAAATCTGCTTCCTATTAGATTTCTCAACTTATCTGTCTGCACCTATTGCAGGCACTGGAAACTGCCACTATGCATCCTCAACCGCGACAACAACCAGGTAAGCTTTCATATCCATTTTAAAACCATTCCTATCAGCAAAATTGTGCAATGGAAAACTCATTCATATTTTTGGAAATACAGCACAAGTCCACCAGGTAATCCAACACTAACTCCCCCAACCCCCACAATGATGACTCCCACAATAGCCTCACCGGGTGGACCACCAACAGTTTATGGCGTGCCAGAACCAACTGGCCAGCCCAGCTCAGCCACCTCTATTTCATGCAGTTTACTGCTCCTATTTTCCACAACTGGTATTGTGGGATCACTTCTTGCAACAAAACATCTCTAAGCACATGGAAATTCAGTCTATTACTACCCTCAATGAGATGACAACTTCCTTGATTGCCACCAAACTCCCATGAACTTCAACACAAGCAGTAAGAATCAACAAGCATGATATTTTCTGGAGGATTTGTCCTCACCATGAAATGTTAAAATCTATTTGCTCTACTATGCTTTCTAGTTGGTAAGAAGCCCAGGAGAAAATGAAGAAGAAAGTAGAATGTCTTAGGTTCTTGTACTTGTAGACACGTTAATTAGTTACATTCTCTCCAATTTTTAGCATAATAAAGTATTAGACAAGCTTGTATTGCTTTTAGGATTGCTTTTTTTCTTTTTTACAGTTTGTGTACTCATATTCAGGAATTATAGATTTAATTATGAATTATCAGAGCTGATTAGTACTATACAGAATCATCACCTACCGAAGGGTAGATGATATTAAGCAATTGGACTTCGTAAGACTACAACAATAACCTGATGCTTACTAGAAGAATTTATTTCATCCAGTAACAGAGGGGTTTGGGTAATTCTCTCATAGCAAATGCACATGCCTCAACACATATCACTGAGCTGGGCAACGACAGGGAGCCTCATAAAAACATGAGCTCATCACGACATTGTTACACCAGTATAATACTCTTATCCCCATAGAGAAAACAATGTATTTCAGACAACAAAAACAGCGAAGCAATTTTTCACCCAAGATTCAATTCCTTTGCTTCCTAGAACTTCAACCTATCTTCATTTGTCTTAAATCATAAGATAGATCTGTTGATTTTGGAAGTCTGAAATTATTTTGATCAAACATTTAAAGCAGTGTGCCATCTTTTTTTCATGTTCTCCTTACTCATTTGGCCATATGAATTTTATAGCCCTTTAACTAACAGATTAAAAGTGCTTCTTACTTTGCAACAAAAGCAACTTAAGTGCGAATAAAAGGCCTACTTTACGCTGCTTCTAGTCAATCCTTAACAAGTAAAGATGTGTAACAAGTTGCGCCACTTTTGTCGCAATCCCCAAATCCACTGATACCCATAGCAATCTTTTTCACTATCATATTCTCTCAACATTATTGCACTATCTCTCTTTTTTTTGACTTAAATTGCACTCTGGCACAAAACAAAAGGGAAGTCTCAGGTATCACACCAGTACTTCTCCTTACCAGCAACAGCTGTGTTTGGAAGTGCATCATGAGATAAGCAATTAGCTGAGACAAAAAAAAAATAAAAAATAAAAATGCAAATGCATGTAACTTTTAGAGACAGTAATTCAAAGGGCAATATCATTTCTATCCAATAATTAACATTGATTCAAATTCTTACACATTTTATTATCTTTCAAGGAGCCAATACCTATACATAACACAAGAATAGAAGATGAAATGTAGTGATTATTTGTTTACTCTTGTCACCTTTCACTGTTTCACACGGGTTTGGTAATTTACAGAAGATCAGTAATTTACCTAAAACTCATATCAAGAGCAAGCAGGATATGACAGTAATACAAATGGTAGCTAAGGTGGCAACAATTGAACCTTGTTCAAATGCTTTCTGCAAATTCCCCATCCGGGAAAAATGCTGGAAAGCCAAATAGCCTGCTATCACCAAGCCAACAATAGCACCTTCTTTTTTCCCCTGTAAACACAAAACATTGCAAGAAATGTTAAGCTAATAAAAAAGAAATAGAAATGAGAATCTCTTTTCAAATAAAGCATCCACTTACCTTAGGTCCAAAACTTGATAAGGTGCCACAATTACCAAGAGTAAGGCCATAAACGGCAACTCAAGTTCACCTACAAAAAATAGAAGACCCAAGACTGAAACTTCTAAGAATTCCTTACTAATAGTTAATGTGTAACAAGAGAAAACAGAAGCGCAAAAAAATATATTAAAATTAAGATTCTAACTTGTGGGATTTGATTGAAGTTAATTGACTTGGAGAACTCACCAGGAATAAAGAAAAAAGCCGGACAAGAAGGGCAAGAAATGCAGTCCAAATACCATATTCACCCCTGCAAATTGAAACACCAAACTTACAGCATAAATTCACCAACCTCAATACAAATCATTCATTGAAAGTAATCAAAACAGTAGCAATTAAGAATCATTGACACATGGTTCATAATCATATTGATTATAACATAAAGCAACTAATTTACAAGAAAATTAAAAATAAAATTAAGAAAGCTTTACTTAATCCATGAAATGACATTTGCTGGTGCTTGGAGAGCAAATAAAGGAACAAGAAAGGACTTTTGGATAGCAGTTCCCTTTGCCAGCATCAACACCCTGGAAATTATTTAATTTAAACAGCTAATTGGCAACTCAAAAATTAAACTCAAACGCTAAAAGATAGAGATTAATGAGTTTAGAGAGGTACATACGCAGAAGAGATAGCGAAGATCCACTGGAGATTAGGAGTATTTAGGGCTCCAGCGTAACAAACTGCACCAAATCGTCTTCCTGATCCCTTCCTTTTCACCTTCACCATCCTTTCACCCCTCTTTATTGATAACCTACATACATAAACACACAATTTGTTGCTCTATTAGAAAATGAAATAAAAGAATAAGAAATAGTAGCAGTAGTTAGTAGTGACGACCTAAGAGGATTGCAGATGGCGAAAGAGCTCGAGAGCTGAGTGACTGTAGAAAAGGAAAACGCCTTGGGATTCTGTATAGAAAGAAACTGCTTCTTGCTGCTGCTGTTGTGATTGGCGAAAGAGAAAGATTGCGCAGATGTTATAGGGATCAGCAAACTCATTGCTCTGGATTTCTTTGCACTGCCACTCAGTAGAGAAGAGCTAGTTGCCTGCGTTTTCTTTTCTTTTTCTTTGATGTTACAGGTGTCCGGTGATGCATCACATATATATATATAAAGAGCGCAGCTAGTTGCCTGCTTTCTTTTGATGTTACAAGTGTGCGGTGAGAGAGCGAGAGCTGCTACTTTTTCTTTTAATTTTCTTTGATGTTACAAGTGTGCGGTGATGGATCAATACAAATATACATATGTATACATATATGTACTCTTTCACCTGCAAATGCAATATAGGCGTTGGGTTCAGCAATCATGATATCTTCAACGTACCAAAACTAGCTATCACTCCCTCATTCGTAGATGTAAGGATTGATACATAAATTAACTTTTTATTTAATTGATAATCATATAAAGCGGAAGAAATTTTAGCCATTTGTATCAAGCTCAAACTTCAAATTTTTTAGATAATTTCTATAATCTACGAGGGTATTATAGTTTATACTTTTTATTAGTTAACTTATTTATTAGCAAACAAAATATAATTACATTTTAGTGGCCTCTCAAAATCTAAGTCTTAGGCTTGATTAAAATCTTGATAACTTAAATAAATAATCAACTAGGAGTATATGATTGTTTTTTTGTAATACCTAAAAATTTTACATGATAATATATGATGTGTATATATGTGCAAATGTGCTTTATTTGTGTATGTAATATATATATATCCCGAAACTTTATACCTAATCATCACATCATCTAAACAAATAAAAAAAATATTAAATTACATACACAAATAAAACACATTTGCACGCGCGCGCGCACAAATACACACACACACACACACACATATATGGGTATTATAGATAGTATTATTTTTATAGATAGGAATTAATCCTACAATCTTAGCCTAAGCTATTAGGAATTAAAGGAATAAAATAATAATAATAATTAATAAAACAATAATGAAATAATAATAAGTTTTATCAGCTTTTAAAGAGAATGTTAGTGACTATGAAAAAAGATCAAAAGTTTTGAAACATATATTAAAATTAAAGAGGAGACATGAATGACCATGAAAGAAAAGAAAGTGACCATAAAAGAAGAAGGTTAGTGGCCATGAAAAAAGTAGTCATAAAAAAGAAGGTTAATGGTCATAAAAGAAAAGAAAGTGGTCATGAAAGAAAGCCACTTAGTGACCATAAAAGAAGAAAGTTAGTGATTTTTTATTATTTTTAATTAATGCACTTAAAATTCTCAAAAAAGATTCAAGCCTTGCTGATTAATATTTAAGGTAAGAAAAATATTTAATTTAATTATTTGTTTCTCTATGATTTTTTGTAGAATTGAGTTTGAAATTCCATGATTTAGGATTGATTATGTAAAAATTATATTTTGGTATTAAAATCTTAAATTTTTATTAAAATATTTGATGATTAAGTGTATTTAAATAAGAATTAAAAAGGTTAAGTTAAAAATTAATAACATTAGATTATATGAATATAATTAGAAGAGATTTGAATAAAGTAAAATAGAGTTAATGATTTAATTGGGATTTTTAATTTAAAAGAAATTAAAAGAAAAGAATAGGAATTAATAAAAATTAAATGATTAGAGATAAAATAATAATATTTAATTTCTTATGTTATTTGGTGTGTATGTTTAAGGTTTGAATTAAGTCAAGGTATCGATTTTTAGAGGAAGGTTACGATAAATAATGATCTTAAGTGAATCAAGTAAGTGTAACTCACTTACACTACAAACGTAAATACTATGTGTTTTTATATGATTGATGTGATGCGATGGTCTTGAGGTGAATTCATATGCATGCATATGTTTTACATATTGATTGAAAGCAAATGTTTTAAGTAAACGAATGAAATTATTATTTTTTAATGCATATTGAGGTTTAAAGGTTGAGATGCATGCATATGTGTTTACATGTTGATTGAAAGAAAATGTTTTAAGTAAACGAATGAGGTTATTTTTTTTAATGCATATTAAGGCTTAAACGTTGAGGTTGCTTATCAAGGCATAAACATTGAGATTTGACTATTAAATGATGAGACTCATATTTTTATGCATGTTTTTATTAAGACTAGATTGTGCTAACCGAGTGTTAGTATGTTCTAGTGGGCCCAAATGAAGAATTTTTTTTAAAGATATTCATGTACAAAAAATTTTAATGTAAAATCATACATGTTACACTTATTGGGATATTCGTATCTCATGTCCATTCCATGATGCAAATATTAAGGATGTTGATGCTTGCTTACAGTGACTAATGACTCACGTGCCTCGCCTTTTTGTATTCCTAACGATTAGGTTATGCTTTAAATGAATATTTATTTTTAAAATAATAAGTCTATTGATGTCAAACTTATGAATGTTAGAAATTTTTTCTTAGAATTTGAGTATGAATATTGGGACAAGATTATTTAGGAATGATTAATTATGATGAGAGATGTTTTATAAATGATAAAATTTTATAATAATGTTTTCTCTATGTTAATTAGAAAATCTTATGGTTATATATTATTAATGACATATTTTAAATTAACATATTTAAAGATGAATAAGATTAAATTAGGAACTTAATTTTAAAAAAGTAAAAAGGATATAAGTTTTAGTATCGACCCGTTCGATCGTGACCCTTCGAGTGAGGTGTCTCAATTGACGGACGTTATAGTATAGTATCAAAGCAAAATAGATTCCGTGGGCTTAATTAGGAAATAAAGTCATTGATTGTTTTGAAATGAATAAATAAGTACTGAATGTTTGTTGTATAATGGCATACATGAGTTCGAGGCTCGACAATGAACATCAAAAAGTAAGTGATTTCTTTTTCACACACACACACACACACGCACACACACACACACACACACACACACACACACACACACACACATATGTATGTATGTATGTATGTATGTATGTATGTATGTATGTATGTATGTATGTATGTATGTATATTTATTGTATAAAACTAAGTTAAAATGTGTATACGATGTGTTTAAATGATATTTAAGTATTCTTTTAATTTAAATCCTATGATGAGGATTATGTGAAAGGTTTTTAGGAATTTAAACCAATAATGAATGATATTAGGATAAAATCCTTCTAAGCAAAATGGGAGACACCGAGGTTAGAAAGGTAGTGGTACTCGGGCAGAGAGTGAAAATGAGGCCTTGATACGACTTATGCTCGGGTATGATGCAATAACGAGCAAGAACGACATGAGGAGCATATAAGACAGGTTGTTGGCTCTGTAACAACGAGAGGGATCAAAGGCCTTAAAATTAAAGAGGTGAAGTGATGGAGAAATTTCAAAAGTTAAATCCAAAGGATTTTATGAGAAACCCCGATCCTTTGGTAGTTGAAGATTGGATTAAGTCCTCAGAGGTTATTTTTGAACATCTTAGGATGAGAGACTTTGGTCGAGTGAAGGGAGTCTGTTTTTATGCCGGCTCGAGATGTAAGAGCTCAGTGGGATGTGGTTAAGGTTCCTTTGGATATAACTAACCTAACTCGGGTAAGTTTCAAAGAGATCTTCTTTACTAAGTATTTCACTCGCGGATGTAAGATCTAAGAAGATACGGGAGTTTCTTGATTTAAGGTGAGGAAATATGATTGTGACGAGTATGTCAATTGGTTTGAGCATGGGAGTGGATTTTTCCTATTCATTACTAAGGACCCCGAGCTGAAGAATGACCGGTTCCTACGAGGACTCACTCCCCAAATCAAGAGCATGGTGTGGATGCCTTATGCTATCACTTATAATGGCATGGTTAGTCGAGCATTGATAATCGAAGAGGATCAAAAGAGATTGTACAAGAACTTCATGTAAAGAGGTTGGGCCTAACTTTTTGATGAAGGTTAGGAGTTCATCGAGATTAAAAAAGTTAAGAGGGATGTCGTTACATCGAAAAAGAATAAAGCTAACGAGTTGTATGTGTCAAGTGTGGAAGGATGCACCTCGAAAACTATTTGGTGGGTACTAACACCTATTACCGATGTAAGGAGTTAGGATATATGGCCGATCAATGTCCTAAGAGAAGCTGGAGGCGATTAGATGGTAGCAGCTCGAGTGTATACTTTAACTCAAGAATAGACCAAATAGAATGATGCGAGTAGTAATTTATGATAACTTCTTAATCTCCGGAGTCGTTGCATATTCTTTGTTAGATTCATGAGCAACACACTCATTTATATCAAGATCTTTAGTAAGAAGATTAGATGTTAAGTCTGAAATATTAAAATCTATTTATAAAATAATGTTACCATCAAGAGGTATAAAGGAGTTTAGGGATATGGTGAGGCGATGCGAGCATGTGATGGGGATAAGTCAATAAAAATGAACTTAATAGTGCTTAGTATTAAGGATTTTGATATAATACTAGGCATGAATTGTTTATCAAAGTATGGAGTTAGAATTGACTATTGAGCGAAGATGGTAACATCCTAACTACCTAGCGAAGAACCCTTATAGTTCAAGGAAAGTGAGAAGGTGAGGTTAGTATCAATGGTATCGACTATAAAAGCATGACGAGAGGGTAAAGAATGGAAGTATAGAATATCTAGCTAACAACTACTTTTTCTTTTCTTTTTCTTTGATGTTACAAGTGTGCGGTGATGGATCAATATATGCATATATACATATATACATATATAGACTCTTTTACGAGTAAATGCAATATAGGCGTTGGGTTCAACAATAATGATATCCCTAACATAACAAAACTAGCTCGTCACCCCTACTCGTAAGAGACGTAAGGATTGATACATAAACTAACTTTTTTATTTGATTGATAATCATATAAAGTGAAAGAAATTTTAGCCATTTTTGTCAAGCTCAAACTTTAATTTTTTTAGATAATTTCTATAATCTATGAGGGTGTTATAGTTTATCCTTTTATTAGTTAACTTATTTATTAGTAAACAAAATATAATTACATTTTAGTGGCCTCTCAAAATCTAAGAAATCTTAGGCTTGATTAAAATCTTGATAACTTAAATGACTAATCAACTAGGAGTATATGATTTTGTTTTTATGTAATACCCAAAAATTTTGCATGATAATATATGACGTGTATATGTGTGCAAATGTGTTTTATTTGTGTATACAATTTAATATTTTTTAGGTGTTTAGATGATGTGATGATTAGGTATAGAGTTTTAGGATATATATATATATATATATATATATATATATTTGGGTATTATAGATAGTATTTTTATAGATTAGAATTAATCCTATAATCTTAGCTCGAGCTATTAGGAATTAAAAGATTAAAATAGTAATAATAATTAATAAAAAAAATAATGAAATAATAATAAGTTTTACTAGCTTTTAAAGGGAATGCTAATGGCTATAAAAAAAGAGCAAAAGTTTTGAAACATATATTAGAATTAAAGAGTAGGCATGAATGGCCATGAAAGAAAAGAAAGTAGCCATAAAAGAAGAAGGTTAGTGGCCATCAAAAGAAAGTGGCTATAAAAGAAGAAAGTTAGTGGTCATGAAAGAAACGAAAGAAAAGAAAGTGGTCATGAAAGAAAGCCACTTAGTGGCTATAAGAAAAGAAACTTAGTAGTTTTTTATTATTTTTAATTCATGCACTTAAAATTTTTAAATGTTTCAACTTTCCACGCCTATATATAGGATGCCATTCACCTCACTTAAGAAAGCCATTTCCTAAACTTACATTTCAAACAAAAAAAGGAGAGAGAGAGAGAGAGAGAGAGAGAGAGAGAGTATAATTGAGTAAGAAGTGAGTCAAATGTATTTGGAAGAAGATTCAAGTCTTGGTGATTCAAAATTTAAGATAAAAAAATATTTAATTTAATTATTTATTTCTATATGATTTTAGGTAGAATTGAGTTTGAAATTTCATGATTTAGGATTGATTATATAAAAATTATATTTTAGTATTAAAATCTTAAATTTTTATTAGAATATTTGATGATTAAATATATTTAAATAAGAATTGAAAAGGTTAAGTTAAAATCTAATAACATTAGATCATATGAATATAATTAGAAGAGAATTGAATAAATTAGAGTAGAGTTGATGATTTAATTAGGATTTTTAATTTAAAAGAAACTACAAGAAAAGAATAGGAATTAATAAAAATTAAATGATTAGAGATAAAATAATAATATTTAATTTCTTATGTTATATAGTGTGTATGTTCAAGGTTTAAATCAAGTCGAGGTATCGATTTTTAGAGAAAGGTTACGATAAATACCGATCTTAAGCGAATCAAGTAAGTGTAACTTACCTACACTATAGACGTAAATGCTATGTGTTTTTATGTGATTAAGGTGATGTGATGGTCTTGAGGTGCATTCGTATGCATTCATATGTTTTACATGTAAATTAAAAGAAAATATTTTATGTAAACGAATGAGATTATTATTTTCTAATGCATATTGAGGTTTAAAGGTTAAGGTTGCTTATTGAGACATAAATGTTGAGGTTTGACTATTAAATGATGAGGTTAATATTTTTATGCATATTTTTATTGAGGCTAAACCCTATTAACCGAGTGTTAGTATCTTCTAGTGGGCTAAAATGAGGAAAAGAATTTTAAAGACATTCATGTACAAAATGTTTTAATGTAAAATCATGCATGTTACACTTATTGGGATATTCGTATCTCACGTCCATTCCGTGATGTAGGTGATGATGCAAATATTGAGGATGCCGATGCTATTTTTAATGACCAATAACTTATGTGCTCGCTTTTATGTGTTCCCGATGATTAGGTTATACTTTAAATGAATATTTATTTTTAATATAATGAGTGTATTGATGTTAAACGTATGAATGTTGGAAATTTTTATTTAGAATTTGAGTATGAATATTAGGACAAGATTATTTAGGAATGATTAATTATAGTGAGAGATGTTTTATAAATGATAAAATTTTAGAATAATGCTTTCGCTATGTTAATGAGAAAATCTTATGGTTATATATTATTAATGAAATATTTTAAATTAACATATTTGAAGATAAATAAGATTAAATTAGGAACTTAATTTTAAGAAAGTAAAAAGGATATAAGTTTTAGTATTGACTCGTTCGGTTGTAACCCTTCAGGTGAGGTGTCTTGATTGACGGACGTTACATTTTACCTATGAAATCATGATATAATATTAAGTAGAATTCAATAGGACGTATGGAAAACTTTAGAAATATTAAATCCCAAGGAAAAAATATTATGTATGTATAGGATGAGTGTGTAGCTAATAGCTATAGTATTTACCGTCGATCAAATTTGAGAAGATCCAAGAGATAGAGGTGTACCTCTTGAGAAATAAATAGAATCACCATAAAGTGTT
Organism: Dovyalis caffra; assembly: GCA_963924115.1. Lineage (NCBI taxonomy): Eukaryota > Viridiplantae > Streptophyta > Magnoliopsida > Malpighiales > Salicaceae > Dovyalis > Dovyalis caffra. Next base: position 6,200,688 of record CAWUPB010001184.1, read on the forward strand.
GTTAATTGAGGTTGAAGAAAGATTGGTCTATTCTATAGAAACATCTTGTCAAAACCTTAAGAGTCCTAAGGATTTCGTAATTCCCGAAAATAGAAGGGCTTATCCCAAAAGCAAGTAGTGCTTCTAATAGTCTTTCCGGATCGACTTTGGTAGGAAACATTCATAATGAAGTGAACCAACTTTTAGAAAGATTTCACGCAAAAAGAAGCATAGGAGAAACCTAAGAGGAAAGAAAATCCTTAGCAGATGAAATAGAAAAATTGGTAAATGAGAGACTAGACACGATTGAGCATGAGAAAAGGTTAAAGAATCTTATGTTTGAAAAAGATTTCTTGCAACTAAGATAGGGAAAAATGATTCCATTTATAACAAACCTCGAAAAAAGAGTTAGTTACATGAATGCTAGTAATTATCATCATTGGATTATAGAACCTTTCATGAGCTTGATGGAAGAACCATTAAAAAGATTTCATGCAAAAAGAAGCTCGATGGAAGAACCTCCAATCTATATAGATTATAGAACCTTTCATGAGCTTCTAACCACCAAAAGGACAATGTTTACCCCTAATTATCATCATTGGATAAAACTTGAAATTCATTTATAAAGAAAATCTAGTAAGGCCAATAATTAGTTCGGTGCTTTTCAAATTTAGATTGTGAAAAGCATGCTTTTGAAAGAATAGATGAGTGATTAACCTTGCTTAGGATAACTACAAAAGCAAGTAGGCATAATCCTAAAGCTTCGAAAGAATAGAGGAGTGATTAACCTTGGTTAGGATGACTATCAAAGCAAGTAGGTATAATTCTAATGTAACATACGAGTTATGTAAATCAATACTCATAGATAATGCTTAAAAATACTAGGATCTTTTACTATCTCATAGCAATATAAAAGAGAAGGAGATCGAAGCTTATGTTAGATGGAACACTAGCTATAATGGTCGATGCTCTTCGAGCGTGAGTTTTGTGATTTCTTGTTACCAACTCGAATCCGTTGAAAAGGAACAATCTTGATGGCATTAATGAATCTACAAATCTATGATATGCGTTACTTTGAAAACTATGTATGTGAATTTCAAAAAATTTTATTACAATTTTGACATAATTTTTCAAAGATGCATATTAGAAATGTTTTTTTCTACATTACCGAGCCCCGCTGTAAGTAACAAAAATGACTTACAATCTTCTCCTTGAAGAAAATAAAGAAGTAGATGAATTAAAAGGAAGGATGCAAGCAGTGAGATTTGCTATGAGAAAGACAAGTACGGAACTCAGATTAAGAACGATGCAAAAATATTGCCTTATTTAGATTAAAAAATAATTGTTCTTGGATATAATATGTTCCGGAAAGATATGGTTGTAGAACATGAGAGTCACTTGACACAAAAAAAAAAAAAAAGAAAAAAAAGAGAAAATTTTTTTTTAAAGATTACAAAAAAAAAAAAAAGAAAAAGAAAAAGAAAGATATCAAAAAAAAAAAAAATTTCCTAAGAAAGATAAAAGGAAATATTTTAAATATGTTAGAAAAAGAACTGACCTTAGAGATAAGAAAAGAATAGAAGTTTTCAATAACAAATATGGTAGAGAACTAAAATGCCCAAAATAAAAACCCTTGAATAACTGTTCATGTTGTTGGATTTGTAGCGTAAAACACCACAAGGCTAATTCTTGTCCACTCAAGAATAAGCAAAACAGAATGCTTAGAAGTGCACTTTTAGTGTCAAACTTGGCACGACTAGATTTGTTTTCTCTTTCCTTCTTATTTTTCTTTTCTTGTTATGTAATCTTTCCGGTTTGTGAGTTTAGTATACATTTCCTTACATTTGAGTTTACATTTGGGACAATGTAAGTTTTAAGTGTGGAGGAAGATCTTTAAGTTGTGTTTTAAATTTTTGCATTGTCTTTTTAATTTTTTTCTCCAATGGTGTTTAAGGAATTATGTACCATAAATTAGGCATAATTGAGATGAGAATGTCATAACATGATTGAATCAATAACTTGCATGCTTAGGCTAAAGATGACTTCAGTTTGATTTTGAAGAGTATTAACTTGTCTCTGGTAGACTAAAAACATTCTTAGGTGAGCTTTTGAGGCTTATTTGGATTGAAACATTACATTTCAATCTTTTACTTTCTCTTGTTGAGCAATGTTCATTCATGATTGATTTTTCTAGAACTTGCTTCGAAGCTAGTCGAGATGACATTTTTGCATACATGCATAAAGGTGATGATGACACTTAGGATTTTAAACACTTAGACTTAAATAGCCTACCTTATATATTATATTTTTATATATTATATTTAATGAGCCCTTTTTGAGCTTAATTAACCCTTTTGTTTGTGATAATCTATTGTATTAGCTTTGAAATGAATTTATCTCGTTTTACTTACCTTAGTCCTAGTAGAGTATTTGGAATGTAATGAATGGGTTTTGAAAGGTGTTTGTTGATTGATTGTAGGGGTGTTGTGTCTTGATGCATATGGTTGGAAAATATGAGAGAAGTGGAAAGTAATGAAAAGATGAGCTTGAATGCTTATGTTTATGTTTTGTGCGTTAAATTTCATCGTTGTCATATAAAGGAAAAAAAAAAAACAAGAATTCCTTCACATGTGAAAAAAGAGACATGAGTACTAAACTAGGCATAACTTGGGCTTTAGACATCGAAATTAGATTATGCAAAAGCCTAAGTTCATCTACACATATGGGGCTACAACTTTTATGAATATCACAAATCCTCATTCTATCTATTACTAGGTAAAAATTGAGATTAAACTTGAGACTATGAATATGTCCAGATTCCGTCTCATAATTGAAAGAAAGGAAAGTTGAAAAAAAGAAACAAGAGTGTTTGATGATGATGTTTGGTGGTGGTTTTGGGTCTTAATTGTTTTATCTACCCAAATTTTATGTTTTGAATGCTCTATTAGTTTTTTTGGTTTTACCTTCTTATCCAAATTATTCCCTACCTTTATCATGTCTTCATTACAACCTTAAATGTGTTGCTTTTTATTGAAATGAGTTTCATTTTAAAGAAACAAAAGGTTTAGTTTCAAATTGGTTCTTTTTTATTATTGGTTTTAATTTACTCCAATAACTCAAAAGCTCGTGAATAAAATATTAACTTTATAAGTTATATATATATATATATATATATAGAGGTTGTGATTCGTTCATAACCTCATTCACCTTTTTTTTTTCTTTCTTTCTTCTATTTCAAGTTGTTATAAATACATGTCTTTTTTTTTCCTTCATTTTCCCATCAAGTTAGGTTCTTTTCTTTATTTCTTTTTTAAAATTTCAAATTGTTTTATTTTGATCTCTTAGGTTTTTTTTTTTTTTTTTTTTTTAAATTTTTAGGTTATTTCATTTTTGTCACTAAAATTTTAAAATAAAAATTTTAATCCTTTATCCGATGCACTACTCATGCCTTTTTTTCCCTTTGCATTTTTCCATCAATTATATATATATATATATATATATATCATTAGGTGTTAAAATTTTAAAAAATCAATCGTTACTTTTTTCTACACAAACTAACGATTATATAATATATATGATATTTTTTTTCCATTTATATGATATGTTTTCAGATTTTATTATAATATATATATATATATTTGTTTCAAGTTATTTCACTATACATGCCTTTTCTTTTTATTTTTTCCCTTTGCTTTTTTCCATCAATTTAGGTTCTTTTTTTAATTTAATTTTTAAGTTGTTTCATTTTGGTTTCTAAAATTTTAAAATAAAAATTTAGTCTCTAACCGATGCACTACTCATGCCTTTTTCCTCATTTGCTTCCCCCCATCAATTTATGTTCTTTTTTTTTAATTTAATTAGGATTTAAAATTTTGAAAAATCAATCATTACTTTGTTCCACATAAACTAACAATTATATAACACTACTTATGCCTTTTTTTTTCCTTTGATTTTTTCATCAATTTATGCTCTCTTTTTTTTTAATTAAATTTTGTGTTAAAATTTTGAAAAATTAATTATTTTTTTTCCACACAAACTAACGATTATATAATATATATACTATTTTTTACATTTAGACGATTTGTATTTAGATTTTAGAATTCATATAAACTACTTTTATTGTATAAAATTGATTTTTTTAATAAAAATTCTCATCAAGTTAATTTTTATTCTTATTTTTTATAATTTATTTATTAATAAATATGACTTATTTTCTCTATGTATGGATTTGAATAATTTTTTTAATACATTTTTTTATTTACTTAATTCTTATATAATAAAATTTTAAAAATTGAATATATGTATTTTATTTTCTTATTTTTTACATAATCAAATTTTATTGAAATCAGTTTTATAGTTTTTACCGCACTCTATTAACTTCAATATATATTTTACTATTTAATTTTTTAAAATATTTTTTCAATTTATTTTATACATTCTCACCTATTGAGTATGATCATGATGTATAAAAAATAATAACATTAGCGTCATTGATTTTATTAGAAATTAACTATGCATCTATATACACAATACCAACTATTTGGTATTAATTTTTTAATATTTAAAATGATTTTTTAAATAAAATAATATTTTAGAATAACCGCTTAATAATTCAAATACAATTTTGTATACTAACATTATTCATTATTTTGTAAATAAATATATATAAATCAAATCGATATATTTTAAAAATAATCTTCTCATCAATAAAAAAGTTTCATTTGTTAATTTTCATATAAGTTTTTATATTAATTGTTGCTTTATTTCTTTGATACAATGTAATGAAAAAAATATTAAGATTTTTTTTTAAATTTTATATTAAAATTTGTTTAGTATGGGTTTTATTTAAGAATAATTGCATAAGAAATAACAAATCATATTTTTTTGAATTTAAAATTTATTCAATATATATATTGATTAAAAATTATAAAATTAGATGAAATTTTATCTTTTATATTTTATTTAATATATTTTAATTAACCAATAACATTATATATGTTATCAAATCGAAATAAATATGTTTAGTTTGGTCTACGAGTATAATGTAAGAATCCAAACTATTAATATGTCTAAATGTCTTATTCACTCATTTTTTTTTTAAGGAATAGGGGCAGTACCGTGAAAATTTATAAATAAAAAGTGAGACAATTACAAGGGGTACAAATCGGCCTAACCCAATAAATTAGGGGGACTAGGTAGCCTAAACCCCTTAGAATATTGCATTGGTAGAATTATTCAACTAAAATTGATTGAAACTTCTGCCTATATACTACCTAATAAATTAGTTATCTCCTAAATCTCACTAATCTATAGTAGTCTTTTTTAAGGGCCACTCATACTGAATCCGAGAGGGTATCCATTGAGTGGTATATAACTTGGCTTTCATGAACATAAGTGTGATTTGTTAGTCTATCAGCAGTGTAATTACCTTCCCTGTAAGTGTGCATAATTGTAGTATCCCCTAAATTTTGTTTGCATTTACGCAGCTTACATAATAACAACCATGGCACTGCAGCTCACCCATTAATAGCATCCACTATAAGTTTAGAGTCCAATTCTACAAAGTGAATGGATATATTATTTTTCCTGTATAGTTCAAGCCCTTCCAAAAGAGCACCCACCTCTCCTTTATTGTTTGTACCCATGCTATAAAATGACGAGAAAGCAAGTATTAGTTTTCCATTCTTATCTCTCACAACTCCTCCTTCTGTGCACCTACTGTCCTTAGCAGAACCATCACAATTCAATTTAAGAGTTTGCATAGGAAGGGGGGACCATGTAATCCACTTGCCTCTTTTCACCTTTGCTGGAATGATGGGGACCTGAAGAGCTTTAATGCATAAAGCATCATGAAAACCAAGCTTGTTATTCGGCACAAATATTGTTTGAATTTCAGTAACCCATTTCTTCACCTTGAATATTATAACTGTAGCAGACATCTCCACTCCTTCAAGAAAGCTTTATTATGTGCTTTTCAAATTTCCTATAATATGTAATGAAGTATCACCATTTTGCAGAAGGTTTTTTGATTGGATGGACTGATGTTCTGGATCTAGTTTCCAACATGTGAGGCTACCAAACTGACTGCTACTGGAACGTTAAGAAGCTGACCAAAATGTCTCCAAATTATAGTAGCAGACTCCCCATGAAGGAACAAATGTTCCATAGACTCTATTGCTGGTTGTTTGTAGCAACTGCACTAAGACGGAATAGGGATTCCACAGCATTGAACACTCACATCCACTGTAATAAAATTATTGATGATTTTCCAAGTCAAGATAGCTATTTTTCATGGAATCCAATAATTTTAGAACTGCTTCCACCATTCAACTCTGACGTAAGGAGTTCTTAGTTGTTGTTGATATGTGGATGTCTTAAAAGTACCTGATGTTATTGGAGTGAAGATAAGCTTGTTCAGTTGATTAAGAGATATAATTATAGTGCTTAGTGTCTACTGGATGGGAAGAGGAAAGGATGCCAAATCTATGTTGCTCTATAAGACTTCTTTAACTGGAATCTCTGCAAAACGAATCATAGGATCTTGACTCTATACTCCCAATGGGATGGACCCTTCTCTTATCAACCATTCTGACTTCTCTTTTAGTAGTTAGATATATGGCAATAGGTTTTTTTAGACCATCGAGCCTCTAGTCCTATTAATGTTCAAACTATTCTGTGTACTATATTTGGAAGCCATGAATCTTGCCCATAATGAAGAACCCTGTAAAAAAGCCTAAGCCAGTTTCCCTTTCATAGAGAACATTACCTCATGTAAATTCCTTATTCCGAGCCCCCTTCTACTTGTGGTTTTGACACTTTTTCCCAACTAACCCAATGATGTCGACTTCCTTCCCCGTGGTTCCAAAAGAATTTACCAATGCACCTCTGAATGTTCATCAATGTCTTTTTTGGTATGGGCATGATAGCCATAGTGTACACTGGGAGGGAGGATAGTACTGCTTGTATCAATGTTAGTTTACCTTTAGTGGATATGAGCTTACCCTTTCATCTTGCAAGTTTGCTTCATATTTTCTCTTCTAATGACTAGAAATAAGATAGCTTTGCACATCCCTTGAAGAGGGGGATACCTAGATATCTAGTGGGAGCTTTCATATGCCTAAAATTTGTTCATCTCTGTAGAAGTCTAATCCTATTCAAAGGAAGTTTATTGCTGCAGAGGAAACCACTTTTGGCCTTATTAATCTGCTGTCCATTGCACTCACAATATTTTCTTCGTGTGGACATTAACTTCTCTATTGATTGTTTTGAACCATTGCTTAAAAGCAGCATATCATCTATAAAGAATAAATGGTTAATGTTTATTGAAGTTCGACTTGCACGATAAACTAGAATCCAACTCAAATTCATTTGCAGATTAAGATTTCTGCTTAGGACATCCTGAGCAATGATGAAAAGGGCTGGTGAGAGAGGGTCTCCTTGTCGAACACGCTGCTCTGACTTGAAAAAACCAAATGAACCACCATTAAGGACTACAAAGTACCAGCAATTATTAAGGTAATGAAAAATCAGAGAACACCAGTCTTCAGATAAGCCAAATTTTTTTATAACCTTAATAAAAAATGACCATTCTAAACTATCATAAGATTTTTCCATATCCACTTTGAATACCATATTTCCTCTAATTGTTTTCGATCAATCTCCTGAAACAATACATGGGCTAAAGCAACGTTTTCCTGAATCAGCCTTCCTTTCACAAAGACTAATTGGTCTCAGATCACTATATTCTATAGGGTTTTTACATTTAGGGATAAGTACCATTGAAGTTACTATTATGGCTTTGGGAATCGGACCCCCTTTAAACACCTCTTGGATGGCGTGGACTAGAGAGTTACAACCATTTCCCAACTACTCTGATAGATGCTCCTGTGAAACCATCCAATCCAGGTGCATTGGATGGGTTAATATCAAATGCAGCTTGTTTTATTTCAGTTGTAGAAGGTACCTCTATTAACATCTAATTTTGCTTTATAGTTACTAGTGTAGGAACAGCTTCAAGAAGGTTATCTGCGAGGGCCACTAATCTAGATTGCAGAAGATCCTGAAAATAGTTAACTGCACCATTACCTAGCACATTATCGTTAGAGGAAATACTATCATTTATTTTTAGTGAGATGTTACTTCTCTGCTCGTGTGAATGTATACTTGCATGAAAGAAAGCTTGATTCTGTCCCCTTCTTTAAGCCACCTTACCCTTGCCTTTTCTCTTAAAAACATTTCTTTCTGTAAAACCAAGGCTGCCAGTTTAGCCTTTACTGCTAGGCCACATCTTCAAAACTATTCATCAGACAATTTGTTTCCTTGCGTATAACCTCATCCTCTATATCAAATACTTTTTTATGAATATTACCATACACTTCATAGTTCCAGGTTCAGAGAGCACTGCATAAATTTCTTAGGTTAAGCTAAAAATTAGTTAGAGAAATCGAGGTATCGTGTTAGAGCTAGTGTTTCTTGATTAGCTGTAAGCAACTTTCGTGGTGAGTCTATATTTGTTTGAAAGCAAATCTGGCAAGTTTGTCTCTTTTCTCCCTAAATGACAACAAGAGTGAGTAGTGGTCAGAGAAAATTCTAGGCAGATGAATGCACTCTAGAGTTGGTATGGAAGCTTGGAACTGGGTATTCAATAAGCATCTGTCTATTCTTTCTAGAATCCTTGGGGCTTCTGTTTGATTCTTACATCAAGTGAAGTTGTTTCCCACGTATCCCGCATCAATAAGCCCCCCTTGGTGAACAAACTGGTTGAAATCTTCCACGGCTCCAAAGTTAGGGTCTCGCCTCCTACTTTTTTTGTCTGAAAATTACTATTCATTTTATGGCAATTTAAGTAATTTTTGTGTGTTTTTGGGTATTAGTATGCAAATTTAACACTTTTTTCTATTTTTCATTCCTCATGTTGTAACATTTTTTTTCAATCCTTAGTTTTCATTTTTCTTTCATTGCACACACACACACACTATCTTTTAATATTTTAAAATTATCATATACGTCATTTTATATTACTCTTATCATTTAAATTTTATTATCTCGAATTTATCATTTTTTATGAAAATTCTCATCCAATTAATATTTTTATATAAGATTTTATTTACTGATAAATATAATTTATTTTTCTCTATGTTTGAATTTTAGAATAAAATTTTAAAACATGATTATTTTTTATTTTCTTTTTAAAAATAAATTGGTATAATATATATCATGAATTCTTAAAATTTTAAAATGATAGTTGCGTATGTATAAATATATAATTATTTATTCTAAAATGTTAAAAGTGTATTTCAAATAATTTATTTTAGTTCATCGAGTATGGCCAAGACATATAAAAAAACTATTGAATTTTTGATTTTATTAAAAATTAACTATACATCTTCTAACATAATACATATTATTTACTACGTTAATATTTTTTTTTTATATTTAACATTATAGAACCAATTTATTTGTAATAAAATAATTCAAATAATTTTTAAAGGAACCAACCAATTATTCAAATAAAGTTTTTTATGCTAACTTTGTTGATTATTTTGTATATATATATATATATATATCTAATTCATATGTTTTAAAAAATAATCTTCTCACCAACATTAAATAAGAATAAATTTTTATTTTTGCATTGGCTAATTTTTATTTAAGAATCCTTGAATAAAGAAGAATAAATCATTTTTTTAAGTAAAAAATTTATGAAAAACACAAAAAAAATTGTAATAATTAAATAAAAATAATAAAAATTTATAAAAATTTTAAATGATTTTATTCTATCTATCCTTAGCGTTGGATGAATAATTTCAAAAATTAATCTTCTCATTAGCATTAAATAAGAATTTTTTTCTTTTGTTAATTTTTATAAAAATCTGTCCATTAATTATAATTTTATTTTTTAGAATAAAATATTATGAAAATTATATTTTTAAAATTTTTAAATTCTTTATAAATATTTTAGTTGAAATTATTATATTTTTTTATTTTAAAATCAATTCATAAAGAAGAATGATTTATGTTTTTTTAAACAGAAAATTTCTAAAAAACATTAAAAGATTAATTAAATAAAAAATTGTAATATAAAAATTTAAAAAGATTTTTTTCTATGGAACTCACGACTTAGTTCTGGCAAGCCACTAGTATATTCCAACTCATGTAATGGTACGTAACTTTTGATGCAATGAAACACTTTTTTAATATCTATTTCATGTAAGATTGGCTGAACTCAAGTTGGAGAAAACTTTTATATGATTACAAAAATTCATGCCATTGGTGTGCTAATTTCTAATTTTAAAGTTCAGTCATATAAAATAAAATCTCAACTTCAAACAAAATCATCTATATATAATTATTACTGTCATAACTTGGTTTTGACCACTAAATTTTATATATATAAAAAAAATAATCCAAAAAATTCTAGAATTTCAAAAAATAAAAGCATCTTGCATGTTTCTATAATTTTAGTTATCTTATAACCATATTGTCGTTTTCCTTTAATTTTGGACAAGCAATGAAAAAAGACAGGAAAAAAACAAGAAACTGAAAATGAGATCAGGATGAAATTGAAAGAAAATGACAAACAAAGAGGGGCAAAACAACAAAGAAAAAAATACTAAGGATTGGAATAGGAAAGGCGAATGAATACAGTGAACAATTTAATTTTTTCCCTCATTTAACCTAATTTTCAATTTCTTCCTCTAAATTTTCTTTCTTCTTTCTCCCTTCCTCTGCCAGGTAGGCAGCCATCTTTAACTTCTTCTGCATTTGTACGAAGTATTCAACAAAATTTTTATTGTACCAAATCTTAGACGACAGCTGCTTTGCAGTCCTAAAATTTCTACCTATGATAAAAAGCACACCATGACAACTCTGAACTTATTTGTAAATAACTCTCAACCAATTACAAACTCATAAGGCTTCGTTTGTTTAACGAAAAATAACTTCTATAGAAAAATTAATTTATGAGAAATCTATTTTTCAGAAAATTATTTTTTAAAAAACTATTTTTTGCCATTTGGCAATTATATGGAGAATCTACTTGAAAAATATATTTCAGCATTTATTTGATACAAAAAATTAAAATACAAAAATACTATGTGATTGTTATATGAATAAGTTTTGAGAAAACTTCAAAAAGACATATTTATAATTTCACAATGTAAGATACATTTAGAAAATTAAAATACAAAAATACTATGTGATTGTTATATCAACAAGTTTTGAGAAAACTTCAAAAAGACATAATTAGATCAAAGTACCTCATTAGATAGGTTCCAACCCCGAGAAAATAGCCTCCCATTATTAAGGCAACCCTCAATTCTTCACTTATTTCGTAAAAATAAAAAGAAATGATTAAAAACATTCCATAACATTTTAATCTTCGTGCTAAACTTTTGGCATAAATTAAAACAAAATATATAAAGCATGGGCTCTTAACTAATTTTTGATCAACAAAAACTTTTTCACAAACCCTTTTTGCTCTTAAAATACTTGTTGATATGATCCATTAAACTTCTAGACGATAGATCATGCATGATTAGTCAATAACCATACATGCAGTACGTATGGATGACATTGAACTGGTGAATTTGGTTAGGAAATTAATATCAAAATTCAAGTGCGAGTCCGATATTTTTATAATCGCATTGTAAGATTGGTGAATAAGTTGTTGGAAGCCATAATTAATAAAATAAAAGCCAGAGCTTGTTTATAATATAGTAAAACACAAATAGGAAAGAGTGTAATTATTCTATATTGTTGCTATTATTTTATTCTAGCTGCTCTTACCATTAATTAAGAGCCAATCTCAAGTTCTAATCAGGGAACCAAAGTCTGGTTTGGAACAACCTTAAGAGGCACTACAGATGGTGCTGATGGTGATGGAGTAGTGGAATCGGCAGCTTGCTCGCAGTAGCCTTCAAGAATTTGGCCCTCTTCAGTAGTAAAGCCCAATGTATCAATCATGTTAGGCCAGCATGTTCACCAATGGTCCTCAAAGCTTGGCAACAACTATGACCAATTTGAGTCTCACCATTAAGGAAGAAAAGAATAATCTCCCCAGAACATGCTTGTAGTTGCACCAAAGAGTCCCAGCAATTTGGTGACTCTCCTTCCAATTTTAAGCGAGCCATAAGGGTTGAGATTGAGGCCAATGGTCGTGCCTCGGCCTCGTAGCAGTCCAAGCTGCTGCATGCCAAGAAAGCAATGAACATAAAGAGCTTAAGGTTAAAAGCCATTTCGAAAGTAATATAGAAAGTGATGTTAATTGGATGAGATAAATGTGTGATAAAATTTCTCATATTGTTGTACAGTATTGCTGAGTGATTTATATAGGAATAGATCATGATGTTGAATCAATTTTGAACGTTACATTAGTTGAAAGTGAAAAGGCTGGAAATGAGTAAGACGTGGAGGAAATAGAAAGATAAAAAGGCAATAATCATCCACCAAGTTTGCAATCTTAAATCCAATTATTCCAGTAACTGGCTATAATTAAAAAAGCATCAGTTAACTAGCAGCTAGCTATGAACGGATAATTAGATTATCTAATAAATTTACTGCTTAGTAAGTGTTTTCTTTGTCTTTTCAGTTGCTATGTGATTAGTGTAAACTAGCATATACTTGCGCGTCATCGCAAAGTGAGTTATACAACATTCTTATATATTCATCCATATAAAATACAAATTTAAAAATAATTATTTAAAAGGATCATGCGGAAAAAATTCATAGAATAGAATGACCAAAACATATATTTTGTATATTGCTACAAGGTTAACTAAATGAAAAGTTTACAAAATTGAGCAATATAATATTGCTAATTAGATATTTGATACAAGCATTATTTTGTTAGAAATATATATAATTACCGGTAATTAAAATAATGACGTGATAATTTTTTGAATTTTGAATTATTAATTTCTATCATATGTTCTTTATTTGTAGTCTGCTAATGAGATAGAGAGAGATCACCTAAAATAAAAAGATAAATTTTTTTTTATCAAATTAGAATGAAATTGAGATATTTCAAAATTTATTTGAAAAAAGATAGGAATAAAAATTACACACGACAAAACTTAAATGATCAAAACAAAGTAAAGATCATAAAATAAGGATTAAACAAAAACTTTCACGAAAAGCCAAAAAAGATTTATGAACAATAAGACAAAAAAAAAAAAAACTCATTATGCATAAGACACGAATAAAAATCAAGCATGATAAAGCTTTAATGACAAAAAAAAATAAAATCACATAATAGGAACCAAATTAGAAAGAAAATTTCTACGAAAAACCAAAAAATACTTAGAATAGTGAATTTGTATTTAATTTTAGTATAAAAAGAAAAAAAATCAAACATAATAAAACTCTAATGATCAAAATAAAAGAAAAATCACAAAACAAAGAACAAAAAAAAAATTCACTAAAAGTAAAAAAAAAAATTTCTTGTAGAAATAAAAATCAAATATAATAAAACTTCAATAATAAAAATATAAAATATAAAATAGGGACTAAAAAAAAACCCCACTAAAAGTGAAAATAGGAGCCTACCAACAATAGATGATTAATAAATTTGGAGACTTCTTTTTTTTTTTTTTTTTTAGTAGAAGGAAGAGAACAAAGGAAAAGTTGAAAGAGAACAAAGGAAGCCACAGGGAAAAGAAGGATAAACGGTGAAAAAAGTACTGACCCAAGCACACTAAATGGCAGAAATGATATTTATAGTAGAAGAAAGGGGCAAGAAAAACGAAGAAAAAGAAGATATCAGAACCAAGCGACTGGGGAAAGAAAAGGAAGCAAAGAAAAAGAAGGCAAGAGAATTTTTTTTGTGTGAACAGTTCATCTACAGTTACATCGTATTTGTGTGAATAGTAATTTGCATAATAGTTTTACGTTTGTGTGTGTGTGTGTTAATGTTCAATAGGATGCTATGGCAGGATAGGATAGTAATGGAGGTGAGGTACACGTTTATATTTTTATGGACAACTCCTGTCCGTTTCTATTTTTTTTGGAAGAAGTTTTCAAACCTCCAATGAAAATCTACTCGATTTTTTCAAGTACGTACTAAATTTCCATAAAGTGTATAAGCTATTAAAAATAAAATATTTTACATTGAAGAAATAAAATTAATCACCTAATCTTAGGAAAAAATACATAAATTAATTTACATATATGATATTGAAATAGCAATAATATATATCAATTCAAATATTGAGATTTATCGAGATAAAAAATACCTTTTTTTCATAGAAGCAGAAGTATCTCCAAGTCGGCCTTCATTTAAGAAATGCAGGTACAATTGTATCCCTATGCTCGAAAGATTTGACATGTATGGACCCAAACGATATTATTGGTTAGTCCACTAGTTAGTGAGGCTAGTAAGCAAGCGTTGACTTATAAATTGATCTTTATGGCTAGCAGTCCTGAGAATTTATTCTCAGAATATCCAATGCTATTTGTTGGAGAGTGTCCCTTAGCCACGTCCAAGAAAGGATTAATCTTAAGGTGTGCGAAAGCCGATCTAAGGACATTCTTACTACTGGAAAAAACTACTAATTAATTTGACCAAATAACCGACCAGACTCCTTAAACTAATTGATGTGTGGTCAAAATAATGTAATAACCCCATTTGCACCCCTATTTTTTTTTTCATACAACTTTAAAAAATAAAAAAAGAGAGAGAAATTCAAAAATTCAAATAAAATAAAATAAAATGGAATGTTGCATAGTTTGTCTCTTTCATGATTATTAGGCATTTTTATAATTTTTTTAGGATTTTAATTTCTTAGGGTTACTCCCTATTTTTAATTAAATAATTTTTTTAGGATTTTAATTTCTTAGGGTTACTCCCCATTTTTAATTAAAAAAGAAGAAAAGAAAAAAGAAAACAAAGAAGAAGACAAGAATGAAAAAAAAATCGAGAAGATGATTTGGGATTCAATCGAAAATGATATAAAAAATGAGAACCAAGTGACATTCAATTAGGAATGTAATTGAAAATGGATAAAAATCAAAGAAGTTGATTGAGAATTAATCAATGCAAAATTAAAAGAAATCAAGAGAATAGAGATTAGACAATTACAATTAAAGAGTTAATTGGAGATGAATAATAACATATGCATTGAAATTGACAAAAATAGTCCATGAAGAACTTAAATTGATTTTATCCCAAATCCTAAAAAATATTAGATAAACACCCTTTTCACTTTATGTTGAAGAGCCTCCACAATTATTCCATTACTTAAAAAACAATAGCTTCCATCACTAATCTTTCCTCTCATTTCTCCCTAAACATCTAGAGAAGGGCACGGATAAAAAAAAAAATAAGAAAACTAAAAAATTAACCAAACAGACTCTCAAGGAGTGGACTAGATCCATCAATCCATGGGTTACCCCATTTATCGACCAAGCATTCCCCCTTAAATCGATCATCCTCCGATCCTCTAGCCTTTACCACCAATAGATAGTGTACTATTAGATCCACCATTGTTGATCGCTTAAAGATGTCGAAGGAGGTCGAAAATTAGAGGAGAAGCCACAAAAATCGACTTTAATAACAATCTGGATGATTCTTCATTTTCTAGCCAAATCGGTCATTACCAACACTAAAGAAACACTCCTCACCCTTCTAGAAGTACTCCTCAAAAATCACAACTCAACATCGTCGAAAATTAGCCGAATCAAACAAAACGACCATCTTGACTCGAATTGATTCCTTATTTTATATATATGCATTTTTAACACTAAATAAATATATCAAACCACCATGCATCCATAATAAATAGGAGACTCGTTAGTCCGACATTACAACCCAATCATACATTAAAATAAATTTCATAACCTAAATGTTTCTAAGTCTTCTAATATAAATAAAATTAACATTATTACAAAACAACATTACAAAACAATTAAAAAAATAAATAGGTAAGACAAAACAAACCAAATGCTCACTAAATAGTGACCCAAATGCCTCTAGGATGATTTCGGAAAATGACTAAAATTTCCATAGAGGGAAAATTATCAAAATACCCATGCGTGTCAAATTATAGAAATACTCTCGAAACCTCAATACTACTACCACCGTCTACGATCATCGTCTAGTGAGCCCTTGGCACGTGATTGGTTAGCTAATGAGCATTAGTGGCATGTTGTTTTGTTTGGAGTGGGTGGTGCGAGTCATGAATTTCGGAGAAGGGAGATCGTAGTTAGCTATGTCATTTCCTCCTTTTCTCCTATTGCAGGGCGATGTTAGTGGGAAGGGCGACTTGTTAAGGCTAAAATAGAAAAAAATGAGAGAAAATAATTGGAGTCTTCACCTAGCATTATGGTCACTAGGAAACCCTATGAATGGTTTGTTTAGAGTTCTAGATAAGGGGTTTATTACGTATAGGGAACATTAAAAATCACCCTACCTTGTCCTACCTAAGACAAGTCTGTATTACATATAAAATTGACTTGATTTCGATTTTTTTTTATGATGAAATACTATACATATATTTTTTTAAGTATTTTCCCACTAGTCGAGTGATTTAGGACTTAGTTGGTCGGAGACCTTATCCTTACTCCGTAATGAATAGCTAAAAATAAAAGACATGATGAATGCAAGGATATGTGACTAATGCGACTTAAATGACGTGCATGAAAATAAGGCTTAAAAATAAGCAAATAGACAAATTAGGTAGATTGGTAAAATAAGCAAACATGTAGAAATAAATAAATAACGACAAAATAGGCAAATTGGCAAAATAAGCAAAAAGACAGAAACGGACAAATAACGACAAAATAGTCAAATTGGTAAAATCAGCAAATAGGCAAGTTGGAAAAAATAAACAAAATTGAAAAATCAATAAATTGCCAAAATCGACTAATCAATTAATAGGTAATTAGATAAAATAGGCAAATTAACAAAATCGATAAATAGGCAAATCGAAAAAATTGACAAATATGCAGTTAGATAAAATATGCAAAATGGACAAATTGGTAAAAATTAGCAAATTATCAAAATCGACAATTAGGCAAAATAGGCAAAAATCGATAATTAAGTAAAAATTGACAAGTTGACAAATAGGCAAAATTAGCAAAATTGATAAATAGTTCAAACCGATAAAAACAAACCAAAAATAGGATTCGAATTGACATGGCTCAAAGATCATATTTTTAGACTCAATTGGCACAATATTAAATTGATCATCATAAATTGCAACAACAAGTTCAAAAATGAGGTTCGGACTAACATAACTCAAGAATCATATTTTTAGGCAACAAATTAACACAATATCAATCGATCATTATAATTCACAAAAATGATCCAAAATGTGATCGAACTAATGTGGCTCAAAAGTGACATTTTAGGCGAATTGACAATAATGTCAAAATTAATCATTATTTGACGTGAACGACTCAAGCAACAAGATTTGAATTAGCATGAATCGAAGTTGCATTTTTTTAGCAATAACAAATATTTAAGCATAAACACATCAACCAAACCATACAAACACAAAAACGATATAATTAATTAATTTACAAGCATATCATAATAATTTAATTAATTTACAAACACATCAAAACGAATTAATTAATTTATAGGCATAATATAAAAAATTAAAGTTAATACATATAAAAATAAAATGTAAAAATGAATTACTCGTAAAAATACGTAACGAATTTGATTGTTGAATTTAGGATCACTTTCGACACTTTCAACCCCAATAGAGATTGATATTCAATCAATCGGGAAGAAGCGATGGATGCTCGTTGTAAATCTGGACTCGGTGCATGGCAAAATAACCATCAATGATCGGATAGAAGCTACCAAAATTTGATTGGGTTGAAGGGAGTCGGGCTGGTCAATCGGATCTAGATGGAAAGGGGTTCGGGCCGATGAATGAAAACTCGAGGATGCTCGGATCGATGTTCGGTGGTGACTCGTTGGACGTCGATAGAGGAGCTCCGATTGGGCGGTGATGAAAATGTTGGATGATGATGGAGTAGGATGAGCTAAGCGTTGGGTGGCCGCTAGTCTTTTAGATCGAGTGGCTAATCGTGTAGATCGGACGGATTGGACTCGGATCGAGCTGAATTGGTGGCTGGAGCAGGGACTATGGGCAACGTGGGCCGCTGCAGATTGATTGGTTGGAGTTTTAGGAGGGTGTTGATTCGATTTGGAGTGGCTAGGGTGGTTGGGTTAGCTTGATGTGGCTGGAGGCTATTAATCGAAATGTGGGTGGATTGTTAGTTCGGTTTTCTCTAGGAAAGGATTGATCGGATTTCGATTTGACAAGAGATAGCCGGTGGGAATTTTTTAGAGAGAGAAAGTTGTTCTTTTTTATGTGAGAAAAATGGAGCTTTTATACTAGGTTTTTTTAGGGCTTTTTGTTTTTGCTAAAATTTGGTTTCGTTCCTCATCTCGCAAACTCTGTTTTATTTTGGTCTTTAACTCCTCATTTTTTTTAATTAAATCCTCAATTATATTTTTTAGTCTTTTTTTTTTTTGGATTTTTTTTTGGGGAAAAATTTAGGTGCTAATAGTGGCCTTCTCTTTATAATCCTTAAAACGTAAAGCCTTTGAAAAACTAACTTTTCTTTGGCTTTGCACAATAAGTTTGTACGTGAAAATCATATAAGAGCGATAAACAAATTAATTGGCAAGGTGAAAGATGATTGGCTATTTTGAAATCACTAGTCAATTGTAGAGGAACTTTCTCCAAATACGAAGTTAATGTGGGTAACCATCCTCGAGGTCGAGAAGGCAACCTTTCCTCGGCAATTCATAAGAGTGTAAACGACATAACCGATTGTCATCAAAGAAATATAAATTATCACCATCGAAACATAAACTTCCTCTTCTTCTCCTCTTTTGCAAGTCATCATCATCTGAATAAGTTTAAGATTTAGGTTAGCTACTTTTTTTGATTTTTATTTGCTCAATCATGTGTCTTCCGATTACATCCCCTTTTTAAAATTTTTGATCTAACTATCATTCATGTCATCCGAATGACATTTGCTCTTATGGTTAAATAGGTAGCTATTCATTCTTTTCATCCTCTTAGAGTGTTGCCCCCAAGAATCGAGCTTTTGTCGAGCATATATTGAAGATTTTGACCCAAAAATCATAGAGGTAGTTTTCATCACCGTTTTTTTAATCTATCGAGAAAGGTTTTATGCCGGGTTTCATAAAGAAAGCCTTTTTGTCTACCAAGCTTGAGCAAAACTCTTATCGAGTTATCACTTACCGATTTGCGACATCGGATTTCCCAAATAATGTTAATCATAGGATCATGTATAAGACCAAAGAAAAGGCTTTGTAGGGGCTAATCATATTTATGAAAATTGAGATATTTTAAAAGGTAAAAAAGAGCAAATCAAGTTAGGTCGAGCAAAGCAAGAATGAGATAAGTGGAGTTAAAATGACTCGCTCTAATAAATTTTGGCCATAACTCAAATGATCTCTTTGTTACTTTGGATAAAAGTAAAGTCGACTTGATTTGGTTTTGATTTTTCTTTTTTCTTTTTTTTAGAATACCCAAATTTTAATTGTTTTGAATTTCATGGATCGAGTCATATCTTCGAATACTTTTCATCGAAGCAAGTTGAATTACTCAAAGAAATTAGAAAGATGTATTATAAGGCGATCCTATTCAACAAGACATTTGATTCATTTGGTCGAAAGCCAAAATATATCATGCAAATATCATGATACAATCCTCAAGGTGATCCTTTTTAGGGTAAGTGAGTGGAATGTATTCGGGTCGTATCAAAGGCTTGGAAAGGAATCACTTTTTGGAAAGACAAGTGTCAAAATGTTAGCTCAAAGGAAGTGAGATATTTGAATGGATGTCATGGGCTTAAGGGCTTTTCAAGAAAGGTAAGCTCAAAGGTATTTTCTTTAGAAAAGTTTTTATTTAGCCCTAAGCATTTAATGGGAAATTACTAATCGAATACAATGAATGATGATTAGTGATGCACAAGCAAATTTTTGTTTCTTCTTTTTTGTTTTGTTTTGTTTTTTTTTTTAAGTTAAAACTTATCAACATAAAGTAAGTCATCCTCGATCAAAAAGGACTTTTGAAGGCACGTAATGTAGCCTAAGGCTTTGGCATGAATAAAAGGATATAAAAAGGCTCAAAAAGTGTTTGAGAGTATAAAGACTCGAGATTATGTGATCACCCATCAAAATTATTTTGGCCATACCGACTTTGGCATTTTAGTGGCTGATTTCATTTTCTAATCTTAGTTCTTCTTCTTATGTTCACTCATATCAATTTTGGGATTCCACAATCTTTTTTAGCTCGAATCACGACAATGACCACTTAGATAACACTTTCCGTCGTTTAGTGTCATTTTGTTATCATTTTTATTTTTCATTTCTTTTTATCGACTCTTCTCGATTTGTATGAAGAAAATCTCTAATTTTTTTTAAGAGAACATCATCAATTTCATAAACCTTCAAATTACCCCTAATATGAGGGGTGATCCCGACTCGGGTTTTTATCGAAAGAAATTATCAAAAGCTCAAAGTAGGATAAAGAAGGATAAAATTTATTTGTGAAGGATATATCAAAATGATCTTTTTTCATCTCTAATCCGACTTGCTCAAGTTGATAGGATTTAGTTTCATTTAAAAATCATGATTTATAAAGAAAAAAATGATAAATTGAATGGTATCATGACTCGAGTGTACACCACTTATTATCATCTAAGACATCAAATCATTTGACTCGCTTGTTTAGGTATCATTATATTATCCTAGGCAAGGCTATCTTAAAAAGGCTCATAAAGAAAAGATGTTTTTGATTTTGATAAAAAGAATTGTCCGTTGGCATTTACATGACATGGTTTTGAAAGTCGACCACTTTTGAAATATGTTGAATGCATTCACCATTTTACTTCTTTCGACTTAGATGCATAAAATGATGACTAATACTTTCAAATAAATATCTTTTGGCTTTGAATTAATAATAAACTATGCAATGACAAGTAGAAACGTCTTTTTCATTCAAAGAAACGACTCAATCTATGAAAATCACAACACATTTTTTTTTGTCTCATTTCATTAGAGTTAGGCCAATAATCTTTTCAGCACAATCATTTGGTGCTTTTAGGATATGATCACATTGGATGTCCTCAAGAGAGAAAACAAATAAGATGAATGGAAAGAAACAGTAGAGATGGAAAAAAAATTTACACTACCTCATAAAATAACATTATTATGAAAGCATGATAAAAAGTTCAAGCACATTGTACTAATAAGCTATAATGAAAGAAAGGCAAAGATAATCATAATAAGAGAACCATTCAGATCTTAGAAACAATAGGCATTCCTTCATTAAACCAATTGCTTAGCTCATCTCCTTGGCTGATTTTGTGTCATCCAATGATAGCATGTTTACTCCTCCATTAGCGACATAATTCGATAAAGGATTGGAATTAGTGTTTAGAGAATTTGAGGAATTTTTAAATGCAATCAAGCCTTGATCAATCAAATTCTGCACCCTTTGCACTCACACAATTCTCAATATTATGACTATTAGCACCACTATGGTATACACAAACTTCGTTTGGCTTATAACAATGAGGGAATGGCAATCGAAGTGGTTTAGGTGTCACTGGAGCTATATGATCGACGGCTACCAAGTGTTCGAAGAGATCACCAAGAGATATTGGTAGTGATGACAATATAACATTAAATTATCCCTCGTTGATATTTTAAATTATGTAGTATAGTGTGTGCATAAGCATTATTACATATTCAGTACCAAAAACAAAAATAAAGACCCAAATAATAATACGAAATAAAATAAAAATAAGTAGGAATAAAAATACAAGACAAACAATGACAAAAAGGCATGAATAAACAAGGTAGGCAAATTACACAAATCAACATACATGTATAAAAATTCATCATATCGTTAGAAATAAAATTCAAAAATTACATGTAAAGCCTAACCCTAAGTATGGTCCCTAATGGAGTCGCCATTCTATTGAAGGGCAACGCCAGATGGCGAGGGCGATTTGTTGAGACTAAAATAGGAAAAATGGGATAAAAATAACTAGAGTCGTCACCTAGTATTATGGTCACTAAGAAACCCTATAACTCGGCCTTTTTAGAATTCTAGATAAGAGGTTTATTATGCGTAGAGAAGATTAAATATCACCCTACCATGTCTTATCTAAGGCAAGCCGCATTGCAAACAAACTTACTTGATTTTTGATTTTTTTATGATGAAACACTATACTTATTTTTCAAGTATTTACCCATTATTTGAGTTATTTGGGACTTGGTTGGTCAAAGATCTTATCCTCACTTTGTAATGAATAGCTCAAAATAAAAGACATGATGAATGTAAGGATATGTGGTTAATGCGACTTAAATGGTGTGCATGAAAACAAGGCTTAAAATTAAGCTAACAAATAAATTAGGTATATTGACAAAATAAGCAAACAGGAAAAAATAGACAAATAATGATAAAATAGGTAAATCGACAAAATCGGCAAATAAGCAATTTGAAAAAAATAAGCAAAATCGAAAAATCAGTAAATAGGTAATTAGATAAAATAGGCAAATTGGTAAAATCGATAAATAGATAAATTGACAAAATTGGCAAATAGGCATTTATATAAAATAGGCAAAATGGATAAATTGGAAAAAATCGACAAATTGACAAAATCGACAAATTGACAAAATCAACAATTAGGCAAAACAAGTAAAAATCGACAATTAGGCAAAAATCGAAAAGTTGAAAAATTTACAAAATTGTTAAAATTGATAAATAATTGAAATTGACAAAAAAGAATTGAAAACGGGATTCAAATCGACACGGCTCAAACATCATGAGGAAGGGTCGGAATAAGGAGTTGTCATCTAACTAATTGGTGAAAACTAGGAAGCCCTAAACATACCGGTCTATATGAATATCCTAGTAAGGGGTCATTTATGTATGGGAAAGATATGACATCATCACCATCCCGTCCTACTAGGCTGTATTGTTTGCCTATGAATATAAAACTTGGTTTTTTTTTTTATCGTTTTATGCCCATTTGAGTGAGTTTATTTTATAAAAATATGAAATAGGACGGTTTGGGTGTAAAAACAGGACGGTTTGAGAGTTTAGGCGGGTTTAAAGCCAACGAAAAAGATAGGAGAATTTGAAATTTTGACTAATCATTAGTGAATATGACCTATTATGAAATAATAAGTGAGTTTATAACGCCGAATAGCCTTTTATTGGCATGAGCAACGAGTCATCGACTACTTCGCTCACACAAGTGGAAAGCCACCAACGATTTCGAGTCATGAGTTTGAAGTTAACGATAACATCGTCACATAAGTCGAAGGTTACCATTCACTTTATTTAGCTCGAGCAATGAGCATATAACTATTTAGAAGCCACCGATAGCTTCATCACATAGGTGGGAAGCCATTAGCGACTTTGTTTCAATGAAATAAGTAAGGAGAAATGAAAAAAAAAGCAACATGGATTGAAAATAAGAAAGCAAAGAAAACAAGCTTTATAAAAAAGGAATCAGGTATAAAAATCAATAAAGTGGCTCGAAGCCCTCGACAGACTTCGTCACATAAGTGAGAAGCTACCGATAGCTTCATTTTGATGAAATAAGCAAGTAAAACATAGAAAACGAGAAAGTAGAGAATAGTAAATGAGAAGCAAGAAAAACATGGATAAGACACTAGATAAAATGATTTTGAAACCACCGATGACTTTATCACATAAATGAGAAGCCACCTGACAGCTTTATTGTATATTACAATCAATCATGGATAGTCTACTAAACCACAAGAGTATTACAAACTTTGGATTTAAATAGGTGGGCATAATAGTAGGAAAACAAAACATTTTGTCCTTTAAAGATCATTGCAATAATATTTCATTTTAATCACATTTAATTTGTGAATGTTACATCAAATATCTCAATTTTAATTATATTCCCAAGCACATAGTCATTTTTAAACATTTATAATTCTTTCATAAATGTCATGTTTTAGGATTTTTTTTACCCAAAAGTCTTGAAGTGTCGACGTTAGATTCGGAGTCAATCCTACCCTCTTCGCTCTCGATGATAATCGAATAGTCAATTAGTCAAAAATGGAGGGTAACCGTTAGTTGATAATGTGGGGGTGAGTGCCGATAGGGTGGCCAAAAACTCATTTGATAAGCTGCAGAATCGGTAGCATTACTCGTAAAATTTGTAGAGTTCCTGCTATAGAGTTATGGAGTTCCCGAAAAATCAAAATGACTCTTGTTACATTGTTTCACCGTCAAAAATTAAATAATTACGATCGACAACATCATGTTGTTTCTACCAAGCATAATCTAACACAAGAAAATTTTTTAGTCTTTCTTTTTAATTTTTTTTCTTTTATTTCCTTTTTTTCAATAACTCCAAAAGTGTCAAATAGGTTGTTTTGAGGAGGGGTTTTGTAACTATTTTTTTGGGTGTTTCAGGAGGTTTTTAGGTTGTTTTAAAGATGGTTTTGGTGGTGTTTTTAGAGCTACTTTGGTGGTTTAAATGGGCTCGTCTAAAGGGGTTTCTCTAAAATGGTATTTGGGGGCCGATTTGGTAATGGTTGTAGGGTTGTAAAGGTTGTTGGTGGTGGTTTTTTCTAGTTTGATTTTTGGGCAATTTTGTGCATGTTTTTGGGTGTTTTAAGCTATATTAAAGTTGTATTAAGTGTGTTGTGGAGTGGGAGGGAGGATGGTTAGAGCTACCGGCATGTAGAGCTTGAGGGCGTTGGTGCGAAACTAGTAGGTTAGAGCTATTGGTCGGAGTGGGCTCGCCGTGTGTATAGGCATAGGGATGGTCGGGAGCTACTAATGTGCGAGTTTAAGGGTGCTGGTGTGTGGCATGGGTGAGGGCTGCATGGGGCCGTGCCTAGTAGCTTGCTGGTGGGCGAGAGTGGGGCCGTGGCTTGTGGTTTGAGATTGGGAGTGAGGCCGAAAGGGATGCGAGGTTCGGCGTGAGTGGGGTTATGTTGGTGTGGTAGGCGAGAGGGAGAAGACGTGGGGAGTAGAGTTGAGTTATGGGTTTTTAGGAGCTTGGTGTAGTGGGTATGGCATCCGGAAGGGTTTTCTTAAAATGAAAGAGATGAACAATAGCTTGTACTAAAAAATTGTTGGGAGTGGCTTTTATAGGTAGGGTTATTGTGATAAAATTCCAATTTGATCCCCGATCCTTTATCATCCATCAACTTGATTTTAATTTTGGTTTTTGTTTCGATGGGCCCCCTAAATCTCAACTAATTGAGACTTTTCTTTTTGGTTTCTTCAAATTATGCCCCCTCCTTATTTTAATTAAAGGCCATAAGTTTTTATTTTTTGATTGGACCCTCAATTTCCCCTTTTGGTCATTCCAAAATTTTATTTTTTCTCGGTTAACTCCTTTTTTCTAGAATTAATCTCGGCTAATTATCCCAATTGATTTTTTTCTTTTCCATTTTCCATTTTTTTCATTTTTTTATATTTTGTAACAAAAATAAAAATTGAAATAAAAGTAATAAGGGTTAAAATTTGGGTGATAATAATGTTTTTTAGACAAAATTGGTACAATTTTAAATTGATCATCACAAATTGCAACAACGATCCAAAAATAAGGTTCATACCACCATAACTCAAGAATCATATTTTTAGGTAACAAATTAACACAATATTAATCGCTAGTTATAATTGGCAAAAATGATCCAAAACAAAATCGAACTAACGTGGCTCAAAAGTCACATTTTTGGCGAATTGACAATAATGTCAAAAATTAATTATTATTTGACACGAACAGACCCAAGCAACGAGATTTGAATTAGCGCGAGCCGAAGTTGCATTTTTTAGCAATAAAAAATATTTATGGAATAAACACATCAACCAAGCCAAACCAACATAACAACGATATAATTAAATAATTTATAGGCATATCACAATAATTTAATTAATTTACAAACATCTCAAAATGAATTAATTAATTTATAGGCATAACATTACAAATTGAATTTAATACATATAACAATAAAATAAAAATAAAAATAAAAGGTAAAAATGAATTACTATAAAAATGCAAAATGAATTTGACTATGAAATTTGGGGTCACTTCCAACACTTTTAATCCCGATGGAGACCGATATTCGATCAACCGAGAAGGAGCGACGGTTGCTCGTTGTAGATTTGGACTCGCTACAGGCAAAACAACTATCGATGATCGAATTGAAGCTACCAAAATCGATCGGCTGAGGAGTCGGGCTAGTTGGCTTGATCTAAACGAAAAGGGGTTCGGGCTTATTAGTAGAAACCCGAGGCTACTAGATCGACATCCGGTGGTGATTGTTAAACGTTGATGGAGGAGATAGAGCTGGGAAGTGGCGAAATGTTGGACAATGATAGAGTAGGATGGGTTGAGTGTCGGGTGGCCGCTTGTCGTGCCTGGATCGGGTTGTTGACTATGCGGATCGAACAAATTGGACTCGGATCGGACCGAATTAATAGTTGGAGCGAGGACCGTCGCTGGCGTGGGCCGTTGTAGATCAACCGGTTGGAGTTTTAAGAGGGTGTCGATCCGATTTGGAGTGGCTAGGGTAGATGGATCGACTTAGTGTGGCTGGAGGCTATTGACCGGAATGTGGGTGGGTTGTTGGTTTGATTTTCTCTACGAAGGGATTGACCAAATTCCGGTTTGACAAGAGATAGCTGGGTGGAATTTTTAGAGAGGGAAAGTCACTCTTTTTGGAAGAAAAATGGAGCTTTTATGCTAGATTTTTTAAGGATTTTTTTGGCTAAAATTTGGTTTGGTTCCTTATCTCGTAAACCCACTTTATTTTGGTCTTTAAATCCTTTTTTTTAATCACATCCCTAATTGTATTTTTTAGTCCCTTTTTTCTCTCTTTTTTTTGGATTTTTTTTTGGGAAAAATTTGGGTGCAAACATCTCCAATCATGATTTCGACCATATCAAGGGTAAGGAGGATACCAATCGACTCATAAGACGATGAAAAGTGTTTCTCTAGTAGTTTGGAGGCCTAACTTGATAAAAAAATGAAAGATTTTTAACATTTCATGTAAATATTTTTAGTTTATTAGGTCGTTTCTCGACATGCTAATTGTGCCAAAATGTTGATATGGATCCAATAATAAATTGATGAGACTCTTAAATTGTTGGGCTTGATGTTAATTTAATACCATGTCGTAGAAAAAACAAAGAAAAAAATAATTTTTGATAATGCTTTCCTCATATAGCTCAAAATAAAATATGAAAAGAACAAGAAAAAGCGTTTTAAGCAATTTTATCGAGTCTCCTATCCAATAGGGACTAATGTTAATTCAAAATTAATCATATTTTTGTAATTAGATTATTCTTCAATATACCGATTATGTCGAGACTTAAATTGAATCCAATGATGGATTGAAGAGACTCTCGATATTAGGATCCGATGATCGATTCAATATGATATTACAAACAAAATAATAATAATAATAATAATAATAATTTGGATTAGATAATAAACTTGAAAATTGACTCGAAATATTTTGGCAAAAAAACAAAACAAAACTTTTAGGATTACACCGTACATGGTACCTTTCTTCGGAGAAGGTGTATTTGGGTGATTGATATCTTTTTAAAAGCATAATCAACTTCTTGTCTTAAAATTTTTAAACCAAGTGTCAATTAATTAGTTATTTATGAAATCCAATCATGATTTATAATCTCTTTTTGTTTAATATTCGAATAAAATTTTGATTCTAATAATACGAATTTGTTAAATATCTACAACAAAATTTATATTTTATAACAACAAAGAAAGCACAAAATTTAAAAGAGATAATAACACACAACATTCCTATTTGATCTCTTAATTAAATTATTTTGAAAAATTACAATTTGTTTGAAAAAAAATTTTCTTAAAAAAATTGAAAATGACATTTTAAAACAAATGCATTTTTGAACGATATTGTCGTAATTGATTTATCACAATGTGAATTTGGCTCATTTGACTTTATTCGCAGATCTTAATCAACTCGTTTGGCAAATTACTTACTAGAGACACTTATTTTACATGCTTCAAATTGTTTTATTAGAGGAAAAAAAAAAACAAAATTAGAGAACCGGAGGACTAAACATTAAATAAACTTTTAATTAATTAATATATAGATAGATTGAAGTACCTCATTAGATAGGTTCCAATCCTAAGAGAATGACCTCCCATGATTAAGGCAACCATTGATTCTTCACTTATTTCGTAAAAATAAAAAGAAATGACTATAAACATATGATGAAAAGCAAAACAAGACCGTGCTTGATGATGAACTAGTTAATTAAGCAAGAAAATGACATTGAGCAAATGGAGTTGGATAGCATTTTTTATGTGTCCATTATTTCATCCGTCCTTCTAAATGAGTTCAATAAGAATGCTAACAAAATTTGAGTTTTTCTTGTTATTATTGCTTTCTATTTTACAGTGTCTTCTTCATGCGTTTTTCGCTTTTGATTCTTCGTTATTTCAAGAGTTGAGGATGGGTTTTTCCTAATTATGGAAACATGATATGTTATTTGGAACTAAGGACAAGACGCCATATAAAGAGAATGCTTGGAAGTGCACTTTGGGTGTTAAACTTGGCGCGACTAGATTTGTTTTCCCTTGCCTTCTTATTTTTATTTGTCTTGTTATGTAATCTTTCTCGTTTTGTGTGTCTAGTATACTCTTCTTTATATTTTGAGTCCAGATTGGAGAAAATGTAAGTTTTAAGTATGGAGGAAGGGATTTAAGTTGTGTTTTTAATTTTTTTTTTAAATTTAGTATTTTTTGTTTGTAGGTTGTCTAGAATGTTTCTCCAATGTTGTTTAAGGATTTATGTATCATAAAATTAGGCAAAATTAAGATGAGAATGTCATAACATGATTGAATGAATAACTTGCATGCCTAGGCTAAAGATGACTTGGGTTTGATTTTGAAGAGTATTAACTTGTGCTTGGTAGACTAAAAATGTTCTTAGGTGAGCTTTTGAGCCTTATTTGGATCGAAACATTACATGTCAATCTTCTAATTTCTCTTGTTGAGTTTTGTTCATTCATGATTGATTTCTCTTGAACTTGCTTCTAAAGCTAGTCGAGACTACATTTCCACATACATGCATAAAGATGATGATGACAATTAGGATTTTAAACACTTTGACTTAAATAGCCTACCTTATATGTTATCTTTAGTGAGCCCCTTTTGAGTACAATTAACTCTTTTCTTTGTGATAATCTATTATACGAGCTTTGAAATGAATCCATCTATTTTATCTACCTTAGAGCTAGTAGAGCATTTGGAATGTGATGACTCGAGTTTTGAGAAGGTGTTTGTTTATTAAGTGTGGGGGTGTTGTGTCTTAATGCATATGGTTGGGAAATATGAGAGAAAAGTGGAAAGTAATGAGAAGATGAGCTTTAGTACTTATGCTTATGTCTTGTGCGTTAAATTTCATAGTTGTCATATAAAGAAATGAAAAAAAAAGGACAAGAATTCATTCACATGCGAAAAAAAGAATCTTAAGTACTAAACTAGGCACAACATGAGCTTCGGATATCGAAATTAGATGATTCAAAAGCCCAAATTCATCTAAACATCCGGAGTTATAATATATATGTTACTAGGTCAAAACTGAGATTAAACTTGAGACTATGAATATGTCTAGATTTTGTCTCCTAATTGAAAGAAAGGAAAGTTTAGACAAAAAAACAATAGTGTTTGATGATGATGGTTGGTTATGGTTTTGGGTCTTAATTGTTTTATCTACCTAAATTTTATGTTTTGAATGCTCTATTAGTTTCTTTGGTTTTACCTTCTTATCCAAATTGTTACCTACCTTTATCTTATCTCCATTACAAGAAATGAGTTTCATTTTAAAGAAACAAAAGGTTTAGTTTCGAATTGGATGTTTTTTTATTATTGGTTTTAATTTAATCCAATATCTCAAAAACAGATGAATAAAATATTAACTTTTTAAATTATATATATATAATTCATGTAATGTTACGTAACTTTTGATGGGATGAAACACTTTTTTAATATCTATTTCATGTTAGATTGGCTGAACTCAAGTTGGACAAAACTTTTATATGATGACAAAAATTCATGCCATTAGTGTGCTAATTTCTAATTTTAAATTTCAGTTATATAAAATAAATTCTAAACTTCAAACAAAATCATCTATGGACAATTATTACTGCCGTAAATTGGTTTTGACCACTAAATTTTATATAAAAAATAATCCAAAAATTCTAGAATTTCGAAAAAAAAAAAAGCATCTTGCGTGTTTATGTGATTTTAGTTATCTTATAACCATATTGCCGTTTTTCTTTAATTTTGGACAAGCAATTGAAAAAAGACAGGAAAAAAAAATGAAAATGAGATCAGGATAAAATTCAAAGAAATAACAAAAAAGAGGGGCAAAACAACAAAGAAGAAAATACTAAGGATTGGAACTGGAAAGGCGAATGAATACAGGGAACAATTTAATTTTTTTCCCTCATTTAACCTAACATACAGTTTTGTCCTCTAAATTTTCTTTCTTTCTTCCTTCCTTCCTCTAGGCACACTTTCTTCTTTTATGCCTAGAAAGGTGGGCAGCCATCCTTTCCTCCTCTCATGCTCTCCATCCTATCAAAACTGACAAAGTACTAAATCTTAGACGACTCTGATAAAATTTCTGCCTATGATAAAAAACACACCATGACAACTCTGAGCTTATTTGTAAATAAATCTCAACCAATTACAAACTCATAATATATCTCAGACAAGTCATCAGTCTACTCAACCGATAAGTACGTACGGTGGCAATTGTTCTGATCATATATATATATATTACTAACACAAATATTATTATACTCTTAATAATAATATAAAATAACCTACCAAGTATGCAATTACTTACTTACAGCCACTAGTAATTCTCATGGACAAGCATTGACAAGGCACCAAAAAAAAAGAAAAAAAGAATCCTATTATTTCTTCATCTGAATCTTGAATTCTTGATTTTTTTTTTAATAACCTTTTTGAATAAATTAATCAAATATTGATCAGCTTCCTTTGAATACCTTCAAATGTTGAAGAAGATTGCATATATGCAATATCCCAAGTAGAACTATTTTACTTGTTTTGAGCTTTGCTGAGACCAGTACTAGTTGATTGATCGATGTCCAGGATCGAAATTCTTGGAGTAATTGAAAGAATCATACTTGCAATTTTATAGCAAAGTGAATTTGGCTGATTTGACTTTATTCTGAGATCTTAATCAACTGGTTGTCAAATTACTGACGAGAGACACTTATTTTTCATGCTTCAGATTGTTTTATTAAAAATAAATAAACTAAAATTAGAGAACCATAGGACTAAACATTAAATAAACTCATAATTATTTAATATATAGTTAGATCAAAGTACCTCATTAGACCGGTTCCAATCCCGGGAAAATGGCCTCCCATGATTAAGGCAACCCTCGATTATTCACTTATTTTGTAAAAATAAAAAGAAATGATTAAAAAAATTCCATAACATTTTAATCTTCGTGCTAAACTTTGGCATAAATTAAAACAAAATATATAAAGCATGGACTCTTAATTAATTTTTGATCAACAAAAACTTTGTCACAAACCCTTTTTGCTCTTAAAATACTTATTGATATGATCCAGTAAACTTGTAGGCGATAGATCATGCATGATTAGTCAATAACCATATATGCAGTACGTATGCATGGCATTGAATTGGTGAATTTGATCAGGAAATTAATCTCAAAATTCAAGTGCGAGTCCAATATTTTTGTAACCGCATTGTAAGATTGGTGAATAGATTGTTGGAAGCTATGATTAATAAAATAAAAGCCAGAGCTTGTTTATAATATAGTAAAACACAATTAGGAAAGAGTGTAATTATTCTATATTGTTGCTATTATTTTATTCTAGCTCTTACCATTAATTAAGAGCCAATCTCAAGTTCTAATCAGGGAACCAAAGTCTGGCTTGGAACAACCTTAACAGGCACTACAGATGGTGCTGATGGCGATGGAGTAGTGGAATCGGCAGCTTCCTCGCAGTAGCCTTCAAGAATTTGGCCCTCTTCAGTGGTAAAGCCCAATGTATCAATCATATTAGGCCAGCAATGTTCACGAATGGTCCTCAAAGCTTGGCAACAGCTATGACCAAGTTGAGTCTCACCATTAAGGAAGAAAAGAATAATCTCCCCAGAACATGCTTGTAGTTGCACCAAAGAGTCCCAGCAATTTGGTGACTCTCCTTCCAATTTTAAGCGAGCCATAAGGGTTGAGATTGAGGCCAATGGTCGTGCCTCGGCCTCGTAGCAGTCCAAGCTGCTGCATGCCAAGAAACCAATGAACATAAAGAGCTTAAGGTTAAAAGCCATTTCGAAAGTAATATAGAGAGTGATGTTAATTAGATGAGGTAAATGTGTGATAAAATTTCTCATATTGTTGTACCGTATTCCTGAGTGATTTATATAGGAATACAGCATGATGTTGAAGCAATTTTGAACGTTACGTTAGTTGAAAGTGAAAAGGCTGGAAATGACAAGACGTGGAGGAAATAGGAAGACAAAAAGGCAATAACCATCAACCAAGTTTACATTCTTAAAGCCAATTATTCCAGCAACTGGCCATAATTAAAAAAGCACTAGTTAACTAGCAGCTAGCTATGAACGGATAATTAGATTGTCTAATAAATTTACTGCTTAATAAGTGTTTTCTGTCTTTTCAGTTGCTTTGTGCTCAGTGTAAATATTCAATAGGATGCTATGGTAGGATACGATAGTAATGGAGGCGAGGTACGAGCTGATATTTTTATGGCCAACTCCTGTTCGTTTCTCTCTCTTTTTTTTTTTTTTCTTTCGAAGCAATTTTCAAACCTCCAATGAAAATCTACATGATTTTTTCAAATACTAAATTTCCATAAAGTATATAAGCGATTAAAAATAAAATATTTTACATTTAAGAGATAAAGTTAATCACTTAATCTTAGGGGAAACAAAATATATAAATTATTTTACATATACGATATTGAAATAGTAATAATATATATCAATTCAAATATTGAGATTTATCGAGATCAAAAATACTTCTGTTTTCATATAAGCAAAAGTCTCTCCAAGTCAGCCTCCATTAATGAATGAGGGTGCAATTGTATCCCTATGCTCGGAAGAGTTTTTCAAATACTAAATTTCCATAAAGTATATAAGCTATTAAAAAATAAAATATTTTACATTTAAGAGATAAAGCTAATCACGTAATCTTAGGGAAAAATAAATTATTTGAAATAGCAATAATAAATATAAATTCAAATATTGAGATTTATCCGGATCAAAAGATACCTCGATTTTCATAGATGCAAAAGTCCCTCTAAGTCTGCCTCCATTTAATGAATGTGGATACAATTGTATCCCTATGCTCGGAAGATTTGACACGTAAGGATCCAAACGATATTACTGGTTAATCCATTAGATGGTCAAGCTAGTAAGCAAGCGCTGACTTATAATGCACAGACGTCGTGCGTTGGGAAATGCCTCTTAATCACGCCTAGGAAGAAATTAGTGTTAAGATACATGAAAGTTGGCTCAAGAACACTCTTAATAATAATAATAATAAATTCAGCCTATTAAATGATCAGCTCTTTAAATTAATTGATGTGTGGTTAAAATAACAAGTTAAATTTTATTCATATGGAGCGTTGATAAATGCATTATATTATATGTTTATTCTCTTTATATTTAGTTTATTTTATATGTATCATGTCTTATTATAATAAATAATGATCATATTTAGGTTTAGGACATAAAAAAGGAAATTGAGTGAAATTGTGCTTAAAGTTAGGAAATTTCAGCATGTTTGACTTAGAGCTTCTAAGCTTCTTGCAGATTTTCAGTAGCATTGGCGATAGAATTGGAAGAAGAGGTCTTCAATGCTTTTGTAGAGAAAAACTCAAGCTTTCCAAAATGATATGATGGGTCAAAATCCAAGTTTTTTAGGGCATTCAAACAATATTTCATATTCTAGTCTCGAAAGTTGATCCGAATCCTCTTTGAAGTCTAGATTAGTTACGACGTGTAATTCATAACTAGAGGTTCAGAATTCTAATTGATGCAAAGCCAAGCCCATGGAACCAATTGTAAGCATATCTAAAATTCTTATGCAGGTCTTGAGCGTAAACTAGGCCAATTTGATGGAGGAATTCAGCCACAAAATTGGATTTCTAAGGTTAGGCGGATAGGTTAAGTCGGTGATAGTGTTTTACTCATAAGTCAAGTTGTGAATCTTTGTTTGATTCAAGGCCTAATGTATTGGAAATATGAGAGATAGATCTATAACTTTCTTGAAGAGAGAAAACCCTAATTTGACATGTACCTAATCCATATCCGGCGTAAAAGACAAAACAAGCAATCAATTTTTTGATTTTTAGGAAATAATTTAGGATCGCCAAACGTTTTCCTTCTTTTGGGGGAATTTAAATGGGACTTGTAAAGGCGAAACATTCTCTTCTTCTTCTTCTTTTAGGTTTTTTTTTTTTTTGAATAATTTTTGGGTATTCTTTATATTAATGTCCGGTTAATTTTTTGTAGTTGATTTAAGAGAATTCAATATGTTAGTACAAATTATGAGACTCGTATTTTTAATTGAAAGTATTTGTAACACCCCCAATCTAGAACCTCGTAGGTAGAGAAAATTACCACTCGTTGATCTACATTCGAAGTGGAATGAATGCAAACCAATAAGGCACTATGTCTCGCCTATGACCTTACTAGGTATGGACTACACTCGCGAAAACCTATAAATGACAATAGGTCCTACGTTTCAATTCAAAATGCATTATAAATGTTTTGCATTTTATTATTTTATTTAGAATGATTGGACCGATCGGACTTGATATATGATGCTCGCTTTTTCTAAATTCCTTTTATATTAATTTATAGGAATTTATTTATTAACTCGTCCGTTATTCGAGACTTGATTTTCCTTTATCCATCTTAGTTACTATTCAATGTTATTATTTCCCTTAATTAATTTAATGATTAGAATTTATTAATTGGCATTAACATAAAAAGAGCTAACTAAAAGAAACTAATACTAACTATAACTCGATCATTTCACTAATACTATTTCGTTCCAAGTTCTAGTTACATAGAACTATAATTATTTTCATACAAGACAACTTAATGCCATACACCACAACAATGGCTTATTTACTTATTTACATCACATCACATCACCATTTACTAATTACTTATTCATAGCTTTAACTATTGCATAAAATAAACCCGTAATCCTCGGCACGTAAACCACAATACCGAGCACTAAGATAATGGGTAGTTGAAGGAGGTCCACTTATTGCCG
The DNA here is from genome assembly GCA_963924115.1 of Dovyalis caffra. Classification (NCBI taxonomy): domain Eukaryota; kingdom Viridiplantae; phylum Streptophyta; class Magnoliopsida; order Malpighiales; family Salicaceae; genus Dovyalis; species Dovyalis caffra. The sequence continues at coordinate 6,236,029 of CAWUPB010001184.1, forward strand.
AAGCTACATCCAAAATACACATGGTGCATAAATATCTCGATAATTAGCTCAATAATGAACATTGCCATTATTACTTGTAATGTCTACACCACAAAAAACTAAGTGAGCGACAGTTCAGTAAGTTAATCAATGCATGATGTGCATGTAAGTGAAATGCATATGATAAATTATATGCACGTCTTTTGAAAATCCTTTCTCATGTCATAAAATCCTCATCATAAATCATTTTGAAAATTTTTTTCTGTCTTGGACATGTTCCATTATAGGAACTTTAGGGTTTTCCATGAAATGCTTAGTGATCCGGATCGGTCCGCGAACATGTCCTGTCGAGCCTTGGTGCACATCTCGTACTACTCGATCCATGTAAACCATGAACCATGAATAATGAAAGTCATGAAACCGACGAAGCTCTTTCAAAAACCCATCATCATGAAAGTCATGAAAACCAAGTAACCATAAAATGCTTCTAATTGTTGTTGGAAAAGCCTTGACATAAAATTCTCTTTTTTATGACTTTAAACAATTTTCATAAACTTGACATATTCATGTATGTAATGCAAGTGCATTATGATTATGAATTAGGCTTTACATGCTAGATGAAATGCAATACGCAATATAAAATTTAATTTTAATGATGCATTTTATAACATTATAAACATGCATCATCATAAATATCTTACCCCTTAAATCGTGACCAAAATTTCATGATTCACATTCCAATCACAATATCATTACCACAAGATACAATGGCAACCCACATTTCAACATACGATCGAATAATGATAGATATTCAAACATTACGCAAACGTTCTATATACACATATAATCATACATAAACATACCAATTCACATTTCAAGAACACGCATCACACTAAAATTATCATAGAACCATCAATTGCACAATTATATATCAAATTACTTCAAAAACCCTAATTTAGGCCTAATGGACTAAAAGCCCAACTAACGTAAACTAGGATAGTTTTTCATATTTAACCAAAAATTTCATATTAACTCATTTTTATAGGCTAGTCTACACTAGAATTAATTAATTAAATGCTTAGGAATAAAAAACACTAAACCCTAATTTCTTTCTTAATTGGGCCAAATGTGAGCCTAAGGAAATTAGCATCAATTTCCATCTTTTCATGCAATTTCTCACTTCTTATCATCAATTCAAACTTAAACAACCATAATCAATCAATAGAATACCAAACAAATCAAAGTATCAAAAACCTCCAAATTCTCTCATTTGGTCAAATGCTTTCTCTCTCCTAACCTTTGGAGATGTTGATTTTTTCTTCCTCGAGTTTAAGCCTAATTAACATATTTAGACTTCAATTGCATGAATTTATAGCTCAAAATCATTTCCCTTTAATTAAACCTAACTAAGAACCCCAATCCTAATTTTTACAATTAATTCAATTAAGTCTAAATTGGAGTATCAAACACAAATTGACATGCAATTGAACTTCCTTGTGGTGTAGATGAGATTAACTTACCTAAAGTAAGCTCCAATTTACCCTTGAAAAGTTGAATTATATTAAAAATTCTTATTTTCCTTTTTCACCCAATATTTGGGCCAAGCTCCTTTAGTTTTCTCCTTGGAATTTTTGAGCTTGCAACTTGAAATTTGGACTTAATTAGGTGATTTAGGATGTATAACAATGGTTGGAAGTGATTTGGTGGAAATTGGATGGAAATTTAGCAAGAGTTTGCCTTGTATTTTTCTTTTTTCCTTGGATTTTTTCATTTTCCTTGCACCCATATTTATAGGCTAAATTGGTGGACTTTTGACTTAATCTCCACCCTTAATTTGGTGCAATATTGGCCCTTGATTCTTCTTTTAATCTTCTCCCATCATTTGGTTTAACCCTAACCTTTTATTCTTTTTTAAATTTTAACCCTCTTTCTAGCTCAATCCTAGCCACCTATTCAACCAAAAGTAAACCTTATTTAATGTATTAAGTCAGCAAAAGAGCGAGGAAAATCTCTCCCAAAATTTGCTCCAATTTGGTCCCTCAAATTCTAGAATTTTTTAATATTACCCTTCCATAAGCCCTCTAATTAACAATTGAGGATTCAATATAAAAATTTCTAACTATTTTATAATCCATAAAATTTAATTTGGATTCTGCTAAAGAATTAAGATTTTTAATTTTATTCCATTGGGTGCTTATTGGATTTAATTAGGTCCCTCCATGCCTAATTTTTATTCCACCCTTTTAATAATTTTTAATTTCTTTTCAAATTATATTTGTATATCTTCCAAAGTAATTTATTCAATGTTCACATGATTTTTATACATTCATCTAAATCCTTTAGTTAATTATTTTGCGTAAAAAGTCTCTAATTCCTATAGAAAATATTTCCTAATCATTAAAAAAAAAATCAACCAAGTTCATGGAATATTCCTACACATTCTAAATGTTTTTTCTATATCCATTGGATAATTTTTTTATACCTCTAAAGTACTTAAATTAATTAATTTACCTTAAAAATACTATTTATGCACAATAAAGTTTAAATAAAATAATCATAGATCGTCGGAAAACTCATCTAATGGTATTGAATAATCTAACACCCTTTTAAAAAATATTCTATGCAAATAAATTTTTTTCATGCACACTTATGTTAGCACCTAAATTTTTTCCAAAAAGAAAAATAATAAATAATAAAAGAAGAGAAAATGGACTAAAAAATACGATTAAGGGATGCAATTAAAAAAAAAAAGAAAGGAGAAAATGACCAAAATAAAGTGAGTTTGTGAGATGAAGGACCAAACCACACTTAGTTGAAAAAACCCTAAAAACCTAATATAAAAACCCACTTTTCTCCAAAACTTCTAGATTTTTCTCTCTCTACAAAAAAGCTAATTGCCTCCCCTCTCTATGAAAAAAAAACTCGATCGGCCACATCCAACCAGACCACCCCCATGTGCACCACCGACCAACCCCGTGCATTAGCCTACACGTCCGAGCGTGCTCGCTAGCACTAGCTCGCACCCCCGCGAGCACCAAGCTGTTCGCCAACATGCTCGCACGTGCTAGTCCGTTTGCTCGTGCACTCGTTAGCTCCCGACCAGCGAGCCGGCCCTTGCTCGCACGCTCCAATAGGTAAGTCACCATCTCACACGTCCGATGGCTACCCCGAAATCTAAGTAGCAACCATCGCTAACTATTCAAGCCGGATCCGATCACTAATCGTCATTTTGCCTCACTCGAAGTCTAGATCTATAACGGGCAATCGTCGTTTCTCCCCATTTGACTAAATAATCGATCTCTATCGAGGCTCAAAAAGACCGAATTGACACTAGGTTAATAAGTCGATTCATTTTACTATTAATAGTAATTTGTTTTCACCTTTTTATCATTTCATTTTTATGTCGATTTTTGCCTAATTGTTGATTTTTGTCAATTTGTCAATTCTTATCGATTTTTGTAGATTTGCCAATTTTTATCAATTTTTACATATTTATTGATTTTGCTTGATTTCAATTTTTGCCTAATTTCTGTTTGTCGATTTTTTTTCCTATTTGTTGATATTGTCTAGTTATCGATTTTTGTCAAATTGTCAATTTTTATCAATTTTTCCAATTTGTCGATTTTGCCTATTTATGAACTTTTGCTTATTTGTCGATTTTGCCTATTTGTCAATTTTTGCCTAATTATCAATTTTGTTGATTATGCCTATTTGTCGATTTTGCGTATTTGCCCATTTTGTTTATTTGCTGATTTATCGATTTTGTCAATTTGCTAATTTTGTCTAGTTTTCCATTATTTTCCCGTTTGCCCATTTTTCCCAATTTTGCCTATTTTTACCTAATTGCCTATTTGTCAATTTTGTCTGTTTTGCCTATTTCGCCATCATTTGCCTATTCAACCTTTTTTATTGACTTAGTCTATTTTTTCCTCATTGCCTATTTATAGATTTTGTTGATTTGCCGACCTTGTCTATTTTGCCCATTTTGTCGTTATTTGCCTATTTGCTCATTTTTACTTGTTTGCCTTTTTTTTTTTTTTTTTTTGCCAATTTGCCTATTTTGTCTTTTTGGCTATTTGTTTATCTTTAAGCCTTGTTTTCATGCATGCCATTTAAGTCGCATTAGCCACATATCCTTGCATTCATTATGTGTTTTATTTCTTAGTTATTTATTATAAAGTAAGGACAAGGTCCTTGATCGGTCAAGTCACAAATCACTAGATTAGTGGGAAAATATTTGAAAAATAAGTATAGTCTTTCATCATTAAAAAAATAAAAATCAAGCCGGTGTTGTATGCAATGTAGCTTGTTTTAGGCATGACATGATAAGGTGATTTTTAATCTTACCTACACGTAATAAACTCATTATCCAAGACTCTAAATAGACCAATCATAGGGTTTTCTAGCAACCATAATACTAGGTGGCAAATCTTATTATTTTTTCTCATTTTTCCTATTTTTGGCCTAAACACGTCGCCCTCGCCTCCGATGTCGCCCTCGCGATAGAATGGCAACTCTGCCGAAGAAATACTTAGGGTTAAGCTTTGTATATTATTCTCCATTTGATTTCGATGATATGATGAATTTTTATGCCTATATGCTGATTTGTGTAATTTGCTCGCCTTGTTTAAATTCATGTCTTTCTCGCCATTGTTTGCCTTCTATTTTCCTTTTTCTTTTTTTCTTTTATTTCTTTTTACGTCTTTTTTTGTCTTTATTATTATTATTTTTTTTGGAACCGGGATATAGAATAATGCCTATGCACATACTATACTCATTTTAATTTTTCATGTTTATCACACACTTGCCTTGGGAGTTAAGAAGGTAGTAGTGGTGCCTCGATGGGTTTCACCCTAAGTAAATACTCACGAAATCTCAACTCTTCTCATTAGTTGCTATCGAGTGATAGGTAATCGATAATTTTTCACGTTTATCAATCATTATCTTTAGCAGTCGTAACGATTTTATTATGATTCATCGGGCTTGACGAGATCCCATTTGAGATTTAGATAGATCCTATCCTTTTTACGTAATGACTTAGAACCAAATTTTAGGATCATCAGTCCTTGTTAAATTCATTAGGCAACTCAGATTTATTGAAACCTTGATCGAGCAATTTGGTCACGATGTTTCGGGATGGGTGATAAAAGGATTAAAGTTCAGTCTCGTAATGTCCGAATATCAAAGAGGTTTCGAAGCTTGGCTAGAATATTTCATGGGTTACCGATGAAACATAATTTCATCTTTAAACCAACTTGGGATAATTTTAAAATGTGAAAGAATCAACGATTGGATCCTCTTATCATCCTCACATGAGGGCTATTCCATATTCAACCCCAAATGTCATTTTATTTTATTATAGTATCTACATCTTGTATTTTTTATCTTTTGTCTAAGCGTAAACATAGGTCGACTTACCAAAACTATATTTTCCTTGCACTTTCACCACACTATAGCAAAAAAAAAAAAAGATTGAAAATGAAGAAAGGGCTCTACTTGAGCAAAGTCACCGAAGGAGATAGAGGCATTAAAGGAAGAAGTTGCTAAGCTTATTACTCTGTTGGAACAAAGTTAGTAAAATTGTTTGTCTTAAAAAATTATCATCCAAAGAGAAGTTAGCCGGTCATCGATTTCCCCAAAGGTGTTCACCACCATGACACTCGTCGATCATTTAGATTGCTCGCTCTAGTACCACCTCTTAGTATGCCTCATTCGGAACCTATTGATACTACTAATCATGCCAATTATCCTATACTCGAGGGAGACGTATGATTTTGCTTTTAGATCTTCGAGCTCTACTTTGGTATTGCCTCGGATCGTCCAAGCATCGAAGGCATCAACTCCTAATTTCATTACTGAAGAGCTGGCTAAGGAAAAGATAGCCTCGGGAATCGAAATGAAGAAGGTCACAATCATTGATGAATGTTTAAGAGCTATTAAAGGTGCAAATAAATGTCTAATATCGAATGTGGTGATTCCTCGAAAGTTTAAAGTCCTTGAACTTGCCAAGTACACCGGGAGTCAATGCCCTATGACCTACTTAAAGATCTATCTAAATAAGATGAATGAGGTAGCATATAATGAAAAGCTATTGATCTACTTCTTCCTCGAGAGTCTCGACGGTTCTACTCTCGACTGGTTTATTAATTTGGACTAAACAAAGATCAAGAGTTGGAAGGATTTGATGGATGTATTCATGAGGAAGTACAAGTTTAACCTAGAGATAACATCCAATAGATCGAGCCTATAGTCTATGAAAAATTGCTTAAAGGAATCTGTTAGGGAGTATGCTCAATGATGGTAAGAAAAAACATTTTGTATTCATCCATCCTTTCTTCAAAAAGAATTGTTTACTCTTTTTGTCAACACCTCTAAGGCTCCATATTATGAGTATCTATTGATTAATGGGTCAAACAAGCTGTGTTGAGATAGTGTTCGTTGTAAATCGGATTGAACAAGCGATCAAGTTAGGAAGGATAGCTAATCCTTTAGAATTCGGACATAAAAAGAATAACTTTAGCTAGAGAAAAAACTTAGAGGTACATCAAATTGGAGGATCTTCTTTCATTCCTAGAGGGAAATTGAATAACTCTTGGAGGAATAGCAGTTGGTTCATCCCTCAAAATAACATGCCCAACTTAACTCGTCCAGTTCATAATTCTCATAAAATGCCAATCCGACCAACATAGCTAGACCGACAACCTAAACACCAACCTTCTCATGATATCAAATCCCACATAATCCTTATCAAACAACAAAAAATTTCTACCAAACTACCCAAACACCTAACTTACCCTAACGTCAACTCCAAACTCATTATTGAAGCCTACAACAATTCGTCTACCATTTTCTCATTGGCATAAGCCTAATGAAGTTTGTGTATACCGTAATGGCATCAATGGTCATAGTATTAAGAACTATGTGAGTTTTAAGAAAAGGGTATGAAATTTGATTAATTAAGGCCTAATTGTGTATGAAGATTCCTTAAATCCCCTAAACACTAATTCCAATCCCTTACCGAATTATGTCGCTACTATGGGAGTAGACATGTTATCATCGAGATGACACAAAATCGGATAAGGAGAGGAGTTGAGCGATTGGTTTAATGAAGGGGTGTTTAATGTTTTCAAGACCGAGTGGTTCTCTTATTATGATTATCTTTTCCTTTTTTTCATTATAGCTCATAAGTACATTGTGCCAAAATTTTTATCATGCTTTCATAATAATGTTATTTTATTAGGTCATGTAAATTGTTTTCATCTATGCCTCGCTTCTTTTCACTCATCTTATTTGCATTCTCTTTTTAGGACATTCAATATGATCATATCCTAAAAACACCAAATGATTGTGCTAAAAAAATTATTATTAGCCTAACTTTGATGACACTTGACAAAAAAAGAAGTGTTTTGATTTTCCTAGATTGAGCCATTTTTTTAATAAAAAATAATTTTTATTGTCATAGCATGCTTTTATTATTAATTTGAAGCCGAGAGATATTTATTCGAAAGTATCATTCGTCACTTTATGTTGAATGCATTCAACATATTTCAAAAGTGGTCGATTTTAAAAATATGTCATGTAAATGCAAGGGGCCATTCATTTTTATTAAAACCAAAAATATTGTTTCTTTATAAGCCTTTTTAAGATAACATTGCCTAAGATAATATATTGATGTCCTAAACAAGAAGCCATATGATTTGAGGTCTTAAATGATGATAAGTGGTGCACACTCGGGTCGTGATACCATTTGATTTATCATTTCTTCTTCATAAATCATGATTTTCAAATGAAACTCGAAGCCTATCAACTCAAGTGAGTCGGACTAAAGATGAAGAGATGCCATTTTTGATATATCATTCATAAACAAATTTTACTTTTTGTCATCCCACTTTGAGCCTTTAATAAGTTCTTTCGACAAAAACCTAAACCGGTATCACCCTTCACATTAGAGGCAATTTAAAAATATATAAAATTGATGACGTTCTCCTAAAAATTAAAGATTTGGTTCACATAAATCGAGAAAAGCCTTGATGATTATTCTAGCATAATGAGAGCCAAAAAAAACAAAAAAAAGGCACTAAATGAAAGAAAGTGTCATCTACGTAGCTCTTGTCATGATTTGGAGCTAGAAAAGGTTGTGAAATCTCAAAAATGATATGATGAAAATGAAAGGAGAACTGAGATTGGAAGATGAGGTCAACCATTAAAATGCCAAAGTCGGTATGGCCAAGGCTAAAATAATTTTGATATGTGATCATGTGATCTCGAATCTTTATACCCTCAAACATCTTTTTAGCTTTTCTATATCCTTTTATTCATAAGCCAAAGCCTTAGCTTGTATTATGTACCTTCAAACGCCTTTTTTGATCAAGGATGACTTGCTTTGTATTGATAAGTTTTAACTAGAAAAAACATAAAAAAGAAACAAAAATTTGCTTGTGCATTACAAATCATCATTTATGGTATTGGATTATTAGTTTTCCATTAAATACTTGGGGAGCATGGAACTAATGAAATCAAGATCTTTATAGATAAAACTACTCATTTAAGCCTAATTTCCTTAAAAAGCCTTTGAGCCCAAGAAATCACTTGAGCCTACCCGAAAAGCCTCGGAGCAAAAATAATAATAATAATAATAAAAAATAAAAAAATAAAAAAAATTGAGCCTACCTTTCTTGAAAGCCCTCGAACCCATGACATCCATTCAAACACCTCACTTCCTTTGAGCCAACCTTCGACACTTGTCTTTCTAAAAAAAATGATTTCTTTCCAAGCCTTTGATGTGATTTGAATACATTTCACTCACTTAGACTAAAAAGAATAATGTTGAGGATTCTATCATGACATTTACGTGATATGTTGTGGCTTTGGACCAAATGAATCAAATATTTTCCGGAGCGAGCTTACATTCTTGTAAAAATCTCTCCGATTTCTTTTGCATAATTCAACTTTCTTTGATGAAAATTATTCAAACATACAACCTAATCCATGAAATTCAAAACAATTAAAAGTCAAGTCTTCTAAAAAAAAGAGAAATTAAAATCAAATCAAATCAACTTCATATTTATCTAGTGCAATAAAGAAATCATTCGAGTTATGGTCAAATTTCATTAGAGCAATCATTTCAATTTCGCTTATCTTATTCTTGGTTTGCCCAACATAATATGATTTGCTCTCTTTTACCTCTCAAAATATCCCAATTTTCACAAATATGATTAGTCCCTACAAAAGCCTTTTCTTTGATCAAATGCACAATCCTCGTGATTGACATCATTTATAAAATATAGTGATGCAGCAAATTGATAGATGATAACATGATATGATTTTTGCTCGGGCTTGGTAGATAAGAAGGTTTTTTTTTGTCAAACTTGGCATAAGGTCTTTCTTGATGGATTAAGATGGCAATGATGAAAACTATCTCTATGATTTCTAGGTCAAATTTTTTGATATGTGCTAATAAAAACTCGATCGCTTGAGGTCAACACTATAGGAGGATGAAAGAACGAACAACTACCTATCTAACCATAAGAGCAAATTCCATTTAGATGACATGAACAATAACTAGGTCGGAAATTTTATAAAGGGGCCGTAATCTAAAGACATGTGATTGAGCAAATAAAAATCAACAAGAGTAACTAGCCTAAAGCCTCAAACTTATTTAGATGATGATGACTTACAAATTAGGAGAAGAGGGGAAGTTTATGTTTTAGCAATGATAATTTATGTTTCTTCGATGACAATTAGGTATGTCGCTTACACTCTTATGAATTGCCAAATGAGGGTCACCTTCTTGACCTCGGGGATGGTTACTCGTAACACCCCCAACCTAGGACCTAAAATATTGAGAATATTACCGCTGTTAACCCACATTCGAAATGCAATGAATGTAAGTTAATAAGGCACTATGACCTAATCTTAGTATCTAGTGTGAAGTTTAAACCTTTGAACTCGTACTCATGGCTATTTATTATTTTAAATTCTTTTTTTATTAATTATCGTAAATTTTTTTAGATATAATTCATTATTACTATTATTATATCGCTAATTATTTTTCTTATTTATTATTCTCCTTAATAGACGAGCCTTTGATCAATTTAGTTAAATGTCCTAAGGATACTAGCATGCAATGGACAATTTGAAGTAACTACGCTACTACCGAGTATAGTACCATTTTACTATTAATAATTTGATTACATACATCCACTATTTACATACAAAATCAATTTTATGCCAACTACTACAAAATTAGCTTATTTACTACTGCACCATTTTTCCAGTCACAACGACTTCGTTTCATAACCTTTATTATAGCATAGAACAAATCAGCTAAACCTAGCACATATAAAACTATAGCCAATACCATTAAAATACCATGTAGTAGGTCTATTCAAAAGCTAAATCCCAATCTAAGATATAAACATCTAGTGCATCTCTCCGTAGTTAGCTCCACAAAAAAGTAAACCATGGTACCTTATTTATCTACACCATAAGGAACTATGTGAGCTACAACCTAGTAAGTTAACGTATGCATATAGTGTACATGTATGTATATGTATGTATAAAATATTGGTATATGTATAATAAATCTATTTTCTTGTGTCATAAAACATTTCACAAACAGATCCGAAAATCTTTTTTCTATCTTTAGCTATGTCCCATTTAGGTACTTTAAGGTTTTCATAATATATGTCCAACGAACCAAACCCGTCTACGGACGAGCCCTATCGAGTTTGTAAAAGTGCACGTCCGTACTTGTCCGGCCCTAAATCATTACCATTACTATATAGAAAACCCATAAAGTCTATCCTCAAATTAAACCTCGCAGTCATAAAAATCCTTTTCTTTAAAATAATTCGATCACTATCGAAAACTCATAACATAAAATACGTTTCCATGACTTAAAACATTATTCATGAGTTTTGACATGCATATACATTTTGAATGACAATCCATGTTAACATTGATACTCAACTTCATGTCCTAAATGGTTATGAAACCATGTCATGAAAACACGTATAAAATTGGGTAGTATAACGGCATAATAACATTATCTTCCATAAATCATCCCAATCAAGCACATACCAAATAATCACCATAGCAAGACATAACTTCACAAGTACTCACATTTCAACCATGAATAACACTTATCATTCAAGTATATTAAATACCAATTCAAAGCACAAACAAACATAATATTACACAAAATGACTAAATTTCAACTTTTCTTCACATTAGGCTAACTTTTTATTCTATTGTTGTTTAGTCACTTCCTTTTTCTTCTTAATACCCATTTTACATTCATTATGTTCTAACTTAATTAAAATTTCCTAATTTTGTAGTGGTTGATTAATTGTGGGTATTATTTTCTTATTGGGCCCAACTTTCAACTTCCTTATTTTAGACTCATTCTTGGTACCCACCAAATTTTTATATTCTCCTCAACCTTATTACTTAATCCTAACCCTAAATAGACCATTTGAAGGATTAAGGGTTAAGTAACTTGATATCTAAATTTCTCTCCTTTAGGTCAAATTTTTCTCATTTTCAAATCCTAATAATGAATTCTCATTTGATCCTAAAATTTTAATACTATGTAGCTTAAATATACAGTAACTATATGAATCAATTTGATTGGGTGCAATTTTCTCGCACAAACCCATATTAGGCCTAAATTGGGCCTAAGCCTATATAACCAAATTTCTTCCATTTTCACCAAATTTTCCATTCCTACACATCAAAAAATGCTTATTCAAGTGTGAATTAACCATCAAACCATAAACTAAATGCTTGGAATTCAAATCCTAAAATTCCTAAACTAGACCGAATATAATCCCCCTAAATTAGTGAATTGTAATTCAATTAATGTATATCTTTCATTATAGATCACTAATTCAAATCTAAATAAGCCATAATCAAGTCCTAAAATACCAATTGTATGGAAAAATTAAAAACCCCTAATTTAAGCATTTAGGCCAAATGGTAGCATTGAAAGAACTCTAAGCATTTTTAAGTTTTAATCCTCAATTTCAAGCTTAATCAACCTATTTCAATCCTAATTTCATGATTTTCAAGTCAAACTTCATTTCCCCCAGCCCTAACCCTAATTTTTCTCAATTTATGCAATTAATCAAATCAAAACAATTAAACACAAAATTGGCATGGAATCAAGCTTGTTTGTGGTGTATATGAATTAACTTACTTGTTTAAGCTCCAATTAGACTCTAAAAAAGCAAGTTTTTGAAGGATTTCTCTTTCTCCTTTTTTCCTCTAAATTTTGAATTTGATCTTCTAATTTTTCCCTTAAGAATTTTTGGCTTCCCACTTCAAATTCAAGCTCCTTCCACTCGATTAGAGGTGTTTGAAATTTATTTAAAATATTTTGGATGATTTTTAAGTGGAAATTTTGCAATAGTTTTGTTTGGGTTTTTCTATTTTCTTGCCATTTTTAGTTTTTCTAGCAACAATATTTATAGAGGGAGTTTTTGGAAATTTTTTCTTGATCTCTACCCCGAATTTGGGTGAATCTCAATCCTTAATTCATTTTCTAATTATTTATTTGCATTTGTCTCAATTTTTGACCATTTATTCACCTTTTTTTTTAACCCTTCCACCTTGCTTATTTTTTGCCATAATTTTTAATGCGAGTCGGTCTCATTAATTACCTTGAGCCGGCCAAATTTGGAAGGAAAGTGACAAGTTTTGGTCCTCCAATTTTCTATATTTTTTCATAGCCCATTCTTTCCTAAATCCCTCTTTTATGCAAAAACTCATTTCTAATCCTCCCTTTTTAGTTTTTAGGATTAATTTTTGACCCTTAACATTCCTACATAATTTAATTTAGATTATTAAACTTTTAATTTTATACAATCGAGTCCCTAATTGTTAGAAAAAAAATAATGAAGTAAATAATGAAGAAGTAGAAGAACAAGTTGTTGAAGCTATCAAAATAGAACCAACTTATGATGAAAAGCAAAAGAAGACTCGTGCTTAATGATGAACTAGTTAATTAAGTAGGAAAATTACATTGAGCAAATGAAGTTGGACAACATTTTTTATGTGTCCACTATCTCATTTTTCCTTCCAAATGAGTTCAATAACAATGCTAACAAATTTGAGTTTTTCTTGTTATTATTACTTTCTATTTTACAAGTCTTGTTCATATGTTTGTCATTTTTCATGTTATTTTAAGATTTGAAGATAGGTTTTCTCTAATTATGGAAACATGATATGTTATTTGGAACTAAGGACAAAGCGTCACATAAAGAGAATGTTTGGAAGTGCACTTTTAGTGTCAAACTTAGTACTACTAAATTTATTTTCTCTTTCCTTCTTATTTTTATTTTCTTGTTACATAATCTTTTTGCTTTGTGTGTTTAGTAAACACATCCTTACATTTCAGTTTACATTGGGGACAATGTAAGTTTTAAGTATGGAGGAAGAGATTTAAGTTGATTTTTTTAATTTTTGCATTGTGTTTTTAATTTTTTTTAAAGTTAGTATTTTTTTTCATTTGTACGATGTCTAGAATGTTTCTCCGGTGGTGTTTGAGGAATTATGTACCATAAAATTAGGCAGAATTGAGATGAGAATGTCATAACATGATTAAATGAATAACTTGTATCGTTAGACTAAATATGACTTGGGGTTGATTTTGAAGAGTATTAACTTGTGCTCGTAGACTAAAAACATTCTTAGGTGAGCTTTTGATCCTTATTTGGATCGAAACATTACATGTGAATCTTCTAATTTCTCTTGTTAAGCGATGATTGATTTTTCTAGAACTTGCTTCTAAAGCTAGTCGAGACTACATTTTTGCATACATGCATAAAGATGATGATGACACTTAGAATTTTAAACACCATGCTTAAATAGCCTACCTTATATGTTATCTTTAGTGAGCCCCTTTTAAGCATAATTAACCCTTTTCTTTATGATATTCTATTGTATGATCTTTGAAATGAATCCATCTATTTTATCTACCTTAGTGCTAGTACGAGCATTTGGAATGTGATGACTGGGTCTTGAAAAGGTGTTTGATGATTGAGTGTGGGGGTGTTATATCTTGATGCATATGGTTAGGAAATATGAGAGAAAAGTGAAAAGTAATAAGAAGATGAGCTTTGATGCTTATGTTTATGTCTTGTGCGTTAAATTTCATAATTGTCATATAAAGGGGGAAAAAAAACAAGAATTCATTCACATACGAAAAAAGAGACTTAAGTACTAAACTAGGCATAACATGAGCTTCGACTATCAAAATTAGATGATTCAAAAGCCTAAATTCATCAACACATCTCGGGCTACAACTTTTATGGATATCATAAAGCCTCATTCTATCAGTTTCTAGGTCAAAATTGAGATTAAACTTGAGACTATGAATATGTCCAGATTCGTCTCCGATTGAAAGAAATGAAAGTTGAGAAAAAGAAATGAGAGTGTTTGATGATGATGTTTGGTTATGATTTTGGGTCTTAATTGTTTTATCTACCCAAATTTTACCTTCTTATCCAAATTGTTCCCTACCTTTATCTTATCTCCATTACAATCCTAAATGTGTTGCTTTTTATGTTGAAATGAGTTTCATTTTAAAGATACAAAAGATTTAGTTTCAAATTGGATATTTTTTATTATTGGTTTTAATTTACTCCAATAACTCAAAAATTGTGAATAAAATATCAACTTTTTTTTTAAAAAATATATATATATATATATATATTCTAATTTATGTAATGGTACGTAACTTTTGATGCGATGAAACAGTTTTTTAATATCTATTTCATGTAAGATTGGTTGAACTCAAGTTGGAGAAAACTTTTATATGATGACAAAAATTCATGCCATTGGTGTGCTAATTTCTAATTTTAAAGTTCAATTATATATAATAAAGTCTAAACTTCAAACAAAATCATCGATATATAATTATTACTGTCATAACTTGGTTTTGACCACTAAATTTTATATAAAAATAATAATCCAAAAAATTCTAGAATTTCGAAAAATAAAAGCATCTTGCATGTTTCTATAATTTTAGTTATCTTATAACCATATTGTCGTTTTCCTTTAATTTTGGACAAGCAATGAAAAAAAACAGGAAAAAAACAAGAAACTGAAAATGATATCAGGATGAAATTGAAAGAAAATGACAAACAAAGAGGGCCAAAACAACAAAGAAAAAAACTACTAAGGATTGGAATAGGAAAGGCGAATGAATACAGTGAACAATTTAATTTTTTACCTCATTTAACCTAATGTACAATTTTGTCCTCTAAATTTTCTTTCTTCTTTCTCCCTTCCTCTAGGCACGGTTTCTTTCTCTCATGCCTAGCCAGGTAGGCAGCCATCTTTTCCTTCTTCTGCATTTGTACAAAGTATTCAACAAAAATTTTATTGTACCAAATCTTAGACGACAGCTGCTTTGTATTCCTAAAATTTCTGCCTATGATACAAAGCACACCGTGACAACTCTGAAATTATTTGTATATAACTCTCAACCAATTACAAACTCATAAGATATCTCTGACAAATCATCAGTCCACTCAACCGATACGTACATAGGATACTTTGTACACAAATATTATTATACTCTTAATAATAATATATAATAACCTACCAAGTATGCAATTACTTACTCACAGCCAACAGTAATTTTCATCGAAAAGCATTGACAAGGCAAAAAAAAAAAAAATTCTATTATTTCTTCATCTGAATCTTGACTTCTTGATTTTTGTTTTTATATAATCTTATTGAATAAATTAATCAAATATTGATCAGCTTCCTTTGAATACCTTCAAATGTTGAAGAGGATTGCATATATGCAATATCCCAAGTAGAACTATTTTACTTGTTTTGAGCTTTGATGAGACCAGTACTAGTTGATTCGTCGATGCCCAGGATCGAAATTCTTGGAGTAAATGAAAGAATCATACTTGCAAGTTTGTCGCAATGTGAATTTGGATGATTTGATTTTATTATGAGATCTTAATTAACTGATTGTAAAATTACTTACTAGAGACATTTATTTTTCATACTTTAAATTGCTTTTTGAAAGAAAAAAAAAATTAGAGAACCAGAGGACTAAACATTGAATAATCGTTTAAGTAATTAATATATAGTTAGAACAAATTACCTTCCAACCCTAGGAAAATGGCTTCCCATGATGAAGGCAACCCTAGGAAATTAATCTCAAAATTCAGGTGGGAGTCCAATATTTTTATAATCGCATTGTAAGATTGGTGAATAGATTGTTGGAAGCTATAATTAATAAAATAAAAACTAGAGCTTGTTTATAATATAGTAAAACACAATTAGGAAAGAGTGTAATTATTCTATATTGTTGCTATTATTTTATTCCAGCTGCTCTTACCATTAATTAAGAGCCAATCTCAAATTCTAATCAGGGAACGACAGTCTGGTTTGGAACAACCTTAAGAGGCACTACAGATGGTGATGGAGTAGTGGAATCGGCAGCCTGCTCGCAGTAGCCTTCAAGAATTTGGCCCTCTTCAGTAGTAAAGCCCAATGTATCAATCATGTTAGGCCAGCAATGTTCACCAATGGTCCTCAAAGCTTGGCAACAGCTATGACCAAGTTGAGTCTCACCATTAAGGAAGAAAAGAATAATCTCCCCAGAACATGCTTGTAGTTGCACCAAAGAGTCCCAGCAATTTGGTGACTCTCCTTCTAATTTTAAGCGAGCCATAAGGGCTGAGATTGAGGCCAGTGGTCGTGCCTTTGCCTCGTAGCAGTCTAAGCTGCTGCATGCCAAGAAAAGAATGAACATAAAGAGCTTAAGGTTAAAAGCCATTTCGAAAGTAATATAGAGAGTGATGTTAATTAGATGAGGTAAATATGTGATAAAATTTGTCCTATTGTTGTACAGTATCGCTGAGTGATTTATATAGGAATACAGCATGATGTTGAATCCATTTTGAACGTTAAATTACTTGAAAGTGAAAGGGCTGGAAATGACTAAGACGTGGAGGAAATAGAAAGACAAAAGGGCAATAATCATCCACCAAGTTTCCAATCTTAAATCTAATTATTCCAGTAACTGGCCATAATTAAAAGAAAGCGTTAGTTAACTAGCAGCTAGCTACGAACGGATAAGTAGATTGTCTAATAAATTTACTGCTTAATAAGTGTTTTCTTTGTCTTTTCAGTTGCTTTGTGCTCAGTGTAAATATTCAATAGGATGCTATGGTAGGATACGATAGTAATGGAGGCGAGGTACGAGCTGATATTTTTATGGCCAACTCCTGTTCGTTTCTCTTTTTTTTTTTTCTTTTTTTTTTCGGAAGCAATTTTCAAACCTCCAATGAAAATCTACATGATTTTTTCAAATACTAAATTTCCATAAAGTATATAAGTTATTAAAAATAAAATATTTTACATTTAAGAAATAAAGTTAATCACGTAATCTTAAGGGAAAAAAAACTTAAATTACTTTACATATATGATATTGAAATAGTAATAATATATATCAATTCAAATATTGAGATTTACTCGAGATCCAAAAATACCTCTGTTTTCATAGAAGCAAAAGTCTCTAAAAGTCGGCCTCCATTTAATTAATGCAGGTACAATTGTATCCCTATGCTCGGAAGAGTTTTTCAAATACTAAATTTCCATATAATATATAAGCTATTAAAAAATAAAATATTTTACATTTATGAAATAAAATTAATCACGTAATCTTAGGAAAAAAAAACTACATAAATTATTTTACATATATAATATTGAATTAGTAATAACTAGTTTTTTACTCGCACTTCGCTATGGGCCGAACAAAACATGTCAAAATATTTTAGTTTGGATTTTTGTGTATATTGTAGGTCTACTAAAAATATATAAAATAAAAAATAAAAAAATCTTTTCAATTTTATGATTCTTTTATCAAAATTTTACATTTGACCAATTATTTTGTATTTTAAAAAATTTTCTAACAAAACTTGATTTCTTCTTCTTTATTCGGATTATTGGCTAAAAACTTATTTTGTAAATTTTTTTTCTAAAACTTTAAGACAAATTATCGAAAAAAGACTTTTAATCTTTAGATAAAAAAAATATATAAAATGTTAATTAAATGTTAAATGATAATTTCATTTTTATCATTAAATATATTACATTTTTGCCAAAAACAAAGTTAATTAATCAAAATTATTGGGATAAACCAATAATCTGAGATGAAAGTAGTAATGATAATAATAAATATCAAAAACAAAATTCTTAAAAAGAAAAACATATATAGGAAAGCCCAAAATATTAAGAGTCAGTTTTATTTTAAGTTGGAAAAGTCCAATAAATAGGAAACAATTTTCTTCTCTTTTTTTTATATATATATATATTCCCAATTTTATTTGAAAGTCTGTCAAAAAGCTGATTATTCACTACCTTACTATTGCTACTAAATGGTGCATTATAAATATGTCAGGGAGATTGTTGTTGGATCTATCGGAGCTAAAGTATTTGATGAAGTTCAAGCAAAAATAAATGGTCAAGCTTCTAGATTAAACCTGACACTTTTACAATGCTTACTTCGGTGCCTCTGCTTTCAGTTTTCTTTAAACATAACATTCCCAGCTTGTTATGGAAAGGATTTTTATGAAAATAAGAAGTGATAACACATTCAACCTAGGACCTAATAGATTGAGAATATTATCATCATTAATTCACATTCAAGGTACAATGAATACAAATTAACAAGGCACTATGACTTATTCCTAACATTTTTAGATAAGAATTATGCTATAGAAGTCTAGTAATAATAATTAAGTCCTACAACTTAGTCTAAAATACATTATAAATATTTCACATTTTATCATTTTATTTAAATTCTATGGATTGAATTAATTGAATATGTGACTATCGGTTTTCCTAAATTCTTTTTCTTTTAATTTATATAAATTTATTTAATCATGACTCATTATTATTAATTAATTAATTATTCTTTTTCTTAATTGCCATTTATTTTATTTGGTATTTATTCCATCATGTTGCTTAAATACTCGATGATGCTAGTATGTAAATAAATAATTTAAAGTGATCTACACTAACTATAATTACATTATCATTTTTACTAGTAGTACTTTGATTATATACACATTACTATTTACATACAAAACCAATCTAATGCCATCTACTACAAAAATAGCTTATTATTTATCTACATTCAATCTTTTAGTCTTCCATTTACTCTTCCATTGCTTTAACTATTACATAGAAAAACACAAACATGGCTACAAAGTAAACTAGAATACCGAGTACAATCATCGCTAGTGGTGTTTATGAAATCCATCCTCCAACCACATCCAACGTATTCATGATGGGCAGATCCCTCGCAGTCGGCGCAAAAGTGAAGAGTACCATCTTTACTCGTATTAGCTACACCACAAACATACAGGTGAGCGACAACTTAGTAAGTTAACTAATGCATGTCATGTATATAGATGGCAATACATGTATAAATCATTTGCATGCTCGTGTGAAAATCTTTTTTCATGTCATAAATACTTTTCATGATTTGTTTAAAAGTCCTTTTTCATCTTTGGACATGTCATATTATAGGCACTTCAAGGTTTTCATAATATATGTCCGGTAAGTCAAACTCGTCTACTGGACACGTCTTACAAAGCCTCTAAAAGTGTGCATCCGCACTTGCTCGGCCCGACCCATTACCATTAAAGTATAGAAAACCCATTGCACTCTTTCTCGTAAAATTCCTCAAAGTCATAAAAATCTCATTCCGTAAAACATTTCCAATTGCTATTGGAGAACCATGATGTAAAAAAACATGTTTTTTTGACTTTAAAACATCTTTCATAAAATTGAGCATGCATATGCATTTTATTGAAAATGCATAACCTTTATTACTTCATGAATCGCATGCTATAATGAGATGCATATGTGTCATGATATTGCATAAATTTAATAACATAAATGCACCATAAACATTTTATTAACAAAACCATTCCAAACCATCATCAATAATCATATCATTACATGTCATAAACCAATATAACTTCATAATCACCAAAAATATAAATTTCATACCACATACACATATCAAATACAATAAGTAGCATTCAAAGAGTTCAATTACACATAAATCACACAAATCAAATTATAAACCCTAAAAATCCCATTTTTGGCCGAATGACGTCCATACCTAACCTAAACATTTTCTTCCAACCTTAACATCCACTTCACACATAATTATACTCAATTTAACCCTAGCTTCATGAACTAATTTAATTAATTTTTAATTGACTTATTTTATGTATAATTTTTACTCCCCAAATTTTAACTTTACTTACACAAGCTATATTTTAGGTTTCAATGAAATTTATCATTCTTGTTCATCTCATTACATTACCGTGAGTCCAAAATGATTAATTTAAGAATTAAAACCCAAATCAAACCTAAACCCTAATTTGCCCTAATTACGATCGAATGCCCCATTAACCCTAGCCTAATTATTTTCTTCTCCATTCCTTCCCAAATTATAATACTAGGTCATTTAACTACACATTAACATTAAGATTCAATTTAGCTCACATTCCTCGAACAAATTCATCCCTAAACACTAATTGGACCTTAATGGCCCGAAATTGGGCCTAAGCTAAATTAAGCTATTTTCTTCAACTTTTCTAGAATTTTTCTTTCATACTCACCAAATTATGCTCGTTCAATCACTAATTGACTAGTAGTTCATAAATTGGCTAAAGGAATCAAAACCCCGATTTTGTTAGTTTTGAGCCGAATGTTAACGCTAGGAAATTCATTGATTTTCCTTCAATTTAAATGAAAATTTTTATTCCTAAATACTAATTCACACTTAATCAAGTCATAATTAAGCCATGTAACAACAATTTCATGAAAGGATCAAAAAACCCTAAATTACTAATTTGGGTCGAATGTGTTATCCTTCCGAACCCCATAAATTTTTTATTTCTAATCATCAAATTTAAGTTTAATTAATATATTTCAACCTTCATTGCATAAATTATAAGCTTAATTTTATTTTCCTCAAATTTTCTTCACCAAGAACCCTAACCCTATTTTTTCACAATTTCGCAACTAAATCAAATTGAAGCATCGAACATGAAATTAACATGAAATTAAACTTGCTTGTGATGTAGGTAAAGTAAACTTACCTAATTAAGCTCCAATTAAATCTTAAAAAGTTGGATGATTGATAAATTTCTTCCGCCCTCCTTGCTCCCTTAATTTCGACCTAAGTTCTAAAATTTCCTCTTGATGATTCTTGATCTCCTAGCTTGATTTTCTTGCTTAATTAGTTGATTTAAGGTTTTTATAAGTGATTCAGGTGGATTTTGGGTGGAGATTCCAAAGGAAATTTTGCAAGAGTTTCCTTTGGTTTTAGCTAATTTTCATGCATTTTCTCGAAGTTCTTGCCCTCATATTTATAGCCAATTTTTGGTGGAATTTTTAATTCATCTCCACCCTCAATTTGTTATATTTTGGAGTGATCCTAGCCCTTGTTTTAAGTTTAAATCCTAGCCCTTCAATTGGATAAGTTTTTAGATTTTGACCTTTTTTAATTTTTAGCCTTCCATTTTGCATCGTTCTAACCTTTTCTTTTTAAGTAAGTCAAAACTCATTAATTAAACCCTAATCATAGAGCTGAACTTCAGTTGGAAGGGTGGAGAAGTGTCCAAAATTTTGCTTAATTTTAGTCCCTCATTTTACTTGTCTTTTCTCTAGTTACTCTTCATTGATCCTTTAATTTTTCAATTGATCACTTTAGGTCCCTCTTTTAAAGGTACCTTATTAACTTTTAAACTCCTTAGGTTCATAGATAATTTAATTTATAAGTTCAAAATTTTAATTTATGCATTAGGTCCTAATTTCTATGCAATTAGGTCATTAATTCTAAAATTTTATTTTATGCTTTTCCTAAATTCATTTCTCTTCATAATAAATTAAAATATTTATTAAAAGAATTTAATCATGATTTACATAATTTTTATACCTTCATTTAGGCCTCCAAATTAATTATTTAGTGTAAAAATTACATTATTTCCTATAAGAAATATTCCTTATATATGAAAAAATTAATTTAAATTTTTTAAATACTCCTAAACATCTTAATTATTTTTCTATATCCTTTGAAAAAAATTTTCATACTTTTTAAGTGCCTAATTTAATTATTCTACGTCTAAAACATTATTCTTACACAACAATTTAAATAAAATATTCACAAAATATCAAAAAATTCTTAAAATCACATAAAATAACTTAAAAACCCTCTAAAAATATTCTAATAAAATAAAATATTTTTCATGTACATGCAATATGCTTAAAATAATTATTTCATGTGAAAATTACTATTCAAGCACTATAAAATCAATAAAATATTCATTAAGCATACAAGGACTATTTTAACTACTCGAATGTTCTTTCAAGCCCCTAAAGATTATTGTATACTTTCAAAACATTTCATACATATTTTTAGTATTTAATTGTTACTAAATTTTAGTTTTAGCGGGTACCAATTGTTATAATTTTTGTATAAGTTTCAAGTTTTTTTGTTTTCCACAAACATGAGGGTTCGAACTTGTATAATAATCTAAAAAATTGTTAGAGTTTACAATGTCTAAGTAATAACCAAGTAAACATCAAATTCAAATCTAACCTCTACCTATTACTAATGCATATATTCGTTCTACAATGTTAAGACTTAAAAAAAGCTATCCCGACATTGGTCTTGTTTTTTTTTTTTTCTTCGGATTGCTAACAAAAATTCAATTACGGTGTTTTTTTTCAAGTGAATTTATGTATAACTCACACGAACCCCAAGACTTCATCGCACTTTGATTTTGGTCATTGTTACATCATTTATAGAACCAACACCTCATCTAGTTGTTGATGAGTCCGAATCACTTTGCTTTCTTTTGATAATGAATGTGGGCTTGTTGGGAAAAGGAAGGGTTGTTTCATTACCCAAAATGAACACTATTTTTCACATTCTCTATCGATCTTTTAGGCTATGTTGCACGCATAAAAAGTGAAATTGAATACATTTTAAAACTTCATTAGTAGACTATGACTCTCCTAATGTTGAATCGACTCGTCTCCAATGCTTTACTCGCATTCCACAAGTCCCGTGACCCCTTGCCTGAAGACATTGGATTTGATTGAATATAGCCCTTCCATTACATGTTCTAGAGACATATATCCACTACACTCATGCAAGGCAAAACAAATTGAATGAGAGGTTACCGTGATCATTAGTGTGTGTTTTAAATCAGTATAAAAAAGATTTTAAAAGAGGAAATTTTAAATCAAATCATACCACGAACGAGTAGTGCTACTATCGAATGTCTTTTAGCTCTTTACCACCTTCGTCCCTCTTTCTAGCCACCGTTGATCATCCTAAAAACTCTAGCCACACCCAACTTTCCCATAAACCACCAGCCATCCAACTCTAATAGCCACACCCGATCTTCCCATACCAAACTTCGACCACCTAAACTCATCCGGTAACAACACCCACTACCCTCTTCCACATTAAACCCAGCCACCAAAATCCACTACCAATAGCTCTATTATCCTCCTCTATACCAAACCCCAAGCACCAAAATCGACTATTAAGAGTCGTACACCTATTGGTAATAACCCTCACAACCATCAACCACACCACACTACCTCTAAAGGATAAAAACTTTTCTCCCAACTTCTCTTCCTAGAGGCTAAAACATCCTCTCAAACCGCCATCAAGCCAGCGAAGAACAATCCTATTGTTTTGTCGTCACATTCTCATTTGTTTGCTTAATAAATATGATTTTTACTCTACTTTTTGCTTATGTGTCATAGTTTCCTCAAATCAATTAGTTATGTGCTTAAACACAGAGTGTTCTTGCCATTAAAAAGAAAAAAGAAAAAAACACGAGTCTAGTAGTTTGTGTTTTGATGTATTTTATTATGAGCAAAATTAAGAAAGGGGTCCCTTTTTATATTTTAAAATCTTTCTTGATGTTAGGCTTATGGCTCATATTCTTTGGATACATGGTCAAATTAATATGGTGGAGTATTAACTAAAGATTTTTTATCCATAAAGGATTCTTGGTTCATTAAGGATTTCCTATTCATGAAGAATTTTGACCATTATAAATAGATGAGTAGATGTATGGTTTTAATATGCAAAACACAAGGGTTGAGAGATTTTTTTTTAGTAAGAGTGGGTGTACTAGAGGCTTTGAGATTAGATTTTAATATAAAAATTACAATCATATTCTTATACTAATTTTTCTTATAGTAAAAAATTAATCCCAAGTTTGTAGAATAGACATGATTTTATCAAATTATATTAAATCTTATGTGTCCACTCTTTATTTATTTTTATTCATCTTTATTATATTTCTTTTTATTAAATTTAGTTGTTTATAGTGGTGTCTTAATTCCCGCATTCTTTAATTTTTCTAATACACGAATACTATAGAATGAGATTTTATGGTTTGGAGTTTAAAAAAAACTTGTCCATTTTTGTATAGTTATTTACTTGGTTGATTGGTTTGATTGTACAACATGAATTTCTCTACTTGTTTGATATCTATGACCACCTTTTCAACCTTAAAGTGTTGTGGGTGTCCTTTTGGTGTTTTTTTTTTTTTTTTTTGTCAAATTTAAGTCATATCCTTCTTTTTCTTTCCTCCATTAGGTCAAGAATAATGAGAAACATACTAGGTTTTTGTGAGTTTTGTTGGCATAAAAAAAAGGCACAAATTGTAGCTTTAGTTTGTTAAGATCTTAAAAGTTTGTTTTGATCACAATTTAAGACTATGTGCCGGAGGTTCTTAAAAATCAATCAAACGATTGGTCGATAAATCAATCAAAATACAGTGAGCTAATATTATGACTTGTAAAAGAAATAATCAAACAACTAATAGAAGAATGGAAGTATTGAGAAGCATAAGAGGAGCATATAGCGCTAGCATTTACAAGTAAAGTGGCGGATATGCTCGGTCGTTAAAATCCAAACAAATAGAGTTTTATAGATGACATCTAGTATGCAAGTGAAATATTTTTGAGAGAAAGAGTTCATATATTTGTTTGCTAAAATTCCTAAACTAGGTGGTCAAAGTCCAATCAAATAGAGCTTTAGATGACATATGGTGTGTGAATAAAAGAGTTTAGAGGTTTTTTCACTAAAAATTCAAAAATTATGAAATCCCCTCGAATGATGTGATGTTGATATTTATAATGAATTGAAAATGATCTTACACTACTAAGACCATGCCACATCATCCATATTCAAATAATCGATTTGAGTTGTAGAAAGTTTGGTTATTTTGAGCTAAATTGTTTTAACTTGTTCACAAAAACTAAAGAAAACAACAATTAACATTCCTTAAGTGGATCCTAATTAGAACCTACCAAATCAATCTTCCTAATGAATTTCAAATACAAAGCATGGACACCGATCATGTCAAAATACCTATGTCCATCCTTACGTAATCCAAAGTCATGTGTCGGATGAGGCTATCTTTAGTCTAATTCATTTGTTATGTTGCTTGGATCCATTGCAAAAAAAAAAAATGAATTAGCATATAACAAAATTAGATAAACGACTTAATTAATTTTAGAGGAAAATTAAACATATGCATTTAGTACCCGCACAAATAGTCTTGTCAAGCAAAGGTGTTTGTACAATCATATATGATGAGATAGAGAAAAAAATATTAAAAAATAACCTAACAATAATTGCATACAATGAATGAAACACAAAAAAGGGTTGCTATAAACTTTCCAACCATGGTAAGTACTTGAAAACCTATCATGAGCTCATTATTCAACAAGTTAAAAACAAATGCATCCAGTGCCTCAAAATGACTTTTAACTAATCTTTAGACTCGTAGATCAACTCTTCAAAACTCATGTTTACCTTGCATACTACCAAGGCTATGGTATTCACATAGACATAAAAGGATTGTAATAGACCTAGCATGAGTCTCTCATTGCTCAATGAATAAATAATTATGCATGTGATAGGCTTGCCATGAGCCCCCTAAAAATAAATTATACATGCTATAGATTTTTCATGAGCCTTTTAACGTATAGAAAATTAATAGTGAATACTTGGAGACTTGCCAAACCATGAATCCGTTGCTCTTAAAATCCTTGAAAAATCACTATGGCTTTGACTTCGACATCACATAAAGAAATAAGATATATATATATATGTGTGTGTGTGTGTGTGTGTGTGTGTGTGTGTGTGTCTTTTATTATGGTCAACACTTATTATTGACCGAGTGTTCAACGTCATTTTTTTTTTCCAACACTTGCTACTAGTCAACATTTGCTTCTAATTGACGACTAACTTTTTCTTGATTATTTTTTAAAATTAGCTATCTAGTTTGCAATTCACTTGTAAAAAATTGTTAAAAATCAATTGATTGGTTTTTTAATGGTCACGCCGACTAACACATTAATTTTCAGTGGCTAAGTGCATTAACTTGTCAAAACATTATGTGACCATAATTTTTTATTGTGGTATTTGAATTTTTTTCAAAAAAAAAAAACAAAAAAAGCTAATATAAGTGGAAAACTTGCTTGACAAACAAGTAGCCTCCTTAACGCCGAGCCGTACGCTTTTTCACCTACTATTCATTTGCTAAAAATTTAACTAAGTATAAGTAGAGAACTTGCTTGAGAAATAGATAGCTCTTTAAGTGTCATGCTAGACACTCTATCACTTGCCAATCCTTTATCAAAACTTTAGCTAATCTCTACTTGCTTGACAAGTAGATAGCCCCAAGTGTCATACCAAACGTCATACCAAGCGTCATGTCACTTACCAGTCATTTGTAAGAAAATTGGCTAAGTATGTTAACTTCATTTCCTTTTTAGATTGGCCATGTGGACATGGCAATGGCATAAAAAACAAGACCGAGCATAAAATTTTCAAGGACTAACTAGCATGTAGCTTGATTAAACGAACATAGCATTGCCATTAGAAAGAACAATTAAGCATGAAAAGCTTAGTACCTAACTATCACACAACTTAATCGGATAACTATGGTATTTTTATCAAAAAGAAAAAATAAGCATGAAAAACTCATGACCTAGCTAGCATATAACTTGACCGGATGAACATAGTATTGTCATAAAAAAAAAGATTGAATATAAAAAACTCGTGACCAAACAAACATGTAGTTTGACCGGATAGACATAACATTACTATCAAAAGACAAGTTAAACATTAAAACTTATAACATGACAATGCTCGGTTTGGTCGGATGAACAAAGCATTACCACTTTTCACATGTTGACCTCTCAACAATCGTAAAAAAAATAAAAATAAAAACATGTGTAATGTGTAAATGTAGAGCTGCCACTCGGTTTTTAAAAAATGTGAAAACTAAGAAAACCCTAACACTCGGTCTCAAGAGTTCTAAGTAAGGGGGTTGATTACACAATTATGGAAGATTATAGTCATCCTAGAGTGCCTATGCAATGAGGTTACTTTGTGCTTCTAGCTTAAGAGATTTCATTAATATAAATTATCTTTTTATCTTGATTTATGTGTTTGACTATTTGGGTCTTTTCTAATCAAGTCCTAAGGAAGATGATTTGAAAACCGAAAAAAAAACTCGTCTTTCGCCTAAAATGTCATTAGGCCGTTGAGCACATTTAAGAAGGTAAAAATGAGGACTAAAAACCCATTGCACATTAAATTCTATTCCCACTAAAATCTAAAGATAAAAAATAAAATAAACATGGACTTTGGCCAAAATTCACCTGCCAAACCATAAAATAAATAAATAAATAAAAAGAAGATAAAATTACAAGTCTATAATGACTAAAAAATGGACATATGCCTTAAGCCCATATCGCTCGCCATGCTATTTTAAACTATAAAATTGGATCTAAGGCCAAATTAAGAGTTAAATTTTCAAGAAGAAGAGATTAGTAGCACCATGAAAAAAAGATTAAAAATAAAAATAAACAATACAAATAAAAATAAAAAAATAACAACAAAAAAGTTTGTCATTGGAAAAAAAGTCGATCTCAAGTCCTAAACCTACTTCGTCTATACTAACTTCAACTCGGCATCGTATGGGTTAGGAATTTTTAGGTATCCCATGATTTTTGGGAGTTTAGCAAAAAAAAAAAAAAAAGAATAAAAAGAGAGGAGAAAGTCAAAAGAAGAAAAAGAAAGATGAAAATAATTTGGAAATTTGAAATTTTAGACCTAAAATAATTAAATTAGGGGCTCAACTAAAAAAGAACCTTACAGTTGAAAATACAAAGAAAGAAACAAGGAAAGGGTAGGGGTGTAAAATTTGGAAAAAGATAAGGTCAATGTCAACATTCTCAAAACCTTAACTAATTATCACTATAAAAACCCCTCATCCTCTCTCTCTTAGTGAGGAGGCCATTCATTCATCTACTTTTTCAAAAAAAAAACCTAGAGAGAGAACTTTCTCTCCATCATTCCCATCAAGAAGGAAGAGCCTCTATAAATTAAAAAAAAAAAAAAAAAAAACCAAAGCTCACAACTTCCTCCACAAACCCAATGCCTATCTCCTTTAAAAGCCATCGCCTAGCACCTCTATCTTCTCCTCCATTTCATCCCTCAAACATCCATCAAAACTACCTTAATACATCCACTAAAATGCCCATAAGAAAACTCTCAAAATCCCCTCCCAAAAAAGCCCTCAACTTCCTCCACAAAATCATTACCCATCCCATCCACTTCTCCTTTAAGAGCCATCACCTAATACCTCCATTTTACTCCTCAAAACAACCACCTCAAACCATCCATTAAAACTCCCTTAAAACAGCCACTAAGCCCCCCTCTCGCACACGCACACACACTCATAAAGACAAAACAATCCTTTAATCATCGCTAAATTGTCAGCCCAAGCTCTTCCTCCTCTCTTCTATTGAAGTTGCCAACTCGTCGTCAAGGTTTTAGCCATCATCCTCCAACTTCTAGTACTCAAAACAGACCACAAAAATCATCTCAAAACAACCACTAAAACTATAATATCCCGAATCCATTATTAAATGAATTAAAAATATATTAAGGATGCATGAAACTATTCCGTGAGAATAGGATAGTCACCATGAGGATGCTAGAATATTCAAGTGTCGTTGGATGAATTTTTTGATGTTCAATGAATATTTTCAATGCACAAATAATGCTTTTTCATGTAAATTAATTATTTTGAGTATTTTAAATGTATTTGAAAATTCCTCAAATGGCATAAAAAAAAAACATTATTGAGGTATAGGAATATTCCACACACTTAGGTGAATTCTTTTATGAATAGGGGATATTTTCTGTAAAAATAAGCATATTTTTACACAAGATAATTAATTTAGGGGCCCAAATAAGTGTATAAAATTATGTCAATAATGAATAAATTCTTATAGAAAGTGTTTGAATTTATTATGAAAAACTTTTAAATTAAATCAGCAATGAACTTTAGGAAGTAAATATTTGTTAGGAAAACCTTAAGGGAAGGGCCTAAAGGAATAAATTTAATAACTAGAGAACTTGTGGAAGAGAAATTCTAGGAAAGATTATTAAATTGAGAGACTAAAATTAAATAAATTTGGCAGAGATTTTATCCCCCTCTTTGCCACCAATTTCCTTAATTATTTGATTGTATTGATTGCATTACACAAATGAAGGGTTATCATTTAAATTAGATGGTTAAATGGAAGGCTAAAATTTAAATAAAGAATGGATGGCTAAGATTTAAAACAAATGAAGGGCTTAGATTAAAAGTAAAATCAAGGGCTAGTATTAAATCAAATTAAGAGTGGAAATCAAGTTGACCAAAGAAAAAGTCCAACCAATCCTACCCATATATATGGGTGGTAGAGAAATGGGAAAAATATTGAAAAAATAGCAAAATACAAGAGAAATTCTTGCAAATTTTTCATAGACCTCCACTTAAAATTCCATCTAAACACTTTTAATCACCTAAAAACATCATTTTAAGCATAGAATTCAAGTTAGAAAATAAAAAATCCCGAGGAAAAATTGAAGATTAGGTCGAAAGTTTGAAGAAAATGGAAGGAAGAAAAATCTCAAAGGAAACCAAGCTTTCAAGGGTTTGATTGGAGATTAAAAGGTTAGTTAATCTACAACAAAAGGATATGTTTATTGATGCCAACTATGGATTTAGAATCCTTTATTTATGTTTAATTGAATTAATTAAAAATTAGGGCTAGGGTTCTTAGGAAAAATTAGAAAAAATAAAATTAAAGGTGAAATTGATAAAATTGAAGTTAGCAAATGTTAATTGAGCATGAAAACAAGTAATAGAAACAAAAAAATCCTTAGTCTATCATTTGAGATAGTTTTGGCCCAATTTGGCAAATTAGGGTTTTTTTTTTTTTTTTGATCTTTTGGATTAATTAATGATTAATTGGTTGTTTATGTATTGTTATCATGCAATTAAATGATTTGGCATGAGAAATTGCATTAAAAATTGAAAATTTCACCTAACTAAGCATACATTCGACCCAAAACTCGAGGAAATTAGGGTTTTGATTCCTTTGTTTGTTTGATGAATTATTGATTGGTTAGGAGTTATCTAAGTGTGAACGAGTGATTTAACATGAGAAATGGCAGAAAAATTAAAAATCTCATCTAGTTACAATAAGGCCACATTCGGCCCAATTTAGGAAAAATTAAGGTTTTGTATCTTTTCATTTATTTAAAGATTAATTGGTGGATTATGTGTTATTATCATGAAATTAGATGGTTTGGTATGAAAAACTTTATTGGAATTGAAAAAATAACCTAGTTTACCCTAGGTATAGTTTCAACCCATTTGGCCCAATTTAGGGTTTGTAGTGCATTGACTTTATGGAAGATTAATTAGTTAAATCCATGTTATTAAAATACATTTAGATAATTTGAAATATAAATTTGCATTGAAATTGAAAATTTTACCTAGCTTAACTTAGTAACATATTCAACCATATCGAGAAAGATTAGGGTTTATAGTATAAAAAGGGTATTATGGTCGTGGTATGATTTATATGTTGCCATTGCTGTGAATTATATGATTAGTACATGTGGAAATTGTGAATTTGATGATTGAAGAAGTATAATGTTTTGTGTTTATTGCCAATGTGTGGTTATATGATGTTTAAGTTAATGGTTCCATGGTTTGGAATGTTTTGAAATGGCATTACAAGGTATGGTTATTATGGGGCAATTGTAGTATTGAGATATGCATTTTTATGGCATAAATGCATATAACATTCATGGCACGCATTACACAAAATCATGATAATTATGCATTTACATTAAAATGCATATGCATGCCAAGTCATGAAAAGGATTTTATGGAAAGGATCTTCCAATAGCAATTGAAAAATATTTCATGGTCGTAAGGTTTTTCATGACTTTCATGATAATGGTTTTCATGGTTTTATGAAAAGGGCTTCACGGGTTTTCCATGACTTTCATGGTTCATGGATTTCACGATTTTCATGATCCCCGCATTTCCTTTCGAAAAGTTTCTTCATATTGGGAGAATTGGTAATGGCCTCAATAGAAGGAAATGGCATTTCTCACTAGCGAAACTAGAAATGGCCTCGACTCGTGGAGGAATTGGTAATGGCTCCATAGAAGAAATGCTCGGGGAGAGAGGATCGGGGTCAAGTAAGTGCAAACATGCATTTTTAGAGACTCGACAGGATACATCCGCAAATCGATCCGGTTCTTTAGACATATCATGAAAACCCTAAAGTCGAAAGATAGGACATATCTAAAGACACAAAATATTTTTCAGAATGAACCCGAGGAGGATTTTATGATGTGGAAAAGTATTTTTCAAAAAAATACAAATAATTTATTATATGCATTTCACTTACATGCACGTCATCCATGAATTAACTTACCGAGAAATTACTTACCTAGCTCTTGTGGTGTAGGAATCAAAGGTAAGATAAATGGCAATGTTCTCGATTGACTTGACTATCGAAGGACCACTCCCAATGGTTCGTCGTGTGTATCTTATGTGCATATGTAAGCTGGACCTCCTCCTTACTCGTTGTTTTCTTAATGTCTCGTTGTTTTAGCGTACGTACTCGGGCTTGACATCTTTATTTTATATGATAGCTAAGATTATGAACAAATTAGTAGTTAGTTACAAAAGAAATGGATGTAAATAAATAAGTCATTTTTTGTAGTATGTAGCATAAAACTCGGTATGTATAAAATATAAGGTAATTTGTATGCTAACCAAAATATGGACATGTTAGTAAAGATATGATAATATAGTAGTAAGTGGTATTAGATTCCTTTAATCATTTATTTATATGCCAACGTAAATAATAAAAGGTGATCACTAAAATAATAAGGAAAGTAACAATAATAAATGACTATTAATAAGGATCAAAGGAAAGTAAACACCAAATAACAAGTAATAATTAAATAATTTATACAAGCTAATAGAAAAAGAATTTGAGAAAACCAAGCATCATAGATCCAGTTCATTCAATTCAAGCAATTTAAATAAAATGTGAAAATTTTATAATGCATTTTGGACTGAAATTTAGGACCTATCCATCATGGTTAGGTTTTTGTAGCTAAATCCATAACTAGTGTTACCATTGGAAAGACACGAGTACCTTATTGATTTGCATTCGTTGTACTTTGAATGTAAGTCAACGACAATAATATTTTTGATCCGTTAGGTCCTAAGTTGGGGTGTTTACAAAAACTCCCTCAAAACACCCATTAAACCCCCCCCACCGTAAAATGTCCCCTCAATCTCCTCCAAATTATCGGCCTAAGCTCACCTTCCTCACCTCTATTAAATTCATCACTGTTATCCAAGTTCCATCCATCTTCCTCTAACTTCTAGCCCTCAAAATAGTGATTAAAACCCCTTTAAATTAGCCCTAACCCCCTCCCAAAACAACCATTAAGACCCCTAGAAACGACTCCTCAGTCTCCTATAAACCATCGGCCTAAACTCCTACTCTCCTCCATTGAAACCCCTAACTACTCGTCCATTTTCTAACCCCAAATCAACCCACTCGCTAGCCCTCAAAATAGCCACTAAAATCCACCATAACAGCTCCTAAATCCACCAACTTCCATCCTTGAAACACCCCCTAAAACTCGTAACAAACAACCATCAAAACCTCCATAAACAACCTCTAAAAAATCTATAATTTCTACCATCATTTTTCAGCCTTATAGTCGCGAACTTCCAGCCTCCAAAACATCCTCAAAAGAATCACAAAACACCCTTAAAAGAATCCTAAGATTTTAGCCAAACAACCTTAAGTTGTCCCAAGCAAAACCTCTAAGACCATCTTTGAAACCTTAAGTCGAAAGTTCAATTAGAACATAACAATGATTATTTCAGCTAAGTATTGTATTTAGGTCTAAAATATCTTTCGAAACTTAACCAAAGAAGGTGGTTCAAGCAAGTAAACAAAGAGAATCTTGACTTGATGAGCCAACCTTCCCTACCTCTAATTGACAATATTGATTGTCTCCAATAGAGGTTAAAGAAGGGATTTTTTTCTCAACATAAAAGGCATCTTTGATATTCCTAGAGGGATTTTTTTGTCTCTTTAGCCAACAAGGTAAGTCCTCAACATCACCCATATCACATTTACATTTTAAATTGATATTATGGAAGAATGTGATGTCGTAAGCTCGTATATGAGTTTTGAAAAGCATTTAGATACACCATTTGTCTCGTGGCGATGAGTTGAGGTGAAACTAGGGAAAAATGGGCAAAGATTATTAGAGTTGCCACCTAGTATTACGATTATTAGGAAACCCTATGATCGATCTATTCGGAGTTCTAGATAAGGGGTTTATTACGTGTAGGGAAGATTCAAAATCACCATACCCCGTCTTGCCTAAGGCAAGCTGCATTGCATACAATATTAATTCAATTTTTGATTTTTTTTAATGATGAAAGACCACTTATTTTTCAAGCATTTTCCCACTAGTCGAGTGATTCGGGACTTGATCGGTCGGAGACCTCGTCCTCACTCTATAATGAAGGCCTAAAAATAATGAATGCAAGGATAGCAAAACAAATAAAATTAATTGGATAGAAATTAACAAATAGACAAAATATAGGCGAGACTTGGCAAAATGGATAAACATGCAAGTGATGATAAAATTGGCAAGATCGACAAAAATCAATGATTGGGAAAAAATTAGCAATTAGGAAAAAAACAAAATCAGCGATTCATTTAAACATAGGAAAAATTTGACGATTTAGTCAAAAACCAAAAAAAATTGACAACTTAGCAATCATAGGCAAAAATCGACAATTAAGGCAAAAACAAGTAAAAATAGGCAATTTAGACGATCATAGGAAAAAATCAACAATTAAGGAAAAAATAAGTAAAAATAGGCAATTCGAGCGATTATAAGCAAAAATCAACGAGTTAAGACAAAAATAAGTAAAAATCGAGAATTCAAGCAATCATAAGTAAAAATGGGCAATTAAGGCAAAAATAAGTAAAAATCGATAATTCAAGCAATCATAGATAAAAATCAACAATTAAGGCAAAAATAAATAAAAATCGATAATCCATGTAAAAGTAAAGTAAAAATCGACAACGTAAGCAATCATAGGCAAAAATCAATGAAAATTGACAATTGGACAAAAATTGACAAAAGAAACAAAAATTGACTAAATTAGTTGTCTTGACGTACATGATTCATTATGTGATGAAAACATATTTACATGAAAAAAGTTTAAACTTGTTTGATTCGACATTCTATCCTTTTTTAGTAGAATTACCACGTAAGATACGTTAAAAGATAATGTATCGAATAATAACGGGTATCCCACAGATCCAAACCAACACATCATTCACCAAATCACAAAAATCAATAATACACCATACAACAATTCAAATAAATTACACATAAATCACGGATCAAATTAATTAATAATACAATTAATTAATTAATTATAGGAACATATTGATATGAATCACATATAATACATGTTAAAATAAAAAAATAAAGTAAAATGAAAACTAGAAAAAATTATTGTAAAAAAACAAAGGAGGCAACCTGCTCGGTTGAATTTGGGATCCCTCGGACTCTTTTCGACCCCAATGGAGATTGATATTCGATCAATCGAGGAGAAAAAATGACTAGGAGTAGCAGTTATCGGATATGAAAACATCCGGCTCGGCCGACTACTAGAGGCACTACGAGGCTTCGACAAGCGCCGTCTGGTAGGTACCGGCACCGACGCCGGGCCTAACTAGCGAGAACAAGTGCTTCGGATGGACGTGCGTATTGGCTCGCGATGCGTGCGGGCGAGCCGTCGCGAGAGGGCGCGTGCTGGTTGCTCGGAGCGTTAGCGAGGGCCTACGCGTGAGGGAGTAGGCATGGCAGAAAAGGTGTTGCACGTAAGAGAGAGGCTTGGGGGAGAGGGACTGTGTGGGGTGCTTGTGCTTGGGCGAGATGTAGCTTGGGCGAAGGGTTGGTTATGGTGACTACTTGTTAACCGGCGACTACTACGGGCGTGGGTGACTCGCTGGACGGCTGGGCTCCGCACTAAAGGCCGCTACAATAGGTTGGGTCGTAGGCTAGTGCCGTAGCGGTCGTGTGTGGCGTTGAGAGAGGGGCCGAGGGTTGTGGCTAGTGGAGGCATGAGTGGTGGTTCAACATTAGCAAGTTGTGGTGAGGGAGAGCTACGTGTTTGGTGCGGTTATGGGTAGAGGCTAGCGGCTAGGGTTGTTTTTTGGAGGAGGTGAACAGTCATCCCCCACTTTTTGAGAAAAAATGGCTTTTATATTGGTTTTTAGGGTTTTGGCTAAAGTTTGATTTGATCCCTCATCTTGCTAACTTGCTTTATTTTGACCCTTTTCTCTCTCATTTTTTAACTCGTATCCCTTGATTATATTATTTTTTAATCCCTTTTCTTTTCTTTTTTTTTTTTTGTAAAATTTTTATACTTTGAGAAAATTTTAAATTTTAACGATCGTCCCCTCTTTACAATGCTTACTATGCGAAGTCATTGAAAAATTAATTTTTTTTAGCTTTACATAGTAAGCTTGTAAAGAAAATCATAGAAAGGTGGCAACGAAACAAATCAATCAACAAACAATTAAGTTAATTCGCAATAGTGTAAATGACGTACTCGGTTGTCATCGAACCCACATAAATTGTCATTGCCAAAACATAAACCTCCCCTCTCTTTTCATTTGTAAGTGATCATTATCTAAATAAGCTCGAGGTTTTAGGCTAGTGCTCTTATTGATTTGTCTATTTAATCATATGTCCTTTGATTATGTCTCTTTTTTTTAGGTTCGACCGAGCTACTATTTCATGTTGTCCGAATGGCATTTGCTCCTATGATTAGGCGAGCAATTGTTCATTCTTTCACTCTCTTGGAGTATTTCCTCCTAGTGTTCGATCTTTTGTCGGTAAATATCAAAAATTTTGACCCATAAATCATGGAGACAGTTTTCATCGCCGTCTTCTTAATCAATCGGGAAAGACCTTACGGCTAGTTTCACAAAGAAAACCTCCTTGTCTACCAAAGACCTTACGCCTAGTTTCACAAAGAAAGCCTCCTTGTCTACCAAACCCGAGCAAAACTCTTACCATGTTATCATTTATCGATTTACCGTAACATCATGTTTCATAAATAATATCACTCACGGGATCGTGCATTTGACCAAGAAAAAGGTTTTATAGGGATTTATCATATCGGGCTATTTTGAAAGATAAAAAGGCAAATCATGTCATGTTGGGTGAAGCAAAAATAAGATAAGCGAAGTTTAAATGATTGCTCTAATGAATTTAGCCATAACTCAAATGATTTCTTTGTTGCTCTGGATAAAATTGAAGTCAACTTGATTAGGTTTTGATTTTTTCATTTCATTTTCTAGAAGACTCCACTTTTGGTTGTTTTGACTTTCATGAATTAAGCCGTATATTCAAATAATTTCCATCAAAGCAAGTTTAATTATTCAAAAGAAATCAAAGAGTCGTTTACAAGAATGTAATCCCATTCAAGAAGACATTTGGTTCATTTGGTCGAAAGCCAAAACATATCATGCAAATAACGTGATACAATCCTCATGATGATCCCTTTTAGACTAAGTGAGTGGAATGTATTCTGATCATATCAAAAGCTTGGAAAGGAATCATTTTTTTGAAAGACGAGTTTCGAATGTTGGCTCAAAGGAAGTAAGATATTCGAATGGATTTCATTGGCTCAAAGGCTTTTTTAAAAAAAAAAAAAAGTAGGCTCAAATGAATTTTTTTTTTTTTTTTTTTACTCAAAGGCTTCTTAGATAGTCTTAAGTAGTTTCCTCGGTTCAATGGCTTTTTAAGAAAATTAGGCTTGATTGGATAGTTTTGGTTAGAAAGATCTTAATTTTTGTTTGCCTCTAAGTATTTAATGGAAAACTAGTAATCTAATACCATTAATGATGATTCGTGATGCACAAGTAATTTTTTTTTAAGTTAAAACTTATCAACACAAAGCAAGTCATCCTCGATCGAAAGGGCTTTTGAAGGCACGTAATATAGGCTAAAGCTTTGGCTTATGAACAAAAGGATATAAAAAGGCTCAAAAGGTGTTTAAGGGTATAAAGACTCGGAATCACGTGATCATCCATCAAAATTATTTTAGGTTTAGTCGCACTAACTTTGGCATTTTTATTGCCGATCTCATTTTCTAATCTCGGTTCTCCTTCTTATGTTCACTCATAGCATTTTTTTGGATTCCATAACCTTTTCTAGCTCTAAATCACGATAAGGACCACTTAGATAACACTTTCTTTCGTTTAGTATCGTTATTTTTTTGTTTTTTTTTTTTGACCCCATTATTCTACAATAATGTCAAGGCTATTCGTAATTCTTATGACCTAAATTTCTACTTCTTAGGAGAACATCATTGATTTCATATATCTTCAAATTGCCTATAATGTAAACGATGACCCCGGTTTGGATTTTTATCAAAAGAAATTATCAAAGGCTCAAAATGGGATAAAAAAGGATAAAACTTATTTGTGAAGGATATATCAAAAATGATCTTTCTTCCTCTCTAGTATGACTCATTCATGTTGATAGGCTTTAGTTTCATTTGAAAATCATGATTTATAAAAAAAAAATGATAAATCGACTGGTATCATAACTAGAGTGTGCACCACTTATCATTACTTAAGACATAAAATTATTTGGTTTCTTGTTTAAGACATCATTATATTATCCGACTTGTCTTAAAAAGGCTCATAGAGAAAAGTTGTTTTTGGTTTTAGTAAAAAAGAATTTCCCATTGACACTTGTGTGACATGTTTTGACAATCGATCACTTTTGAAATATATTGAATGCATTCATCATTTTACTTCTTCCGACTTGGATGGCATAAAATGACGAATAATACTTTGAAATAAACATCTCTTGATTAATAATAAATCATGCTAAGACGGTAGAAATTTCTTTTCTATGCGGAGAAACGACTCAATCCATGAAAACTATAATGCCCCTAACTCACTTACTATTTCCAAATAGGAGCGACTAGGTTCATTACATTATTAAGCCTAAAATCTCAACTAGTTCCCTATGATATATAATCGAAATTAAATAAAATAGTAAGTAGTGGAATACGTACAATAAAATTTACATGGTATGAATAATTACAATCACAAGGATTACAAAATATCTACGATGCCATTTACCCACAAATAGACACCGTGTCCTTTATCTACAATCAAAAGAGATTCTTATATTTTCGTGTAACACATGAGCTCATTTTTAGTGAAAACCGACAACATCCTCAATCGAACTATCTTTACCCTTACTCGTTACACCACACAATTATAACAATAGAATGAGCCAAAGCTTAATAAGTAGGGTGACACACGTGATATCCAATACTTTTCTATTTCTCTCGCCTTCACCCATCAATTTTAGTTCGGGTACCACTAGGTATTAGCAAGTCCGCTCTAGTTTCATCTCTCGATGATTGCTAAATCACCTACCGCTAACAACGAAATTATCCCTCGTTTTAGCACATGGTTAGCGGGATTATCCATCGCCTAATGGTGTAATCAAGTAATAGAGCACGCACACAACTTCATTACTAATATCCATTTAATCCAGTTCGGTTACCGAACCTCATCAATTCTCAATTCAATCCACCCCCAAATGCATATGATGCACATGATATTTTAATTATCACATCCATCCAATCATTCTCAAACCAATCTTGAAATCCAATCCACACATAGGATTTCATTTATATGTCATATATCTTACATAGTATTCACCCAAGGAAATCAATTACCACCAATTAGTATTAATCAATCCATAAACTTCACTTTGTACGTAAGTACCTTCCTTTCGTATAATTAGTAAGTCTTATTATAGATTTCATCCTACCACTTAGCTTACACAAACATTAGTCCTAAGGACCAAAGAGCGGTTAGTTTGATGAAGAAGTGCCTATTGTTTCCAAGTCTCGAGTGGTTCTTTTATTATGATTATCTTTGCCTTTTTATCCTTACAACATTATGTTGAACTTTTTATCATGCTTTTCCGATAATGTTATTTTATGGGATCGTGTAAATTTTTTCATCTTTGCCTACTTCTTTCCATTCATCTTATTTACATTCTCTATTTGGGACGTTCAATATGATTATATCCTAAAATCACTAAATGATTATGCTAAAAATTATTGGCCTAACTTTGATGGCACTCGAATAAAGAAAAAGTATTGTGATTTTTGTAACTCCCATGAAAAACAAATTCCCTTAACTATATATATATATAAGGTGTAGTTCATGCAAGATTTTATATTTTGTGATGTTACTATATTTGGTGTTTATGTAAGTATTTATGGGAATAATTTCGGGTAATTTAATTGGTTGACATTTATTTTTCATCACATATTTAAAATATGTTATGCAAGTGGAAATCATTTAAGTATGATAAGAATGCTGAAATTCTTGGACCAAAATACCCTAGGAATAATTTTCAATCCCATCACCTATCCTTTAAATGGCAACTTGACACCTAAGCTTCTCAAATCTTCCATTACTTTACACCTCATGTTCTTTGACCAAGAAAACCCACCACCTAAGCATCCATTGCCTTCCATTACTTTACACCTTACCAACTTAGATTAGGACACTTGTTAAGATTATTTATGAGGGAAGAAAGTTGAATATATATATAAGAAAGAGCTAAGTATGGCCGGCCACTTTTAGCAAAATTTTAGCTCACTAAAAGAGAGAGGAAAGCTGAATTGGAAGAAGGAAAAGAGAGGGAAAAAGCTAAGAGATTTTCTAGGAAGCTTGAATCAATGGAAGTAGGTTTTATTTTACATCATAAGTTTGAGTTCTAAGTGCTTAATTGATGTGAATGACTTGAGTTGTTAGTTATGTTATCATGGGTTGCTTATGTTGATATTGTGTGATTAATGGTTTGACTTGAATTTATTGGTTTATATTTGATGAATTATTGAGATGTTTACTCATTTGAGCCTATAAATCTTTTCTTTAAGTCCAAGTATTTGTTGTTAGGTTTGGTTGGTGAATGGATGGGTTTGGACCAAAATTAGTTAGAGTGAACCTTGGTGGATGGATTCCTAGGTTCCCTAAAGGAAACCATTCGGCCTACTTGTCCAAATTAGGGGACTCGATGCTTTTATGTGATTGGTGTTTTAGAGTTTAATTATAACTTAATGAGGTATGGATTAGGGTGTAGGAATGGAAAATTGTACTTCAATTGGAGGAAAATTCATACAAACCCTTAGGTTACATTCGACCTAAATCTTAATTTTTAGGGTTTGAGTTTCACTTATCCAACTATAGAATGGTTGGTTCAATTGTGCTTGGATAAGTATATTTTGATGTGTAGATAGGTAAAGCTTCAAGAAAATTTGAATTTATGGCTTAAAATTGTAAGAGCTAAATTTAGCCATTAGGGTTAAAATTCGGGTTAGAAAAAAATTACACCTTTAGTATGTTTTAAAGTGTAGGGAAGATTCAAAATCATCCTACCCCGTATTGCCTAAGGCAAGCTGTATTGCATACAATATTAATTCAATTTTTGATTTTTTTAAATGATGAAAGACCACAAGTTTTTCAAGCATTTGCCCATTAGTCGAGTGATTCGGGACTTGATTAGTCGAGACATCGTTCTCACTCTATAATAGATGGCTAAAAATGATGAATGCAAAGATAACAAAACAAATAAAATTAAATGGATAGAAATTGACAAATAGGTAAAAAATAGATAGACTTGGCAAAATGGATAAACGAGCAAGTAATATAAAATTAGCAAGATCGACGTAAATCAATGATTAGGCAAAAATTGGCAATTGGGAAAAAAAATTAGGGATTTATACAAACATAAGCAAAAGTTAACCATTTAGACAATCATAGGCAAAATCGATAATTTAGACAATCATTCGCAAAAGTCAACAATTTAGGCAAAAACTAGTAAAAATTAACAACTTAGGCAATCGGAGGCAAAAATCGACAATTAAGAGCCAAATAAGTAAAAATAAAAAATTTCGATGATCTTAGGCAAAAATCGATAATTAAGGGAACAAAAGCAAAAATTGACAATTCATGCAATCATAGGCAAAAATCGACGAGTTAAGGCAAAAATAAGTAAAAATCGACAATTCAAGCAATCATATGCAAAATTTGGCAATTAAGGGGAAAATAAGTAAAAATCAACAATTCGGACAATCATAGGCAAAAATCGATAATTCAAGCAAAAGTAAAGTAAAAATCGACAGCGTAAGCAATCATAGGTAAAAATCAATGAAAATTGACAATCATACTAAAGTTGATAAAACAAAAAAAAAATTGACTAAATTAGCTATCTTGACGTACATGATTGATTATGTGATGAAAACAGATTTACATGGAAAAAGCTCAAACTTGTTTGATTCGACATTGTGTCTTTTTTTAATAGAATTACCACATAAGATGCATTAAAAAAATATATATGTATCGAACAATAGCAGGTATCCCACAATCCAAACTAACACATCATTCACCAAATTGCAAAAATCAATAATACACATCAAAACAATTCAAATAAATTACACATGAACCACGGATCAAATTAATTACCCAATATAATTAATTAATCGATTACGTACACATACCGATACGAATCACATATAATACATGTTAAAATAATTAAAAAAAATAAAGTAAAATGAAAAGTGAAAAAAAGATGACTCGTAAAAAAACAAAGGAGGCGGATCGATCAATTGAATTTGAGATCCCTCGGACTCTTTTCAACCCCGATGGAGATTGATATTCGATTAATCGGGGAGGAAAGATGACTAGGATTGACGGTTGTCGGATCTAGAATGTCCGGTTCGAGTGGTTGCTAAAGGCGTTGCGAGGTTGCTGCGGCGAGTGCACCGGCATTGGTTGGCCTAGAAACGAGTGCCGGCTAGACGCGAGGACCGGCTCG
The DNA here is from genome assembly GCA_963924115.1 of Dovyalis caffra. Classification (NCBI taxonomy): domain Eukaryota; kingdom Viridiplantae; phylum Streptophyta; class Magnoliopsida; order Malpighiales; family Salicaceae; genus Dovyalis; species Dovyalis caffra. The sequence goes on from CAWUPB010001184.1 coordinate 6,278,450, forward strand.
CGAGGGATGCAAGCAAGCTATTGCTTGGAAGGCGCACGCCGGTGGCTTGGAACTTTAGCAAGGGCGCATGTGCGAGGGAGTGAGCTTGGCAAAAAAGGTGTTGTACGCGAGAGAGGCTTGCGCGAAGGGGTTGTGTGGGGTACTTGTGTTGGGCGAGAGGTAGCTTGAGCGAGGGTTGGTTGTGGCGGTTGCTCGTTGGTCGGCGACTACTATAGGCATAGGTGAGTGCTAAAGGGCTAGGCTATGTACTCGGAAGCTGCTGTAGCAAGTCGGGGCGCGGGTTGGTGCTACGGCGAGTCGTGTGTGGCGTGGAGGAAGGGGTTGAGGGTTGTGGGCTGGTGGAGGCATAAGTGGTGGTCTAACGTCGGCAAGCCGTGGGGAGGGGAGCCGCATGTTTGGTGTGGTCGTGGGTAGAGGCTAGCGATGGCTAGGGTTGTTTTTTAGGAGGTAAATAGTCATCCCTCACTTTTTGAGAAAAAGTGGTTTTTATATTGGTTTTTAGGGTTTTTAGCTAAAATTTGATTTGGTCCCTCATCTCGTTAACTCGCTTTATTTTGGCCCTTTGCTTTCTCATTTTTCAACCGCATCCCTTGATTATATTATTTTTTAATCCCTTTTCTTTTTCTTTCTTTTTTTTTTGCGTTTTTTTTTTTTTGTAATTTTTTAATTTTTTTGGGGAAAATTTTAGGTACTAAGACCATTGTGTATCAAACTCAAAAAGGTCGAAGACCTCAAGTATTTTGAGAAGTAATAAGATTGGTGCTCAATGCTCGTAATGGAGCCGAGATGACTAATTATGAGTTTTAAATTTTAATGGTTTATCGAGGATGATTGTTGATTTCAATATGTGCATTTGAGGATGATTTTGCTTTTGTGATGTGGTTTGATTTGAATGTGATATTCATGACATGTTTGTTGTTCATATCGTGTTTGTTTGTCCTAATGATATGAATGAGAGTTGTTGATGGCTTCTCACTTATATGGACGAAGTCACTCGGTTACTTCCTAATCTTATGAATCGAAATTAACGATGGCTTTTTACTTGTATGGATGAAATTACTAATGACTTTTTAAATCTTTTGAATCAAAGTTATCGATGACTTTATACTTGTATAAATGAAGTCATCGATGGCTTCCAAAATCTTGTGAATAGAAATTATCGATGACTTTTTACTTGTGTGGAAAAAATCACTAATAGCTTTCCAACTTTGTCAATCAAATTTGTCGGTGACTTTCTACTTATGTGAATGAAGTCATTAGTAGTTTCTTAATCTTGTGGATCGAAGTTATCGGTGGCTTCCTACTTATATGGCTTGCTACTTGTGTAGACGAAGTTGCTAGTGTCTTTCTAATCTTATGAATCAAAGTTGTCGATAGCTTTTTACTTTTGTGAACGGAGTTGTTTGTGGCTTCCTAATAATGTGAATGAAAGTTATCAATAACTTCCCACTTGTATAAACGAAATCACCAAGTGGCTTCATAATCTTGTAAATCAAAGTCATTGGTAGCTAAGATCATGCAACATCATCAATATTTAAACGGTCAGATTTGAGTTAAAGAAAATTTGGTTATTTTGAGCTAAATTGTTTTATTTGTCCACAAAGGCTAAAAAAAGTAACAATTGAACCTTCTTTAAGCGAATCATATTTCAAGCCCACCAAGTCAATCTTTCTAATGCATTTCAAATACAAAGCATGGACACTAACCTTATCGGAATACATGTGTTTATCCTTATGCGATCCAAAGTCATGTGCTAGACGAGGCTTATCTTTAGTCTAATTCATTTGTTATGTAGCTTGGATCCATTTAAAAAAAAAACCACAAATTAATATATAATAAAATCAGCTGAATTACTTAATTAATTTTAGAGAAAAATTAAGCACATACATTTAGTCTCCTGCATAGACAGCATTGTTATCACATGACAAGATAGAAAAAAATAAAGTTAAAAATAAGAATCTAACAATAACTGTAATAGACTTGTCGTAAGCCTTTCAATTAGGCTTGCTATAAGCTTTCCAAAGCTTTGTAAGTACTTGCAGACCTTCCATTAGCCTTGTTGTTGAACAAGTAAAGAAAAAATGCACGTAGGCCTCAAAAATGGCTTTTAATTGGTTCTTTGTCACCACCAAACTATAGATGTTGACCTTGCATACTGCCAACGGGATGATATTCACATAAACATAAAGTGATTGTAATAGACTTAACATGAGTCTCTCATTGCACTATAAACAAATAATGAAGCATGTGACAGGCCTGCCATGAGGCTCCCATTGCACATAAAAATAAATGATACATGTTATAGACTTGTAATGAGTCTTTCAACATATAGAAGATAAATAGTGAATACTTAGAGACCTGCCAAGCCGAGAATCCTTTGCCTTTAAGATTCTTAAAAAAAAAAAAACCAAAGCTTTGATATCCACATCATGCAAATAAATAAAAGGTGAGAATATATATATATGTGTGTGTGATCTTTTTTGCGGTCAACACTTGCTCCTAGCCAACACTCAACGTCATTTTTTTGTGCCGACACTGTTTTGCTAGGCAGCACTTGCTTATAATCGATGCTCAACTTCTTCTTGATTAGCTTTTTTTAAATCAGCTAACCAGCTTGCTAGTCATTTGACAAAAAGTTGTTAAAAATCAACTGATCGGCTTTTGGATGATCACGCTAACTAACGTAGTAATTTTCAATGGCTAAATGCATTAACTTGTCAAAACATGTTGTCGCCATAATTTTTTATGGTGCTAATTGAATTTGTTTTTTAAAAAAAAAAAAAAGAGCTAAGCATAACTAGAAAACTTACTTGACAAACAAATAGCCCTCTAGGCAACAAACTAGACACCTTGTCACTTGCTAGTCATTTAACTAGGTATAAATAGAGAATTCGTTTGACAGACAAGTAGTCCTTTAAGTGTCATGCTAAACGCTCTATCACTTACCAATCTTTTATCAAAACTTTAGCTAATCTCCACTTGCTTAACAAATAGGTAGCCTCCAAGTGCCATGCCAAAAGTCAAATCAAGTGCTAATCGTTCGTTAAAAAAAAAAAAAAACCATAGAAAAAAAAATTGAGTATGAAATGCTCAAGACCTAACTAGCGTGTAGTTTGACCAAATAAACATAAGATTGTTATTAGAAATAAAATTTGAGCATGAAAATTTCACAACCTAACTAGTTCACAATTTAACCAAATAGATAGGACACTACCATAAAAAAAGAAACTAAACATGAAAAACTCACAATCTAACCAATATGCAACTTAATCAGATGAAAATAACATTGACATTAGTGTATATATATATATATATATATATATATATAACTCACAGTCCAACAAACATGCAACTTATCCACATAAACATAACATTACTATGAAAAAAGAAAGAGCATGAGTTTAAAAAAGCTTAGTGATTTTGTTGTTCATAAATCTATATGACTTTTAGTTAATGACAACGAATCCATCTGGTGGTACTAATAAATAATAAATAATAAAAGAAAATAAAAACTGATTTTTGAATTTCTTTTGTCAAAATTAATTTTAATACTCAATATATATATATTGAAACGCTTGATCCAATCTCTTCTTAAATATTTCAATTATCTGTCTTACTTCAACAGTCAAAACTAACCAAAAAAAATCAAATTTGACTAAAAATTTAATAATTTGAGATTTAAATAGCTAAAATTGATAAAATAGATTTTATTTTACCACAGCTTCAATAATTTAGAAGCAAATTATGCCATTAAACCATTAATCAACAAAGACACGGCTGGGTCGCTTACGTGCAATCAGTTCGCTTGCCTCATTTTAGAGGCGGGTTGAGAAGGCTCCATCCAATTTTCATTTTCTCAACAACGTACCTTCAAGCTAACTTTCAGACACTACCTAGGTCCAACTGTTCGTGATATTGATGTATGCAACTCACATGCCAAGACATGCAAAGAACTGGCATGCATGTAAGCGGTAGCTGCTAAAGCAACTGTTCTTCTTAGCACAACTCGATACTCATTACACAGTAGTTAGGTTAACAACTGGCTGGGCATAAGGAAAACAGGTGGTTAAAATACATTCCACATTTAAACAAATTAAAAGGCGATCTGATGATTCAAATTGAGAACAGCGAGGGACACAGAAAGGCAATGAAAATGAGCACACACGGCACACATAGAGAGATCATTAAATCATGTTCTGCCCTTTTGAATATATTAGGGAATTAACTATTAGCACAGCTGCATTACACCAATTGGATGTTCTTTACTTGTTTACATAAAGTTCAGTCACTGGTTTAAGAACAGAAATCTGACCAGGCATTACACGGATACAAACCAGATAAAAATAATAATAATAAATTCTTATACAAGACTACACAACTCAATCTGTTCTTAACATTGCTTAGTAAATTCATAGTGAGAATTGTCAGCACAGTCCGTTCTGTAACAAATTGCCATATCTACAAAGTGACGGGAAAAAATACCAAAATAACCCAACGTACCTATACTTTCCATTAGCAGGTAATCTAGTATGTTCCTCAAATGACCTGCAGATAAGGCATGCAAAATTACGAAAGAGAAAAGATTTTATGATTCAGCAGATGTTATTATGACAGGCACTGAGGTACTTTTTGTATAGCAGACACCTCGTCACCAATTTCTTTCCCACCACCATGTTGAAGGAGCATTTCAAACCTGTGTTCTTTTAACAATCTTCTTAATGGCCTTCCAAAGGACCTACATGGTCACCCTAATCAGATTTGGATATTTCTACACAATCCACCCTTATATATATGATATTTCAGACTCAAAAGCATAGCACTAACTCCAGATCCATTTACTCTCAGCCTCAGGATCTCAAAAACCCAAACTCACATCAATTTTCACATTGTCTAGCAACAAGAAATTGTTAATCCTCAAGGGGGGTTCTTACTAATAAGCTACAGGCATAAGGCATGCCAGGGGTGAAGTGAATGCCTAAATATAACCTTAATTCCTCCGAATCTAATTAATCCAGAATTATACACTTACATAGATCTCATAGTTGTGCTCAGCTTTAAAATTCACACTTTTTCTAGCTATCATCATCTCTTGCAGAAGTTGAACTGAAAGGAGTAAGAAAGTTCTGATGCATGATATGTATTATGAAAGAGACAAATATCATTATCAAGGAAGCATTTTTATATGTTGCAAATAAGTAATATGTAAACACTGAAGCCAAAATTTTAATAAATCATATTTAAGCTGTATGTTACTCGCAGACAGCTTGCCCACAATGATCCTGCCTCAGCAGCTACCCCCTCTCACAACTAACTTTAGATAGTGCACATCAAAGATTAGAGAAACGAGGGTAAGTCCAATGATCAAGTCTAATTGAATGCTTAAAAGATCTGAGGACATGAAGGTATAAAAATGACAGAGCAATAATTGACAAGAAAAATTGAAAAATTAAATCAGCTCATAAAAAATTCATAACATAAAAAATTGAACAATATCAATCGTAAAACACTTGGATCAGCTAAATAAACAAAAAAACTAGGTTCAATTGCATCTATAATTCCTAGGCTTAAAAAAAAAAAAAAGCAAAACTGCCTCCACAAAATTGGATCCTCCATTAAGTGAGAAAATGACGTCATCCATAATATTCTCCAGAATGGTTTCTTAAACGAGCACTTTTAAGTTCAGCTATATTCAGACTAGCATGACAAGCAGCCAAATGGTTCGCTGATGTAGTCAATCAATTCTAAGGACATCCCTATATAAGTGATGACATCAACCAAGAGAAAATACAGTGTTATAAGAGCCACCAATTCAAGGAACATAATTTTAAGCATGAGTACCAGTCACCAGAGTGAAAAGAATTTAGTGAGGAAATTAAAGCGCATCATATACACAGTAAAAGTGTAGTTTGAAGACTAGTTTCTAAATTGTGACAGAAAATGATTCTATCCTTCAGCTTATTGAGTCAATATAGAGTTCTCGATCTTAAAATTTATTTTCTCTTCCTGTCTCTCATTCAACTTTTTTTTAAGTGTTTCCAGGCATGCATCAGTACTTAGTACTTACCACCTACATGGACAGCCACAAATAGCTTTTTTTTTCAATCAGATTTAGCATAATTGAGCGGAAAAAAGGAAATTATGCTGTTGTAAGACAGAAAATCATGTGCTTTTTGTGAGTGTTCTTTGACTTGTATACTATTTCTTGCAACAATATATTAGTATTCTTCAAATCAAAATTTAAATGAGACTAAGTTCGATTTTTTTACTTTCCATGGTGTTCAATAATAATAGATGGCCATGCATCAAAACCCTGTTAACAAATATAAATCATTTCTATTGATTTAATCTGTTCACAAGGCTTCTTGACATACATAGAACCATTCCCTGTATATCAAACATTATTCATCCTTAAAAAGACGTTTAAGATATGTGACCTAAACAATAGTCAAACTATGATCTCAAAGGATAAATAATTATGCTTGATGAAGTAACTAAGAAGCCTCAAACAATACTTCAAGAATAAAGAGGCATGTAGAAAGGAATAGGCCTAGGAGTTTCAGGTCCAAAGTTCTAATTTCTTACTGCTAGCCAAGATAGAATTTGAATATATTCATACTGAAGACGAACTGACACAAAAGATAAGAGTAGCACATGTAGATGATCACTAAATAAGATAGCAAACAAGAGTTTTGCAAAATTATATTTCACAAGATAAAATTCATATACACACCCTTATGAATTTGGCCGCAACTTCGACTGTACAGTAAAATGAAACAGACACATTCACTACAACTACCTTTTGAGAAGATTAGATAGAGCACCCCCTGGAGTTGTCAGACGAGAGGAGAAAAGAAAGGGTCCAAGCACCAAGAGCTGACCCAAGAATGAGACAAACGCTAGTTTATTCTATAGTTAAATATATCAAAAGCTTAAAGAGAAAAGAGAATGAACATTCTAAATCAGAGACCAAATTTTGCTTAAAAGATAAACTGAAGGAGGAAGGAGCTATATTCAAGCTAGTAAGGAAAAAGTAGCTCTTTTATTCCTTGTTACCAAATCTCTTTGCAATGATGGGCCGGACATCATCAGCATCAACCAAGGTCTCTAAGAAGGGTAGTAATGAAATTAGTGCGCAATCTGATGGATCACTAAACCAACTCTTAATAGGAATCCCATTATTTACTTGCAACCTGAAAACCTGAAATCACCAAAAGAGAACAACAGTTAAACAATCAGAGAAAATTCAGTGAGAAAATTTTTCTTTATTCCTGCCATTTTGCACCCAGAATCCTTTTTCTTTGGTTGGGGGCAAGTAGACAATGCTTCCCATATTACTAGCATTAACAAAAAAGGAACAACCTCATTTTTATCTCCACTTTTGATGTTTGACTTCCACTGCCCTCCCCGCTCTAGAACCCTGACCTAAGATAAGAAATTTGCTGTGTTCTACTTCTACAGTTTACCTCCAGTATAGTCAGCTCTAAACATCCCCAAATCTTATTGTTGAATATTAGACTCGTACAAATAGATTTGACACCTAATTTGGTATCCCAACTAAAATGGTCACATAACAAAAACCCATTTATCTAGACAACAATCATAACCAAGGACGATAACTGCTCACAGCTCGTACAGCAAGAAAATTGGACACATGAGGAAAGATGGGAGAGGAAGGAAAGGAGGATAGCAAAGTGAAAAACCATCGATGCAAAATGGGCAGGTAAATGTAAATACCTGTGGAGAATTATCAATTATGGCAACTTTGGCAAGATCAACACCTAAAACTGTCAAATCTTTTGTGTAACTTCCATCCGAAAAAATACATGATTCACGATAAAGCCGCTGAGATATAAGCTTTCTATCAGGATCCAGTGTGTCCAAAAGCTGGGCTGCATAGATGCTCTGGCTAGCTGTGAAGATAACAACTTCAAACATCTCTGCAACTCTCTCCAAGAAAGTGTGGACGTGAGGCCTCTGTTTAACGTACACCCTGTGCTCTTTCATATTGAAAAACACAGTAAAGGTGAAGTCCGCATCATCACAATGTTCCAATGTTGAGTGGACAAGTGTTTCTGAGAATAGAAAAGTCATCTGTGACTCAACCTTCATTATATACTTGGGGCATATTTCTTTAATTAAATTAATTACAGAGAAAATGATGTGAAAACACAATTATGACCAAAAAAGTTCGTGAGAGAATTTCAAACCAACCAGATTATCAATATCTTCTTCTCAGTGGTGGTCATTCAAAATAGTGTTTAGACTTCAGATACAGCAGAAGCACAATTAAAAGAGTCAATGGATCGAACTCAACAATATCAAAGGATAATGTTTACATATATTAGAAACACATAAAGTACAGTATTCAGACCCACTGACCTATCCACTAACTTATCTCAGTTGCTATGATTCAAATAGTGTTGTCAGAAGCAGCAGCATTAGTAGGAAAGTCAAAGAATCAAGCCCAAAAATATGAAAGAAGGCATATTGCATGGACTAGCAAAATGCCGAGAGAGAGAGAGAGAGCGAGGCTTGAATAATGTAAATTTCTTACCATCCAAATCAAGCACTAGGGTTACGGACTTTCTTCTGCAAGACTCCTTCGGGCTGATAGAGGGCCGAAAATTTGAAACCACGTCAGATAATTCCGGTAAATTTTTTATGAAGAACTGAGGATCAAAGTCTTCTGCTTGGTCTGAGTCAGTATTTAGATCAGATTCCTGATCACAAGATCTTATCTGATTAATTGCTAGATATAAGCTACCATTATCTGAATCTATCATGGCTTCTTCACATGATTTCATAACATCGGAGTCGCTCACTTTGGCAGTATCCTCAAGAAAAGGTAGTATCATGCACTCCTCAGCCACATCGAACAACATACTTGGCTCAGCACACTTATAATCAGGAAAAGGATTGGCATCAGTGAAATCATTGACGACAGTGTTCCCATCAAATGGTAGGCCAGCAATAATCATGTCAGAAATAAAAAAATCTGACACGTTGCAAGTTTGATAATCACATGAGCTTCTGTTATCATCACAGTCATCAGTACCCAAATCTGGCACGTTAAGATTGTTGTTACTCCCTACAAAAAGAATAAAAGAAAAATCATCACACTAGATATTTGTCATAGAAAAATCACTAATACTGATAGCTCCAATGCAAAACTCTTGGGAGTTTTCCACTAAAATTCTATCTCTACCAAGACACTAATTAATAATCAGTGTTGACTTTATGTTAGTTGCCATAGTACAAACACATTAAAGTTGGATCCTAGCAAAGCTGGATACCAGAGGAAAAAATGAAATTGTTACTGCTGTCCAATGTAATACTTTCTACCAGCCAGCAAATGCTTTGTAGGTACCTATACATGTCCTCAAAGTCCTTGCTTTCACGTAACCAACATTTCAAAATAAATTCTACAATACCACACAATAGATTGTCTTGTTACAATAGCATAAACAAGAGAGAAACAATAAACCATTCATTTGTATATAATTGGCTGTCCTGCAGGCAACTAAACAGGAAAAATGTTACTACAGCTATAGTAGAAATATGGCTCTCTTCCATTTCTTTAGCTCTTTTGCATTAATGACTGGTTTTTTAAGCATTACATGCAGAAATTGGAGCTGTACCTGGATCATCATCTATATGTAGCACACTGTTGACGTCAATGGGCTCAAGAACAGGAGAAAAAATTGTCTCCAAGTTTGATGCAAAGTTATAGATAGATTCCTGCATCCAACAAACTATCATGAGAAACCATCCAAAAGAAATTAATTGGAAACACATCGACTGTGCTACAGAAAACCTTTCAAGAAATAGGTCGAGGAAAACGTCTGTACGTTGAAATCTATCCAAAAGTAGTTCAATTCTAAACATCTATAACTTCCTAGGCAAAGGGCAGTATTAGGTAGAGAAGAGTCGTTATTCACTAAAGCACTATCAATTTCCTAGGGCTTCATCATTCTATGAGCTTGTGGGGGGGAAAACAAAAAAAACAAAAAACCTTAACACCTAAAGCGTTTTCAGGCATCAATTGATGGCTTACCAGTAAGGATTCGGAATTGGTAACATGTGGTACTAAGATATGACAAGTGCAGCCAAGAATTACTACATTTTCATGAGTTTATTATGTACTGTATTGTAGGAAAAGATCTCCATATAAGTTCTTTTATTCTATAGTGCAGTGTAAGTAAATTCTCGATGACCCAAAAAGAGAACAAAAAAGCCTTCCAAGATAATGATGCGGGTTTGATTCCTGCTACCCACTTATCCATATCTATACTCTATGTCTTATTTCTCTATTAAAAAAAAATGCAAGTACTATTTCATCAAATAAGTTACCAGAGATGGGATGCAACCTTGACAAACATGAAAAGCAGACAAAATAAATAGGGAAGATAAAAACAACAAGTGGCAAAAGCTCAAATGAAATGTACAAAATCCAGATATTAAAAGAAATATAATTGAGTTACATCATCAATGAACTTCCTATTAAAATAGTACCACTGAATAACTGTTGAACAAAGCAGAATGGAAAGCATAACATATATAACAGAAAGAATATTTAAATTTCAAAATCATGAAAGAAAGAAATATCAACAAATCATTAAAGTTTACAAGTTAGTCAGATACAGGAAATTAAAAATAAAAAAATAAAAAAAAATAAAAAAATAAAAACAAACAAACAAACTGGAAATGCAACCAAAACCTGATGAGAGAATATAAACTACTCTATCTGTACAAAATACAAATGAAAACGGAGAAGGATGATGCTAAGGATGGCAACAGCTGTAACAAAAACACATGTACCGATTTGAAAAAAATAAATAAATAAACAAATTGAATATAAACTACTACCATATATTAATATTAAATAGTTTGAACTTACTCTACTAATGATAAATGTTATAAACACCACTTGTAAAATTTAGCATTATGCATGGTCGACATGCTTCAAATCCATGACATCATTATTTTAAAAAATTAAAGTTCTGAATGAACTCTAACAATGATAAATGATTAATAAATGCTAGGTGTAAATGAATATAATTATACATGCACCACATTCTTGAAATCCACACCAAAGTTTCTGAAACGTAAATAAAAAAAGCAAGGTTCTGGTTACACCATAACAAATAAGTAGGAAGCAAATCCAATGATTAGTGTCCAGGTATTGAAGAATGACAAGCAGGACATTGCAGTATCTAAATACAAAACTTACCATATCCCCAGTTGTGCCAGAATCTACAGAGATTGATGGCTGCTTTAGAAACTGAGAATTTCCATCATGTGGCAAGTCTTGCTGGTCAACGGCTTCATCATTTTTAATGTCCTCCCCCTGGGTGTATATTTCCATACTCGAAGCAACTAGCAAGAATTATTAGAAGTTCAGTTAATAAACAAATATCTCTACAAAATCAAATGTGCAGTATTGATTGCAAGTCTACAAATCTGGCAATCAAACTGCTTGTAATGCATAAGAAATGGAATCATGATAAGACTAAGAGCAAGAATTATTGCATTTGGAATTTTTTTTTTTTTTTTTTTGGTGGGGGGTGGGGTGGTTGGGGGGTTGTACACAATGGAACATAAAACATACAAACACTATATGGAAAATGTAACCACTTCAAAGAAAAACATTCAGAATATTTTACAGTTCTTCCAAAATTAAATTGATTCACTGAGGAAAATGATTAGGACACTAGGCCAAATTTATGAATTTTCCAAACTAAGAAACAAATCAACAACCAATCATCACATCTGTCTAAGAGAGTAGTTAACATAAGCATAATTCAAGTCGAGTTAGTTGCTTACCATAGCCATCCCAGCATTTCTGATCGCATTTGTCAGATTCTGCTGCTTGTCGAGAAACTGAGACATGGGAGCATGATTTTTTGGATATTATATTAGACTTTTGACACACACTGAGACAACTTTTTTCTCTTATAGAACTCATGTTTAGGTTGGTCTTCATTTTTAATGATGGCATTTGATCTGTTTTTTTATATGTACCACAATCTCGACTTGGAAACATCAGTGGGGAAATAAAACCCTTTTAAACGCTCAAAGCACCTGCCGAGACTGTTGTGAAAGAAATAAGAAGGATATCAGAATAGACAGAGATGTGGAGAAGCTACGAGTAAAAAAAAAAAAAAAAAAGACAGATTAGCATAAAAAAGCAGTAAAGAGACATAACTTTGTTGTGCTATGAGTTTGTGTGGGTAAGTGTGATAACACAACAAAGGAGGAAACAGTTAAATGCCAAGCCCAGGAAAACTTTTCTAAAGCTAACTGAAATTGCTGCCGCTGATTAGCTGTATAAGGAATAATGAGCATCATATAAGCACAACAAAAGCAACTTGCATAAGATTGCAGAATAAAAGCCATAACAATACGAAAGAGGAAGCATGCCCATCGATGCTAAAGGCAATCCCGGTCAATTGTATTGATTTAAGGTCGTGACTTCCATATTTTTTGCTAACAACCATTTATGCAAAATTTTGGAAAAATCTAGGATAGAAGATTAACTTAGCAATCCTGCAACATGGATAAATCAAACAGGTCATAACAGACCAACACAGTTTTCTCAGAGACTAGCACATCAAAAGTTGATAAGCAAATCAAAGACTAAAAAACACAAACTACTTGAGTTTGCTATTGAAATTCAGCACACAAAAAAATAAAATAAAACTAGAAAAATAGGTTGACTGTCTTTCAAGAACTTGCAAAAGGGGTGAAACGAAAGTACTCAATAGCCTATAAACTCAGCAAAAAAGCTAAGCTCACAAAAATTCTTTCAAGCTGAACTACATCAAGGATGAATTATTTGGTGATATTACTTTTATATCTTAGATCATAATTAGGGCCAAAGGAGAAAAGTTTACCTTCTTTAGTTTTAAAAATGAGTTTAAGCCAAAGAATTTCGATTAACAAGAGAAAGATAAAGAGAGTCTCCTCACATCATAAAAGATCACAAAACTCAAAAACCACCAAAAGTCTCAAGTCAACTCAAGTCTTTCCAATCAAAACCCATAGAAACACAAAGACACGGCATAATTCAACACAAACAAAACCAAGAAAACCCTAAGAACAACCAGCTCAAATGACAGTTATAAACTTCAACTAAAAGAGAGAGAGAGAGAGAGAGAGAGAGAGATCAACAGCGAGAGAAACAGTTCATGAAGATAAAAATTCACCTGATAAAGTTAAAAATGAGAAGAAACCAAATATGGAACATAAAAAGAAAAAAAAAAAAACCTGTGTCTGTCTGTGTGTCAAGAAGCTAATAACTTAGAGAGACTTTCTCCCTCTACAGCTTAGAGTTTCATTTTTCTCTCTCTACAGAAATAATATCAGAGACTTTCTCCTTCTCCCTTTTATATTTCTCTCTGACTAAATTATTCTTTAGTCTCTTGGTTTTAATTGAAGTTATACTTTAGTTCTTGATATTTAATAACTTATAAATTAATCCTTTGACTCCTGTATATTGTCTTTCTAAGAAGTCCGTTGAGTTTTTTCTCAAACCTCTCACTATATTTATTTTTTCTTTATCCATTTAAATGTCTTAAAAAATAAACTTGGTATTAAAGAAACAAAATCAACATCTGTTTTAACTAAAAGAAAGAAAGCAATCGGCAAAAGTAAAGGACTGAAATGAATTTTTAAATATAAATAACTAATTTATAATATTGTGAAACATACAGAGGCTGATTAAAAATTTGCAATTCTCTGTTTCTGAAACTTCTACGACCAGTCAAGACAGAAGCGATGTTGGCTTTATATGAGAGGTTGTGGACGGTCGAGATGGAAGTTGTTTTGGACCGGTAGTGTTTGCCACGTGGATGTTGCTCACTCTAACGCGTTGACACATGCTGCTTTGTCGAAACAGAGGCAAGCAAAGGAAAAGGAGGGATGAGCACTATTCCATTAAAATCAAAAAACTGAATAGGATCGAACCAATTTTCGTTTCGATTTTATTTAAAAATTTTGATTAAAAAAAATTAAAGAAAAAATTAAAATTATTTTGGTTTGGTTTGTTTTTAAAAAAAAAATGATTTCGTCAAAAGTCGAAATTTTCACTTGCTAAACATGTCTCTATTCCCTTAGGTATTGTTTGATAATCGGGAATAAAGTTATGAGAATAGGAATGCGGGAATCGGAATGGTATTTGTATTCCAATACTGTGTTTGGAATACTAATAAGGAATCGGAATGCAATTTAAATTTTTTAATATCTAATTTTGTATATAAATATAAATAATGATTAAAAAATAATTTTATTAAACTATAATAGTTATAAAAATAATAAAAGGGATGGTAGTGATTGTGGTGGTTCTAGTAGTGGTGGTGGCGTGGCGGTGGCGGTAATGATTGTGGTAGTCATGATGGTTGTGATTGTAATAGTGATGGTTGTGGTGGTGGTGGTAGTTGTGATGATATTAGTAGTTGTAGTGGTTGTGGTGGTGGTGATAGTGGTGGTGGTTGTGATGATGTTAGTAGTGGTAGTGGTAGTGATTATGATGGTGGTTGCGGTGATGGTGATGGTGGTTGTAGTTATGATGGTGGTGGTGGTGGTGGTTGTGGTTGTGATGGTAGTGGTGGTTGTGGTTGTGATAAAGATAATAGTGGTGGTGGTGATGGTTGTGGTTGTGATAGTAGTGGTAGTGGTGGTTGTGATACCGGTGGTGGTGATGAAAATAGTGGTGGTGGTGTTTGCGGTTGTGATAGTGGTGGTGGTGGTAATTATGGTGATGGTGGCAAAAGTAGTTAATAGATAATAAATAAATAAATAAAATATATTATTATTTTGAAAAAAAATTCATTCCCATTCCTTTTTTTATTCTCACATTTTATGTGAGAATAAAGTTTTGTGTAAATTTTCATTCTCATTCCCACTTCATTCCTTTTAACCAAACAGCTACACTATGGGAATGAAACTTTCATTCTCATTCCCATCACTCTATTCCCGATTACCAAATAGCATTTTAGTGCTTGGTCTCTTATCACTTACTAGACATCGCTTATTCAATTAGCAGTTACCCCTAATATCTATTATCTAGCCAAAACGCAAAAAGAAAAAACCCTCTCATTCTTCACACATAGCCATACCTAGTCACCTATAATCGTTCAGCCCCTACCTACCAAAAACAATCACATCCACCTTAGCCACCTCTCCGTCGTCGGTCCTCCTCCAAACTCCACAATAGTGAGAAGAGTTCTCCACCAAAATGGAAAAGCCAAGCCTTTAGATCTCTCCCCACGAAGGACACTAGTCATTGCCAAATCCATGGCATTCTTATTTCTCTATTTTCCTATGTTTTTAACCTTGTATATCATCACAAAGCATATCCTAAACTAGATTAAAAACTTCTTACCCGGTTCAGTCCCTTCACCACCAATCATCGGCCATCTCTACCTACTTAAGAAGCCAATTTACAAGACATTATCAAACATTTTTTAAAAAATAAGGCCTAGTAATCTTACTCCAAGTGGGATCTCGTTGACTAATTGTTATTTCATCCCCTTCAATAGCTGAAGAATGCTTTATAAAAAACGATGTTGTCTTTGCAAACCGCCCACGTTTGCTCATTGTCAAACACCTTGCCTACAACTACACAAACCTTGCTTGGGCACCTTATGGTGACCACTAGTGAAACCTTAAGAAAATCACCTCTATTAAAATCTTATTAGACTAGTATTTTATCACATAGATAAAGGAAGTAATTTAGTATGGGTCCAGCTTTTGCCGCTAGCATCTCTAAGTGAAACAAACATAGGTGTCGATCTGTTTAGATGAGGAGTTAGGTTGTATATCATTGGATCGTTGTATAAAGTGATCATTAAGGCCTCTAGATCGAAGTAAAGCTACAATAAGAAAGGTAATGGTAGGGATAAAGTTTTGGATTGTTGATGCAAAAGTCAATGGGGTGTTCTCTAGACCGAGCAAGTAGAATCCTTGGTTTGTTGTTATTTTGTTCATATGGGAAACAAAAAATTAAAAATGGGTAATATTAGTCCCTTTACTTAAAATGGATTTTTAATTGAAAACTGAAATATCAAACCAAAAATTTTCATTTTTTAATCAAAAAATCAAACCTCAATTTGGTTTGGTTTTGGTTTTTGTTATAGTTAATTTGGTTTTAAAAAAACGAAGTCGAACCGAAAAATCTAATGATCACCTGTAAAGAAGGAGTTAGGATGATGGATTGCACGGTCTCTTCCTTAAGTGCATGTGTAATAAATCATTGTCTCGTTTTAGAATTTTTAGTCTTTTTCTTTTTTTAAAAAAAAATGCTAGTAAGTTTCTATCATTTGGGGTTTTTTATTTGTTTAACACTCGTGACGAGTTAGTGTTTAATACTCTTTTTGTTTAATTAAAAAATTTATTGGATCCGTACTATATAATAAAAACAGTCATTTCACCTCAAATTAACAAAAAAAAACTAAAACTAAAACAAAACATAAAAAGACTATGTTGTTGCACTATTCATACCACTCGTAACACAAGACTTAGTTCACTCTAAAGGCGGACTTAGTGCATTGTCAAGACACACTCAATGGTACTTATTCAAACTTTGTTCTTTATTCTAACTATTATAATAGCTCATGAATGTAAAGATTTATTCTATCGACAACAATGTGTTTATTTGGCTATTGTTTTTTTATCCTCTTTTGCTTCATTATTACGGGATTTGTTAATGGATGGTTGGAGAGGGTGTGTTTGGATCTCCTCTCTTTCTCTCGATGCTAGAGGTGTCGACCATAATAGACGAGAGGAGAGGATTGGTGGCGATCGAAACTTTAACTTTTGGGCTTCTTCTTTGACTATGTTCTCGGCCATGACAAGACCAGAGAACGACACACTCGGAGAACCACAAAGAACATCTCTATGGTGGTTAGGAGGTATGATTTGGCCTTGATCGATTGATTAGATTGAATCTTCATAAGCATATCGAGACTAGTGTTCACTTCGATTATATCATTTTTTAGAGATATTGGATCTTAATTTTTTAGGGAAAAACTTTTTAGGATGGTGAAAAGTGTTTCATTGGTAATGGGAGCTTCTAATTTGGTAAAAAAAAAAAGCCAAACCTAAGAAGGAAGGAAATGGGTCAAGTCGTTAACCTTCTCTCCTCTTTTCTAACCTTCTTCGACGTCATCTTCTTCTCTAACCGGTAAGGGATCAATTGATCCGGGGCTGGGATACCAACCGATAATGGTGGTTAGAAGCGATATTAGTCAAAGGATGATCAATTTAGGAGAGAAATTTTGGTGGGTCCGATAGGTAAACGATCGGCTAGTTGGGTGAGTCGGGTTCCTCTCTCCTTTTGTTTTTTCTTTCTTTTAGAGGTTGTTTGGTTTGGGATATTTATAAGGAGAAATTAAAATTTGAAAAACATCGGTTTTAGTCCTAGTTCCTCTAGATTTATCAATTTTGATATAATTTTACTTGCTTTCATTTCAATTACACTTCCATAATTGAAATTAATCAAGATCTATTCTTTTAATTTTCTTTAATTGTACCTAAAAATTATTTTTTTTCCAAATGACTCTTTTTTTCTTTTCTCTTTTTTTTTATTTTCTTTTAACTCACAAATTAAAAAAAAAAATAGGTGGGTAAAAATTTAGGAGTTAACAATATGTATGTTTATATATATATATATAATTGACTCTTTTATTGAATACAATAGAAGTATATTCTTTTTTCTAGTTCTTTCTTTTCTTCCCTAAATTCCGAGGTTTTTTTTGTTAAAGAATCCATTGTCGTATCCGAACATATTATTAGGAGATTAACAAGTATGCCTTAGGTTGTGTTTGTTTCGAAGAAAATAAGTTTCGGGAACTTGTTTTCTCCATTTTTTCTCATTTTTTTATATTTGTTTTGCGTTTAGAAAAAAAGTTAACAAAATTTGATTTCTAGTTAACGAAAATTAATAGACTATTTCTAGAAAAGTGACTTTCTAACTAAAAAAGAAGAAAATATTTTCTTTTCTCTCACAAGTTGTCTTACTCTCGCGTTACTCGCCTTTCTCTTGATGTATTTTAACAATATTTTTCTCTATCTCATTTTTTATTTAAAATATATCAAATTAATTTTTAATTATTTCTTATCAAGTATTATTAATTATTTAATTATTTTTTCTCTATTTCTACCGACAATTGATTTTTTGATTTATAAATATATTAAATATTGTTAAAAATCATTTTTACACCATAAAATTATTTTTATAATAAATATTTCAATACTTTATCTCTATTTTTTATCATTATCGCAAACACCACCTAAACTATACTTAAATGATTGAAAATGATTATTACAAGACTACATTCATTTAAAAAAAATTAAAACTAATTAATTCATTAATAAATATATTATTTTCTCAATACTATTTATTTACAACAAAATCAATAATTTGTGATTAATTTTAATCAATTGTAAAATTTTGTTAGTAATTGTAGTCAATAATTAGTTAAAAATTATTCAAATATTAATGTTTTGAAATCAAATAAATAATTATCTATAAATGATAACTAATAATTTGTGAAACTATTTTTTAGACTAAATTATCAGTTCAATTTTCAAAAAAAAAAAAAAAAGAATTCTTAATTGAGTTACCAAAATAACAATGCTATGATTACTTAAATTTTTTTTTTTTTTACTAAACATAAATATTGACTTGATTTTGTCCCAAGCAGTTTGATGAATTGGTTTGATGACTAAAAATATATATTTTATTTTTTAAATTTAAATCTTAGAGTTAGTATTTATAAAAATTTATTAAATTTTTCTAAATGCACTTATCGATTTTAAAAATATATTTTTAAAATCTTTCGAAAATAGATTTAGTTTCAATTGTAAATTGATTTTAAAATATTTCCTACATCTAATAATAAAAAAAAATTATGGTTCAAATGATATTTCAGCACTATAGGTCTTTGTCTCGATATATTCTTGATTATAACTAATGCTTTCTGTTTTAGTATACCAACATATCGATAACCCATATACTTTGTTTTGATAGCTTTTTATATATGGACTATTATGAATGCGTGATCTTTTAACAATCTTTATATTGTAAGATTGTGAATATGTCTTGTTGAAATTCCCTCAAAACTCATATATGTAACAATCACATCATGTTTTTGTATTTCAAGTTTTCCGTATCAAACAAACACTTGAATATATTTTTAGTAGTTTTTCATATAATTGTCAAACGTTAGAAAATATTTTTTTGAAAAATAACTTTATGAAAAATAGCTTCTTCGAATTACTTTTTCCTATTGAAAATTATTTTCCGTCAAACAAAAAGAGATTTAGAGTTTTTTTATTTTTTTATGGTCTATAGATTTATTTATTTATTTATTGGTGATGATGTTGGCGTGTTGCCATGGTTGGTCATCAATATGGTAGGATTTTTGTTGGAGCCTTGGAGGTACGAGCGAATCTTTAAATTAAAAAAACGAGTGAAAGAAATGGATGAGGAATAAGAAATAAAATTCAAAGACAAGTGGCACATATTTAACCTTAAGAAGAAAGGAAATGCATTCATTCTCGGCAATAGAAATATAATACCACCTTATCCATTATCTTCGGCATAAAAAGGATGCTCGTGAAATTCTCAAGACTCGAAAGTCATGTAGCTACTAGTAAATCGCTCTTCTTCCTTTTCAAAGGAAAGGAAAGGGAGGAGGTATATTAGCAAAGAGGATTCCTTAAACCGAGTTTATGTTGTACGGACCAAATCAATCAAATTGGTTAAATTAGGAAGGGTTTCTTATGGGTTGAGAAAGCGTTTTAAGGATGATAGTGAAATTATTTGAATAAATATCATAAACCCCATTATTTGTTATAGCCTTTTATAATTATCATTGATCATGATCAGTTAATATTGAATCTTCGAAAATTATCAATGCAGCTTTGTGTTGCTTATTTTTGCAAATTGGTGTATAAATATAAACATAACGTTCTTTGATTTGCTTAATATCTTAACGGAGCAAATGAAAAATACTTCAACCGAGTCCATGAATTACGAGGTATTGGTTTATTTCCTATTTAATAATAAGATGTTCGAATTCCAAAAGAGATTGCGAGAGAATTTTTTTCCAAATACATAAATCTAAATGTAAATGGTCTCCACAAGACTCGAGAGAAAAAAAAAAAAAACCTTATTCTTCTAAAGAAAGGATTAGATTTTTTATCCGCGTTACACTACGGATTGGATAAAATATATAAAATTATTTAGAAAGATCATTTCAGTTTGATAGTCTATTTTATAGTGTGAATCTATAAAATATATAAAATCAAAAGTGAAAAACCATATTTATAATTTTTAAATAAAAAATTTTGTATTTAACTATTTTTTATTTGTATTTTTCATAATGTTTTCTTCACAAAAAATATTTATGCTTTTTAATCCATGGATTATTAACTAAAAAGAAAATTAAATATTTTTTTCTTTAAAAAAAGCATGAGTATTTCATAAGATTGTGTCAAAAAACAAAAATAACAATCACTAAAAGCTTACATAAAATTAAAAAAATATTTTTTTTCATGTTGATGAGAATATCAATTTTTGAAAAAAATGTGAATTTAATTTTTATATATTTATTTACAAAAGAATGAATAATATTAAAATAAATCAAAACTATAAGTAAATATAGTTTTAAATTAATTGGATGAGAATTTTTTTAAAAATGACAAATTAAAGTAGTAAATTTTAAATAATAAAAATACTTAGAAAAAACACTAAAACAAAATGGGATCAAATCACAAGACAATTAAAATTTGAAATTAAAAAAAAAATGTATAGAAAAATTGAGGATCATATAATTTTATATTAATTAGATGAAAATTTAAAAAAAAAGAAGACAAATTAAAGAAAAATAAATTAAATTTTTTTATAAAGCTTTAATATTTCACAAGATTGTATTGGAAAAAATTATTAAAAGCTCACATAGAATTGAATAAATAATTTTTTTATTTTTATTTAATGTTGATGAGAATATCGATTTTTGAAAAAAATATGAATTTAATTTTTATATATTTATTTATAAAAGAATGAATAATATTAAAATAAATTAAAACTGTCATTAAATGTAATTTGAAATTAATTGTATGAGACTTTGAAAAAAATGACAAATTAAAGTTATAGATTTTAAATAATAAAAATAATCAATAAAAAACACTAAAAAAAAATAAGACCAAATTACAATACAATTAAAGTTTGAAATTAAAAAAAATGTATAGAAAATTTGAGGACCATATAATTTTAAATTAATTGGATGAGAATTTTTTTTAAAAAAAGACAAATTAAAGTAATAAATTTTAAAAATAAAAATAATTAAAAAACACTAAAACAAAATGAGACCAAATCATAATACAATTAAGGTTTGAAATTGAGAAAAAAAATATAAAAAAAAATTGAGGATCAAAGTGTTAAAAAAAAATCACGAATAGTGAAAAGAATAATGATTTGTAAATTTATGAATAGTAAAATGTGAGTATGTGAAAAGTGTTTGAACAGTAATTGAGTGTTTTGTTTTAATTTGTTTTATAATTATAATAGCTCACGAATAATTAATAAATCAATCTCCTGTATTTTAAAATCTATCTATAACACATTATTTTCACACTTTTTTTATTTTTTTCTTTCTAAAAAAATAGAAAAAATATAAAAATAAGTAAAAATATAAAAAGATTGATTAGAAAAATAATATTTTTTAAAAAATAAAAATATTAAAACAATCACTATCAATACTAGGTAAAAGTCTAATTAATTAATTTTTAAAATAAAAATTCGTTTTACAAAATTAAAAAAAAATTATAATTTAGTCTAAATAGAGTGCGCAAACAAGTTGAGAATCTAAAGAGAATTGATTAGAAACCACTAACAAAAAATTATACCAAAAAAACAAAAAAAGCTGTACTGATTTACGAAGGAAGCATCAACAGTGATCGACATAAGCTGCTGCAAGCAGGTACATTGACGATAGACATTCAGTTACTACTGACTGATGATAAACATCTACCTAGTTTCGAGCTACATTCTTATTTTCACGAACACCAACACACACCCATGTGGTATTAAGAAAATTCCATCACCGTCAACCAAGTTGAAGACACACACCACCGATGTGTTATTAACAAAATTCCATCACCTTCAATCAGAGATGATGACACACTCATGATGTGTTATTAAAAAAAATCTATCACCGTCAACCAGAGTTGATAAAATGGGATTGGAAAGCAACAGAGAAAGAGGCACAACATCTCTATTATCATCTGCTGCAAGCAATATGATACCCTTAACGAATACTACTATTGCTCAGTATAATGCAGATGCTGGCCTTTTAGCTGAGTTTGAACAATCTGCTATTTCTGGTAAGTCATTTAACTATTCAAGATCAGTTCCTTCTGCTCCACAAACTGTACCTGACGAGCAAATAGCTGCTTGTCTTTCGAGAATTCAAAGGGGTGGTCTTGTTCAATCTTTTGGTTGTATGCTTGCTATTGAAGAACCCAATTTTAAAATCATTGGCTACAGTGAAAATTGCTTTCAATTGTTGGGTTTGCATTTGAATAATGAATTTGCGTCCAAACAAGATAAGGGTTTGATTGGGATTGATGGAAGAACTCTATTTACACATCCTTCAGCAGCTTCATTGGAGAAAGCTGCTGCTTCTAGGGAGATGTCCTTTTTAAACCCAATTTTGGTTTATGCCAGGAATAATCAAAAGGCATTTTATGCTATACTGCATAGGATTGATGTGGGAATTGTGATTGATTTGGAACCTGCAAGTTCAGGTGATCCTACTCTATCTTCCGCTAGTGCTTTGCAGTCGCATAAACTAGCTGTGCGAGCGATTTCTAGGCTGCAGTCACTCTTCGGTGGAGATATTGGTGTGCTGTGTGATACTGTTGTAGAGGATGTTCAGAAACTTACTGGCTATGACAGGGTGATGGTTTATAAGTTCCATGATGATGATCATGGTGAAATTGTGTCAGAAATCAGGAGGTCAGATTTAGAACCTTACTTGGGTTTGCATTATCCTGCTACAGACATACCTCAAGTAGTTCGTTTTTTGTTCAAGCAAAATCGTGTTAGAATGATATGTGATTGCCTTTCCAATCCAGTTAGGATCATTCAAAGTGAGGAATTGAAGAGGCCTCTTTCTCTGGTCAATTCAACCCTTCGAGCACCCTATGGATGCCACACACAGTACATGGTTAATATGGGGTCCATTGCTTCATTGGTTATGGCAGTTGTCATAAATGATAATGATTCGACAAAGCTCTGGGGGCTAGTGGTGTGCCACCACACTTCACCCCGCTACATCCCTTTCCCGCTCAGATATGCATGTGAATTCCTCATACAGGCTTTTGGGCTACACCTCTACATGGAGCTTCAATTGGCAGCACAATTGGTGGAGAAGAATATTCTTAAGACGCAAACTTTATTATGCGACATGTTTCTCAGGGATGCTCCATTGGGTATTGTGACTCAAACTCCTAGCATTATGGATATTGTTAAGTGTGATGGAGCAGCACTATACTACAAAGGAAAATGTTGGTTGCTGGGTGTAACTCCAACTGAATCACAGGTAAAAGACATAGTAGATTGGCTGCTCGACAATCATGGAGATTCTACTGGGCTGAGTACTGAGAGCTTGACAGCTGCTGGATGCCCAGGTGCTGCTTTACTTGATGATGCTGTTTGTGGCATGGCTGCTGCCAGAATCACTTCAAAAGATTTCTTGTTCTGGTTCAGGTCTCACACTGCCAAGGAAGTCAAGTGGGGTGGAGCCAAGCAATCCTCGGAAGATAAGGATGGTGGTGGGGAAATGCATCCAAGATCGTCATTTAAAGCTTTTCTGGAGGTGGTTAAAAGCAGAAGTCTGGTTTGGGAGGTTTCAGAAATTAATGCAATTCACTCTTTACAGCTCATAATGAGAAATTCATTTCCGAATATAGAGGACAGCAGCTCGAAGCCATTGGTTTATTCACAGCAGACTGATACTGAGATGCAGGGGATAAATGAACTCAGATCAGTGGCATGTGAAATGGTTAGGCTGATTGAGACAGCAACAGCACCAATTTTTGGGGTCGATTCAGCTGGTCTCATCAACGGATGGAATGTCAAAATTGCTGAATTGACTGGATTACAAGCCAGTGAAGCAATGGGAAAGTCTCTGGTTCAAGAAATTGTCCATGAGGATTCACGCGGAGCTAGTGAAAATCTTTTACACAAAGCTTTGCAAGGTAATTTTTTTCAATTGCATTGGTCAGTTAATAACCATTGAATGCTACATGATATCTAACTTAGTCTTGAACTCTGTGCCTTCCTTGTACCCTTGCATTGCAGTGTCCTTGAACCAGAATTAAATGGCATTTCCATATTGGGTTACAGTTATGGTATTCGTGGTATAGTTAACCATCGAGAATTAACTCCCTCACCTTTCTTTCTTTTCTTTTCTTTTTGAAAAAAAATTAAGGAATGGATTCATTTCTTATGCTGTCCGTGGTTGTCAAGAAAGTCATTTATTGCAGCATCTGATGTTGGCTGCTTGGTGCCTACCAAATTCAACACTCCTAAATTAGTTTTTGAAATTGGCTTTCTGAAAATTAATATGATGGCAATAGAGCTTGTTGCATTAGGTTTTATGTCAAATTGGTTGTTTGAAGATTGCTTCGTGAACTCTTGAGGAAACTGAAATGGGGAATTGCCTGGAACTTTCTTCTTCTTTATTGTTTGTTCTGATCTCACCGACCTGAACATTATCTACAACACAAGTTCTTCCTTATCCGGTTAGATATCATTCTAGCTAGAAAAGATATTAGGCATGACTCTGTGTTGAGCTCTTTGATGTTAATTTCTTTTTATATTTCTTTAAACTCATCTTAGTCCTGATACGCTTTTATTTTGAGTTCTAATTTATCACAATTAGCATGAAGTATAAAATGACTTGTACATTGTCCAGGTGAGGAAGACAAAAATGTTGAGTTAAAGCTAAGGAAATTTGGACTTCATCAGCAAAACTCAGTTGTATATATTGTGGCCAATGCCTGCTCAAGTAGGAACTACACAAATGATATCGTAGGGGTGGGCTTTGTTGGTCAAGACATCACATTTGAGAAAGTTGCCATGGATAAATTTATCCGGTTGCAAGGGGACTACAAGGCCATCATACAAAGTCCTAATCCACTAATTCCACCAATATTTGCTTCTGATGGAAATGCATGCTGTTGTGAATGGAATGCTTCCATGGAAAAGCTGACAGGCAGGACAAGGCAGGAGGTCATAGGCAAAATGCTACCTGGAGAAATTTTTGGAGATCTATGTCAACTGAAAGGTCAAGATAGTCTAACAAAGTTTAAGACTCTATTGTATCAAGGAATTAGTGGTCAAGACACAAAGAAGTTTCCATTTGGCTTTTTTGATCAGAAAGGGAAACTTGTGGAAGGGTTCTTAGCAGCAAACAAAAGGACTGATTCAGATGGGAATATAATTGGCTGTTTCTGCTTCTTGCAGATTGTGGAACCTGACCTGCATCAGGCCTTAGAAGGGCCTAGGCAAGAGGACATGGAAAGATCTCAGAAACTTAAAGAGTTGGCTTACCTACGACAACAAATGAAAAATCCCTTGAGTGGTGTTCGACATACCCACAAACTCCTTGAGGCTATAACGACATCAGAAAAGCAGAAGCAAGTCCTCAAAACAAGTTATGCATGTGAAAGACAGATCATGACCATAATCAATGATATGGATTTAGGAAGGATAGAGGAGGGGTAAATCTTCTTCTTTCTTGTTTCTGTGTTTTTGATCCAGTTCTTTGTGTTGTCCATGATCTGCACATACTTTGGCCTTAGTTCTATATTATATTTTCCTGGTTCCTACATCACATGCAGCCATGTGCCATATGAAACAGCATGAAATCTAATGTCAGTTTATATAATAATTTTAGATGAAATGCTGCAGTTTTAAAAGAACATTCTTGGAACTGTCATTTCTTGATTCTGTAAATCTGACAAAATATTTATCTAAGTTAGCCAACTATCTCCATGTCTTACTGTCAAATGCAACATACTCGTTTGGTCAGCATTAAGGTTACTAAAACACTAATTTTCCGTATGGTTTTTGTGATCAAGAACTCGAATCAAGAATTTATTATGCAAAACCAGACAGAGGAATGGCATTGATACCATATTCTGTCACCAAAGAACCTCTTCCTTTCGAGATTGAATTCTAAATCTGCACTAAACAGTACACATTTGAAGGCTGTAATATCACTTCCAGGAACGAGGATAGAAATTTAACTGAATAGTTCTTTTTGTGTTAGATGTTACGTTTCATGCAGTTATGTTCACTGATCTGTTTAATTGGTAAATATCTATTAGTTCATTTATCATTTGTGCGAACATATATTGCTTCAAATCCTTTATCTTAAGCTATTTTTGTTGCTTAGCCTATCCCTTCTTCAGATTCTATATCTAATCTAAACCCCTCTTGTTCGTCATGTAATAGTCATCTTTATTACGCCATCGAACCTATGTTACCAAACTCACTAGCCATCCACCAATTTATCATGGTTATAGCAGTAACGTGGAGCTCAACATGGAAGAATTTCCTTTGGGAAATGTTTTAGATGCCGTTGTCTCTCAAATAATTATCTTGCTGAGGGAAAAGAACATACAGTTTCTCCATGAGATTCCAAAGGAGGTCATGACACTATCTTTGTATGGAGATCAGATAAAGCTTCAACTGATCTTGTCAGATTTCTTGTTTAGTGTTGTTCATCATGCACCCTCTCCAAATGGTTGGGTAGAAATCAAGATTTCACCCGGTCTGAAGCTGATACAGGATGGCAATGAATTTATCCGTTTACAGTTCAGGTACCAAAAAATATTAAATTCTTTTATTGATTGTAGTATGCTAATCTGTTTTGTTATGTTTTTATTATCTTAGAAGTTGTATTCTGAGTGATTTATGTCCTAAGGAGCTAGCAGTAGATCAGATGGAAAATAGAAGTGGAAGCGAACATATAGCCCAGGCTTAGATTCACTAAGAAATGCAGGTTACATGCCCAACAAAAAGGATTTAGTTTCTAGTTAACCTAATTCAAGTTGTACAAAACCTGGCTTGATGTAAAAAATACTCATATTTACTTAATGTGCTAATTCTTCAAACAATTAATAAGCCTAACTTTCTTAAGATTAAGCTCTTCCTTTGGAAATTGGGGTTATATCTTGTATAAAACGTTTCTAGTAACTTTCAAATGATTAATAGAAGCTTGAATAAGTAAAAAGGAAACTCTGCAGTGTGGAATTAGGTTTACTTTCCTCGACTATGATTGGTTTTCGTACTTTTCAATGGCATGTTATATTTTTCCTAGTACTTCTCTTGTCCATCCTGTGACCTAATTGGAAAGTGAAATACAAACAAGGTGATGTAAGATACTTGGAAATCACACTGTTATGCTTGAGCAAAGAATCTGTAATCAATAACTAAAGTTTTTTTTCCAGAAGAACAAGGTCAACAACTTCATGCAGATGGTCTTGCTTTTGCTTTTCAATTTTATAGTTTTCTTGAATTACTATTACTGTCACTTGAAAAGAAAATAAGAAGCATGCTACATGTTGGTCTTAGTACTCAATTTGCAGCATGGAAAAAAAATCCTTGCTTGCAGCTGCAATGCCATCTCATTTACTTCAATTCATGCACTCACTTCGAAACAAAATTAGCGAGACGTTCAGGTGTTTATGCAGACTAAGTTGTTCTCTTTTGTTTGTAGACTGACACATCCAGGTAAGGGACTTCCTTCTGCTCTCATCGATGAAATATTTGAGGGAAGAAATCAATGGACTACACTAGAAGGTCAGAGGCTAAACATGTCTCTGAAACTACTCAACCGGATGAATGGCCATGTTCAGTATACAAGAGAACACGATAGATGTTACTTCGTCATTGACCTTGAACTGCAATCAGAGAAAGCGAAACCAAAGGGGTTGCAAGCAGACGAGTAGAATGACCTAATATTATCATCATCTAGAACTTCTCTTGGGTATCGTATGGGGCCAAGTTGACTCTTGCTCAGAAGCCCCTAATGTGGATTTGACGTTGAGGTCCCATGGTAATTTCTTGACGGACCTCATTTCTTGTTAAGCTCCAGGTTCTTCTCTCTCAATGTAAGCTTCTGCTCTCTGAGTTGGCACTTCGCATAAAGTAGTGTTCGTCAACATCTATATTTAAATAAGAGTGTTGATGGAAAGATGCTTGATCAGCCGATGGAGCTCTGTAAATAGTGTAGGCTTAGTTAACGTTTCTTAAAATTAAAAAATGAAGCTGCTTTGAATGTTTATATTATACATACATTACAAGCATGATCTGTGTTTATGAGTTTAAAAAATTACCAAGCCTAAAATCAGATCTCGTTTACGCCGACTTTATAATACTAACACTTCCTAAGCAACCGTTTGTGGCCATCATTGACAAATAATAATGCAGAGGATAAACGTTTGTTCCTAGTTATCGGTACCAAGACCAAAGGAAGATTTGCTCCTAAGTTGGAACGGTGGTTGGTAATGATAACGCATGGGAAATATGTTAGAAAACTGGCTTTGTGGTTGTGCACTTTTCTCGTAGAACAATAAAAATGTAATCTCACATGCAAATTTGTCATCAACATTTAATACTCAGGTGATCCTTAATTTTCTTGTAACCGAGTGCCAGCATGCTGCGTCAACGTCACTGCCATCTTTGTTTACTGAGACCAAAGAATCCATGGGCGTTTTAGCAAGAGTAGAAGTTCAAGCATCTGTCTTTGGTTTTCAGATACACATTGAAGTTAATGATAAAGTTTCTAAATTATAATAACATTAACCTAAAAAGAGTCTGTCTCATCCACTATACAAATCTGTAAACGTCCTTGTTACAAAATCAACCCTCAAAATACTCTCACCCTCACCCCCTTGTACACATCATATTTGCAGATTAAATGTTGGAAACCATATGACAAAACAAAAGTGACTCTAGCAGGGACAGAGAACAGGCAGTTTGTGCACCCGGCAGCAAGAGATCTCTGTGCCATAGCTTAATTTACACCATTCTCCTCCCTTCTAGTATGTATATCTCAACACATTGACCAAAATGCTCCTGTTGCTTCTTTAAAAGCTGTTATGATACACTATACAAAATCGGCATGGATTTTTTCCCCTGATCATCTCTTCCTAATTTTATACAATTGAATACATACACAAAAGTTAGAACCATATCAATCAGCAACTCAGGCTAGGCAAATCTCCTTTCGTATGTTAACTTTCCTCTAGCTTCTTCGTAAAGCCATCCTCTCCAGGCTTTCTGGAGAATCTCCTGAGTGTGACCCATCTGGTTGACGGAACTGGATGTTTAAACTGTTGGAGGGAAAATGCTCCTGGATGATCTACATATAAACAAAAACCAGTCATGCCAACCAAATCTATGGTGCAAGCAGCCCGTGACTGACAAGATTACTGCAGCAGTGCAAGCATTCATGTGCGCGTGCAGCGTGTGTGTGTGTGAAAGAGTAATAATAGTCTACATATTATTTTTCAAATTATGTTCTTTGACTAGAAATGAAAAGGCATAACATCTATAAATTGAAATAGCAGGATGCTACGAGCTTGCAACACTCCAACTGCCTTATGGAACTATGTTACCTGATCACCTGCATCCTGCCACTCTGAGTGGAAGAGAATTGGGCGACAGCGTTTATCTTCATTCATCAAGCTTGAAGTCTGGAAGTGGGTCACAAGAGCTGCCTTTCCCTGGATCCGAGCATATGCCAAAGAAGCAACTTTCTCACTGTTAAACTTCTCCCATTTCTTACCATTAACTGCCTGTAGGAAATTGCAGCACAAGTGCCCACAAAATACAATACCGGATGAGAAATTTTGCAAGATAAGAAATTTTGAGATATGCCACGACATAGAATTTGTTCAGTAGAATTAAGAGTTCTTAAGAGTGACAAAAGAATAAAGGCTTGACTAGATACACTGCAACATTTGTTCACGATCAAAATAACAACACAAAGAAAGATCAATGAATTATTGAAACAAGTAAAGAAAATATACCTCATAAAATGGAATAATATGTGAAGGAGACAACATATTGATGAATGCGTAGCCCACATTGCACTTATTCTGTATCACATAAGGAAGTCTATCAATTGTCATTGAATTAAAAACTAATAATAATAATAAAATCATCTTCCAAACTTCAGAGGCCAAATAATTACCTTGAAATCTATTGGTAAATAGAGAAAATCGTAAGTACCCTTG
The DNA here is from genome assembly GCA_963924115.1 of Dovyalis caffra. NCBI lineage: Eukaryota > Viridiplantae > Streptophyta > Magnoliopsida > Malpighiales > Salicaceae > Dovyalis > Dovyalis caffra. Next base: position 6,308,771 of record CAWUPB010001184.1, read on the forward strand.
TGATTCTCATCAATGGTGGCTAGCAACATCTTTGAGGTGTATCTAAGGGATGACAGTAGGAAAGAAATTAATTAGACATGTTTTAACCACTCTAATTATGGAATTTGTAGATCACAGGAACTAGGAGAGAACCCATACTTATTAGGAATATTTTTTATCATTAAGGTCGTTCGGGTATCTTCACCGCTGATAATCTTATCCAAGTCGAGCTGAAACTGTTTCTTGCTATCAGTATGGTTCACATTATTCTCAATCCATCTGATCCGCCCACGATCACTGAAACCCTCAATGTTGAGGGGTGCCAGTCCTGGGTATGGACCATTACCTAAAAACACAGGACACGGCCTTGGTGAAGACATCATTCTATAACTTGAAGGACCATTTTCCGCCACATTTCTAGGAATGGTAACACCTGTATTCATGGAATCACGACCACTCATATTCATTATGAAATTTCCATCATTATGGCCTGTACCCATGCCTCCAAATGAAACAGGACATATGAATGAAGTTTCTGTTGACTCTGGTAAAAACCCTAAGTGCCTCTCGAAAGCAACTCCAGATGGAGCAGATCCAACATGGGGATGTGGGTGGTGCAGGGATGAGCCAAGGAAAGTACCACGCCGACCTGAGTAAGGAAAGCCATGGCCACCCTTCCCATTGGATGAAAACGGTTGCGCCACTGGTTGGGTTGGCCAGCCTGAAGAGGTGGTATGCTCTGAATATGCCTTCTGACTTCCCCAGAGGAACTGTGGCCCAGACAATGTTTCCACAACAGAAGCATTGGAAGTTGAAGGACCAAAAGACGACCTACTCCCATGATATTCACTAAACTTCAATTCAGGCAACGATTGTGACTGCTGGAAGGCAGCTCCACTAGATGAAGTTATGTTCATAAATGTATGCTCCACAAGATTACCCCTTCCTTGTTCTTTGCCGATGTTTGCAATTCTCATGGTGTTGGATGCTTGAGGGTGAAGAACTGAAGCCAGTCCAGATAAATGGTTGCTACTTGTAGGGCTCATATTCCTCAAAACAGGAGATCTATTGATGCTTTGTAGTGGACTATGATCAATAGGACTGTTGAACTGTGCCCAGTTACCTGTCATGCATATTTCACTAACTTAGCTTGTATAAGAAATTTCAGACATGATCATAACTTATAGTTCTCAGGTCATTCAGACAATCTCAAACGTACCTGGTGGAGAGTTGGTTAATGGTGAACCCAATGGATGGCGGAAACTCCGAGTGTCATCTAGCTCAAGCTCTTGGTTTAGTTGTAACATCAAGCTGAGGTAGAAGGTACAGAGTCAATAATTTCAATCACCAAGATACATAAAAAATAATAACATGAAAAAAAGAAACCCACACTTTGGAAATGTACAGCAATCCAGACTCCAGGCCTCCCTACCATAAAGCCCCCAAAGCCCCAAAAATATAAGTGAAGAAAAGCAGGAGTGCACAAAATGAGAATGGGATAATAATTAGAATAAGCATATTGATAAAAATATGAGAATGATCCTTTGCAAACAGCAGCGAAAAAGGAAGGGGAAGAAATGGCACAAGCATCAACAAATTTAGCTCCTAGTGGCTAGAGTACTTCTCACTGGCTCTATCCCAAAGGTTCTGACACATCACACATGCTCTCAGTTGACTAATTTGTTAAGAGAAGAGGTTTAACTTGAATAAGCAGGAAATTCTCAAAATGGGCTAAGATGACAAGCCTAAAGCGAATATTGTTTTAGCTATTTTTATTTCTTTGATGCAAGAATACCATAATTTATTTTGCACATGCAGTTCATCCGCCAGACATTTATTTTAATAAATAACACTAAAAAAAGAGAATGCAAATCTTGACAAGTTATAGCACTGTAATGCACTTACTTTTTACGAGCTCCACCAGGGCGACTTGGTTCAAGTTTTATGCGTTTTCCAGCTATGTCACTTCTATTTAATGATTTAAGTGCTGCCTCTGCTGCTCTCACATCATAAAATTCAATGAACTTATGGTGCCTCTTGTGTGGTGTTTCCCTTATCTGCCAAGAAAATAAAATATGTGCAAAAGGTTAGCCATCTATTGCAAAAGAAATGCAGGTTTGGGAAACAAGGGAACAATCAAACGAGTAGATAATCACCTCTTTGACCTCACCATAAGCCCCAAAGATTTGTCGCAGATCTTCATTTGAAACTGATGGATCCAAATTAAAAACAACCAGAGTTCCTTGGTTAATGTCCTTGTCTGATGGATTATCCTGGTAAGGCATAAGCAAGGGAATGTAAAAACAAAATAGGATTACAGTATCAACAGTTGAAAATGAAAATATTAGCTAAAGTCTATTATAACCTTTGGAATTGAGAAGTGAATATCAAGTTTCCTCCGACGCAGTGGCTTGTTTTGCAATGCACGCATAGCAGTTCGAGCAGCACGAATATCGTAGTAAGAGATCATTACAAAACCCCTATGTTTACATGAAGTGTATAGAGTTCTAATGTCTCCAAATTGCTACAAAACAAACAGATAGGAGAGACAGAAACACAATTCTTCAGATGAAAATCTTGAAAATATCTTGAAAACCCTATCTCAAGCCCCAATAGCAGGCCAGGTACTCCATAACTTGCACATGAAATTCACGAAATATTAATATCTAGAAATTTGACATGCAAACAACTTAGAAGAAGATAAGTTAGCAGGATAGAGTTCCAATGGGTCTGGGGTTTACCCTCTTCACCTTTTTTATAAAAAATAAAAATAAAAACCACAACTTGGAAGAAAATATGCTATCCATTCTATTACACTCTTGTATATTCTGTTGACGGTACTTTACCAGAAATTTTGGAAGTTCCAAATGAGATTAGCATCGAATTCATCAATTTTTGCAATTATATTATTCATTTCTTGTGCCATACCCTGCCTCATGCATGCTACATGTTTGCATAGGGTTTAGAACTGCTGCATTGAGTACAACATTGTTCTCAGAAAGGTTTGGCAGTCCAACCAATGGCCAAACTATTTCTAAAATCAAGGCAACTGCAAATGAAAAGGAAGGCAACCAAAACCCCAACTTATTGATGTCAAGTTGCTAATACGATCTATCCTAATAGATGCACAGTCAACCTATTGTTGCTTTTCCTTTTTTAATGGATTAAATCATGAAAAGTCTAATCAATATCTCGATGACTACAAATAACACATTAGATTATAAGTAAAAAAAAACAAAAGGGAAATCGACCAGTGAAAGTTTGGATAAAACTTCATCCATGAATCATGTAGATTTGCAAACCTAAAGGAAATGCCTGATTCAAAGAAATTGGCAAGCTAAGTTTGGGTGTGTAACAAAGATGCTATAAATATGTTTACCTCAAAAAGAGTTTTCAGTTCCACATCTTCAACATTACTATTAATATTTCGAACAAATAATGTCCTTGAAGGATGTTCACCATATGGATGCTCTCCAGCAACAGTTCCCACACCATTTGGAAGACTGTAATGAGAAATCCCATTACCAACAACCCCATCAGATAGATTCAGCTTTGATATATCCATGCTCAGGTTCTCCTGTGGATCACTTTCTAGCTCCATGCCTCCACCACTACCAAAAAGGTCATAGTCTTCTAAGTCCTCCAGCGAACCAGGTAACCTACTCAGGTCAAAATCATCCATTATGCCAGCTAAAAGCTCATCCTCATCATCTGGAAGCAAACTACCAATCACATGAGTTCCAACATCTTCCAATATATCACCACCATTCACATCTTGGCAAAGTTTATCTAAACTAGAAGAGGAATCATCAACAGATTGATCACCATGATCCTTCTCATTCAAGTTCACTGCAAGTCAGCACAAAAAGTAAGAAATCCCACAGCATTATATGATGACATAGATCTTAAAAGAATGGCAAACACATACACTTTTCATGTGGTAGAACAGGTAATGAGCTAGAAAAAAGAGTAGCATCGCTTGAGGCAGAGGCATGGTAGGTCTCAGATCCAGATAGCATCCCACATGCACCTCTTCCCATTTGTTTAGGTGTATTCAATGATGGAATCGTAGCAGAACCTACCACGCATGATTTACAAAACTTATCAATTAAAAGAGACGCACTTTGATCCCTGGAAACATCATAGAGGATTTCAACTAAATTACCAGTAGATAAATTATTTGAAGATTGCTCCATCACATCACCTTTCTGCTAAAAATAAAAGAGCGAAAATAGCAAAAAAAATCATTAACTTCTGCTATACAAAGACAAAAAGTATAAGAATTTACAGACATGAAAATATGACATTTATGGATGACTTGAGTAAGACTATTAAATCAATTTCGCAACAGAAACCATAAGAAACCAAAATATTATTGCCACCGAAATCACTTGAACTCCAGTAGGAAGAAAGTAATTCTACCGAGTTATAAAAAATAAAAAAATAATAATAATAACCCATGAATTTCCCCTTTTTTTCACCAACAGCAAAACAAACTTCTAAAACAGCATAAGAATATGAACATTCAATTACAAGACCATTTTTCGCATGCAACTTAAGTCCTAAAAGGCAATATTACCTCGATCAATAAAAGCTGTTACTCCCTTTTTATGAGCTGAGAGGGAACTAACATCAATATGGAATTAATTCAATCAACTTAAGCCCAGAACATGTAAAATCCATAAAAATTACCAAAAAATAAAATATAATAAAAATAAACAGCAAAACCCATTTACCCCAAGTAAAAGTGACATCACCAATCATTACCAATAGCAAGAAGAGTTAGGTAGGTAGATAGAGAGAAAGAGGGAGGGGAATCATAAAACATCAAACAAACTCCAAAAGGAAAGAACCCAACTCCTTTTTTACCTCAAAAGACCAAATTGCTGCTCAATATCAATAAAGGAAAAAAAAATCCACATTAATCGAGCAATAAAAAATATCAAAATTTGAGATAGAAAAAGGTTGTACCTAAATGAAGTTGTTGAAAAAAAATGTCAGCAAAGGTGATCAGTTAAAGCTGCTGTTGCAAATTAGCTCTCCACAGTCACACACACACACACACACACACACACACACACAGACAGAAACACAAGGTGAAGTGAGGGAATTTTGTTACTCTTCTTCAGTAGCACAACCCTTCTAACCTATACAACTCTCCATCTCTCTGTACTTACTTACAAAGGAATGATTTTCATAATTCTTTTCTTTTTTTTTTTTTTTTTAAAGTTGAGAAAGAGAGAGAAAGAGAAAGGTGACTGTGATTGGACAAGAGGAGTAATAAAAAATTAAAAAGAGCAAAGAATGATGGAGACAGGTATGCGTTTCTCTTATTGTGAAAATGGAAAGTGAGGAATGAATGTAATTTAACTCTATTTAAACCTCTTTTGGATTCCAAGATTATGGAAATTTTAAGGTTTTTAGTTTTGGATATATCTTATCTGTACGTTGGCCTTAAACATGGTTAGAATTTCTCTATTGCCATTATATGGGTTGGTGTGGTCCATGGTTTATACTTTATCCCACTTGGATATACTTGTTTTTATAAGAAATTGGTCAAAGTGGATAATCTTTATATTATTATTGTAAAAATGACGATGATGATGATTTTGATGAGATAAACATGAACCATGGATGACTTATTTTTTTAAGTATTTTTGGATTAAGAGAGATAAAGATGGGATATGATTTACGATATCAATTTTCTGATGAATGTGGACGGTTCACATATTTATGTATTAATTATGAACATACATACGATTGTATTTTTATTATAAAATGAGCTTATCTCTTATTTAGTTTTTATATATTTTAAATTATTCATATCATATGTAATTTTTTAATTTAATTAAAAATTTATTAATTCAGATCCTTCTTAAATATTCATCTAACATAATATATTAAAATTAATAATAATCAATCACGAATAAATAAATAACAATATGAGCTCCAAGTGTTACACAATGCTACTAAAATTATTAAAAAAAAATTATTAAGACTATTTATAATTTTTTAATTTGATTAAAATTTTCTAATCTAAAAATTTTTCTTAGTCTAGGCCCTTCGTTTAATATTCATCTGATATAATATTTTAAAATTAATAATAATCAATTATGAATAGACCTCCGATGGCATGAGCTCAAATGTCATAGAATACTATCAAAGTTAAAAAAAAAAAAAAAATTAAAAAATTTAATATTAAATGAATATTTAGGTTTTAAAAATAAATAGAAAAAAATTGTCCCATCCCCACTGTTATTATTGCAAAATCAGCTTTTTCATACACAAGACAAACTCTAAAATCTCAAAATGGGTGTAGCCCAGGTTCAGAAAATATCAAACAAACAAATAATCACTCCATTCCTAAACCCAGCCAAAACAACCACTCCGTTTTACAAGATCCACCACAACTACCCTTCTCACTCTCCCTACTACTACAACTCCCTTCGTCTTCTTGTCAAATGCCAGTTCAACACAGAACGACGCCGCTCAATGTTCCAAAGAACGTGGTGTCAATTCCAGTCTGTGATGCCGGGTCAGAGAGGAGCAGATCCGAATTCCAGAAGGTGTTTGGAGGATTCCTAGTGAGGAAAAACATGAAGAGAATTTTGGTGATTAAGAGAGAAGTTAGTGAGATTGAGGAGGGGGTTTTGATGTAGAGAGTGTGGAATCAATGAGAAGAGATCAGAAGGAGAAGGAGTGGATTCTGGTAAATGATTATAGAATCTACCACTATTATTTAGGAGGACTTAAAAATGGAAACTTGCGTGGGATTTGTAAATAGATTGATCGTGTCCAAAGCCTTTGAATTTAATATGTAAATCACACCAATCAATTATTGGGAAGAAAATTTATCCTTTTATGGAATTGATTGGCCATATCCTTGGGGATGTCACTAATAGAAGCTTTTAATGCCCCCAGAGACGCATTGCATGGACTCTCTAAAAAAAATAACAGAAAAAATTAACCCCGAGGAAAACGCACGTGCTTCAATTTATTATTTATTATTATAACTTAGTTAGTGTATTTTTGTAAAAACTAAATAAATAAATTCCTGTAGTATCAAAATTAATATTGGAATAGTCATTATTCAACTGATTTGAAAGCCATGACATATGATCTCAGCAGATTTGATGAAATTATGTCACAGGTGCTTAGAAATGAAGTCCGTGTATATATATATATATACAAGCCAGTCTCGCACAAAAGGATCCGTACTTCCCTTGTCGATGGCCCGAGAGTCTGAATGATGCTCTGTCTACCTCCCTCGACTTGCACTGCGCATCTCGTCCTTCACTCTCGAAATCTACAGACGGAGCAAGAGCATGTCGAAGACCTCAGTAGAAGAAAGCCCTTATCCAAACAAGTTTTCTATTTACGTGGCGAGCTACTATAGTATATCAAAAGAACATTTTGTCCTTTATTCAAGCTCGCAAAGAAAGAATAGAAAAGAAACAGACATTACAAGGAAACTGAAAAATAGAATCGTTATATAGTAAAAATCCGTCGCTATTTGTACTTAGCGATGGATTTACGACAACAGATATTCTGTAGCAAAAGTCTGTCGTATATATATCAAAAGAACATTTTGTCCTTTATTTAAGCTCGCAAAGAAAGAATGGAAAAGAAATAAACATTACAAGGAAATTGAAAAATAGAGACAGATTTTTTTGTTGCTATATAGTAAAAATCCTTCGTTATTTGTACTTAGCAATGGATTTACGACAACAATCGTTCTGTAGCAAAAGTCTTTATAACTATTTTTTTAACAAAGGAAAAAATTCCATCACTAATGCGTAGAATTTTCGTACCCAAAGTATAGTAAACAATCATCTCTTCAATCTCATAGTTGTCGTAAAACGATTGTTTATTGGCTATTTCTGTCACTAAATTGTTCTTGCTAAAGTTCCTTGCGGATCCATCACTAAATTTGTCACTATTTAGCAACTCGTTGTAGCTTCGTCACTAAAGCGTAGTAAATAGTCATTTCTGGGTCTCTTATTTGTCGCAAAACAATTGGTAATTCACAATTTTTGTAGCTATTTAGCGATGAAAATTTTATCTCTAAATTATTCTCGCTAAAGTTTCTTGCAGTTTCGATGCTAAATGGAGAAAAAAATTTTGATATAAATTAAAAGTCATTTAATGTTAATGGCGAGTAACAAACAACAAAAAATAACATCTTATTAAAACATAATATTTTATTTAATAAAATTAAAATAATATAAATTGAAATCAAATAAATATGTAATTGTGTTAAGGTGTATGAAAACATTAAAAACCTTAAAAAAAAACAAAACAAGAAATCTAGTCCTCATTATTTCCCGCATCATCTTTTGGCTATCATGTATTAAGAAGAATGGTCGACTTCGGGTTGTGAAGGGGTTAGTAGAAGGGATGCGAGTATGCCTGCAGGTCTCGTAACAACTCCATCATTGTTTGTAATCGACTCGTATGGTGCTAACTTAACTGGTTTGTAGCGGATGGTAATCTATATCCCCTTGATCCTATATTTGTACTCGTCGAAATCTCCCGATTATTATCATTAGGAAACCGCAAAGTGACGAAGAGAAGTTGACGCCAAAATGGGAGTAATATTACGACACATGTGATCCAAGGTCATAGACTCTCCGATTCTTCTCCCTCATATGTCATCCAAATATATCTTGAAAATCTCAATGTTTAGAGATGATGAATCACCCTCCTCGCCACTCCTTTGCAATTGCGTCTTGCTTGACTACGAGCGCTCTTGTGTCATTAAATTAATTGTAATAATAACTCATAAATATCTTTTTTTAGATTATATTGATAGATATATATTTATAAAAATAAAAAACTTACCATTACCGTCTCGGGATTGCTTGTCAACGAATTATTCATCTTTTCACTTTTGAGTGGTCACGAATAACTCGTGAGGATTTGGGTTACGATCTAATTTATTATGCTAAAAAAATAGATAAAATAATATAAGATATAATAAAATGTAAAAATTAATTTATAATATAGTGGATAATAAGATTTACCAAACGTTCAACATGCTCAATAAAAAAGATGGACCTCCATATGCTTGTATGGACCACCATCGACACCACCTATCTTCGACATACGATTCCGAGATACTTGTTGAGATCGGACCTAAAATTCAAGTGTGGCCCAATCTCGATGCCATGCTTCCCACATCTACTATTTAATAAACATGGATCTATCATTCCTATTCTTTATCTTGTTTAGGATATCATCATACCGTCTCCGTGCAAGACTCTCCCACACATCTTTAATCGGTGCATCGATGATCGAATCTCATAAAAAGTAGTTCTATATGAACAAAAAAATTATTAGCACATTTCATATTAAATTAATACTTTAAATGAAATATAAAAAAATAATTAATATGTTATCCTAAACTCATTAAAGTAGAAGTCTTTCGTGTTCATTGAGACGGACTTTCATGTGGAGCCAACGACATCCAACCACTACTTGAAAATTATGATGATTTTTATGGAGCATTTACTTGACAAAACCAAACTGTCAAACAAATTAATTAATTAATTAATTAATGATTCTAATATAATACATCAAAATATAAAATTAATTACTACATGTAAAACATATTACTTACTAGTTATTCATGACTTGAATGGTTTGTCCGAATCGATTCACTTGAGCTTCCCGGAGCCGAGGAAACCCTCGTGGAGACATCCACGACCTAGGGCAATATTGGCGAGGGCATTGTTGGCAAACTCGTCAAAAAATTAATTAATTAATCAATTAATTAATGATTATAATATAATACATCAAAATATAAAATTAATTACTACATGTAAAACATATTACTTAAATGGTTTGTCTAGAATCGGATTCAATTGAGCTTCCCGGAGTCGAGGAAACCATCATGGAGACATACACGACCTAGGGCAATATTGGTGAGGGCATTACCGGCAAAAGCACCACCGACGGAGATGAAGGATCATGCATCCTATTAAGATGCGGAATAAACAAAAAATTTTCTTCATTTAGGGTTTTCAAGATTATGTCATTGAATCAACTAATCATACATAAATATGAATATAAATATAGTTGAATGATTACCTTTTGTAGCATGAAATCAATTCACGCGAAAAAGGAACCATTCAAGTGTCTAGTCTCTATCCATGTAGCTCAAACACCCACACAAGAAGCTAAAAAATCACGGAGTGCTAGCTCCAATTCTTATATGTAGTTAATTTTTCTCTAGAAATCTTATCGAGTAATTTGTGCTAACTTTGGGCTTTTTAAGGAGAGATGCGACAACCTTTTCTTTTTAGGGAGAGAAACATTATTTCTCTATTTTTTTCTTTATGTCGTGAGTTTTCTCTTTTTGTTGCTTAATAATGCCGCATCTCTCTCCTTTATTTATATAGGGAGCAAGTAACTTCTCTTTGTAGGTCAATGAGATAATGCCTATGTGGGCTTTGTCTAATCTTATCTTTTTAAACCCCGAGTTTTATCCAATAGTGCTCAAATTTATCCTTTCATCAAAATATCTTGCATACTTTTAAATTAAGCCTATTGGCCCAAACTCTTTTGATCTAATTAATTTGGACCATCCAAATAAATTAGGTAATATATTTTTAGGAGGCTTACATTAGGAAATAATTTTCTAAATTATCCTTAAACCTAAATTAGAAAGCTAATTTTCTTTTTAGGTAATTGTCTTTCAAACTTAGAACTGATTCTAAATTAGAAACCGATTTTTAAAATAGAAAATCGACTTTCTATTTTAGGAAACTAACTTTCCAAAATCAAAAACTTTTCAAAACAATAAACTTTTTTCAATATCTTTACTTCTTTTTTATTGTGTGAATGATTAAATTTATACATGTGATTCAATGGACTCTTAAATATGTTGACAATGTATTAAGAATAAAAGACATCTCTTTTATCTTTTGATACATAAATTAAAATTACCTCTAGCAAGGTATCATAACTATTCAATTCTCGAAAATGATTAATTAATTCATAATTACCTTTCATAAGTATGGTTACCATACAATTCAGATCCTCATGTCAATTTATCATAGTATGATCTCGAACTTAATTTATAGTCCGTTTGATTATGACCACACAAGTTTTTTTTTATTCCCAAATATCTTAATTCTAAAGTAAATCAACTATGCTCTAATAGCATACTCTCACTATAACTAGAGATTTCTTGAGCGTGAAACTTACCAAAGTGCAATGTAATAACTCCTTTAACATATAAAGAATAACATATCATATTTTAATCATTCACTTATGTCCATTAAATTTCGATGCACTCAACAAATCACCCATATGTAGCTCTTGATTGAGCCCATGAAACGAGTGTCAATGTATATAAATTCTCTAATGAGATAACCATGATGACTTCAAGTTAAAAGACTAATTATACCCATCTCATATGAGATTTTCATAGCCTAAACCAAATGGGTTCTCATGGTAAGTCACATCCATTGATATGTTCTCTAACATTAATAACCTAAGTGCTTGTTTTGACATCATCATGTTACTAGATGTGAGATCTTCTACTACTATCTTATAACAAGAGTATAGCACTTATAAGTTTTATCGTATATAGTCAATGTCAATTCTTGACAATGCTACAACTTGGGATATTTAATGATATCATTTAAATGCATTAATGTTTGTTTCACATCTTTTGATTAATTATTAATGCAATGTATATCATATGGACTTCTATCTAATTCTATTAAATTATAAATAACAAGAATTAATAGAAAGATTTCTTTTATTAATATAGAAATGTAATGTTACAATACATCAAACCATCCCAAAAAAGATTGGATTTTAGGCACCTACATTAACAGGGGATGCCAACATCCCAACGTTAGGGGATGCCGATGTGCTTGCACCACTATATAGTCCACGATCCCGAGCATTGGCTAGTAGTGCCACATCCATGTATATTGTTGCCATCGTAGTCATGACCACTAGCACCATTACCGGATCTTTCCAATCCACATGGCATAACTTTAAAATAACACCTAAACACGAGTTTAACAAATATAACAAATGAATAGTAATTCCATTAAAAATATATTATTAATTTTTTTTATTAAAATTCAGCATGGTCTTTCCTATAAATTAGATATTCCTTTATTATTGAAAACGTCACCTACATAAAATTCAACACATCAAAAAATACATAACAAATATCTAAAAAATACATCATAGACAAAATGATATAATTTTATGAATACAAAAAAATAAATTTGATCTTTAATTTCAATTGTCATAATCGAACCTCATTATTTTGCTTCGCATTTTTAAGGCAAAGCACATTTATTTAATTAATGATTTTTCTAAACATCTAATAAAATTTTGATAGAGTCTCTTCTATAAATTGCACCTTTTTCTAATTAACGGATACTCCAAATGAATACATAAACATTAAAATTACACCAACCAACAATCAATTCATGCACACTAAGACCAACACTTATTTCGAATACTCCATCGAAATTAAATTCCAAATTCATTCTCCAAACTCTATCGTAGAGTATTGAATCAACCTTATTTCTCCTCAATTTTCGGAGGTCTTCAACCCCTTAGGTTCGATATGCTATAATATATCTCAACACACTTTAATAATTATATATACAAACATCAAATTAACTCAAATTCAAACCTAATTACATTTGACTAATAATCAATTAAAAATTTTCAATACAAATACAATTAAAAATCAACCAATTATTCAAAATTAAGTTAATTTATTAAACCTAAATCAAATTAACCTAAATATTAATTCTATTTCAAACCTAATTAAAGTTAAACCTAAATCAAATTAACCATAATTCAAACCTAATTAAATTTAACTAACAATTAATTAACAATTTCTAATATAAATAAAAATCTAAAGTCAACCAATTAATCAAAGTTTACCTAATTGATTCATTAAACCTAAATCAAATTATCCTAATTAATTTAAACCTAATTACATTTAACTAACAATTAATTAACAATTTTCAATAAAAATAAATTTAAAAATGAACTAATTAATTAAATTTAACCTAATTAATTAATTAAACCTAAATCAAATTAACCTAATTAATTATAATTCAAACTTAATTAATTTAAATGTAAATCAAATTAACCATAATTCAAACCTAATTAAATTTAACTAACAATTAATCAATAATTTTCAATATAAATAAAATTTAAAAACAACCAATGAATCAAATTTAACCTAATTAATAATTAAATCCAAATCAAACTACTAATTAATTAAAAAATTAACCTAACAATTAAAAAAATAAAAATTTAACAAATTAATCAAAAAAATTAATAGTTAATCAAAATTAATCTAATTAATTAATTAAACCTAAATCAAATCAACCAATTAATTAAATTTGACCTCATTAATTAACAAAACCTAAATCAAACAAACAATTAATTAACAAATTAGCCTAACAATTAATAAAAAATAAAAATTTAATAAATTAATCAATAATTAACAATTAATCAAATTAACCTAATTAATTAATTAATTAAACCTAAATCAAATCAACCAATTAATTAACATTAAACTAATTAATTGCTATAAGTTTTGAATGAATTACAACTTTGCAAAGATTATGTCACTAATGATATTTAGATTTAGAGTTTTGATGATAATGTCACCGATGACATTTTGACCTAAGATTTTGAAAGAATGGCAAACCAATAACGACTTAGTAGTGGTTATGTCGCCGATGATATTTTGACCTAGGATTTTGATGACAATGTCATTAATGATATTTTGACCTAGGGTTTCAAAACAAAGACAAATCGATAACGGATTTGTGAAGATTATATCACTAACGATATTTAGACCTAGTGTTTTGATGATAATGTCACTAACAATATTTTAACCTTGTCACGAACAATATTTTGATTTAAGGTTTCAAAAGGATAGCAAACGACTTCACAAAGATTATGTCTTAGATAACATTTTAACATAGGGTTTCCTAATGTGATCAAGCATCACATTTAAATGTAAATTTGACACAAACTATCAAATATTATGCAATCAAAACTATACCGAGATCGGCATCACCTTGAATAATATAAGAAATAAAAATTCATTCCCATCCTTCTAACTCTATTAGGGAGTATTGATTCCAATCTTATCTCACCTTAAAATTCTCAAGGGTCTTCAACCCTCGGGTTTGATATGTAATGGTGTATCGTTCACACTTCAAATTTGATGATTTATCTAATTCAACATAAAAATAAAAAATCACAGTAAAAATGGGAGCTAATTCATGAAATACAAGAAAATATTGAGATACCCCTAATTGACTAAGAAAATTATATATTTAATCCTCCTAAAAAAATTATCAAAACACATTTGGATTCATTAAACAATTTACGTAAGTCCACATATTTATCCAATAGTAAGGCCATATAATTAGCCAATAATAAAATTAATTATGAGGACTAATTTAATTCACCTATTTCCAAATAATTAAAGCAATCCAAAAATATATAATTATTCAACTCATTAAAAGGGCCTAATCAAAGCATAGAAAAAAAAAGATAAGATAAAGAAAAATAATGGCTTAAAAGTTTGGATCATGCTTGAAACTTTTAGCCATGTAGAGTTTTTGGAGACACTCATGTGTCATTGCAACATTAGAGCAATTATTATGGAGAAACTATATATAATATTGGTAATAAAAAACAAGATTTATGAAACGAGTTTACAAGCAAAAGGAAAAGTAAGAAAGGAAGAAAAATGTACCTATTGTGGAGCGAGTAGGGAACGAAGATGAGCACAAATATAGCACAAAAAAAGTCAATAATTAAGTCTATTTTTTTTTACCATTTCCCTCTCCCATTCTCCTTTTCTTTCTTTCCTTGTTTTCTTTTTGAATCTCTTTCCTCATCGTGGTCTTTTCTTTTATTTTTCAAAACCTTTCCTTTCTTTATGTTTTTCTTGTGTTTTCTTTCCCTTATTCTCTAGTTTTTTTCCCTCCTCCCATTCTCTCCCTTGTAACATTATACATTGTCAAGTTTTTTTTTTTAAAAAAAAAACTCCTCATTTGTAGCCATTGATTTCAATTGGACTTATTTCTACTTTTTACCTATGACATACTAGAGAGGCTCAATTTCTTTCATTTCAACTAAAGAAGGCTTCTTCTCTTTTCAAGAGTGATCATTTTTTTTTCATTTTAAGTTGATTTTTTGGGTGTGAAAACAAGGAAGGGACGAGAAAGACTTGGCTTGTACGAGTGAGTTGGCATGGGAAAAAGGGATGAGGTATAGGAAAATTGGGTCGAGAGAAGTGTTTTAGGTTTGTCTATATGCCGGTGTAGCTAGGTTTTTCATGGGAAAGAATAAGATGAACGATGAGGTCGAAATTCACTTAAGAGATTGAATTTTTGGGCAAAACAACTTCTTTTTAGATAAATAAAAATTTAAGGAGTTAAAGGTCTAGGAAGTCTCTCTACTATTTTATTTATCTTGATTGTATCCTTCTATTAATTTTTTCAATATTCATGTCTCTTTGCTTTTAATTTGCACTTTAATTTTGTCTCTCCGTCCTTTTTTTAAGCAACGACATCAATTTTCGACATAGGATGCAAAAGATGCTGACAAATGTTAGTAACTTTTTTTTTCCTCTCAATTTCAAATATAGAAAACAAAATAATGACATGGAAAAATATAACCCCTAAATTGCTCCTATTTAAAATCCTGTATAAACATCAATGACTCTTTTATGAAAGACTCTAAAATCCACAAATCATACAAAAATCCCTAATTTGTTCTCTTTGCAAAAATGAAGAAATAAAATAAACACAATAAAATAATGAGTAGCGTGGAAATGATGCACAATTTGGAGAGAACTATTTAGGTACGACATGAAAATTTGATTTGTTGGACATTTCCGGTAAGGGGATGGGTAAAACTAAATACGGATGGGGCATGTCGGATGTCTTCAAGTCTACAACTAGTGGGGTGTTGAGGGATGTTAATGGTTGTTGGATAAGTGGCTTTTCTCATAATGTTTGGGTGTGCCCTATTCTTTGTGCAGAGTTATGGGGTATCTTTATTGGTTTAGAGATGGTTTGGAACTTGGGTTATCGTCGAGTGTTGGTCGAGACAGATTCACTGTTAACAATACAAGTAATTCGATCGCATACATAGAGGGTGGGCGGTTATGGTTCATTTGTTATTGCAATAAAGATAATGTTGGCCAAGGATCGACAAGTGCGGCTCGTTCATATTTATCGAGAAGCAAATAGATTGACGGATAGATCGGCCTCATACGCATTTTCCTTGTCGCTCGGTATTACTTATTTTTTGCATGTACATAGGGACCGTTGCAAAATCCTTCAAGACGATATATGGGGTATAGCTTTTCCAAGGCTATGTAAGAGTTAATTTCCATGTTAGAGCTAGGGCCTCTCCATTCAATCAAAAAATAAAAATAAAAATAATTTGACTTTATTGAAATCAAGAACATCATATTTGTAACGAGTTCTATCACCTTTGTCACATCTAGTATCATAAAAAACATTAGAAATAATGAGGCTACCCGAAAACATAAGATCCTTTTTGTTAGTCTCGTCCAAAAGCACTAACCTTTCATAATTACTACTCGTTCCTTTTGTAAATTTCAATCTAAATCAAACCTTTTTTTCCTAAAACCTCAATTGCCCTCACTTCCATTGGCTTCTCTACCTAGTACTCCATTTGTCCTTTCCTTTCTTAGAAGACAATTTTCCTTTATAGAGGAAAAAAATAATAGTCCTTTTGTCTTTAAGAAAATAGTTAGGTTTGGTTCTCCATGATTGAATAAGAGGAAGATGAATGGTCCGAAAAATTGGCCATCTAGAAATCTTGTCCCTCCAAGCTCTTTATCAATTTTTGTTATTTGTTCTAAAAAGCATAGGACAATAGGGTATCCAAAAAGGCGAGTCCAGGTTGTAGTTGACTAGTGAAAACTTGAGAAAATTAACTTGTAGGATATCGATATACTCGCTCATTAGCTTATAGGATCGAAACTATAACTTCAAAGAGATGCCAAAACTCCACCACTATGTAATTATAAAGAAGAAAGCAATGATCTTGATTTTGCTACCACAAGTAGTTCGAGTGCTCGGTGGTTCTTCCTCCCGACGCAGGCCTTTGATGGAAAAATAATTTAGAGAGAGAAAACAAATTAGGGATTTTTGTATGGTTTGGGAATTTTGAGGTTTTTAACACGGGAACATGGAGGTTTATACAAGATTTTTAAATAGGAGGGCAACTTGGGAGTGTTATTTTCACATGTCATTACTTTGTTTACTCGTATTTGAATTTAAGGGGGAAAAAAACAATGCTACGTATCACGAAATTGACATCATTGCTTGAAAAAATGGACATAGAGACAAAATTAAGAGGCAAATTAAGAATAGAAAGACATGATTATTGAAAAAATTAGTAGAACGACACTATTAAAATAAATAAAATACTAGAGAGACATCTTGTACCTTTAACCAAAATTTTAAGTCGATCCTTAACTTTGCATGTTTTTTCTATTTTAGTCCTCCTTTTTTTCCTTTTCTCTTCAATCATGCTCCTTAACTTGTGACCTTTGGTCGTCTATTCTTTCGATTTTTTCCATATGGGTCTTTATTTCGTTTTGTTCCCTTTCTGTTTTTGCTATTTCTACATTGACCTCCACTTTTTTTATAATTACTCTCAATTTCCTCCATATTTTAATTCCTTTTCTTTTTCAATTTCAATAATTATTATTTTTCTTTTTCTTTCTTTATTATCAATTCCTTTAAAAATAATAGAAACCATCCAATTTATTAAGAGCCTCTTTTTTTCCTTAATAGAAAAAGGAATTTAAACAGAGATTTTTAGGTTTGAAATTTTTTGAAAAACTAGTATTACTTGGGAAGAATACCTAGTCTCTTTGTTTTTTTTTCCCTTGATAATTTTTAAATCTGAAAACTTCACAAACATGAATAATAATAATAATAAAATGAACTCCATTTGGGTTACAACAGTAGCATTATAAACATTAACATAGCAATTTTACGTATTAAATGACAAATTTGTAATTATTTTAATAAACTTTAGGGAGTAAAGTGTACTATTAAATTTTAAGGTGTAAAATAAAGTATTAAAAAAAATTACAGTGCAAGTGGTTTTGGCCATGAAAACATAATGTAGTTATCATAATTTATCCTTTATTTTTCTTATCCTATTTCTAAAAATAAAATACAGTGCACACACTCCACGTTCACGCGATGGTCCAGAAACTCAGGCTCCCTCTAGAGTCTAGACTCTTTTAAGTAGAAAGATCAGCCCCCAAAAAACAATTTCCTTTTTATTCCAATCTCTTTAAGAAGTACATGTATTTTGTACGAACAATCCGTGCCTGTTGAGAGAAAAGGATGCAGCAGGCAACTACACTTCTCTGCTCTCCGACGCTGCCATTCTCTAACCATCCCCTTCTTTCTCCTCTTCGAACCCGACCTTTTCTCACTCTCTTACCTCCTTCCCCTCTACAATTGTTGCGCTTCAAACCTCCACGGAATCACCTTCGTCCCATCATTTCCCCTCTCCACAGCACTGGTACACTCTCTCTGTCTTTATTACATTCATTGCTAATTCTTGCTAGTGTTTCTTTTGTATAATCTCTGTTGCATTTCAATTTAATCTGTGCATGCGGGGCGGCTACATATATCAGCTACCCAAGAGATTGTTGAAACTTCAAAGAGTGAATCAGAATTTGTTGAAGTTGGGTATATTTCTAATGTTCATGGCCTTCAGGGAGAGATTTCTGTAAAACCAACTACAGATTTTCCTGAGCTACGCTTTTCCAAGGTAACAGAAACAATCTTCTCTCCATCTGGGTTCTTGTTCTTCTTGCATATTATGTATTGTTTTATTGTAATACTAATAATTTAAGGTGCTATATTTTAGCCTGGGAGAAGATGGTTAAGGCAACGAGTTTCAGGCAAAGATGTAATTCGGGAAGTGGAGCTGGTTGAAGGAAGAGGACACCATGGACGCAAGAGTTGGATACTTAGATTTGGGGGAATCGACACAGTGGATGAGGTGAGCTTATTTATGTCTTTTTCATGTCTTACAGTACTCTATCTTATTTAGTTCGTTTTTCTTGGTCGGAGGCTTTGTATTCTCAGCATTAGAACATGCGTCTTAAGGGGCCGTTGTGTTGTTTGATGTAATGTTTAAAATCTTGGGCTACATCCATTATGGTTTAGTTTTAGTTTCAGAGCAGCCATGACATGCAAAAGTGTAAAATGCTGAATGCTCGGACTGTTTCGACTATAGCATTTTCAGGGTCACCTTGCCATATTTTTCTGCTTCAATGAACTCCTTGTTGCCATAGTATTGCGATTGTAAAACCATGGAATTTCACTTCAAGGAGAAAATGGCATAGATTAAAAGCTGTTTGATTTGAAAACCAACTCCTGGTGATATTCTAGTGATTTCACATTGTTGCTCAAAAACCAAATCAGAATGTTCTTTTTAATGGCACATCTCCATGTTAAAGGTTTGGACGGACAGCACAATTTCCAAAAATAATTGATAAAATTCTCGACTCCGTGAAACACTATCACTGTACTGCAGGATGCTTCTGGTTGTAGTTTCTGTGCAAACTTTACTCTGGAGTAAATTTTTCTTTCCGTGTCAGTTGAAAGATATAGGGAACCTGAGGTTGCTTTAAGATTGCAACACTAATATATTCACTCTACTCAACTCAAACTAAATCCTACCACAAAGTGACTATCTATGCAATTTTTCCTTGGTTTTGCACTATTTAAACAGAAAGGTAAAACTTTAGTCTTTTTGAATTGATTATGTAGACATATATTAGAAATTATTAAACTGTATTAATATGAGTTCATGTATCTTATGAAAGCAATTTATGATTTGTTCAGGCTAAGCTGCTTGTTGGGTCAACTTTACTTGTACGAGAACATGAAAGGCCAGAGTTAGAAGAAGGAGAGTTTTATTCTCGTGATCTCATTGGAATGAGAGTGATCCTTAAGGTTTGTACATTTTAAGATTGTCATATTCTGCAAAAGATGTTTACTTTATGTAATTACCTGTGTTTTCTTTCTGCCTAAGTTCTATGTATAGGGATTTAGAGCAGTTTAATGCCCAAAGAGTGCTTCCCATTCATGATTTACGCTTGAGCATTTTTTGATTTATAATACAAATGAACTGTAAAAGATTGTAAGCATCGAACACCGTTGTTTTCCCAAACCATCCTTCTGATGCTATTTAAATTTTCTGATTATGATATTTTGAGCATATCTTGCTTGTCTGGTCCTTACGTTTCACATTATTTGTTCTCGTTTCTTCTTGTGCTTGCTGCTTGAATATTATTATCTTTTCTGGTTCATTATGGATAAACCAGCTTTTATTTATCAAGACTTTAATTGAATGCCTCCTTTTCAGGAAACTGGTGAATGTGTGGGAACTGTTGTTAATGTTTTCGACAATGGAGGTAATGATCTTCTGCAGGCAATGCTCTACAGATCTTCAGATGTGCCTGATGGAACTGAAAAGTCAAAGCCAGCAGAATCAGGGGTATCTGGTCACCTTGCTTGGATACCTTTTGTTGAAGCAATTGTTCCAGATGTCGATATGAATAAAAGAGAAATGAGGATTACGCCTCCAAAAGGACTTCTTGAGTTAAACGTACGCCTGGATGAGAGGTCCAAGAAAGAAAGGCGCGAACTTGTGAGGCATACTCCTTTATATGTTGTTTAAAGCTTAATTGTCGACAGCAATTACTTTGAGATGAAGCATGGTTTATTCTCATATCTGATATTAATCTATATGAAAGCATGGTTTATTCTCATAGCTGACAATTTATTTTCTCACTCCCCTTTCCACCACCCCATGTTTTAGAGAAAGAGAGTAGTGGCTTTTTTAAAACAGAATCCTACTTCTTTAGCCATGATATACTTTCAGATACATGTTTTCAATATGCCACTGTTGATGCAGCACAAAGTGGGTATGATATGCTTTTTTGGCCATTTTCAATTGATATCTGGCTTCCCATCTCATCTTATGGATGCTGCTTAGTTCTTGCTAACTTTTGGATTTTAGGTTTCTCTTAGGATAGAAGAAAAGGACCCCTTTGTTTCACCTTTTCCAGATTGGTCTGCTGTTGATCAATCAGTAACATGATACTTTAGCGATCAAATTTAGGGTAGAGCCATTCAAAAGTACAGTATCTGTTTCATTTCAAATGCCTAGGCTACTCCTAAAATGGTCATGTGATTGAAGCGCTCTGTATATTTATTGTCTGCAAATACCACTATTTCCCAGATTTTTTAGTTGGTTTTGTGTATGCAGTGAGTGAAATAATTTCGATTTAAGTTTGGCGTTAACATGGGATTGAAAAGTGGAGAATTTGGACCAAGGGGACTAGCTTAGTCAACTTTTCTGTATAGATTAGAAAGAGCTTTCAAGTTTGATACCCATGTGGACTGATGGTTTTTTGATGCTAAGTTGTTAGGGCACCATATGTAAGCACTTTTTGCTGTTTCCCAATTCCAAACACCTCCCCTCCATATTTTTGTCAGGGCATGTTCCAGCTGTGCATCGTAATTGTGGATCCATTTTTCTTTGTTTCTTTTTTTCCCCTTCTTAAAAATGCTTAAGCATACACTTGCACTGGTTGGTGCTTGGGGCTCAAGAGGCATCTTTGACACATTTCAGGATTGGAGAGAGAGAAAGAAATTCCAAAGACGCCTTATAGCAGCTAAGAAGAAACTCTCTGAAATGGACCAAAAGCATGTATTTGATGGACTCAGATATGGGGACAAATCTAAAAGGGGGTTACTGGCAGACCAGATTGTTGGTGTAAATTCCAAATTGCTTCAACAAGCCTTGGAAAATATAGAGATATCCTCTAAGAGGTGATTTTTGCATGAAGTTCATATATTCTTCATGTTTGGATTCACACAGAAGTTGGACAAGATGCAAGTTATTGTTTCATCTGAAACAACTTTGGAGCCTATTGAATCCAACTTCTTGTGTGAGGCATTAAACCTATAACTATGATCACTATTTTAATTGAGAAAACCTGTGGTATTTTGCTGCTTAAAGTCTATGCTACTCACATTATGCTCTTCGGAATAGCTGGTTTTTCTGTCTTGATATCTTCCTGAATGAATTCTTTTAACTCTGTAGATCATGGTTGTATTTATTTCTCTAGATGAAGCTGGAATTGTTAGTTTGTACTTCATTGAGCCAAAACTTCATTCAGATGAGGAAGCCTTATGAGGATTCATACTATTTCTTTTATAGACTTGTTGAATCTCTTTGTTTCTTCTTTGGTGTTATATGGTGCCGATGCCAGATGTGTTGAACCTCGGCTTTTTGTCTGCTTGAATCAGATGCTTTGCAACTGAGTTAATCAGTGCCACAAGAACCAAGGTAACAAAAAGTTCTTTGAAGATATCAAAGGAGTTCATCACTTGTGCAAATGAAGAGAAATTGGGAGCGAATTTCAAATTGCAAGAAAAAGGATCGTCTCTCTATTCTAAAGGACAGGTGGCCATCGTTTTAGTTTTGAATGACATTGAGAAGGAAAAAGGGGATAATCCTGGTGTAGTTGACTCTGAAAGTAGTGAGAATTCACTGCTTTTCTTCCTTCAAAAATTAGTTTCTGATGATCAGACATTTGTAAAGGTGATACTCATTTCTGAAATCTTGTACATAAAGCTCTTTCTTATTTTATTTATTATGATGATTGGAAGAAAATCCCTTTTGTTGTTCTATTAGCAAATTTCTTGAGGCTGTGACCGTTATTTCCCCCTCCTGTTGCTATATGCATGTCTTGAGGTTGTATTTTTTTTATTTTTTTTAAGTTACAGCCTTAAAGATGTTTGGCAATGATCAACGATTTTTTTCCCTTAGCATTATCTAAGCAGGATTCTTTAGAGATTTTACAACATGGTTTGACAAGCATGTGTTGATTGCAGATGGAAGACCGTGCATCTGTGCCTTTGATTTTGGTTTGCCCTGCGCAAGAAATCCAGTCTTTGGAAAAGCTGTTCTCAAATAATGATTACTTCGCATTCAACTCCAACAACGTAAGTGTAGATGTTAAAATTGTCACCTCTCCCTCCAAGTTAGATAACATCTAGTGGCAGATTAAGGGTGGTTATTCAGCAACTTGATTTCTTGAATTAAGTGGATCGAATGCTGGCATCTTGTAATGGTATAGCACTATATCAGACTATCGGTAGAGCTACAGCTGGAGTTTTGTATTGATTTCTTTAAGATTACATTGATTCTGCTTTATTCTAATAGGATGGAATTAATGGGATTTCATTTCAAAATTCAGCCTGGTCTGACCAATTGTTTGACTGTCTCCTTAAATATTCAATCGATTTTTAGCCCCAATATATATGGTTTAATTAACACTATTAGCGTGGACTCTTATGATGTTGGAATATACAGAAGGTGATCACTAACCTAGCAGAACTCCAAGCTGTGTTTCTGACAACTTGTCATGCATGTGAATCTGAGCCCTTGGTTCTTGTTATGTGTTAGTTGAAGTAGAAAAAACTTGCAAGCTCTCCTTTAGCGGTTCATTTTTGTTCTATGTACTTGGGTCTTTAAAGGTTTCAACCCTCTTACAGGTATGGTTTTTGGAAGAAGAGAAAATTCCAGTTGTTAACAGTTCTGAAGAAGAACAGAAGAGACATAAAATCATGATGAAGTCACCATGGGAAATGCTGCAATCACCAGTTGGATCTGGAGGAGTTATTAGCTTGCTTTCTTCTGTCAATATTGCAGAGAATCTCAGCGAAATGGGTGTGGAGTATATTGAGGTTAGACATTTCTTTGTAATTTTATTCGTATGGTTAAGATTATATTTTAGACTTTTCACATTACAAGCAAGTGGGACAAAAAAAAAAAAAAACTTCTGCTATTGGTTTTTGGTAGATTTTTTTTTTTTTGCGCAATATCATATTTAAAGGATCATACACAGATATCAACAATATGCAGCAGGCAGCATATTTGAAGTTTATAAAATAGCTCTGCCAGAAGCTCTTTTTAATTATCAAAAAAAAAAAAAAAACTATCTTTTTATCATTCTCCTTTATTTGCAATCACAGCATGCTAAGACTACAGGATCATGCTTTTCAAATAACCAAAACAAAAGTGTAGCTTTTTCCAAAGAAATATGGGTTTCTCATCATGATAGGCATGTTTTGGTCTTGTGGCATAGATGATTTCAGCATAGCTAAATGAAAAAGCTTTGTATGGAGATTATAAAGATATTCCAGTACTATATTTCTTTCATTTATAGATATTGATGTTGGCTCCACGCATGATTCTGGAATGTGTGTTTCATATGCAAACTAAGTAGTTTTCAACGTCATGTCTTTCCATCATTGGCATAATCGTTCTATGACCAGTTGCTGCACCTTCTTCCAGATTTGCAGTAGCAGCCAAAAATATTTTGCTGGGAGTTCACTTCTACTTGGGTTTGTTAACTCACGCAAAGCAGAAATAGGGATCAAAATTGGCGAAGATACAAAAGATCTAGAAGGAAGTTTTGACATGATATTTTCCTTGAACTTCATGAAGTTGCTGGCGCAACAAATCCATAAACTCCAGTTCTATGCAATCCCAAAGCCAAATCTGCACGTCGAGGTGGTTGATAAGGAGTGGATTGATGTTGTCCCATCATCTCCCAACTCATATGAACTGCGTTCTTCTATTTACGGTTCCTTGATGAATGCTTGTCCTCTTGAGAAGATTTGTGTAATGGAGATAACAGAATAACAATTATTATTATTATTTTTTTTTGACCCCCTAATATGTATAGAATTCTATGTAAATCAGAAATATGTGATCTGTTTTATGTAATCATTTTCCCCAGAAAATTGTTTTGAGTGAGTTTTACCCAGAAATTGTGTGGACCAACTGAGAGGTGGACAAAGAACAGCAGGAGGGAATCAAAATGAGAGAAGGGCTGCTTCATTTTTGTTGGCAAGGAATTGCTAGATTTCCAGGGATTGGACACACTTCCAAATGCCACACGAGTCCTTATTCTGAGTCTTTTCTTTGGAAAGGTGAGGTTGAAATATTTGGACATCGTTTTTTTTTTCCCTCAACAATCTTATATTCCTAAGAATATTGACATTTCCCATACAGAAAAAGAAAAAATTGATATAATAGTAAATATTTATGGTTCCATTCCAGTTTACAAAACTGAGCAAATGGGTTTACTTCGAAGTAAAAATAGGTTAGTGACCTTTTCTTTATTTAATATTTTTTCCTACAATGTATTATTTTTCTTATCCACATAATTGCTCCTCTTTTCTTTCGGATTTTTCTTTGACCACATAGATAGGTTCAAGAAAAAGAGAAGGGAAAATAGTCTAAAATTGCAGGGTACAAAAATGGGCTTCCAAATAACTGTACAAACCAGACGCCCGTAAGGCCCAACTACCATCTGTTGCTACCAAGTACCAACAGAGGCATGACAGGTAATGAGGAGAACCATAATTCTCCACCGTTGATAGGTCCTATAACGAAGGTCCAGATCTTTTTAAATTTGACCCAGTGGGGAAAAAAAAACCCTAATATGCTTTGCCTCGCCCTTTATATAAAGCTGGAGCGAAGCCTCACTCCTGAACCTCGGCGGCGTAGCAAAATCACTGTGAGTTTTCTCTGTCAGTTTATATTCTCTTTTAGGGTTTTCAGACCTCATATATGGATGGTGCTGGAACTAACGAATATAGATGTGCTTTTTGTTTGAGTGCAGGAAGGTAAGTGAAAATGGCGGTTCCGTTGCTTACGAAGAAGATTGTTAAGAAGAGACTTAAGCAGTTCAAGAGACCGCAAAGTGACCGCAAGATCTCTGTCAAGGTATCCTATCCTTTTCTTTCACTATCATGTTGCTTGTCTTGTTTATAACGTTGGGATTGGGATTGGAATTTGTTTGATTTTTTGTAAGGAAAATGATGATACTAGTTGTCGCCCCAGTCTTACTTGCACTTTGAGATGCAAGATGGTGATTGACATTTATTGTCTGATTCCTTTTATTCATGTTGGACTACTGTACTATTAGGTCTATGATTTTATTTTTACGTTTTAAAAATTAGTTTTTTAGCCTTGAAATGAAGAGCCCATTTGACACCCAGTCTCACTTGCTTCTTTATTTGGTTGCAATATGGTGAGCTAGCGATCGACTATCTGATCTCTTACAGGCTAAACAAATTCTACTTCTATTTGTTTTTTTAATCCGAGTAATTATATAGTTTTTTCTGCAAAAATTTGTGAAAGATGTTTTTTTTTTTACTGAATTTGTTAGGGGCATGATGATACTTCTTTTTGACACCCAGTCTTACCTTCATATCTTGATGAAAGGTGGTGATAAAGATTGACCTTTTCTCTGATCCCTTTATGCCTGAAACCAATTTTTTGCCCTTTTTTTTAATCTATATTGTTGCTTGATATGTAAAGCTTCTTTTAGTTTTCTTGTTTTGTTTTCAAGATAGGAGTCGGAGTCCTGTTTTTGTACTTGTTTTGCTGCATTGAGGGATATGATGAATCTTTTTTGACACCCAGTCTTATTTCCTAATGGAAGCTGGTGATTAATCTTTTTATCTGATCCTTCATGGAAAATATTGTCTTCTTATTTTTTATTTTTGAACCTTTTTATTTTTATTATTTTTTAAGTTCTAAGAAGGGTTTTCAATTCTGGAGATATGCAATTAGATGTGAGGATATTTATCCACTATTTCTGCAATAAGATGATGAATTCTATACATGCACTACCATCTGATCTCTTTGCATATCTACGTGGCTATAAAGTTTTGGCTTTAGATTTTGTTTTTTATATATATTAGCTGTTTTTTCCTACTGCAATCCATGATGCAAATTGTTTTTCAGTTCGGATTGTTCTGTGATGATCATAAAAAATCACCATCTTTCGGCTGAGGTTGCAGATTTTTATTATAATTTTATGTCCTGTTCTTTCTGCTTAGTTTCTCATCTCTAAATTTCTTAGGATGTATTGATTTGCCCATGGTATCTAATGTCCAGTTTTTATTTTTGTGGCTGGGCATTTCGTGTGTAAGGGCAGAAACAAAATTTAAACAGGTCTTGCGACACAGTAAGCTGGTACCTTACAAGCTTACTGTTACTTTAACCCTGCTTACATCTGTCTATTGACATCATCTGTTTCATTGCTATTTTTCTTGTGTCCCCTTGGCTCTTGGATTACTACTTGTGCTTAATTTAATGATCCTTGAGGATTTACTGGTTTCTATCTGTTTTTATTTTCTTTACTATCTTTTTTGGTTTATATGTTTATATTCACGAGTCTGGCTACCTATGTTTAACTTATTCTTACCTGTTAGCTGGTATCTTTCATTTGTTTCCTATACCTTTCCTTATCTCAATGTTACTAAATCTAACTTTTTCTTTACTATCTCAACGTTGAGTAATCATAATGTGTTGTCAACTAATTAATCTTTGACAGACAAACTGGCGTAGGCCAAAGGGTATTGATTCTCGAGTCCGAAGAAAGTTCAAAGGATGTACTCTGATGCCCAATATTGGCTACGGTTCTGATAAGAAGACTCGCCATTATCTTCCAAATGGGTTCAAGAAATTTGTTGTCCACAATGTGAAAGAGCTTGAAGTGTTGATGATGCACAACAGGTAAAATGAGCTCTAGTTAAAAGTATTTTAGACCATGTCAGAAATTCACTTGTTTGCTCATTGATTTATATTTTCTTTCACGTATTCCAGAACTTACTGTGCTGAGATAGCACATAATGTGTCAACAAGGAAGAGGAAAGAGATTGTGGAGCGAGCTGCTCAGCTTGATATTGTTGTTACTAACAAGCTTGCTAGGTTGCGTAGCCAGGAGGATGAATGAAGAATTAAACTTGAAAGAAGATGGTGTTTAGTGTTATTTCCTTTATCAATTTTGCTCTTTTTGTTGTTTTCCAGTCATAGTAACTTCGTAATTAGGATCCTCCTCGCGATGGAAATATTACTCTCTTTACACTTTTTGTCTTATTATATTGAGTGGTATTTTCTTCTCTTTGTGTTATTTGAAAATATGTATCTTGTTTCCAGGTACGTTCCTTTTTCACGTATTTTATCGGGCAGCTGATTTTTTCTAATTTCAGATGGCTTTTATTTTTCTTTGAATAATATTTTCTCGACTGTCAACTTTTATTTTGATTGGCTCTTGATGATAAAGCTCCCAACGAAGTTATCCTCAAATTGGCTCTAAATTCAAACATGATAAAAGCACCAACAAATGCCTTCACTGTATATAGGGTTAATGATCTGTATGTTCCTTTTAATGTTAACAGAGTTAATTATCTGTTGGACTATATAACAGTTGATTAATCAAATTCTTTAATTTTTTTTTCATTTTAATCAGAGGTATTTTGGTTAAAAAAAATTATTTGGTTAGAAAATTAAGTTTAAAAATTAGATTAAATATTTTAAATATAAATATAATTAAAAATCTAGAGACAGATGAGAGATATTAGATAATAAATAAAAATAAATGAGTGTTTATTTTTAATTTGGATAAACATATTTATTTGTTTTTATGTAATACCTAATATCTCTAATTTGTCTTTTGATAATCTCATGTGACCTTAGGTTATCAATTGCATCTCATTTATTATTAAAAATTTTTAAAATGTTTAATTTGTCATTTTAATTAATTTTTTTAATCTTAAGGTTTTTTTCCCCCTAAAATGAAAATATAAATTAAAAAAATAAAAAAGCATTTTAAGTTGCATAACCTCGATGTTTTATTTTTGAAGTCTTTTAAGTTTTTATTTTTTATTTTCTTGCATTTCAATTAGGTTCATTTCAATAATATATATATATATATATATATATTATTGAAATGAACCATGAATATATATATATATATATATATATATATATATATATATATATATATATATATATATTCAGAAAATTAGGCCAGAAGGACAGATTAAAAATTTTAAAAACATTTAGGAAAAAATGAAATGTAATTAGAAATTTAGAGATAAATGAAAGACATTAGGTATTACATAAATAAAAATTAGTATGCTTATCCTAAATTTGGATAAACATACCCATTTGTATTTATATAATACCTAATATCTCTCATTAATTCTTAGATTTACATTTGCTTCTCATTTTATCTCGAAATTTTTTTGAAAAGTTCCTATCATTTTGATCAATTTTTTTAAAACCAAAATGTGCTTTATTAAAATGCAAAAATAAATTAAAAAATAATAAAAACACAAAAAACGTTTAAAGTCGCATGACTTCAATGTTCCATTTTTTATTTTTTATTTATTTTATTTTATTTTTGTATTTCAATCAGAAGCATTTCGAAGAAAATTTTTTATTTGGCCGAAAAATTATGACTGAAGGACATTAAATATTTCAGATATATTCAGAGATAAATAAGGTGCAATTAAAAATTTAAGGATAAATGAGAGACTTTAGGTATTATATAAAAACAAATGAGTATGTTTAGTTTTAATTTGAGTAAACATACCCATTTATTGTTATATAATACCTAATATCTTTTATATGTTTCTGAATTTTTAATTGCATCTCATCTATACTTCAATATATTTAAAATGTTCAATCTATTTTAATTTTTTTTTTTGGCTGAAATGCCTTTTATTAAAAAGAAAAAATAAAAAAATAAAAAAGAGGTTAAATAGGACAGTGTACCAAATTTGTTTTGAAACAGGTTTGCCAGCCACGGCTATTCAAATGATGTGTGTTGAAATCTTTACCATTCAAATGGTATTTGAAGAATTCCCATGATCGTTGAATGTCTTAGCCTTTTCTCATTTACGTGGAGTCTATTTATTGGCCTTAAAGCTAAAGGGTAGGTTTTTTTTCCTTTTTTTTTTTAATCCAATAATTCTAGCGACTTTGTACCCTAACCTTAACCTACTACGTGGGTTTAGGAATATAAAAATAACCCGCCGCTAAAAGAAGCATACCTTTCCTAAACTCTTAATCAATTTAAAAATCAATTTTTTTTAACTTTTACCTATAATTTTATTTTTTATTTAATTTACTATTATTTTTTTTGGGAGATTTTAGCTCATTCTTCAATTTTTGGCCATGTGTATATAAAAAAATATATAATAATTTTATAAATATTTCCATGATAAAATTTTTTCAGTAAAATTTATCTTGAGCTTTTCAAAAATTCTGAAATCATTTTTGAGTTATTTTTTTTATTTTCTATATTTTTATTGTTTAAAAGATAAACAAATATAATTTTCTACATTTAAAAATTTTGAATTTTTTCTAGAAAATGGATTGGATTTTTCACAAATGTGCAAAACTTCAAATCAAAATATCAAGAGTTGAATTTTTTAGATGGAAGAGGTGATAAGTAAAAATCATAAGATGAAGTAAATCTAAAAAAAAATGTCAAAATATAAATTAAAAGCTTAAGAACTGGTTTTCAAATTAACTAAAATTTTGTTCTTTTAGTCATTACTTGCCTTGATAGGTATTCATAAAACCGGATAGAGGCAGAGAACATGCTTCTCGACACTTGAAAAATCCAAATTCGATTATATATATATATATATATTTGTCTTTTCTCGTATATATTTATCGAATAATTAATCTTTTAAATCAATGTTGATGTTGAATTTATATTTAGCTATAAATGAGAGTAAAATTTTACATTTATGAAGACTTAATATTTACTTTGTTTGGTATTAACTATCTAATTAACAACAAAAATAAGTGTCCGTCGTTATTTTGAATTTCAAAGGTACGCTCGAACTCGTCTAGAAAGTTTGAAAAATTAACCAAAATTTGTGAAAAAATTATGTTTGATCGCCGATCCGTCACTAATTAACGACGGAAGTAAGTGTCCGTTGCTATTTTGAAATTTAAACATTTGCTCGAATTGTCTAGAAAGTTTGAGAAATTCGCCAAATTTTGTGACGGAATTGTGTTCGATTGCTAATTCGTTGCTAAGTAATGATAAAAGGGTCGTATCTGTTGCTGATTTAAATTTTCAACGACTACTAATTTTGTTTACGAAATTTCACAAGTTTTACTAATTACCAATGGTATGGTGTCCATCGATGAATAATGACGTACATGCACCGTTGCTTGCCCCAACATTGTGCTTAGAGTCGGAGTTTGTTTTTCATTGCTAAATCCTCTCGCAAGGTCGTTGCTAATCTGTCATTGATTATTCAATAACGATAGAATGTATTCGTCGTTACATTTTCTTCTCAAAATCGTCGCTATTTGATTTTTTTTCCTTTGTTATTCAATTGCTATTAAGTAGGTAAAAGACGACGGATTAACTCCATTGCTAACTTACATCATTAATTGTCGATTTTCCGGTAGTGCAATTCGAGTATAAACAACCACAAACATATTTAATCAAGAAGAACACACAAGAAAACAATATGATTTCAAGAGATTTTATTGTTAAATTCAACGTTTTTCATTTATTTATTTAGGTTCCTCTCTCTTTAAAGAGAGAGAAGCGAAATTTAAGAATGAGATGGGTTATGCTAAGCTGGTATACATACATACCTATATATATATACATACCTATATATACATATATATATATATATATATATATATATATATATATATATATATATATATAGTTGGCATGCATTTCATAATTTACCAGCTTAAAAATTCATTGTAAAAAAAAAAAAATGTCAAGTGTAATTTTTGAAAAATAAGGATACAAAATGTTCTTGTCATCAAAGTACATGGTTTTTAAAGTCATTTGTCTTATATATTATTAATCATATTGTCTAAATATTATTTTAATTTTTAACTATACATATAAATAAATTAGTGGGAAGTTTTATTGCATTGTAGTTAAATTTGAATGTTTTGAAAACAAAACAGACTAATTTTATTATAAATCATCAAACTTTATATAAAACTATTTAGATTTTAAAATTGAAATATTTTAATTGAATAAATATTCAAATTTATTTATTTATAAATAATTCAAAACATTCTATTAGATTAAAGAAAAATATTACAAAATAGTTGAATAATACATGTGAAAATCATGTGGTCAGGAAAACCAGTCTCTTGATAAATTCCCAAATCATAAACTTGAAAAGGGAAAATCCTAAAACCCAATTTATGAAGTTAACATTCGAGTATTCCACCATTAAAGAATAACCAGTTATTTGTTACTTCGTGCTATTGTGAACACGTTAGCTGCCTCACCAAAAAAAAAAAAAAGAGATATTAATTAAAATATGATTAAGGATGGAAGGATAAAATAAATGCAATTAGAAAAATATAGGGGTATAATTGGAATATCACGTGCATTAACCTGTCATTAATATTAGCGTTATCACATCTTCGTACGATTATTAACGCGCGACAACTGCATCGAACTATGTTTTGAGTGACTTATTAATTCATAGCAATTGAATGAATTATTATGTTATTTTGCATTTGTATTGTTTTTCATTTGATTGGTAGCATTGAAATTTATATTTTAAAATTTTATTTGAGATTTTGAAAAAAACATTAAGTATATATGATAACGTTTTTTCTACGTTTTCATTTATCAGATGCTGTATTTTTTTTCATTTTTTTATTTATTGTAGAATATATATATATATATATATATATATATATTAACAAACATTGGACAAAATAAGGGGTGTAAATCAAAAACCATTTCAACTGATTTTTTAAAAATATAAGTTTGCATTAATTTAGAATTAGCAATTTCAATTCTGAAATATTGAAAAAACTCATATCAGATGATCAATATCTAATATCAATTACCGATGCATCAAACCCTTTAATATACACTCCAATAATTCTGAAAGATTATTATCCATTATTATTGTAAAATATTTATTTGATTTATATCATTAACGAAATTTTAAAAGACATTTGTCAATTCATACCATGATTTATTTTTGGCTCCATTGTATTGTGTTCCGAGTTACAATACATGTTTTTTTTTTTTTTTTTTTAAAAAAACCATGCAGAACCATTTTTGTGTTTATTATTTACTACGTAATCTTCCATATTTTTTGTTTCCTTAATCTGTTCGTTCCACAAATGCATAAAAAAACAGATTAATCCTTAAGTTGGAGAATAAGGAGCAACAAAAAACTTACCCCTATGAACATAATGCACCGACAGAACCTGTAAGCTTGTGTCTAAAAATTGATGATGTCAAATTATCCAACATCAGTGACCTAGTTTTCAATGAACACGCATGTATAAAGTAAGAATATTGTCAAGCATGCAGTAAGGCAGCATCAATTCCACTTTCATTTCATGTATGAAACAAGTAGCTATACTTCTCTTCATTTTGTGTTTTCTCAATCACTGATTTGTGTCCCGGTTCGTCAGAAACCATTGACAGAAAAAAAAAAAAAAAAAAAAAAGCAACTGTAAACTGATCTAAGTTTCTAATAACAGTCTTTCTGAAATGTAAGCGTTATGTACATATAAATCATATCACACTTCCTGATGTAAGTGACCTGCTAACGGGCAGATATAAATTATCCCAAAATCTGAACAGTATAAGCATTTTGAGCAAATTAATTCTTTGGAAACAAATCCTTTTGTGTTGGTTAGGAGACTTCATGTAGTAACTTAGTGAAAGATGAAAAACTTCAGTACTTCCTTCCATGGAAAACCTGGTGGAGGGCATCATTTAGAGAAATTGCTTCTTCTATGCTCTCACCACTCTTACAAACTTTCCATTTTAATACACAGGAATCACCATCACTCCATTCCTTAAGCACTAACATTGAGTAAGGCCCTGTTTTCATACCATGAGGACTAATACAGTACCATATAGAGCAATTTATGTCCTGAGTTGTTTGCTTATTAGCTGCAGCACTTGAATCTTCCTTCTCATCATCACTTAACACAATTAACCCAGCTGTTGGAGCACTTTGCTTCTTGTTTTCAAGTGCAACATTTACCTGTCCATTTTGTTTTGTCTCAGAAATATCATTACCAGGCTGATATTGCTCTTGTGGAAGGACATTGAATTGGCCTGGAGAAATAGAAGCAACAATTTTTGCTGGAAAGGGTTCAACATGTACTGCTCCAGTATTGGTGTGCTTGACTTGACAAACCTCGTTCCTCTTTATTCGAAGACTGCAGTCATCTTTAGTATCATGACCAAGAGAGTGCAATTGAAAGTTTTCTTCAGATGCAGGTCCTTTATAATGCTGCTTATCTGCAGGAATAATGCGCATGAAAAATATGATTAGCTGAATTCCCTGGACTAGACATAAAGAGAGAATTATAGAAACGTAACTGCAATTACAGCAAGGTAAGCAATGCCTCACCAGTATGTTTAGCTGCAACACTTGGATCTACCTCTCCATTATCACTCAACGAAATCAACTTAAATCTTGGTTCACTTGACTCAATAGATCCATCTCTTGGAGTTCTTTGCTTCTTGTTTTGACGTTCAATGTCTACCTCTTCAATCGTAACAGACTGGCATTGCTCCTGTGGAAGAAAAGCACTGGGCATGCCTTGAGAAAAAGGAATAGAAGTTTGTCCTGAGAATATTTTGGGTGGGGATGCTCTCAAGTGGTTCTTGTTCACCTCTTCAAAACACTGTTTCCTCTTGGTCTGAATAATGCCATCATCTTTATCACCATGAGTTCTAGTGTGTGATTGTTGTTGAACTTCTTCAAAAGCCCCTTCGTACTGCTTTTTTGCTGCTGGAATAAAGAACAAACACTAAATACGAGTTTCTGAACTCCCAGAAAATATCATGGTAAATAGCCATATCACGAAGACAGAGTTATAACTAGGTTATTTATTTCAAATGTGAACTGCAAGAGATGAGATTCATTGAAAGACAGCACCAAGTTCTAAATCTTTGCATGGTAATCCAAATGTAGATGAACAAACCATGGGTGAAAATGAACATAAGCAATACTAGATACATGATGGTATGACAAGGAAAAGCTAATGAAAAGGTTGACTTGTTTCTAAAAGAACACAATCTCTGCAAAGCAAAAATGACATTCTGTTTATCCCAGGCCACAAGTTAGCAAC
The DNA here is from genome assembly GCA_963924115.1 of Dovyalis caffra. Lineage (NCBI taxonomy): Eukaryota > Viridiplantae > Streptophyta > Magnoliopsida > Malpighiales > Salicaceae > Dovyalis > Dovyalis caffra. The sequence continues at coordinate 6,343,838 of CAWUPB010001184.1, forward strand.
GTCAATGATGCTATCCTTGAGTTGTGACATTATACGTAGAGATAAGCTAAATGCTTAAATGAGGGAAATCATACATTGAAAAAGTATATCAAGGGCCAAGAAGGAAATAGGAAAAAAAAATGATGCTATTTCTGAGGTGACAAGGTTAATGATGCCATTCCTGAGTTGTGACACTTACATGCAGAGATAAGCTAAATGCTTAAATGAGGGAGATTATACACTGAGAAAGTATATCAAAAGCCAAGAGGGAAATAGAAAAAGAAAAAGCATATCAAGAGAGTTTTTTTAGCTGCTTTTGGTAGCAAGCACCAAAGCAATTTCAAGTGAAGCTTGTGAATTTTCAATTTGATGCACTTAACCATTGAAGTTTGGACTAAAACCCCATTCACAGCTTGGGAATGTTGTATGGCCGTCTAGTTTTATACTGATCATCATCTAAAGGTGTCTTGAAGTGTATCTTCTATCTTTTCAATCATGTTAGTATGTCTTCTATCTTTTTTCTTCATCACTTTGATTTTAATGTTTTAGGTAGATGGAGGATATTGTTTGTGTTTTAAATTTTGAGGCTTATGCGTCTCCAAAAAAGGGACTCGCATCCATTTGGAAGGTATGTTGCTTTACTGGCTTGCTTTCATTTACTTCATAATTCATTTAGCCTAAAAAAATTCAAATATGGCCTTCTCAAACCTACAGCTATCTGGCAAAAAAAAAAAAGAAGGGTAAACTAAAGAACATAAGTTCCCATTTCTAGCTTGTTGCAGGGCTTTGTTTTCAAACAATCAGAATTCCTAAGTGAATTTGGTTAGCTAAGATTTAAATGAAAGAACAACTGTTGGATGATCAGGGGAAAAGCGTGTTTGCCTCTTTCTATGGGAACAAGTTCACATCCAAGGATACAAAAACATGAGAGTAACATGCAAGACATGCCATGGAACTTTGGAAGAGTGTGATTGAGCCACATAAAAAAAACCGATGCAGTTGCATATATACAATTCATTTCTATGCTAGGATGAACAACAGTAAAAAAACAAAACCCAGAAAAGAAAAGAAAGAGAATGAATCTAGTACAAGAGTTTAGCCAAAAGGCAATATGAGAAGCATCAAAGTGAAAAGGACAGACATAAGTATAAAAGCACGAGAAAAAGAATGCAAATGAATAGATGCAACAATACAATTATACAAATTATGGTAAGTTATTTTGAAAGAAAAATGTCATTTATAAGAAAAAAAACTTGGAAAAAAAGAAAAGAAAAGAATGTCTCACAAGTAGAACAGGAAGAAGACTGCTCGACCTTTGTTCTATGGTTTTTTATCAGAAACTAATAAAACTCAATCTTTGTTCTTTGGGACATAAATAATTCATACTAACATATATCCCATCCGTTACTACAGAGTGACCACACAAGCTTCTCATGTGTTTATCTATATGAAATATAGAGTTCTAACAACCCATGCAATAGTAGTAATAAGAAAGTTTAAAACAATATAAAAAGGGATTATTTCAAATTTTTTAGATAAATCTATTTTATACGAATGAAAAATAAGGAGACTCTGATTGACCTTTTATGTGATAATAATAAGAAAGGAATATACAAAATCATAGCTACAATAAGAGGCATTTGGTACAAAACATTTATTTAAAAGGACCATGTGAAAAAAAATTCAAAAAATTGAGAAACCAAAGCATATATCTCGTGCGTTGTCGTAGGGTTAGCCAAAAAGAAAAAACAAAGTTGAGCAATATAATATTACTAATTATATTTTATTTGATAAAACAAACATGTTATTAGAAATATATATAACAATTGGCAATTAAAATAATGATGTCGAAGTTTTTGAATCTTAGATGGTCATAGTTTCACAATTTATTCTTCATCTATAGTTTGTTAATGAGACAGAAAAAGACCATCTAAAAAAAAAAAAAAGCAAAAAGACTTTGCCAAATAGGGATGAAATTAAAATATTTCAAAACTCATTCTACAAAAATTAGGAACAAAAATTACATATGACAAAACTTCAATGAACAAAACAAAGTAAAGATCACAAAATGAAAATTAAAAAAAAAGATAAAAAAAACCTTTCACTAAAAACCGAAAAGAGCTTATGAACCGTAAAACTAAAAGACGCATTAGCATAAGATAGGGACAAAAAATCACTCATGACAAAATTTCAATGATTGAAACAAAGAAAAAATACAAAACAAGGACCAAAATAGAAAGAAAACTTTCACTAAAAAAAAAAAAGAGAAGGTCTTAGTAACAGTACAATTACATTTAGTTTTAGTTCTTTTGTAACGATTCTTACACACCAAATGGATAGAGTTGTGTTCATTTTACTAATTTGCTTATGTTGAAACCCCATTACCCCACCAGAAATGTACTTATTCCAATATTTTCCCACTACATGATCCCACTCATGGAAAAAAGAAGGAAAAAACAACTATTAAGATTTTTTTTTCTCTTTCAAATGAGAATGATACATCACAGAAATAAGAACACCCAAAGGTTCAGATACTTGAAAAAGAAGAAAGATTTTATTATAAACAAACAATTCATGAATTATGATTTAAGGGAGAATAATTCAAGGAGTGGTTTATGTTTCAGATAATTAATCATGTGATCTCACCCCCTTATTGAGATAGCAGAAAATCTCTACGTGAAAGTGAGACAGAAGTCTTGCTTGACATTTTTGGTCTCTAATTGTCCTGATATGAATTGTTACATGCTAATTCAGACATGTGGGAGTGGAGTGCCAGTATCCTACCAATAATGCCACAAAATAGAAGTCAGAACTAAAGAAACAAAATCAATATCAAACCTCTTTCTTCCATTTCTCTGCTTTGATCATCTTTGTGGGCAGAACCAGATTTGATGAGTTCAGAAGCAGAGTTTTCAGTGACAATGTCTCTATTTCCTGTAAAACGAAACCTAGATCAAAAGCTATAGAGAATTGCTTCAGTTAAATGTGGAACATGCACAATGTCCTAAAAATCTTCTCAAGATGCAAATTGATGGAAAACTTATATCGACTAAACAGTAGAATCCTGAACCAAACTATCAGTTACTTAGGAACCTTAAGTTTAGGTCATAATCTATCAGGTTACCTTTGATTTAAATCATACTAACATTGTATGAGACACAAAAATTACCTGAACTTCCATTGATCAAGAATAAAAGAAGAAGAAACAATTTGCAGAATCTATTTATGGAAGTAAAAAAATATGACAGAAGCCTAGCAAACCTGCAACATTTGCTCCATCATCCAGGCAGCATGGAGGACTTTTAATGCCTTCTGAACTTCTTATGGGAGGTTGTGATGTCCCTTTAAGGGATGATTTTGGCAAGTCAGTTTGCCGATCCTTCGTAGACGTGTCCTTACATGCAGGTTGACCTTCTATATTATCTGCAATTACTTCTGGAACCTCATGTAACAATCTTGATTGTTCTACAGGTGTCTGAAGCAGAAGCTTTCTATCCATGTATGCAGAAAACGTATGCAATATGATGGTTAAGGGTCACATTTCCTTTTAATTGAGATGAGTATAGTAAATTATTTGTTCTTTATATCAACCACATAACATTTGAAATGTGGGCATACATGACCCTTGACCAACCCAAAAAGGAAAAGAAAGATTCTTTAACATGTTTTGACGGTGCAATTTCCAATTCACAGAATATACTAGCTAAGAGGAACGTTAAAGCAGTTCATGTCATTGCTTGTATTCAACGTCTGTCAGTAACCCCAGTTGTGTGAAAAATCACATCATCAAAGGATATTCTTTTCTCCATCCCTTCTCGTTTGCCTGATCAATGAGATTTGATAACACAACCAACTCTTTGGCAATCCACTTGGATATATCATTGCAACAAAGAAAGCAGAAAAATCAGATGGTGGAGAGTATTACACACAGACACAAGCCCCTCCAAAACAAAACAAAATGAGCGATACAAGGACTGCTTAGAACTTGTTAAGTGAAAACTCCGAAAGAAATTTTGAATGAAAAGAAAGAAGTTAAAAGAAAATAATCTGGATAACAAGCTTTAAGTAAAGCTATGTACAAGACCAAAGAATGTTCTAGTTTTAACAAGAACCTAAAAGAAAAAATACCTAAAATACAGCTGGATCCATTACAAATGGATATTGAAATTAAAAGAAAAACAAGCATTAGCACTCAAGTTCATGACTTTGGAATTTAGAGAATATACCAATTGTTGGGATTCTTTGCTATTAATCAGCTAGGAATTAGGTTGTAAATCAATGTAATTAGATGTATATTTGTTTCCTGTTTAGAATATGTTAGGCAAGATTTCCTCCTTAAAGTAGGAAACAAGTCCTAATATTTAGGACTCTTTGTGTATATATACGTGTTCTAATATAATAAAAATTGAGGTCATTCAAACCTAATTATTCACATGGTATCAGAGCAACCCTAGACGCCTCCTGTTCTTCCCACAGCCGTCCTAAGTCAATTCTTCACCAATTTTTTTTCCAGCAGCTCTATACTCTGCCTATTCCAGCAGTATTCATCAATCTCTACAATGCTTATTCCAGCAGTATTCATCAACCAATACATCCTTTATCTCATTCCCAATCCATCCTTTATCTTATTCTAGCAGCAACATCCAAGACCAAACATGACAAGCACCAATGAATCCTCTATTGAAACCCCAAAATCTTCCAATACTGAAACTGTTGTGTTCAACAACCATGGGGTAGACATAGCAAACTACTCATCCGCACCCATAACCATCTACAAACTCAATGGTAGAAACTATATCCAATGGTCTCAATCCTTTATGTTTCATGTCCGCAGCAAGGAAAAAGAAGATTATCTAATCGGAAATATCACCAAACCAGATGAAAAAGATGCTAAGTACAGGATCTGGAAGAGAGATAATAGCCAGGTTATGTCTTGGTTAGTGAATTCCATGGAGCCACATATAAGAGAAAATTTTCTCCTATATGAAACTGCTGCAGAAGTCTGGGAAGCAGCAAAAGATACTTTTTCTCACAAAGACAACACCCCCGAACTAGTGGCAATTGAGAGCGTCTTACATGATCTTCGACAAGGTGACTTATCTCAGTAATCGAGTATTACAACAAACTCCAACAAAGCTGGCAGTAGCTGGATGCTTTTGAGAAATATTCTTGGGACACTACTAATGATCTCAAACAACACAAAAAGATCATAGAAAACAAAAGGGTCTACAAATTTTGCTTGGGATTGAATTCTAGTCTTGATGCTGTAAGAGGAAGGATATTTAGCACAAAACCACTGCCAAACATGCGTGAAGCCTTCTCTGAGGTCCGAAGGGAAGAAAGCAGACATCACTTGATGACGGGGACAGAAAAATCAGTTGCTAGTGGTGAGTCATCAGCCTTGGCAGTCCGAAATCAACAGGAGCCACGTAGAGGGGAAGGCCATGGTGTGAACATTGTCGCCGCCCTGGTCACACCAAAGAAACCTGTTGGACACTCCATGGAAAACCAGCTGATTGGAAGCCGAAAACAACAGTAGAGAATAAAGTTCGAGGTAACATGGCCAGGAATTTAGAGCAGGCTGCAACTCTTAGTAGAGAGGAACTTGATGGACTAAGAAGGTTACTGCAATCACAACAGAATCCACCAATTATTGGGTCGGGTTCTATAGCTCAAAAAGGTAATTTTCTTAAGGCTTTGACTATCAAACAAGAGCTCTATAAGCCTTGGATTGTACTCTAGTGCTTCCGATCACATGACAGGAGATAGGCGAGTTTTTCACACATATTCTCCCCGTAATGATGCTCTCATAGTTAGAATTGCAGATGGTTCTTTGGCAAAAGTGGAAGGGACTAGCTTGGTTGTGGTATCCAGGGACATTGCACTCAAATTTGTTCTATATGTTTCTAATCTAGATTGCAACCTACTCTCTATATATAAAATTACCTAAGATATTAACTCGTCTAGCTAATTTTTCTCATGTTTGTGAATTTCGGGATGTGACTTCGGGGAGGATGATTGGCAGTACTAGAAGTCATGTTGGGCTCTATCATCTCGAGGTTTAACCGGATTCCGTGAGACAATCTCACCTAGGAATGAGTAACCTTATTTCTAGTAAAACCGATTCTTGCTTGTCCGTTAGTGAGTTGAAAACCGAGAGTGAGAGATCAATCATGGTGTGGCATTACAGGTTAGGACACCCGGACTTTATGTATTTGTCTAAGCTTTTTCCAATTTTATTAAGAAATAAAATTCTAGTTCTTTTCAAGTGTGAAATTTGTCAATTTGCAAAACATACTCGTAGTTCATACCCTATTCAGCCATACAAAGCATCAAAACCTTTTTCTATAATCCATATTGATGTTTAGGGCCCATCCCAAGTTCCAAATGTCACAGGGGCTTGGTGGTTGATCTCTTTCGTAGATGATCACACACGACTCACATGGATTTTTCTCATGAAAAATAAATCGGATGTCCCTCAAATATTTAAGAATTTCAACACAATGATTAAAAATCAATTTCAAACTCGTCATTCAAATACTTAGAACCGATAATGAAAGGGAGTTTTTTAATTCTAATCTTGGCTCATATCTATCAACCGAGGGAATCATACACCAAAGTTCATGTGTAGATACCCTCACAGAAATGGGATAGCCGAGAGAAAGAATAGACACCTTTTGGATATTGCTAGGTCTCCGTCATTTTCATCCAATGTTCTAAAACGTTTTTGGGGTGAGGCTATACTTACAGTAGCATACCTAATCATTCGACTTCCATCAAAAGTACTAGATTTTTTCACTCCACATAAAGTATTTTTACAACACTTTTCTCAAAGTCATCTAATTTCCACTCTTCCTCTAAAAATATTTGGGTGTACTATGTTTGTCCATATCCATCAACAACATCAAACCAAGCTTGACTCTCGATCCACTAAATATATCTTTGTAGGGTACTCTCCTAACCAAAAGGGTTACAAATGCTTTTGTCCCGACAACCAAAAATTCTATTACACCATGGATGCTATATTTTTTGAATTAAAATCCTATTACATCAAAACTGATATTCATGGGGAGAGTTCTAGTCAAAGTAAACCACAAGAATATCAGCTTTTCTTAGAGAGCATAGATTGCATCCCGTAAACATGCGAAACTACAAATACACCTTATCCACCCGAAAGTGCTTCTACCCTATCTCCAAGTGTCCAACCCGAACCCGAACCGCAACCAATTGATTCTACGTCTCCCAATATAATTGTCTATCATAGAAAAAGAGGAAAGTTGAAGGAATCAAAGACTTCGATAGATTTACAGCTATCGCCAAGCATCCGAACTCGAGGTAAATATCCCTACATTTGATTTACAAATTGTGGAGGAAAATTCTACGAGTTCTAGTTTAAGTAATCTTGGGAATTCCGATGAGAATCTACCCATTGCACTCGGGAAAGGGGTGAGAGAATGCAAAAGTAAGCCATTGTACCCTATTGGGAACTATGTGAACTATGATGGGCTATCTTCATCTTACTAAGCATTCACCGGAAAAATCAATTCTATATCCATTTCGAACTCAATCCATGAAGCCATGACTATCCCGGAATGGAAGAAGGCGATCAATGAAGAAGTTAATGCTTTGGTAAAGAATGGTACTTGGGAGATTACCGATTTGCCTCATGGAAAGAATGTGATCGGGTGCGAGTGAATTTTCAATGTAAAAACAAAAGCGAGATGGTATTATTGAAAGATACAAAACTCGGTTAGTAGCTAAAGGATTTACTCAATCCTATGACATAGATTATGAGGAGACCTTTGCTCCGGTAACAAAACTTAACACTATTCAAATACTCCTCTCTCTTGCAGCTAATTTGGATTGGCCCCTACATCAACTAGATGTCAAGAATGCATTCTTGAATGGGAATCTAGAAGAAGAGGTCTATATGGACATTCCCCAAGGACTACGTAACTCATCAAACATCAACAAAGTGTGTCAATTAAAGAAGTCACTTTATGGTCTTAAACAATCACCCGGAGCTTGGTTTGAGAGATTTACCGGAGTAGTGAAGAGTAATGGGTATATATAGGGACAATCCGATCATACAATGTTTGTAAAACATTCTTTGGAAGGACTGATTTCGTGTTGATTGTCTATGTTGATGATATTGTTTTAATAGGGGATTATGCTCGAGGAGATTTCAAGAGTCAAAAAATTTTTGAATAGAGAATTTGAGATCAAGGACTTAGGTAAACTCACATACTTCTTGGGAATGGAAGTGGCTAGGTCTAAGCGAGGCATTGCAGTCTCTCAAAGGAAGTATGTACTAGATCTTCTAAAAGAAACAGGTATGCTTGGGTGTAAACCTGCAGAGACACCTATGGACTACACTCGCCAAACTTGGGTCCGAGAAGGATAGTGCTCCGATAGATAAAGGAAGACACCAAAGAATCGTAGGAAAGTTGATCTATCCGTCACATACTAGGCCAAACATAGCATTCTCGGTAAGTTTTGTTAGCCAGTTCATGAACAACCCTATTGAAGAACACATGACAGCGGTGTACGTAGTCTTAAGATACTTGAAAATGACTCCGGGTAAGGGACCATTATTCAAAAAGAACTCAAGTAGGGAAGTGGAATTGTATTCTGATGTAGACCGGGTAGGCTCAATCACGGATAGACGATCCACTTCGGATATTGTACCTATCTTTGGGGAAATTTGACAACATGGAGGAGTAAAAAGCAAGCTATGGTAGCTAGGAGTAGTGCTGAAGCAGAATTTCGAGCAATGACTTATAGTATTTGTGAAGGAATCGGGTGAAAAGAGTATTAGCCGAATTGAAGATACCTTTTAAGGGATCACTACAGCTACTTTGTGACAGTCAATCTGCCATCAACATTGCAAAAATTCAGTTTATCATGACTGGACCAAACATGTGGAAATAGATCGGCATTTTATAAGAGAAAAAAGAGGAGGAGAAATCAAGCCTACTTACATTCCTTCTAATCTACAAACAGCCGATATCCTAACTAAAGCACTTCCAAGGAAGCATTTTGAAGATCTTAGTTGCAAGTCGGGTATGATAAATATTTACAACCCAGCTTGAGGGAGAGTGTTGGGATTCTTTGCTATTAATCAGCTAGGAATTAGGCTGTAAATCAATGTAATTAGCTGTATATTTGTTCCTATTTAGAATAGGTTAGGCAAGATTTCCTCCTTGAAGCAGGAAACAAGTCCTAATATTTAGGGCTCTTTGTGTATATATACGTGTTCTAGTATAATAAAAATTGAGGTCATTCAAACCTAATTATTCACACCAATAAATTAGCTTCATAAAACTCAATGCAGCAACCTCATTGGCTATGTTAAGTAATTTTTTGTTACTTCTCAGCTGCTTCATATTTTTCTTTTTAATAATTTGTTTATAGGTTTTGGACATTTGTTGCATTCATCCATTATTATAAAATATAGATTCTCTTTCGTCCATACAAGATTCTCAAGGACCTGCATTAAACATAGGAAGTCCTAGTTCTTTAGACATTTTTCAGAACATACGTACATTTTTTGTTCTAACCTCGTGGAGAGTTCTGGCCTTCTCCTCAAACTCCACCTGTCCAACAAAGGACTTGTGTCAGATCTTGGTATAAGAGTTCTCATATTTAACACCTAAAATCTTTCAAAAATAAAGATGTGAATCCATTACAGCATGCAATGTGCAGATAATACCATCCAGAGACAAATACATATATTACCTGCTCAAAATTGGGAAAAGAAAACATAAAGCACAAATCTTAAAATCTGCATACCACACATCTTTTTGGATGAATGTTGGTGAAACTCAATGCCCATGCTCATTTGTAATCCACTTCAACTCATATGCATGCATATGTTCGTACATGTTAATAAACTTATATGCCAATAGTATGCATTTTGACTAGTTTCGTTAAGAGAAGAAAAATCATGTACAAGGGAGATTCATAGCTTGTTCTACTCATCAAAAGTTAGAAATCAGAGGAAAATAGAAGCAGAAGCAGTACTGAAAATTTCTTCCATGGAAACAAAGTTGCTTATGGGAAGAGCGGGAGTAAATTTCTAAGTTTGAATGCTAGCAAAACCCATTTAATCTATTTCATTGGCAGAATTCAGTAAACTATGGCACACTTTTCCACAATAATCTACTCCTCTTGCTAAAAAAATTGATGTCCTGAAAAACTGAATTGCTTAATAATTGAACAACTTACAACAGTAGGCCTTCTAAGCAGGCCATCTTTCACTCTCTGATGCAAATCCTGACATTCTTCCTGAAAAAACAAAAACGATCAACTCTGTATATTACCTTGGAAAAAGGAAATAAATCACCAGAAAGTGCTGTGACTTTCAATGTTTTTAGAGGGTTTAATTTTTGGTTTTTGAACATATGATTTTGAAAAAGAGAGATCCAAACATAGATAAAGTGATAACAATTGATAGAATAATTTATGATTAAGTTGGAAAAGATCCCTGCAAATATGCAACCCCAAGAATATAATTCTGGAACTAGAAAGTAGACTCTCCCCAGAAGATCTTAAAAGGCAATGTTGCAGGCTGTCATAACATTCAACTCTCAAAAACCAAATACTCTTAGAAAACAGCCCATATTTGAATATTTGTTAATATGGTCAATTTAACTGATAGAAGACACATTTAGTAACACAACATAAAATGGTCAGAAAAGGTCATGAACAGGCTGGTCTTTTGAATTTACTTAAATTGTTGACTATAGTGCTTTTATTTCTAGATTGCTAAATAAAATACGATTAAAAAGATGCTTGAATTGCTTACCTCAGAGAAGTCATCTTCCGATACTTCGGAAATTGGCACGTCTGAGACTCTATTTGAAAGTTGCAGGAAAATATCTGAATTCATTTCTCCATTTATTGAATTTTTGTTTATGCCTGTAGTTGTACATTATAATCATTAAGGAAAAAGAAACAGAAAGTTGATTTTCAGGCTAGAGGAAAATTGTAAACAAACCATTCTCTTCCATGGTAAAACAATGGTTATATCTTGATCTAATTTGATATCTGGACAAACTGAGATAAAACAACATATTAAGCGGAATATAGGATCCAAACCACTAGGATGAGAAACACAGAACAACTAGAGTTTGACACTGAAATCATTTGGATTTTCGGTGTTACCCATCTCAAATCACTGGGTTTCTTCACGATGTTATACTAACAAATGAGTGAACTTGAGTTAAATTATTAGTTAGTGGTCAAACAACTTCTCCTTTAAAGTTTCACTTATTTAGAAGAAATTGCATTCGCATGATTCTTAGTGAAGTGTAAAATTAAATTTCACAGATTTTGATGATCAGATGAAAACCCAGCCTTCAGTAGTGTGCTGCCGGCATGAAAACAATTAAGTGATAACTGAAGGTCGGTACCTCTTATGAAATATGCTTCGATATTTTGGGCAATTAGTATTTTTATTGCTAAATTTACAAAGCTTCAGGAACCCTTGGCTAGTCCCATATCTGCTACATATTTCACCCTAAGTTTCATGGCATTTTTAGTTGCTCATGAAGAAAAATAAGTTGTACCAAAGCTGCCATATGATTTGAAACTTTTGGCTATACATGACGATTATGTCAAAAGATCCCAATACATGGCTATGTTGAAGGATCCTCAGTTCAAAAGGAGGGTTAATGCATTTAAAAGTTGTTTTAGTGAGTGATTATGGAATTGAAATGAAAGGCTACTTCTATTATATACTTATTTATAGAGTAAGTTTATTTTTATTAATCTAGCTTCAACTTAGTACACACTAGCCCTTTTAAAACACCCTATAGTTATCTTGGTTATAAGTTGATAGTTCATTCTGTTTTTATATAGTGAAAAAGAAAAGATATCACAGGCAAGACACCATGTGACTAGTTAATTAGCTTGAATCCAGTGCTTGCTTAAGAGATCATGGTATCTATATTTATAAATATGACCAAAACCATTTTGACCTGCAGAACTAAGTAATTTAATTAATCTATGCTAAGGGAGATAGATAAAATATATTACTCGAGCAAAGAAACTATTAAACCATTACCTATCACTTGCACGAGCTGATGAGAGTTTCTCTGCATCCAATCATTGGGATCAGCTTTAACTCTCACAAAACTACCCATTACATTAGCATCAAAGGTCTCTGGCTGCTTTGACAGCTCCTCGAGTGCACTCCTCTGCAGGTAGACAAGTTTGATATTCCTAGGTATGACAGATGCAAAACAGCTTTGCCGGATATCTAAAACTGCTTCCTTATTCTCAGAGTTTCTGTCCAAGCTTGGACTTTTCTTCCTTTTACAAGGTGACAACACATTCCGGCCCTCTTCGTCTGAGCTGTATTCAGAGTTTCTAAACTCATTCTCCGACTCTTCAAAATTCTCAGCAAAATGGTTTGTCAATAGCTTATATATGCTATTCTTATTGACAAACTTCCTTCCAAGAAGAGTGTGTAGTTTCTCATCACAAATAATTTTCTTTTTCTTCAGTGGGTCAAGAAGGTTGTTATCTCTGCAATACTTAGAAATAATAGTGGTAACACCATGTTGTGACAATTTTTTATTTGTTTCCTGACCAATGGATGTGACGAACTCAAATAGGCGTTTTGATCCCCACCCAAGGAACTCCTTAGTCTTTGACTTTTCCTTTGGCTTTCCTTTGATTCTCTTCCTACTCTGACTTGGTTTATGTTCTTTCGCACCATCCAAACCATCACTCATGATAAGTTGATCTTCAAAATCACTAAGTCCTTCTCCTTCTCCTCCTTCAACACAAGTATCACTTAAATTGGAATCATAATTCCTGTTGTGATTCAAAAGAAAACGCGCATAATTGACATGTGCTGAAGTCATGCCTTCTTTCTCTTTAATATAGTCCCAATAATGCTTGAACAGGAACTCATATGAATCTTGAAGGCTCAAGTTTACCTTCTCCTGTGGAAAAAAAAGCGTACAGACAATGGAAAAACAAAGAATAAGGAAGCAGCTAAGCTTAGATTTGGTCTAGTCAAAAGGAAGAACTGAGTTAGAGAAGCTTTCTATGACGGTTATCATCATCATTTAGAAAGTAAACCTTCTAAGTGCACTAGGAATATAGTGAAATATCTTTTTTAGTTACACCTTTATGTTAAAATGAATATATGAGCGTACCACTTGACTCCACTAATTTATAGTCACATTTCATCTTCTCTTTTGTCTGAAAATAAATGGCAATAGATAAATTCTGTAAGACAAAACTTTGAATTGCTTAAAGGACTGCAGAATCTTTCAGGAACTAAGCAGGATATCTAGCTTCAAACATGGCATTTTCGTGATAAGCAACAAGGTGGATGATAGCGCACAAGAAAGCAACCGCAAAAATTTATATATTTATTCACTAGAAACAATTTATACCTCATTGAAGTCTACAGTGGTTATTCCTTCCACAAGTCCCGCAAGCCTTAAGCAGTTACCGCAAAATCCTCTTTTCACTTTAACTATTGCTAAATTAGCATCACATAGGCAGCCTCCACAAACAGCATTTGGACAACAGAAGCAATTGAACTTTGCAGTCTTCTTGCAAATGAAGCAAGAATGCCAATCTGATATTTAAATTTATTGTCTTACAAGCTGAACAGATATTCCAGAAATGGTGCAATCGTAAAGACTTAATGAAAAGGAAGAGGATAAAAAAAGATCAAGTTGCAGAGTGTCTGAAAGTCCATTTGGTTAACAAAAGAAATGTATTCTCTAGCCAATACTATCCTAATACAATGATGGAGGAGTAATATCTACTTGGGAAGGTTTACGATCTTCAGAAAGAACTTCTGTCACAAATAAAACACATAAATGCAAAAAGAAGTCCTCTGTCACATGCAAAGTGCTTGAGGCAACATTAAGTACTGATGCCAAGTTGTATAGAAGACAATAAGAGAGAATAAGCATGGTATGAAAGAATATGAAATCAACAATCGATGTGACCTGCTCAAACCTCCAAAACAGAAATAGATCTAGAGAGACAAGACAGAAATGCAGATTGACTCAAAGGAAACAATTCTTAGGCTTACATCTCCTTGGTACAGCATACTGGATGAATATATGTAATATAAGCAACTTACTGCAGCTCCAGGGGACGTCACTTTCCAAGAAATTATCATCTTTTTCCACGCAGTTCGGGTGATAAGCTTTAAGGCAATCCCTGAAAGCAAGATACTATTTGATGAATAGAATTCCCCACCACCACCACAAAGATGTAAGAATCTAATTAATAATCATCGTCCCTAATCAAGAACTATGGGAAACAAAATTAGTTGGGGTGGACAAGCTTCTGTAAGGCACATGCCCATGTGCAGCAAGTATTATTCAAGTACAACCTAAGACAAGTCTCAGGCTTCCAAAGGAATTGGTAAGCCATTGGCAGAAGTTAGAAGCAAATGAGGTAGCATACTTATAGGCCGCACTATGGATTTCAGGTAATAATCATGCTCTCTGAGGTTGCCTCCCACTTGTAAGTAAGAATAGTATCGTGAAGCAAAACTGAATGAACACACAGGAAAATAAACTGACTTCACTTTTTTCCTAGAACTATGGGAAACAAAATTAGTTGGGGTGGACAAGCTTCTGTAAGGCACATGCCCATGTGCAGCAAGTATTATTCAAGTACAACCTAAGACAAGTCTCAGGCTTCCAAAGGAATTGGTAAGCCATTGGCAGAAGTTAGAAGCAAATGAGGTAGCATACTTATAGGCCGCACTATGGATTTCAGGTAATAATCATGCTCTCTGAGGTTGCCTCCCACTTGTAAGTAAGAATAGTATCGTGAAGCAAAACTGAATGAACACACAGGAAAATAAACTGACTTCACTTTTTTCCTAGACTTCTCTTGTACAGCCTTTACTTTGTAGTTTTATTCATGCATATATGCATTTCTATTCATGTGTGCGTGTATATAGATCCACTAGGCACTGGCACAAATTTACGCAAATATGATTTTCAAATAGAGGAAGTTTATGATGATTTGACCCACCCTGATTACGTAATCAGCAAACATGTTCATATAAGGAAAAAGATTAACAATAGTTAATCCATGCCAGGTATCTTAAGCAGTCAATTTTAAGACAGTATACCATGAGAAAACTAAGTAAACGATTCAAAGTAAATAAAGAACAATATTTACTTAGGCACATTATCATGGAAAAATTGCGGTCAACAACTAACAATAACTGTTCATGTTCTTTCGACAAAGCAAAAAGAAAAACTATTCACTCTAATGAATAGGTGAAGAAATCAGAGAGTGAATTAAAAATTAGAATCAGCAGCATCGAACAGGTGTTAGTGTAATAGACGTGCCTTGAAAAGACAGAATTGTTAATGGTCACAAGGAAATATTGTGGCATCTGAAGGAATACTGGTCCACACAAATAGACGCATCTCAAACAGGGGAAAAGAATATGGCACACTATAAACTAATAAATAATAAATAAAGAACCTACTATATCCCTACATGCCACAGCAATGTGCAAAGACCTAAGTGCTCATCATGAGCTACTGCGTTAAAAATAATAATAATAAAAAGAAATAATGATCTGCAAACAAAATAAAGGCTTAATCTTGACTTTGCAGTTTGCACTTTACACAGAAAGAAAAAGAAATTTCAGATTTGGGGTCCCTACTATCATAAAAACACAAAACACATGGAGGAACCTAATCACAACCGTGAGGGTTCCTCCATCTTCGCAAACAAAAATTCATTCTTTTCGTTCTCAAATGCATAAAAAAATTTACAAGAACAGAGAAAGAAACATACTTGTAATCACAAAAACCCTGAGAGTTCTTCCATCTTTGCAAACAAAAATTCATTCCTTTTGTTCTCAGATGCATACAAAAATTTACTAGAACATAGAAAGAAACTTACTTGTAATCACAAATCCTGAGAGTTCCCCCATCTTTGCAAACAAAACAGGATTCTTCTGCCATTTCATCTTTATTAATAACCTTCTTCTTTCTCCCCATTTTTTTTTTTTTACCAAATCTCTGGTCTTTTTGCTGTCTACAAGCCCAAAATTCTTATGCAGCAACAACACGTCACTAACCTGTCAAATGGAAACTTGTTATTAACTGGGCTCATGCCCATTTTGGTTTCTGATCAGGAAAAAAGGGAACTTGAAAAATGCAAAGAGTTTAATGTGAAGGAAAAATTATTAGTGAGACGCCTGAGAATTTAAACAGAAAGCAGAAACCTTTTAGACTTCAAAACAATTTTTTTTTTTTTTTTTTTGGTCCTGGAAGTAATGGAAGTAAAGTTGAAGTTGAAGTTACAAGAAAAGAGTAACTTTTTTTTGCATTATAATGGATAGCTTAATAGAAAGAGGAAACACATTGCATTTATGATATGATATACCTACCAGAGGAGACGATTCCTTCTATGGAAATGATTCTCAAAAGAGCTCTTTCTTCCTAGTTAAATTTTGGGAGTATGAAAGAGAAGGAGAAAGAAACTCTTTCAGTCTTCTAGTATTACTCCTATAGGCTATATAGGTGGTATGCCATAATTTTAAATATTTTATAGTTTTCAAGATGTTAAAATTTAGCTTTTAACCGTTAAGCTTAAAGCCTATTTTTTTCTTTTTTTCTTTTTGTCAAATCACTATACACGTGAAAGTTTAAAGAATTTGAAAAATCACAAAGATTAAGAAAATTGTTTGTTGTAATTAGCTATTGTTAGTTATATAATTATGAGGGCAACATTGAAACTTTTTGTTGACATTGAGGATATTAGTTTATCCTAATTTCTTTTCTAATTGGATGGATAATCAAATTGACTTAAATAGAGTAATGAGATGAATTAAAAATAAATCTTAAATTAAGAGGACCAAAAGTGGTAATACCCATTTGAAGCTCTTTATGAGTTATGCCTAGAACTTTCCAGAAGAAACTTTTATTTAATCCTAAGCTTATTTATATATTCATTTTCAATGACATTTTAAATTTATAAATTTAATCAATTATGTCTGAAACATTTTACATTTTCAATTGAATCTTTTTGTCATTTTTTTTTATAAATATTTGAAGTTTAATATGCATATTTTATTCATTAAAATGAAGTTGTTTTGAAGAGAATCTAAAGAAAAAAATTAACGAATATTAACATTTTTATTATAATAGCATATTTTATTTACTAAAATGGAGTATATTTAAAGAAATTTTGACATAAATGTTGATTAAAAATAACAAAAAGACCTAATTATGAATGTTTGATATATATGGAATCTAATTAATAAAATTCTTATATTTAAGATTCATTAAAAATGAGTATATTGGTAGGGAACTAAATTGTGGGTTTTTTTTTTTTAATTGTGAAATTCATGTTTAAAAGAAGAAACATTGATAAACGAAAAGGATAGTTTTACAATGTATTGTTTAAGTGATTAACACTATACTAAATCTTAAAAAAAAAAATTAACATTATTACAAAAAAAATTAAAAAAACTGGGATCATTCAATAGTAAATGAACAATACCTCAATTCTTTTATTATTATTTTTATTTGTTTTCATTTTTGTTTTGTTTTGTTTTTGTTTTTGTTTTTTTGGTTGACTAGCAACCAAGGCCAGGCTCTGGAGCATGCATGCACTTGGCCTTGGCTACCAAGCTTAGTCTTTTTTTTTTTCTTCTTTTTTTTCCCCTTCATATATCCAAGCCTTGACTACCCAACTTGCTTTTTTTTTTTTTTTTCATATATATATAGAGCTCATGATTGATAAACACATATCTTTAGGTTATGATGATCATTTTGAAACATTTTTAATTTTTGATTTTATTACAAATTTGTAATGGATGATAATTTTTTGATATAATTTTATTTGTCAATAAATTAGTTTTTATATAATTTTATTTTTTAATAAATTTAATTTTTTAATATATGAATTTTGAAATAAAAATTTACAACGTCAATTTTTTATTTTTTAAAATATATTATTATAATTTATACAATAACTTATTTTTATATTTTTAAATGAGTGTTTTATTTTTTAATATATATATATATATATATATATATATATATATATATATAGAGAGAGAGAGAGAGAGAGAGAGAGAGAGAGAGAGAGATGAGTATGTTTTAGATAGTTTGATTTTATTTTTTAAAAAATAATAATGAGTTAAAAAATTCACAAGTTTTATTTTTTTATATATATTTATTCAGAATTTATCGAATAAATTTTGTTATAGTTTTTATTTTAATATATTGATTTCAATATATTTCTACAATTTAGGTGGGTTTTTGGATATATTTTTCTATTTATTATATATACTTTCAATCTATTATATATATATATATATATATATATATATATGAAATTAACTATATATAGATTCGATTTATATTAATCACAAAAAATAAAATTTTCTATTGATATTATACCATACGAATCGTTAACCCTATATATATAATAATTGTCTATCTACAACTTAATGAGGGTATCCGACTAGTACTCGTTTATAAGGAAATGAAAAGAAAATGGATTTCAAATTTTAAAATGATGATGATGATTTACAATAATAATAATAATAAAAGCTGATATGCAATGATGAATTGAAACAAATTTAGGAAAAAAAATATCTTATAGTTTTTGTTAATTTTGTATTTTTGTCAATTGAGTTAGTTATAACTCTTGAAAAATGAAATTTTATGATAAAAAGTAACATCAATGAATTTTATTTTTCTTTTTTCCTTGGGACGCAATAGACGCTTATATATATGTTTCCATAAATTTGGGGGGATAAATATGTCCTTTGGTCATTAAAAATTTGTTTAGAAGCTGCCTAATTTACTTAGAAGTCTTGGACAGGCAGAGAACGACGTCGCTCACATCCAATGCGATCAAAACTAAACTAAAGAACAATTTGATTCATTCACAGAGAGAGAGAGAGAGAGAGCAGGTTTTGGAAAAATTGGAAGCTGAGCTCTGTGTTTGTGTCTCTGCTTAAATAATTTTTGTTTGGGATGGTGTTGGTATTGGCTCTTGGGGATCTACACATACCCCATAGAGCACCTGATCTTCCTGCAAAGTTCAAGTCCATGCTTGTTCCTGGCAAGATCCAGCACATCATTTGCACTGGCAATCTTTCTATCAAAGTATGTTTTTTCTTAATTAATGCTCTTTAATTCTACTATGTTACGGTTGAAATAATACCAATAGTGGGCTTCTTTTCCTTTTCGCTTCAGTTTTAATTGGATTTATTATTGTTATTATTTGGTCAAATCGATTCCCATTTTTTCCTATTTTACAAGATCAATGATTCATGGCTTTTTCACTTGATCTAAGCCTCTGGAGGATAATAGTCGATGTCGATTAGGCAAACTTTCCAGGAGCCGAGTAAAACAGATATCCAATCCCTTTCCAACATCACTTTGATGCCTATTTTATTTTACTAAGGCGAATTTTAGTTTAATTTCTACTTTCTAATGTATTACACCACTATCCTGATTTCATGCTTGCTCTTAGATGCATTTCAATGGTCAACCTTTAGATTGCCAAGCTGCCCTTGTTGGCTTTTCAGCATTGTCTCTCGTTTTTCAGGCTAAAGGGTTGTTGAGCTAACCCTTAGGCTTAAACCAATTTTATAGTTGAAGTGTTTTCCTTTAGGGGAAAAAAAAAAATCCAACTTGTGTGCTGATACTGTGTTAGCAGTTTGAATGCCATTTGAGCATTTAAGCATCAGTTCTGTATGACTTCCTGAAATAAATTTCGGTAACTCATATTTTTCTTATGAGATTTTCAGGAAGTTCATGACTACTTGAAGACTCTTTGCCCCGATTTACATATTACTCGAGGTGAATATGATGAAGATACTCGATATCCCGAGACCAAAACATTAACTATTGGGCAATTCAAGTTGGGACTATGCCATGGTCATCAGGTTTGATTTCCTTTTTCTCTTACTTTATTTATTTATTTATTTTTCTCCATGCTTTTTCTTAACAAAATGCATCTGTCTATTTTATTAGCATATGATGCCTATTGCATTAATTCTTCTCAACATAACCGGGATGTTACCCTAGATCCTCATGCTATTCTAAATTTCTGGCCTTATGTACAAAGCTCAAATTTAACGACCTCTTTTGCATTTGTTGTGGTTCATACCAATATTCAATTTTTTCCATGTTGCAATTTTACTGTACATTTCAGCTAAGATGTCTATTCTTCAAACCTTATTCTGGTTTCTACATTTGTCCTTAATTTGTCAATCTTTCTTCTATAAAATTAATCTGATTTTTCAATTTGTACTGCCACTATCTTCATATGCATTTAATTCATCGTTGGTTCATTGCTCATTCATTTATTTCTACTAGCTTCAAGGCTTCAACAAATGTTTTTGCGACTCCCTCACCTTTAGTTGTCAAGCATCAATTTGATTTCATGTGGAACTTCCTTGAGTAGGCACTAAGTGTGATGTATGTCCATCTCCCCTAGATACTACTCTCTATGCTTCTTTGGTTTGTTATTTTATGAAGTGAGAAAGAATAAAGATAGTGAAAAAGATGAGAGGAAGTTCTCTCAATTCTTTCTTGTGTTGGAGTAAATCCTATTGACACTCTGATTTCAGCCATCTTCAGTACGACCTTGCTTATTCTTGATTGGAACATCCACTAGCCTCTTGGTCAATAATTTGTATTCTTGAGAAACCATATTGTGCTGGCAAAGGTTAAATCTTTGTGGATACAAGTAAATGATTTTCTTTTCATGACTACTGTATGCAGAATTTGTAAAGTTTCATCCTGTAGTTACTAGTTTTGTTTCGGTTTGATATTTTAAAGGTTGTTCCATGGGGGGATTTAGACTCACTAGCAATGCTCCAGAGGCAGCTGGATGTAGACATACTTGTGACCGGTCATACCCATCAATTCACAGCTTACAAACACGAGGGAGGTGTTGTTATAAACCCAGGGTCTGCTACTGGTGCCTATAGCAGCATTACCTATGATGTGAACCCAAGCTTTGTCCTCATGGACATTGATGGCCTACGTGTTGTTGTGTATGTTTACGAGCTCATTGATGGTGAGGTTAAAGTGGACAAGATTGATTTTAAGAAGACGACTGCCACAACTCATTCTGCTCATTGAATCAGCTGCCTAGATGATAGTGCTTTTTTTTTTTTTTTTTTGTCTCCCTCTCCTGGCATTGTATTTGGATTCCTTGAAATGAAACGTGATTGATCTGTGATCCACTGTTTTGTGCATATTTGAGTGGAGGAAGCCTTTAGTTCATTTATGAGTTATGACAATGTAGAACCAAATGATGAATGAAACAAACACTGTGAAAATGATCTCTGAAATTTAGTGGCCCTAAAGGTTATGACTAACGATTTATCGAGCAAGAACAAGCTTGATACCAGTCATGGTCCAGCATTTGAATTGAACGCTTTTTTCTCGAAGTTTTGATGGTTCTGTTTTGGCTAATTTGTGATGCATGTCCTGTAATATTCTTTTGGTTTTCTTATGTGCTGCAAGAGCAAGCATGGAAGGACTAGAACCAACTCATAATAACCTATGAAAATGGTAAAAAGAAACAGAAATTGATTAGAACTTGTGCAATTGAAGGGCCAAAAAACCGAGCCATTGATTGATCTCACTACCACCATGGTAACTTGGCATTGCTCTTTCGTCTATCTAGACTTTCCAGAGATTTACTTCAAATTAGGGAAAAAGGTGTGCAGCCATTTTCCAACTCAAAATCCCCCAACAATATAACTTGATTAAGAGTCAATTTTATTTATAAAAAAATGGGTTTAATCGATCTATCTTTATATATTAGGAATCTCTTATATGTTTTTTTTTTTAAAAAAAAAATTTCACTTCTATATGTTCTTATATATTCATGTTTTATATCATATGCTATTTTTGGATAAAAATATCACTTAGACCACTAAAAGAAATTCTTTTAATACGTAAAAAATTAATTAAAAAACTTAACAAAATCTGAAAACCTAGAAAATTTTGAAAAGATAAAAAAAATCGAAAATCTAGAACTATAAAAACTTGAAACATCTCAGAAATGGTAGGACTTTTTCAACTTGCCCAAACAAAAAGCAGGTTGCCTTCGACCACTTGGACTAACAAAAGGCAAGTCATTTCCCTAATATGACCAACATCGAAGCAAATTTTTTGAGACAGGTGGACTCTGTAACGTGATTCACGTATCTAAGTGATTTTTTTTTAGTATATCGCCTCTTTAATCTAACCAACATAAGAGTGAATTCAAAGATAAGTTGCCTCTACTCCATGCCCAATATTTCGAAAAAAAAAAGAAAAAAGAAACAAAGAAGAAAGAATTTACGAGATAGGTCAGCTCTGCTACATGACCAACATCTTAAAAATAAAAAAAAATAGAAAGAAAGTGAGTTTCGAAGGTAGTTTGCCTCTACTACATGACCAACGTATGCAAATAATTTTCAAGTTGATTTGTCTTTTATTTTTCCTAAAAATTTTCATTCTGTTTTTTTTCTTTTTTAAATTTATTAAACAAAATCAATATATATATTCAATGATTTCGTATTATAAGTATTGTAAAGAAAATTTAACTGTTAAAACCTATTCTCGACCTCTTTCACATAATTTTTTTTTAATTCATTTGTCAAAAATTCCAAAAAAATAAAAATAAAAATAAAAACTCATACTTTTTTTTTTTTTTTGCAATTTTAAGTTATTTAAAATTTTTTAATGATTTTTAAAGTATGCTAGTATTTTTCTTTAATTTTTGAGGAAGTAATTGAGAAAGAAAAGAAAAGAAAAAATAGAAAGAAAGCGAAAAAAAAGGCAATAGAGACGGAACTGAAGGAAAAAAAAAATCAAGATAAAGATGAAAGAAAATAAAAATAATGAGGATAAAAAGAAGGCAGAAATAAACAAGGATAAATAAAACAAAAAAGAGGCCGAGGACCAAAGTAAAAGCCGGATAAAATGAAGAGCGAAAAAATTTAACTTAGTTAAACGACATTGTTTTGAATGGTTAAAAACAATAATAATAATATAACTTAGTAGAGTGAAATGACGTCGTTTCATCTTGTTGGATACTATTCATCCCCTCCTTTCTTTCTCGTTCATTTTTTTTTTCTTGTTTTCCTCGTGGACAGCTCTTTTTTTTCCCTCTCTCACACGCTTACACGCACCAAAGCTAGACATGAAACACATCATACTTGCCCTCCGCATTTGCACTCCACATTTGGCCAAGCATGCTGTTTTGGACCCTTCAAAACACACTACTTGTTACTACCCAAAGACAACATGAAAACTGCTTAAAAAGAAAAAACAGTCATGGCACATCTTTTTGCCTTATTCTTTTTCGGCTCACAAAAACGAATGGAAGGTCATCATGATTCACCCTCAAAAGCTCAATGGTAGGGAGATGTTTTCCTGAGCTCTTCTACAAAGCATATAAGGAGTATTTTCGATTAACAAATTAGAGGTTTTTTTTAGAGAGAATTTTGGAGAGCAATTTGAGGAAGAAAATAGACATAGCTTAGTGACTTGGCTCTCTTTGTAGCGAGATAAGATATTCATTACCTACTCAATTTGGAATCATAAATGACTTAACTCTCTCTATAGTAGAGTTAAACAATTATAATATAAGATTTAGTGACATCTTTTGATATGTTCAATAAATACATCATTTTTTCTTTTTACATTGTTAGTGTAGGTGTCCAAGATCCAATCATATTTGGATCCGTTTGAGTTATTGTATTATTGCATTATTTATTTTATTAATAACAAAAAAATCATTCTATTAATTCTTATATCTTATATTTATTTATTAAATAGAATTAGAAAGAAGTTCGTATGACATGCATTTGCATTAGTAATTAATCGAAAGATGTGAGACAAATAGTAATGCATATAAATGATATCATTGAATGTCCTAAGTCATAGCATTGTTAAGAATGGACATTGACTAAATGCGGTTAGACTTGTGAGTGCTATACTCATGCTATATGATAGCGAGTAGGAGATCTCACACCTATTGGCATGATGATGCCAAAGCAAGCACTTAGGTGATTTATGTTAGAGAACATATCACTCGACTTAACTCACCATGAGAACCTATTTGATTTAGTTTATGAGAATCTTATATGAGATGGGTACAAATAGTCCTTCGACTTGAAGTTATCGTTATTATTTTATTGAAAGATTTATGTAATTTGATACTTGTTTCGATGGACCTAGTAAAGGGTTACACGTGGATAATTCGTTGGGTGCACTAGGAATTTAATGGAGGTAGGTAGATAACTAAGACAAGATATATCATTCCTTATATGTTAAAAGAGTTATCACATTGCATTTTGATGAATGTCTACTCAAGAAATCTATAACCATAGTAGGAGTACACTAATATAGCATAGTTGGTTTACTTTAAGAGCTAAGACATTTGAGAATAAAAGAAAACTTGTGTAATCATGATCGAACAAGACTAATAATCATGTTTAAGATCAAAATATGATAAGTTGACATGAGGAATAAATTGTATGGTAACCATGCTTGTGAAAGGTAATTTTAGATTAATTAATGCTCCTAGAGAATTAAGTATTCATGATGTCTTGTTAGAGTCCAATCTTGATTTATGTATTAAGAGATACATGAGGTGTCTTTTATTCTTGATACATTACCAACACATCTAGGAGTCTATTGAGTCATACACATAAGTTTCAACATTCACATAATAAAAGAGAAGCAAACATGTTGGAAAAAGGTTTTCTATTTGAAAGTTTCCTATTTTGAAAATTTTTTTCTAAAATGAAAAGTTTCTTATTTTAGAAATCACTTTTCTAATTTAGAAGTTAGTCCCAAATCCAAATTAGAAAGCAAATAACGTAAAAGAAAATTAGTTTCCTAATTTAGGTTTAAGGGTATTTTGAGAAATTTTTTTCTAATGTCGGCCATTGAAAATTACCTAACTTAATTTATTTGGATAGTCCAAATTAGTTAATTAAAAAAAATAGTTTGGACCAATAGGTTTAATTAAAAGTTTAAAAGATATTTTGGTGGGAAGATAAATATGAATCTTATTGGAAAAAGATGAATGTTTTAAAGGATAAGATCAAAAGCCTCGCATGCATAATAACTCCTAATTCTTGAAGGATTAGGAAGCAATAACCTAGAATCCTTTAGGGACTTATTGCCACATTTTTCTTGTCTTTGGAGGACAAGGAAGCCTCTCTCCTAAATATATGAGAGAGAGGTGCGGTAAACAAGAGAGAAAAGAAATTATCAAGTGAGAAATTTGACATAAAAAACTAAGGCACATGACATTGAGCAAAATTAAGGAGAAAATAGTTTTCTCCCAAAACCCTAGCACACGCCACTTATCGTCTCTCTTTTAGGGTTGTCACAAAATTATCCCGATTAGATTTCTAAAGTAAAACACTAAACAAAGTCGGAAAAGGTGGACCTAACATTCTACCAATTTCAAGTGCTTCTTATGTGGTGCTTAGACTACGTGGATTATCAATAAAGGTCGGACATTTGAAAAACTCTTTTTTGTTAAAGAATTTAAACTTACACTATAAGAGATAATTCTTTATTTAAGCTTTAATTCATAAATATATGGTTAGTTGATTCGACGATATGATCTTGGGCCCTTTAGATGGAGGAAAATTTTATTTTTATTCCGCACCTTCACAAGATGCATGATCTTTCATGCGAGAAAATGACTTGTATTGTTTCTTTTCTATTTGTAGGAGTATGGATATCCGATATGCATTCTTGTTCTAACACACAAATTGATCTTTAGTCATTCTATGAAATGAAAATAATCTTGATTTCTTAGTTATCAACTCTTTCCTAACACAAAGACCTTAGCAGATGAAGGGAATAAAAATAGTTTTTTCATAATTTTTAATTAAGGCATAGTTGTAAGTTTTCAGTTGATTAATAACCAAAAAACTTGATATCATTAACCAAGATTATTTATATCTCGTCTTAGAGGGTTCAAATTTTATATCCCATTGGACATTTAATGTAGTTTATTTTATCATCATTATTTTTATTATTATTTTTGAATTCCTTAATTAATTATCCAAATTATTTCTTTCTCAATTTGCTATGCAATACTCACTTTTTAGTTCAATATTGACCATTGGGGCCATGATAGGTGCAATGAGTAGGAAAGTAGCAGATTATATCGGTCAAAGAGTGTAAGTGGTATATGGGATATGCCTTCTTTCCTACCTACCACTAATTCTATAGTTGATGATATATTATGGGGTGTCAATTACATATCTTATTAGAAGTGGGAATTTGATTAATGGGAATTTTAATCCTATGGATCTTGAAAATCCATTTTTCGAATAATGAAGGTTCGATTCATAAATGGTAGGGTGATGAAGATGCATTGGTGCTTGTTAACTTGAAGCTATATTAGGCCAAATACTTCCATAGATTAACTACCATAAATTGCTTGATGTTGAAAATTTGTTCTTTTGAATCCCATAGAAATTCCAAGAAATTGTAAAGGCTCATTTCCTCGAAAAGAACTGTGGTAATCCAATTTTTTATAGAGATATTTGAGACGAGTGTATTCTATGTTCCATTCATAATTTTAAACATATTTATCTTTCTAATTTTCAATCTATGTATGTTTGATAAAGTTTTCGAGTCACATTACAATGAGGTTGGATTCATAACGTACTTCGATAAGATTTTGCTAGATTTAAAGAAGGATTGAATAGTTAATACATTTAGTCGGCATATATAACCATGTTTACAAGATTAGAGTCATTTTTAACAACTTATAATCATTTCTTGTCATAATTTTAAAAATTTTGGGAACTTAGAGGTGATTTCCTAACCACTTTAAATATTATATGAAAAAAAATAAAAAAATGGTTCAATAGACATTGTAAGGGCGGTTATAACCACCTCAAAAAACATATCTTGAGGTGATTGAACCGCCTCTAAACAACCACTCCTAAATTCTACGATGGTTGAGAAAACTATCAAAAAGTTATAGAGACGACATTATTACAAACGGTCTTGAGGTGGTTGATAAAACCACAAAGGAATGTTGTAGAGACGGTTATAACTACCTTTATAAGGAAAAAAACCACCCGGAAAGATATAATTTGGTGTAGTGAGAGGTTTTTTTAGATAGAATTTTGAAGAGTTTGATACTATTAATGGGCAAAGAAAGAAAGAAAAACAAAAAGAGAGAAGGTTTGGAGGAAGAAAATTGGTAGAGTTTAGCTTAGTTTTTAGGCATAAAAATGAAATGAAAAGAAAAAAATAATAAGGAGCTTAGTTTTTAGTTTGGGACTAATACTTTACCTAAGCTATCCTCCTCAACCATTCCACCTTTGCTACTATTGCTAGCTTTTATCTTTGGCAGGTATACCTTTATTTGTTTTCGATCCATGCAAGATTATTGAGTTCAATATATGCTTTAATAAATTGATTGAGATGTTGTGTGTTGGTTTGTTTTGGCTTATTGATTAGTTAAGTTTTTGTTCTTTGTTTTCTCTTTTTTTTTTTTTTTTTTTTTATCTAGGTTTTGGTTCTATTTTGGTCGGCCATTTATCCTAAATTTTAGCTAAAATCCAACCATTCATTCTTATCTCCTTACCGATCGTATGGTGACGTTAAAGGAAGAGGATGTTCCATGTAATACCCATAATCTAAAACCCTCCTATAATATACATGTATTGTATGAATGTTTTAGTTAGTAAATAAAAAAAATGCTTAGTAAATGTGTGAATGAAGTTTAGACCTTAATTAAGGATAAAAGAAACATAATTAAGATTAAAAAGAAGTGTTAGAATAAGAAAAAATTGAATTAGAGGTTGGTACCTTCAATTGGTGTGGCTATGTTATAACTCGAGGACGAAATCAAAAAGATTAAAATTTTGGATCCTTGATTGAAATGATTAAGAAACTTTAGGAGCCTACATTAATTTTAGAATAGACCTAGGATAAGGGCCAACTTGATGGAAGTTGTTAAGTTATGAACTGGAATTATCGGACTCGAATGTAAAGATTGAGAGTTCGAGAGCGAAAGTGTAAAGTGTTGACACTTTGATGGACCAAAAGAGAAAGACGATCAAAGGCCGTCATCGATAAAAGATGCAACAACTTGCCAATCATGTGCTTAGGGTAAAGAAGTATAGGAACCTACTTTTATTCGAACTTGATTGTTGGTTACTCGTATATGGTATGTAAATTAGTTAGTCAATGATTTTTTTTATTTATAATAATGCTATGTTGAAGTATTAATGAATTCTTGATTAAATTTATGAAAAAAAATTTAAATGTAAGTTATTTTATGGTGGACCTAGCATCCCATACTTAATAAGGACCTCAATATAAAAAATTACCTACTTCGTTAATGAAAGGATCGAGTTAAGGTAAATAGTTTTATTGGCTCGCATTCATTGCAATCCGAATGCGAGTCAATGATAATAATACTTTTGACCTATCTAAGTCCTAGGTTGGAGGTGTAATAGAGTGGCGTCATAACGAGCTTACCTTAGTTATCTACTTTAGGATGACTGATTAAGCACATGTAAGTCTCTTCTTGATGGCAAATAAGATTCAAAGGTATATGATATTCAATAAATGTATGCTTGTTTGGTATGTTATGTGATGTTAGATGAATGTTATTTGATGTTATATGAATGATGTATGGACTGTGAAGTTTGGATGTAAATGTTATGAATTGTCATGCATGAATATGAGTGTGAATTTGTAAGTGGCCGAAATGTTGATAAGCAATTAAGGAAAAGAAAATTAATGAGGTGTGTGATTATGTACATAAGGTTAGTAAGAAAGCCACCTAAGAGGAATGAATAAATAAATTAAATTTTAAGGATAGAATTTTTATAAAGGGGAGGATGTAATACCCATGATCTAAAATCCTCCTATAATGTACATATTTTGTATGGATGTTTTGGTTAGTAAATAAAAAAAATATTTAGTAAATATGTGAATGAAGTTTAGACCTTAATTAAGTAAAAAAAAACATAATTATGATTGGAGGGAAGTGTCAATGGAATAAAGAAAAGTTGGACTAGAGATTGGTACTTTCAATTGGTATGGCTATGTTATAAACCGAGGATGAACTCATAAAGATTAAAAGTTTAGATACTTGATTGAAATGATTAAAAAAAATTTAAGGACCTAAATTAATTTTGAAATACGCTTAGGATGAGGGCCAACTTGATGGAAATTATGAAGTAACGGATCTGGAATTTTAGGACTCGAATGCGAAGATTGGAAGTTCGAGGGCTAAAATGTAAAGTGGTGACACTTTGAGGGACCAAAAGAGAAAGATGATCAAAGACCATCGCTACCAAAAGATGCAAGAACTTGCCGGTCGTGTGCTTAAGATAAAGAAGTATAGGAACCTACTTTTATTTAGCTTGATTGTTAGTTACTAGTATATAGTATGTAAATTAGTTAACCAAAGATTTTTTTTTTTATAATAATGTTATGTTAAAGGATTAATGAAGGCTTGATCGAATTTAAGAAACAAATTTATACATAAGTTATTTTAAGGTGGACCTAGCATCCCATACTTAATAAGGACCTCACTATCAAAAATTGCCCATTTTGCTAATGAAATGATCCAGTTAAGGTAAAGAGGCTTATTGGTTTGCATTCATTACAT
Source organism: Dovyalis caffra (assembly GCA_963924115.1). Classification (NCBI taxonomy): domain Eukaryota; kingdom Viridiplantae; phylum Streptophyta; class Magnoliopsida; order Malpighiales; family Salicaceae; genus Dovyalis; species Dovyalis caffra. The sequence goes on from CAWUPB010001184.1 coordinate 6,373,469, forward strand.
TCGAATGTGAGTCAACATTGATAATACTTCTAACCTATCTAGGTCCCGGGTTGAGGGTGTTACATTGTAAGTCCAAAAGATTTTAAAATCTTCATTAATAGTAACTATATGATATTATTTACTCATGAAATCACATAATGAGGATAAGGGTTAAATAAAATAAGATGCATGTATTTTTAAAATTATCTTTTAAGTCGATTTGGTTCTTGATTTTTTATTTCATTTTACTCTAGTAACCTATCTTCGATGTTTTATAATAATTATACCCTCACTTTATACGAACTTGAGAAAATATAATACATTTTCCATTTCAATTAAGAAGGACTAGAAAATTAAGTCATTAATTTATCCCAATTCCACCGTACGTATGTGATTGGCACTATGCATGCATATTTATAAATAGATTATTACGAAATTCACTTCAATTACTTAAAAGGAGAATATATAGGTATTGCTTCTTGTCGAATTTGATCTCAAAATGGAGTATATCAAAGCTTCAATTTATGACTAAGAACTTAATAAAATAATATGGGCTTCGGTTTTGCCTAGTAAGCCATTAGAACTTTCTATGGATACTCAATTTCATAAAAAGGATAAAATAAAGGGAATATTATTAATCAAAATAAATAATATTCAAGAGGTAGAGAGAATTTCGTCAATCGAAAGAGATAAAACTCATTGGAAAAGTGTATACATCATAGATAAAAAAAATAAGATACTTATATCATTAGCCATCGAATCATTTAAAGTTATTTGTCCATAATCGGTAATGGATCAACACTTTCTAAGTTGTAATAACGAAACTATTAAAAGTAGTAAAGGCTATTGAACTACTTGTAGGAATGTAAAACCTAATTATTATAGGCAAACTAGAAAAACTTGAATAAATTTATGTTGAAAAAGTCTTGTATGTTGACTCTCTTTGATTCTCGCAAGTGTCCCTTCTTTAAATAGCTAATGACTAATAACTACCTTGGGTTTATTAGTAACTATCCCTCTGTTTCCTTTAGACATGTTGCCCCATCAAATCTAGTTGATTGTAAGACTAATTACATTATTTTGTTTAAGTCTTACTCGTTTTATCGAAACTTGATTGGTTATAAAACCAAACACATCATTTCATTTAAGTCCTAATGCTTCTTCAAAACTTGGTTGGTTATAAGACCAAACATACCATTTCATTTAAGTCTCAATGCTTCATCGAAACTTGGTTGGTTATAAGACCAAACACATCCTTTCATTTAAGTCTTACTCGTTTCATCTTAAGAGAATATCATACTTGATCGACGTGTGGCTTTTTAAATTTTAAGGTGCCAATATATGCCCTCATTTTAGCCCTTTAGATATGAAATGATGAAAATTTCTTTCTTTAATTGGCAAATCATTAATGCCGATAGTGTGATGAGACCGTATGACATTTTTTTTTTAAATGGCTAGTTGTAATCATTGTGATACCTTGATCACCCAACAGTTAGTGGTTTTCATTTCACCATATCCGAACCGTTAAATCTTAAAGTTTAACCATCATCATAACTCTTAAATTATATCATATAAAAGGGAATGTGATTTTCAATAATTTTACTTTTACTCGTGATTTCTTTCTCTCGTTAGACTTTACAAGATAAAAAAAACTTTACTTTTTTTTTGACATTCTATCGAACATTTCTTTTACCCTTGTTAAATTCCTCTTTCATTTCGTCCTTTTATAAAAACATGGCTAAAAAAAAACATTAAGTCTTTGAAGAAGTCGGTTAAGAGAAAGTTACCCTTCGGGAGATTGCTATCGACTCGAATGAGCCCTTTGAACAACTAGGTTTAACTAACACAAGCTTATTCCAAACTATCACTAGTAATGATGTCGTTGATGTTGTGATTGAGCATAAGTTGTTCATCTTGTAAAGATGATCGATGTAGTCTTTTGAAAGACTTGTGATGCTAGCATACACTTTTTCTTTAAACTCTATCCGACTCTCTAAAATTAGACTTAATCGCCAAGGCTTTCCCTATTGTTTGACCAAAAATAGATACTAAATATGAAGACTAGGTTAAGAAGAGACTTATCCCACAATTAGGTAAGAAATTGGATGTAATGGGAATTCATAAGGCCATCTTTTTATTGACCCACTCTTACACTACAAGTCCTAGCTTAGTGATCGTAATGGTCGCTTTCGAAATCCCGTATCAACCAATTATAATTTCCAAAAGGGAACATGTCGATGACAACACTTGATGTTATGGCCATCACTTGTTTATATCTAATTGGCTAGACTTTGGCCTTCAAGGTGAACAATATAGGCCTTAAAATCCAAGAGAATAGGCTTCCCAAAGCTTGTGGACACTTGGTCAATCACCGTGAAGAAGGGGTAGAAATATCTCATGATAAAGAGAATGACTTTTATCTATTGTGGATTTGTAAATACATCATTGACTCAAAGTTGAGAAAGCTATTTAAAGCCTTCGTACCTTGGGCTATCAACTTAGCTTCACTTGATGGGAAGAGCAAAGTTGCTATAGGTCTAATATTTTTGCTTGGGCATATGCGGGACTTCATGATGCCTCGACCAGCGAGCTCAAGAATTTATCTTGTCCCCTTTTGTTTAATTAGATATAAAAGAGTTTTACTTTCTAACTTTAGGTCAACCTCGATTTGCCAAAGAAAACTTGGATAGCTCGTAATCACTTCTTTATACATAAGGTATCGTATCAACCTTCAACTCTTTCGAATGCTTTAAAGCACGGCTTTGGCTCCGAAGCGTAGACGGGATACATTACAAGGCTAGATGCCATTTCGGGTGAACATTTATGGGCCATTGTGATTTTGCTCAAATAAATTACTCCAAAAGATACAATTTTCAATTAGCAAACAATCAATAAGGAATGCAATCTTAGTAAGTCGAGAATTGACTTACTCTCTTGGGAACTCGGTGTTCGCTAGCGCCTATAGCCTTAACCTTTGTGCTTGGTAATTTGGATTAATCCAAATAATAATGAGATCATTAATTTTGACCATCAAGTAGCCATGAAATAAAAGGAAAGACATTCAAGATTTTCTAGAGTAGCTTGTTGAGAGTGAATCAATAGATTATGCCAATGTGGAGAACATTAATGAGTATCACCCAAATATTGAAATGACTTTTTCTTTCATTACGATGTGGTCGACATTTTAAGAAAATAACTTTTCCGAGATAGACAGAGAAAAATTGTTCTAAGATATTAGCGAGTACGTCGATAGTGAGAAGATCACCATCGACTAAAACTAAACCATCTAAAAAAGCTCTTAAATCTTTCACCTTTTCTATTATCATCGGATTTTTACAAGCTATTTTTCTGAATTGCTTTACTTTTCTTTAAAATAACCCCTATGAAAAAGGTTAATTTAAAGAAAAGAGAACTTGATTTGCCTTTTTTTTTTCTTTAGAAGATTCAATAAAAATGAAGTTGTCTCAAAAAGTACGTCGATTAGTAAAAGGGTTGCAACGAGTGGTTTTAAAACCTACCGATTGACCAATGAAGAGAATTACTTGATTTTGAAACCTACGAGTTCGATAGGCCTAAGGATTAAAGTGGTTTCTTCTTTTCCTCTTTCTTCCTCTAGACGGAAGGGTAAGAATCCACTAGATGTTCAACTACTTCATGTTGTACCTCTAAATGCTAGGGATTTGTCTTCGAAAGAACAAGAAAAGATAATAGTATAAATGGCAATAAGGATTTTTACTCAAAAATCTCTACATTAAAATCTCTATTGCATATTAAATTTGAAATAATTATTACTTCGACACGATTAAGAAAATCAAAAAAGGACTTTCGTTAGAAGATTCCATCTTTTAAAAAAATCCTTAATGAAACCTCGAATCGAAGGATCGGGTCTCTAAAGTTGATCTATTTCTACAATTGCATTGTTTGATTCATTTAACCATCATATAAGATACCAAAGCCTTTATCAACTTCTTTTTTTTTTGAGAAGGAATCGGGAATTGAGTCTCATCCACTCATATATGTATTAAAGAAAAACTTCTTAATGTCTTTTTCCTTTCACTTTCTTTTGAATAAGTTGTTCAATCATTGTTTACTTTTTTCCTCTTGGATAGGTATTACCACTTCAAGAGCCACCAATGTTTATCTACGAATTGATGCTTGAATTAATCATAAGGCTAAAATTTTCATTGTTGACTTAGTAGAAGATGATTTTGAATAATTGGCGACCAACAATACCCCAATGGTTTCGACATATAAAAGTTTAGAAACTCCTATTATAATGGATGAGTCTTTTGGAACTTCTAATTCATGTGATCTAGCCAATACCTTGATCATCTATCAAGTGCCACATGTAGCAATTTTGGCGGAACATACTAAAAAAATTAGCTCTTACGATCTAAACTTCCATGATAATGATGATGAGGTTGCAAGCTTGAAGGGTGAATCAAACCATAATCTTAGGATAGAGGTTAGTGTGGAATTAAATCCTTTTTCGAGGTTCCTAGTACCAATAGAGATCCCTGTTTAGCCAAGCATTGTTTTGAATCAACAAATTCAAATTGTGTCTCATTTGATCACAACAAGGCCTTTTAAGATTATGGAGAACAAATTTTTTTTATCTCGGTGAGTTTCGTTGATCTTTTTAATTTCTTTCTAACTCTCTCTTTGGATGAATATGGGTAGGACCTATTTGAGGCATCAAATAACGTTATCGTTGAAGTGTTAGAAGAACAAAAGGAGATGTAAGGCTCCTTTGAAAAAAATAAGCAAGTTTTTATAAGAGGGACTCCAACCAAAACTACTATAACTTTGAGCAAGGAACAAATTGAATTGGAGCAAAGTAAAATTCAATTGGACAAAGAGATCGAAGAAGCGAGAATAAAGGCTAGCGAGATTGAAGTTTGCTTGATCTCGCTTTAGATTTCTAGATTTCCTAAGTCAATGATGACGTAAGTAGATGGAAAAGATTTGATTTTGCTCATCAAACAATGTTGTAGTCGATCAAATCTTATTAGAGAACTTGCAACCTTTTTAGATATTCTTAGGAGCAGGATACCTAAGAAGTAATTTTTTTGTACTAAAAATCTAATGTATTTAAATAAAGAAATATTTTTACTTCATCTTTGAATTAATTGATTGTTTTTAGTTTTAAACTCAATTACATTCCTATAATTCTAGAAATCGAGATGCTAAAACCTTTTTGTTGATCTCCTAAATTAAAGAGGCATATGATTTCAAGCACTTGCCATTAATGCCTCTATTATATTCAACTCCTTATAGGCTTTCCAGCTTATAAGCATTTCCAAAATAAACTTCTTTCATTCGAAAAGGACTTTCCCAATTAGGAGACCATTTACAAAGAAGATAGTTTTTTTTTCCCTAATTGGAAGTATAACTTTTCAAATTAAATCTCTAATAATTTTTTTTTACTTTTAACCTTTGGATTATAAGTTCATGCCATTTTTTATTTTTGAATATGAGTCTTATTAAGTGCTTTGATTCTTTTCAAATCAAGAGATTCTATTTCAACAAGCATGACATCTATGTAATCTATTCTAAACATCTCATTTTATCTTGCTACTCTTAGATATTGAGCTAAAATCTCAAACGGTAACACTACATCACGTCCATAGGTGAGTTGATATGGACTTTTTCTAAAACTTTGTTTAAAACCAATTTGATGAGCTCATAGATGTTTTGTAACAACTTATACCAATTTTAAAGATTGTTATCAATCATTTTCTAGATGTTCTCCTTAAAGATTTTATTTGACACTTTTACTTGTCCATTAGCTTAAGCATAATATGACGTTGAATTGATTATATAGAAGCCAAATTCTCTTATGAACTCTTGGATTTCAACTCTATTAAAGATCAGGGCACGATCAAGAGTAATTGTTTAAGGCTAGCCAAATCTATAAATGATGTTTTCTTGAATTAAACAAATAAAATTATTTTGATGAATTAATCACATAGGCTTTGCTTTTATCCATTTGGTAAAATATTCGGTGGTGACTATGATAAATAAATGGGATGCGCTTGATGATGAAATGACCATGGTTTAACTATTGAATATAATTCGGATGCAGGTACTCTAGAAATATTTCCATGTTTTTAGCATGCATTACATCTTTTTACCATTTCAATACAATCTTTCCTCATCGATGGCCAAAAAAATAAATCATAGTATTGAATTATACAACTCATTTTATCCCTTGTTTGATGCAATCCGCAAAGTCCAAAATGAGTTTCTATCATTATTCTTAAGGCCTTATCTATATTGGCGCAACGGAGTATGATTCCATCAACACTTTTCTTGAATAACTCATCTTCTTGAATTATATAATTCCGCATTAAATGTTTCATATAGGAATTATAACTCACTAATTTCAAATTCGTAAAGGATTGAAAGATTTTATCCCTTGAATCGAAATCAATCAAAGAATAGAAATTATGCCAACTTCGTTACTTCTTTCCATTGATCAAAATTCAAAATAATTTTGTCTTCAAGAGTAATTAAATCCTTAAAATCGACAAACAAGATTCGATAACTTATAGCCATCTAAGCTAATTGATTGGCTAACCACTTCTTTTCTTAATGTCTATGCTCGATTCTAAGCAATTCAATCGACTTAATAAATTCTTAACTTTCTTGAGGTAATGTTTCAAAATGTTGTTATTACATTTGGCATAACCTAGAATATGATTGATTACTAATTAACAATCTTCATATATTTTGATCGTTATTACTCTTTAGTTTAAGACCAACTCAACCTCAATTATCTAAACTTCATATTTAACTTAATTATGGGTACATGGCCTTTATAATCGATAGACCAAATATGTTGAAATCTTACTCGATGATAGAAATATTATTCAAATTGCTTGATTATTCTTCGAAATGGATCCATGAAAAAACAACTTTCGTGGAACTATCCCTAGGTAGGCTATGTTGATCGAAAGTTCCGCATTATTATTAGGATGATCGGCCAAAAAGTTTGACAATGCTTGTCTTTTGACAAATTTTTGAGGCGCATACACCAAATTGAACTAAATTAGAGGAAGCCTTTATTTACTAATTTGCCCTTTTAAGAGTGGGCTAGAGAGCATATACTTAATGATAGTAATTTGTGCTATAACCTCATTGGTATAAACAAGAAAATATTGTTTTAATTTTATTGCTATAAAGTACAATGGCAAACAAAGTTTTTCAATACCTTAATATCTCGCACTCCATAATATTTAAAATCTTATTTAAATAAAAAAATGACATGTTCATTGCCTTCACTGTTTTATTAGGCTAGGAAACAACCAATCAAATCCTCACTTGTTGTAATGTACAACTTTGGTGATTTTTTAGGCTTTGGGGCATTAAAGCTGGTGGTGTTGACAAGTAATACTTAATTATATCAAAAGCTTGTTGATTATCTTCGTTCTATGTAAAGGCTTTAAAATCTTCAATTTCGCTAGAGTTGAAATTTTTTTTATTTTCTTAGCAACATTTGAGATGAATCAACGTAAGTAATTAAACTGTATAAGAAAAATTTATAATTGTTTCTTTATCTTTGGTGGCTTAGCTTTGAGGATGGCTTTAGCTTTATTTTCATCAATCTCAATACCTCGGTTATGAACTAAAAAACATAAAAATTTTCCTGCACTTACACCAAAACTACACTTTAATGGATTTAATTTTAATCCATGTTTTCTATCCTCGGTTATAATTGGTTTATAGACTTGACAACTATATTATAATTATAAAATTTGATGTTTTTAACAATTAGATCATGAAAAATGGCATTCATTGCTTGTTGATACGTTGCACTAGTATTTTTTAGTTTAAAAGGTATGACAACTCATTCATAGATACCTAAAGAGCCTAGACATTGAAAAGTTATTTTATGCACGTCATCTTCAAACATATTGCTAGTGTGGGTGCTCAAGATCTAACCTTGATTGGTTAGATTGAGTTATTTTAACATTACATTAGTTAATTTTATTAATAATAGAAAAAGTCTTTCTATTAATTCTTATTATTTATATTTATTTATTGAATTGAATTAGATAGAAACCCATATGATATGCATTTGTATTAATGATTGATCAAAATATGGGAGACAAACATTAGTGCACTTAAATGATATCATTAAATGTATCAAATCATAGCATTATCAAGAATGGACATTGACTATATGCGGTGAGACTTGTGAGTGCTATGCTCATGCTATATGATAGCGAGTAGGAGACCTCGCACTTAATAGCATGGTGATGCCAAAGCAAGCACTTAAGGTAATTTATTTTAGAGAGCATATTATTGGACTTGACTTGTTATGAGAACCCATTTGGTTTAGTCTATGAGAATCTCATACGAGATGGGCATAACTAGTCTTTTAACTTAAATTAATCATAGTTATCTCATTAGAGAATTTATGTACTTTGACACTCATGTTGATGAACCAGAAAGGGTTACACGTGGACCATTCGTTAGGTGCACTTGGAATCTAATAGAGGTAGGTGGATGAATAAGGTAGGACATATCATTCCTTGTATGTTAAAGGAGAAAGTAGTTATTTTTCATTTTTTGAAAGACAAGTATTGAATGTTAGCTTAAAGGAACTAAAACGCTTGAATGGATGTCATGGACTCGAGGGCTTTTCAAGGAAAGTAGCCTCAAATAGGTTTTCTTGACTCAAAGGCTTTTTTTTTAAAAAAAAGGCTCGGATGATTTTTTAGGCTCAAAGGCTTTTCTAGAAAATTATGCTAAAATGAATAGTTTTTTTTTTTTGAAAGATCTCGATTTTATTTGTTCCTTGCCCCTAGTATTTTAGGTAGAACTTATTATCCAATGCCATGCATGATGATTTGTGATACACAAGTAATTTTTTTTTAAATATCTTTCTTCTTTTTTGAAGTTAAAACTTATCAATACAAAACAAGTCATCCTTGATCGAAAAGGGCTTTTGAAGGCACATAGCATAGGTTAAAGCTTTGGCTCATGAATAAGAAGATATAAAAAGGCTCAAAAGGTGTTTGGGGATATAAAGACTTAGAAACATGTTATCACCATGAAAATCATTTTAGGCTTGGCCATACTGACTTTGGCATTTTAATGGCCGATCTCATCTTCTAATCTTGATTCTCTTTTCTTGTTTACTCATATTATTTTTGAGATTCCATAACCTTTTCTAGCTTTAAATCATGACAAGGGCTACTTAGATAACACTTTCTTTCATTTAATGTCATATTATTATTATTTTTATTATTTTTTCTTTTTCCCTTGTTGTTCTAGAATAATCGTCAAGACTCTTCTTAATTTTTATAAACCAAATCTCTAATTTTTAGGAGAGCATCATCGATTTCATACATCTCTAAATTACTCTCAATATGAGGGGTGATCTTGATCTATGTTATTATTGAAAGAAATTATCAAAGGCTCAAAGTGGGATGACAAAGGATAAAATTTTTGTGTGAAGGACATACCAAAAATGGCATTTCTTCGTCTCTAGTATGACTTGCTTAAGTTGATAGGCTTTAATTTCATTTGAAAATCATGATTTATGGAGAAGAAATGATAGATCGAATGATATGGCTTGAGTGTACACCGAGTTGTCATCATTTTAGATATCAAATCCTTTGGCTTTTATTTAGGGCATCATTATATTATCCTAGGCAAGGTCTGTCCTAAAAAAGCTTATCGAGAAAAGAAGGTTTTGGTTTAGGTAAAAGGAATTTCCTTTGGCATTTACATTTACATGTTTTGAAAATCAACCACTTTTGAAATATGTTGAATGTATTCACCATTTTATTTTTTGACTTGGATGGCATAAAATGATGAATGATACTTTTAAATAAACATCTCTTGGCTTCAACTTAATGATAAGCCATGCTAAGACGAGTAGAAATTTCTTTTTTATTCAAAGAAATGACTCAATCCATGAAAATCATAACACTTTTTCTTTATCTAGGTTCATTAGAGTTATGCTGATAGTTTTTTTTAGAGTAATAATTTGGTGTTTTTAGGATATGATAATATTGAATGTCTCAAAGAAAGAATGCAAATAAGATGAATAGAAAGAAGTAAGCAAAGATAGAGAAAAATTTGCATAATCTCGTAAGATAACATTATTGTGAAAGCATGATAAAAAGTTCAACACAATGTACTTATGAACTATAATAATAGAAAAGCAAAGATAATCATAGTGAGAGAACGTTTCGAGTCTTAAAAATATTAGGCACTTCTTCATCACACGAATTGCTTAGCTTCTCTCCCTGGATAATTGTTTGGATAAATTGTTAACATTAATGACATCTTCACATATGCTGATCATGAGTTATGAAAAAGTTATCAACTCGAGTTATTGGATATTGGCCTAGAATGTATGGCTTGATCACTAGCATTAGCTTCTTCTACCCACAAAGTGTTCAATCCGATGCTATACTCCTTTTCTCTTTCTATCCTTAAAGCTCTAAATGTCGGCATGGTCCGAACTATTTGATGCAACTCATAGCAATCACTAATATCATGTCCATTCTCCTTGGAAACTTATAAAATTGCTCGACGAAATAGACGCTTGGGTTTTGATGGGTTCAAGTTAAAGCCATTGGCACTCATCATATTAAACAACTAAGACATAAAGATTTTTAATACTGATCTCCCTTTATTAAATTTTATGTCATTTAATGATAGCATGTTTACTCCCTAAGTAGCAACATGATTTGACAAGGGATTGGAATTAGTGTTTAAGAGATTTAAGGAATCTTCAAATACAATCGAGCTTTGATCAATCAAATTTCACATCCTTTTCTTGAAGCTCACATAGTTCTTAATATTATAACCATTGGTGCCATTATGGTATACATAAAATTCATTTGGTTTATACCAATAAGGGAATGGTGATCTGAAGTGATGTGAGTGTTATAGGAGCTATCTAGTCAATAGTTACCGGGTGTTCAAAGAGATTACCAAGAGACATTAGAAGTGACATTAATATATCATTGAATTGCCCCCTATTGGTATTCCTTAGAGAGTCTTGATCGGGTGATCTTTGTTGATTGATGAATTGTTGTGGGTTTTGATAATGTGTTTGAGGTCGACATTGGGGTAAAGTATGTGTTTGAGCGAGTTTAGTAAAGATTATTTGGTGTTTAATAAGGATTATATGGTATTTGGTATCATGGGAAGGCTATGTTTAAGTCTGTCACTCAAGTTATATTGGTCGGATTAACATTTGTTGGAATCATGAACTGTGTAGTTAGGTTGGACATGTTGTTTTGAGAGATGAACTGACTGTTATTCCTCCAAAATTTATTCCATTGCCCTTTAGGGATGAAAGAAGATCCTCCGATTTGATGTACCTTTTGGTCTTTTCTCTAGTTAAAGTTATTCTTCTTATGTCTAGATTCTAAAGGATCGATGATCCTTTATGACTTAATGGCTTGTTCAATCGATCTACGGTAGACACTATCTCAACAAAGTTGTTTGATTAATTACTTAGTAGATAGTCATAATATGGGGCCATAAAAGTGTTGACAAGAAGAGTAACCAATTCTCTCTTAAGAAAGGATGGGTGAATGTGAGATTTTATTTCTCTCATCGTTGAGCATACTCTATAATAGACTCATTCGGGTTTTTTTTCATAGGTCTGTAGGCTCGATCTATGGGGTGTTATCTTTAGATTAAACTTATACTACCTTATGAATATATTTACTAAATCCCTCCACTTCTTGATCTTGGTTTGGTGTAGATTAAAAAAGTAGTTGAGAGTAGATTTATCAAGACTTTTGAGAAAGAAATGGATTGATGGCTTTTAATCATATGCTACCTTAGCCATCTTGTTCGGATAAATCCTTAGATAAGTCCAAGGATGTTGACTCTCGATGTATTTGGCAAGTTCGGGCATCTTAAACTTTCAAGAAATCATGACATTTATCTACACTAAGGAGAGGATCGTATATATTTGTACTTTTGATAGCTTTTAGGTGTTCTTCAATTATCGTAAGCTTCTTAGTTTCAAGTTTGAGGCTATCTTTTCTTTGGTCAACTCTTTAGTGATTAAATCGGTAGTTGCAACCATCGGTGTTCGGATAATCCGAGGCAATACCAAGGCGGGGCCTTAATATCTAGTAGAGAATTCATTTATGCCCCCTAGTGTAGGATGGTTGGCATGATTGGTAGTACCAACGAGTTCTAAATGGGCATACCAAAAGGTGGTGTTGGAGCAATAATCCGAGTGATCGACGACGATATTGTAGCGAACACTTTTATGAAAGTCGATGACTAGCCGACTTCTCTTTGGATGAAAATTTCTCAAGACATACAATTTTGATGACTTTTTTTTCCAATAGAGTAACAACCTTAGCAATCTTTCCCTTTAGCGTATCTATCCGATTCTTGTGATTTTTCTTGAGCAGAGCCCTTTCTTCATTCTCTATCCTTTTTTTTGCTCTAGTGTGGTAAATGAGCATGGGAAATGTAGTTTTGGTAGGAAGGCCTATAATTCGCTTAGAAAAAAGACAAAAAATACAAGATATAGAAATGTATAAAAAATAAAATGACACTATAGATCGAATATGGAATAGCCTTCATATAAGGATGATAAGAGGATCCTATTATCAATTCTTTGATATTTTAAAATTATCCAAAATTGGTTTAAAGATGAAATTGAGTTTTATTAGTAACCCTTGAAATGTTATGATCGAGTTTTGAAACCTCTTTGGTATTTAGACACTATAGAAACTAGACTTAAATCCTCTTATCATCCATCTTAAAACATCGTGACCCGATTACTCAATCAAGGTTTTAAAACATCCGACTTGCTTAGTGAATTTACTTGGGACTAATGATCTTATAATTTGATTTTAAGTCACTATATGAATGGGATAGGTTTTATCTAAGTCTTAAATGGGGTCTCTTCAAGCCCAACAAATCATAATAAAATTGTTGGGTTCGCTAAAGACGATGATTGGTAAATGAAAAAAATCATTGGTTATCCATCACACATAGTGACTAGCTAGAAGAGTTAAGATGTTATGAGTGTTTACCTAGAGTGAAACCAATTTTCTTCGTTCTCTATCCTTTCTCTTACTCTAAGTACGAGTAAATGAGCATGAGAAGTGTAGTTTTGGTAGGACGACCTATAATTCCGCTTAGACAAAAGACAACAAATACAAGATATAGAAACATATTAAAAATAAAATGATACTCTAGACTGAATATGGAATAGCCTTCATGTGGGGATGATAAAAGGATCTTATTGTCAATTCTTTGATATTTTAAAATTATCCAAAACTCGGTTTAAAGATGAAATTGAGTTTCATCGGTAACCCTTGAAATGTTACGATCGAGTTTTGAAACATCTTTAGTATTTATACATTATAGAAATTGGACTTAAATCCCCTTATCATCCATCCTAAAACATCATGACCTAATTGCTCGATTAAGGTTTTAAAACATCCGACTTACCTAGTGGATTTACTTCGGATCGATGATCTTAAAATTTGATTTTAAGTCATTATATGAACGCGATAGGTTTTATCTAAGTCTTAAATGAGGTCTCTTCAAGCCCAACAAATCATAATAGAATCATTGGGTTCACTAAAGGCAATGATTGGTAAATGAAAAAATCATTGGTTACCTATTACACGATAGTTACTAGCTAGAAGAGTTAAGATTTTGTGAGTGCTTACCCAAAGCAAAACTCGTGCAGGCACCACTACTACCTCTCCGGGTCTCGAGGCAAGTGTGTGATAAAAAGTGACGAGTGAATTTAGTGTGTGCATAGGCATTATTCCATATCTAGTCCTAAAAAATAAAAAAATAAAAGCACAAATAAAGACATAAAATGAAATAAAATAAAAACGTAAAAATAAAATTACGAGGCAAAAAATGGTAAAAAGACATGAATTTAAGCTAGGCAAAAAAATTAAACTAATCGGCATATAGGCATAAAGATTCATCATATCGTCGTAAATCAAATTAAGAAATTACATATAAATCCTAACCCTAAGTATTTCCCCGATGGAGTTGCCATTTTATCATAGGGTGACGTCGAGTGAGGGTGATGGGTTTTTAAAAATAGGGAAAATAGAAAAAAATAACTAAAGTTGCCACCTAGTGTTATTGTTACTAGGAAACTGTGTGGATAATACAACTTAAATGCCGCCTATGAAACAAGGCTTAAAAATAGACAAATAGGCAAACGAGATAAAATAGACAAATTGACAAAATAGGCAAATAGGCAAAATAGAAAAATAAGCAAATAACAATAAAATAGGCAAAATAGGCAAATTGACAAATAGATAATTAGGCAAATAAACAAATAGCCAAAATCGATAAATAGGCAATTATGAAAAATTGACAAAATCGATAAATAGATAAAATAATCAAAATCAATAAAATCGACAAGTAGTTAAATAGGCAATTAGGTGGAATAGGAAAACCAACAAATATGGCAAAAATAACCTAATAGCAAAAATGGAAAAATTAGCAAAAATCATTGAATTTGGAGAAAATGATGGATAAATTGGTAAAAATGATAAAAATGGAAAAAGTGAAGAAATTAGAATGATGACAAAGATGGCCAAAGCGATAAAAACAACAAAGTTGGTTGAATTGATAAATTTGGCAAAAAAATGGCAAAAATAATTGAAATTGGCAAAAACAATCCAAAAACAAGATTCTAACCGACACGACTCCAAGAGTCATAATTTTCAAGCAAATTAATTTGATAAGTAAAACTGACATGACAACCGATGTTAGTATGAACGATCTAAATCCAAGTATGGACCAAAATGGCTTAAAGGTCATGATTTTCGAAGATGACATTTTAAGCAAGGATCGATAAAAATGATCTAATCGGAGGTTCGAATCGAAACAATCTAGACATCATTTTGTGAGGAAAAAATTAATACACTATCAAATTGTCCATCCTAATCGGCAAAAATGGTCCAAAACAAGGTTTGGACTAACGTGGTTCAAAAATCACGTTTTTGAGGTAAGTTAATACAAATGTTGAAATTAATTATTATTTAACAAAAGTGGCTCAAACAGGCATGGTTCGAATTAGTGTGACTCAAAATCGCATTTTTTAGATAAAATTAGCATGTGAATGATTTAATGTTGCCTTTGGCAAAAAAATCCAAAAAATGAGGTTCGAACCAATACAAGACAATTACATGGCAACAACCAAAAATTTACAAAAAAAATAAACACATCAATCAAATCATACAAATACAACAACAATCCTTTAAAATTATATAACCATAACAACAATATAATTAATTTATAGGCATATAAATACAAATTAAATTTAATACATATTAAAATAAAGTAAAAAAGGATAAAAATAAATAACTCTAAAAAAGGTTGAATGAATTTAACTATCGAATTGGGGTCGGTTTTGACCTTTTCAACCCTTATGAAGACCGATATTCAATGAACCGGAGAGGAATGATGGTCGCCTATTGGTCAAATCTGGATCCAATGTAATACTTGGATGATTATTGACGACTTGATCGGATCAACTTCAAAACACTTCGGCTCGGATTAAATAGCACAAAGTCTGTTGGACGATAATGAAGAGCTGGATCGAGGCTAATGGACGATCTACTAGGTCGGGATGTGGCTATTGGTTGGTAGAGGAGCGATTTGATAGGGGCTATAATGGTCGGAGAAGCTAGATCAAGTAGGATCTGCAATGCACTACTTGGAATATTATGAAGGAGTTGGATGATGTGATGAGGTAGCTACTTGTTTGTGTTAATCCGAGGTTGGATGATGATATGAGTGAGATTGGAGATCGATGGTGGTTAGATGGTGTCGTGAGGCTATCGAAGATGTGGTGTTGGGCAAGGTCAAGATGAGCTATGGTAACGGTGAAAGGCTACACTTTTGGTGCGATTGGCTTCTAAAACGATGATATAAGCGATTGTGGGCTGCAAGAATACCGAAAATCGGGTTGGGCAACTAGACTTAATGGAGGAAATTAGGCCTAGTTGGAATCTTTGTTGAGAGGGAGGGTTGATCGAAATTTAGGAGAGGGAGCGCCGATTGAAATTTGGTTCTTTTATAGAGAGAGAGTGGCTATCATTTTTTAGAGAAAAAGTGGTATTTATATTAATTTTTTAGGATTTTTTGACTATAGTTTAGTTTGGTCCCTCACCTCATAGGCTTATTTTATTTTGGTGGTTTTCTCTTTTTTTTTTTTTCAATTGCATCCCTTAATTTTATTTTTTTAGTCCTTTTTTTGTTTTTATATTTTAATTTTTATCGAAAAAATTTGGGTGTCAACAATTTTTATCAATGGGGTTGTTATAGAGTGTAATTCAAGTTTTGAAAATTTTCAACTAATTTAACTTTGTCCCTAAATACTTTAATTATACTCTCTTTTGATACGATTATGTCCCTAGATGTGATTCGATTTTTTTTTGTATTTTATATATGTATTCCTTTTTTTTTTGTATTTTTTGTATTTTTGTATTTTTGTATTTTTTGGTAAACTCCAAAATCAAATCACAATGAAATAAAAAAATAAAAAAAAGAAATAAATAACAAAAAAAATATGGAAAAATTTTAGGTTATGACATCTTTCAAAATGATTCATCTCGTAGAATTGCTTTGAGCCTTGATACTTTTTTAGTCGGTTCACAAAGGTCTAGAAACACCATGCCCTTAAATTTCTTTCTAAGCTCGAAATCCAATCCATCATGGGCAAAGAGTAAAAAAATTACTTTTAGGTAAATTGAGTTGACATCGAACTTTAGCTCTTCTAAACCTTGAAAGAAACTATTCTACAGATTTGCCATTAAATTGCCTTAATCTTGCTAAATCTACCACTAAAATCCCAAGATCTATTCTCAAAAACTATGCTTGAAATGCTTTATGTATGTTTCACTAGGTAAAGATGGAATTTGGTAACAAATTAATATACCAAGTGAATGCCGTAGTAGTTAAAGAACTAGGAACGAGTCGAGTCTCAAGAAATCATCTTTTAATAACTTTTGCATTGAAATGTAAATCTAGCAACATGTTTTAGAGTGAAAATATTATCCTCATTAGAAAAAGTTAATTCGGGAGCTCAAAATCCTCTAGATAAAAGATATTTTCCGTCGATGTGATTTGGATATGGCTTTCAATAAAGAGAAAGATTAACCCTTTGCATTCATGGTTAATAAATCCTTTCAATCATAGTTTTCAAAACTTCTTGATTCATTTCTCCTTGTATATTTCTAGGGATGGGATGTAGTGTCGAATCGTTTCCTCTAGTTGTAACCATAATTAGGGCATTCTATGATGAAAAACTCGCTTGTTACTTTAAAAGGTATGTTTAGAGGACGACCATAATTTTGTGTCGATATAACTGCAGGGAGGTGTCCAAGATGAATAACCATTAGTTTGGTTATAATAAGAGTGCCCATTAATATTCCGTGGCATATCCCGACCATTTCTATTATCGAATGGTCTATTAGGAGTAGAAGGTAGGTAACCCAAAGGAATTTTCATCAACTTGATTGTTGATGATCTCACTTTTCTATTGACCTCAAAATTTCTTTCTTTAAATGTCTCTTTCTCTTTTCCTTTTACACAAACTATAAGCCGTCGAACATCCTCTCTTATTATTTAAGTAATGCTTGTTGTTGCCTCAAAACTTAGTTCAATGGAAATTTCTACTTCCTTGGCAACTTACCTCACCAATAGAATAATAGTTTCATTAAATAGGTGATTTACATTTGTAATCACTCTATCACTATAGTAACATATACAATCTAATAGTTTGACAATATGACTATCTATAATTTTTCTATTTTTCTTTGATGACTTAGTTAAGGAAGCTCTTATTTTGTTGATATCTTTCTCAAGTTGGTTCGACATCAATTGTATTTGTTGATTTATCTAACTCGCTAATGTCTAAAGAGAGATGGTATATCCTTTTTATTAATTTTTCAATCGATCCGACGAGCATTCGTAAAATTTAACAAACCATTCCTCCGATGCTTGTTCCTTGATGTCATATGGTTTCGTTTATGAAACCATCACTTTCTTCCGAATCCATATGTTCTCGACTTCCAACATAAATCTATTTTGACTATTAAGTTGCCCTTTGTTAGTTATATTTTTAGGTTCTACTTTATTGTCATCATTTGTTTCCTCGTGATCGTGGTTTTCCATGGTTTCCATTAGAGGTTCACCTTTAAAAATTTAAGCCATATCTTCGACGAAAATAGGGAGTGTTTCATTAATTTGGTCCTCATTAGAGAGTTGATGTCTTGTGATACTTCTAGTAGTACCATGTTTTGCCATTTCTATCCCACTGCAATCGTCAAAACTTGTCGCTGGTCAATGACCAAAGCATATCGATGTTTCACTTCATGACCAAGAACTTTGCGATGAAATAATATGAGATTCGTTTTGCCTAGCAAGCCATTAGGAATTTTCATAAGTACTCAATTTAATGAAAAAGATAAAACAAAAGGAATGTTATTAAGTAGAAGAAATAACATTCAGCAAGCAAAGAGAATTTCTTCAATTAGAAGAGACAAAACTCACCGAAAAAAAGTGGTAACATCATAAATCAAGAAATATGACACTTACATCATTAGCCATCGAATCACTTGAAGCCATTTATCAACAATTATTGATGGATTAGCACTTTGTAAGTTATAATAATAGAACTATTGAAAGTAGTAAAAGCTATCGAACTACTTACATGAATATAAAAACTAATTGTTCTACAGCAGACAACAAAAAATTGAATAAATTTATGTTAAAAATGTCTTGTATATTGACTCTAATTACGTTAGTGTCCCTTTTTTAAATTGCTCATGCATTACAAGAAAATAGTCAATTAGTGATGGATTTTATTCCAACATAATATAGCTACTAAATAATGACAGATTAGCAAAGAAAAGAAAAATGCACAATTTAACTACTAAACATAAAGGAATAGTGATTACTTGTGTAGCAATGGATGTAATTCTGTTGCTAAATAGTGAGGCGAAAAAACACACCATAATCAATGAAAAAATTATAACGAATTTTATTGATTAAGCGACAACTAAAAATTCTATCGCTAGATTCGTTGTTGGGAAAGCTTCATTAGCAATATGTCACTACTCGTTGTTGATCATTGCTAATTAACGATGGATAATAATTCATCGCTAAATGGAATGTTGTTGACGAATTTACTATTAATTATTAGTGTAATTTTGTTAATTGTTAGTGTTAAATTAAATTTTAGCTATGTAATTTTTTTAGGTAATTTAGATAAATTGGTTGATTAATTGTAAAGTTATTTTTTATTAATTGGTTTGTTAATTTTTTAAAATTTATTGTTAGTTTGTTATATTTTTTTGGTTAGTTGTTAGGTTAACATTTTTAATTTATTTTTTGTAATTTTTACATGTAAATAATATTTAAATTTAGATTAATGTAATTAGTTAGGATTATTTTATTTTATTTTATTTGATTTATGGTTAGTTTGAATATAAATGCTAGAAATAATTACTACGGCTTAATTATTAAAAATGATCAACATTCAATCAAACAAAGAATTTGTCGCTCAACGTTCTTTCAATTTATTTAATTTTTTTAAGAAATAAATATGAAAGAAAAACAATTTTTTTTTAACAAAGTAAAGTATAAACCAACATTATAGTTCCATATGAAAAAAATCAAACGAACATAAACGAGTTCATGTTTTTTCTTTCTTTCAATTTTTTTGTCAACCAATATTGAATTGTTCATTCAATTTTTTTGACAAATAAAAAATTAAAAATTTTCTTCAATTAGAATGTTATAATCAAATAGTTGATCAGAAAAAACCTAGTTTTGATATACAAATATAATCCATACAAATATAACCCAATTGAAATAAACTTAAAATAAACATTTAATTTAGGATAAATTTAATTAAATTTAGATGAATTATTGTTAAATTAATTATAAAAATTTAATTAACGTTTTTAGCTTCGATGTAGATAACTTTTCATTAATGAAATGAATTTTTTAAATATAATTTATTTAATTTAAAATTTTTTCAATTATTAAATATAATATTATTTTTTAGAGGGTTCTTTTATTGTAGAAAATAAAATTTAATGAAAGTGTTTAATTGGTATAATAAGAAAGACAAACATAAAAAAAAAAATTCTTAGTTCATGAACTCGATTGAAATAAAGTGAAAATAGGTTTATTAATAGTAAGTTAGGGTAGAACATGTAAAAAAAGAAATAAAAAAAATATAATTACAGAATCAATCATTTAATATTTAAGAATAAAAAGAAAAAGAAAGAAGATGTAATCATTCTTTAAACAATCAATTAAATATAAATTCAAATTCTTAAAAAAAATTCCTATCAAGAATCCTCAATTACTCAACCAATATATATGCTTAAGTTTTATTTAAAATTCGATAGGAATGTTGATAAATAATTATTTCCATGTGCTGTCTAATTTTTGTAATAATTAAAAAAATGAGATCGATTAGCAATGGATGAATGTTAGGTTAGTTGACGGGTTGTTAAATAATGAGTTTGTTAAAGGAATTGAACAATTTGTAGCTTTTATCGTTAAGCATTATGAATGTATAGAAGAAACCAAAATTAAATGCTCTTGTAATTATAGTAAATGTCAAAACAAAAATTATAAGGTTGAAATGGTAAAATATCATTTGTGCTATAAGAGTTTTATCTTGGAATATTATGATTGGATACATCATGGATAATTTGAGTGCTACATAGCATCTATTGATTTTTAGAGTCATTATGTTTCTAAAAATTCTTATGTAGGTTAAGGTAGTTCTAGTGAACTTAAAACCTATATCAAACTATGATAATGGATGCTATCGATTCGTCCTTCGATCCGTCTACCACGAGAGGAGATTCTAAATCTTGACAACTAACACTTTTTAGACATGCTTGAATGGATCCCATAGAGAGATTTAACTTGGTTATGATAAGCACTCAAAATTACTAGTAGTTATTCGAATGTTGAATCTAAAAGTTGAATATTTTCTTAAAAAAGTGTTTCAACTAGTTATGTGAGTTGATGCCAACTGATAACTATATGACGGATAGCTTTTATGAAACAAAGAAGTCGGCTATGAAGTTGAGTTTACTAGTGAAAAAAAATTCATTATTGTTAGAAGGATTGGATAACGATAAATTAGATAAATACAAGTTCTATAAATATCCTTGATATCAAAGTTTTTATCGAGGATCGACAAGAGCAAAACTTGTTTTAATTGAAAAAATGTATTACTTTCCCCTAATCTTACATCTACAATGATTGTATGCTTCGAATGCAACGGTTAAGCACATGACATGGCATGTTGAACATGAGGTTGATGAAGTTGGAGTAATTCATCATCCCTTTGATTCTATTACATGGTGAAGTTTTAATCCGATTAATGTTCCTTTTGCGAGTGAAAGAAGGAATGTTAGATTAGGAGTTTGCACCGATGGGTTTTAAGGATTTAGTCAATTTGGTGCGTAATATTCTTCATGCTCGGTAATTATGACTCCTTATAATTTTTCACCTCGGATGTGTATGAAGGAGTAATATATGTTTCTAACATTGATTGTTTTGGGTCTAACAAATTCAAAGCATAATTTAGACGTTTACCTACGGCGTTTTATATCTAAGCTTATTTGGTTATGGAAAATGGGTGTTGTGACCTATGATATAAATTGTAAGTGGAATTTTTTTATTGAGAGCTACAATTATGTGGACTATTAGTGACTTTTCTACATATTTAATGCTGTATGCTTGAAGTAATATAGGAAAATAAGCTTGTCCTTACTCGTATGAAAAATTCATATATTTTCTCTCTTCCTAATGGAAGGAAGACCTCATGATTTGAAAATCACTAAAAGTTTTGTTCCTCATGATCATCTATATAGAAGAAATAAGAAAGCATTCACTTAAAAAAACATTGTTAGATTTGGCCCTTCTTCAATCCGATCCGGAGCTGAGATGTTACATTTGGTGGTACAATAGAAGATGGTGCGGATGATCATAACGAGTCGAATCTCTTAGATATGTGGGTAAAGCCAACAAATTATTTTTTAAGATTTACCTTACTAGAGTATAAATCTTATTTGACATAATTTAGATGTCATGCATATTGAAAAAAATGTATTTGATAATATTTTTAGCACAATCATGAATGTGCTAGATGAGACTAAAGACAATGCCAACTCCAAAGAAGACTTAAAACCTTTACGTAAAAGGCCGGAACTAGTAAAGATGGTGATTTAAGAAGTATTCTAAAGCTACTTTTACTCTATCTAAATAACAAGAAGCAAAATTACTTGAATGGATCAAATAACTTAGGTTTTCCAATGGATATGTGTCCAACATAGCTAGATGTGTTGATATGGAACACGACAAAATTTATGAGATGAAAAGTCATGACTATCATGTATTTATGTAAAGGTTAGTTCTAATTGCATTTTAGGAGTTTTTGCCAAAATAAAGCTAAAGTGGAAAGATCAATATGCAATGCATATTTAGTTGAAGAAGCCTATTTTTTTTGCTCGTACTATTTAGAGCCTCATGTGTATACTAGCATTAGAAAGTGTGACGTAATGTTAAGTGCGAGTGAAGCATATTGAAAGAATTCTATTCGTGTTCAAACAATAAAGTCGACCAATTGGTCGACACACAAGACAAAAATTGACACAAGTTGAACATAAAATAAGCCAGCAATATATTTTTTGAACTATAAAGAAGTAAAACCTTACATTAAGTGAGTTTATCAAATTTTAATTTTCAGATCATACATTTTTAATTACATATCATAACATTAGCAATCATAATAGACACTACCTCACGTTTGTTCTTAATCCTCTTTAGTGGATTTCTTGCTAAAATATGACTAAAAAATCCTTTCATGTCCGAGAATAAGGCCGATGCTCTAATTGAAAGGAGTTTGCCTCTTAGTTTAGTCAATATATGAGTATTCTCATTTTATTCATACTTAGTAAGTTAGTAGCATTAATTAAAAGGTAACTAAACTTTTAGAGGATTTGATGTTAAATTTACAAACATAAAATGTAAAAGCAATTTCCATGAAAGACTAGTTTTTTAAAGATCTCACACAAGACCTATTGTTTACTATCGGATCGTACACTAGTTATTTTGTTAATGATTATAGGTTTCACACAATCGAGGGATCTTTAAAAATAGAGATCTTTCTATATTAAAGGAACCAATTATTTTATAGTTGAAAGTGACTATTATGAGATATTAATAGAAATTCTTAAAGTAGAGCATCCTCCATTACCAATCAAAAGAATAGTATTGCTCAAATGCAATTGATTAAATCCTAAACTGTAAGGAACAAGGATTCATTTTTAGTACAAACTTATAGATGCTAATTATAAGAAAAGCTTAAACAATTACAAACATTTATCCTAGCATCATAGTTGGTTCGGATGTATTATGTCAAGTACCCTAACTTGAGGTATGAGAATCGATATTAGTGAGCTATTTGCAAGATCAAAGCTAGGTCTATGTTTAACTTATTTGATTCATCTAGTGCCATCCAAAAAAATGTAGAACCATTTTAGTAGGACAATCTAAAAATTCGACATGAATTGATAGAAGAAGTCAAGGATGTTAATTTGTTGAATGATCCAAATGGATTACTTATAGATATAGAAGTAGTTGTGGCTAGCGAAGACGATAAGAATGAGTGTGAAAATAAATCGGATAACGAAATGATAAATTAAATAGTGATTATGATAGTTCTAATTAAATATATATATTTTTTATTTTATTAGTAATAAATGATGTATTTTTAGTTCTACTTAAATATATATTTTATTTATTGTATTAGTAATAAATGAAGTATTTTTTGTTTCTTTATTTGTTAAATGCGGTAAATAATATTGACATTCATACATCTTCAAATTGTTGGTTGTGTATTTTGATTGAGTTATATTTTAAATAGGGTGCCTATCAAGTATTGACTCGTATTCATAATATATTTGTTATGTTTGGTTTATTTGTTTAAGCTTATATAATTCAACACCGATTTGTGATTTAGGCCGATCCCTTACAACTACTATAGGATCATGTTACGGTAGTCATGGATGAGCATCACCATCTAATGGTAGCCCATTAAGATCCCTAAATAGCATCAATCGGGGATCTCCGACTATAGGGGTTTTACATAGGTCCCATTGCTCTCATAGTCAGTGAAGCTTTACAATGACTTCAAACATATAGGTTGCACCCTCTAGATAGGTTCCCATATTGGCACTAGAGATTCCCACACCTACACTCGGAGGTTCGCGCACCGACACTAAAGGTTTCAACATTAACCTCGGAGAGTGCCCTATCTATCAATGTATTTAGCGTTTCGGATAGTTCCTAAAGCTCCTCTAGTTCGCAACATATTTACTAACTAAATTTGATATAATTATTTTTTATTTAATATATCAATTTAATAATTTTTGATTGCTTTTTTAATTTTTTTAATGTTTGATAGTTTCAATCCGCCTAGTAGAGATTATGTCATAAAGATAACCATGACTTTCAAGGAACTCGTTAGACGTCGATGGATCGGTGTGGAAATTTATTTCGGACCTCACTAAATAATTCTACTTTAATGAATTTAGGGTAACATGATATTAATTTTTTTATAATAAAAAAAATTATCATAAAATAAAGTTGTTAATATTAATATTTTTATTTGTGTAGAAACATTTTGATTAGGATTCACCATCAAGGCACTTGTTAGAGAAACATGGGAGTCTTTGGTAAGAAAACACTATACTAACTTCATCTACAAGTGTGGTTTGCTGGCCAAACGACCTACTTTTATTAGACAGGAGGTCCGGAACTCGTGGAAACAAGATTTTACAAAAACGACCTAAGTTTAGAGCAAGCATCACGAGAGGAGACCGGTGGCTTTGGTGATAGTCCTTCTAAGCATATAGGGAGCTCCATCTCTTCAAAAAAGCACACCCGTCGTTTGGTAAATTACACACTTTTTTATTTTTAATTACATGTTTCATAAAATTTAAATTTTCATCGCATATTGTTTGTGATTTATTTTTTTAGAAGACTAGATTGGGCTATGAGCCAACGAGTTTAAGCTATTTCATGTGACTCATAAGCGACGAAGATCGTTATTTCATCAATCTATGCTAACGAGTAAACAATGGTAAGTGTTTTTCAATTTTAAATTTTATACATAAAATATAATTTATTTTTAAAATTTTTTTTAATGATATCATTATTTCGATTATGTAAGAACGTGTTGAGGAGCTCATACGGAAGGCATGTTGCGATGCGAGTAGGTGGAAGGAATCTTGGAGCTAGAGGTTGATAAGAACACTTTATACCTTGAGGTCAGTAGGGGAGAAAAAGAAGAAGGTATATGGTGTAAGCACATAGGTAGTGCATTATCTATCCTAGTAAGGTGACAAAAACTCCTTTTCTATGTCATTGTATTATAATAATGACATTTTGAATGAGGAGGTTCGAAGGCGATACGAGGAGACGAAGGAGGCGATGAAAGGGATGTAGGTCAAATAACACGGCTACAAAACCTTATCATGAGTAGAAAAATACCTTACATAGGCTTAATTCTCGGTATGAAACGACGACCACCATGTTGATTAGGTCGGCACGGACATCAACGTTGCCTATAGATCCGTCCACTAGTTAGGACTCCATCGTTCCTCCCATAGAGCCTCCTGCTCGGCCTCCCATCGAGTCCCAAGAGGATGATGGGGGATTAGATGATCGGGATGGCAATCGGAACTAACAATTCATTTTTTATTTGTTTTCTATTCTTTCATATGTACTATTGAATCTTTTGTTTTTTGTTAATATTAATTTATAATTTTGAAATTTTAATAATACATTGTTTCTTCTAATTGTTAATTACTATCGAGAATATCATTAATTTAAAAACAAACAAACTAAATATAAAAATTTTATTTTCTTAAAAATATATTTAGTGACGGCACTAGTGTCGAATTTCCAAGCCGATGGTGATGGACTTGCAATGAATTTGTTTAACATTCGGTGATAGATGAGCGATGGATGGTAGTAGCTTTGGATATTAGCAATGGCATATTGATCATTAAATAGCGATGACACTAGCAACAGAATAGCAATGCTTAGTATGACGATTTGTAATGACCGATTTAGCAATGTACATTATCCGTTTGGTGACGAAAATTTCGTTGCTATATTAATGATGAATTGTTTTTTGCTATCACTAATGTTAATGACTAGCATTTTAGCAATAAATATAATTTCCACTCGCAACAACATCGCTAAATGACTTTAATGATAGATTTTGGCTAATTAGCGATGCTAATTGCACTTTTCTTGTAGTGATGATTGATAACCGCCTTGAATTTGAAGTTGGATGCGAACAATTATTGGTAACTATCCCCCCATTTTCTTTAGATGTGTTGCCTCATCAAATTTGACTAATTGTAAGACTAAACGCATCATTTTATTTTAGTCTTATTGTTTCGTTGAAACTTAGATTGTTATAAGACATATCGTTTTATTTAAGTCTCAATGTTTCATCAAAACTTGGTTGGTTATAAGACCAAATGCAATGTTTCATTTAAGTCTTATTATTTCATTGAAAGAGGATACCATACTTGATCGATGTGTGGCTTTTTAAATTTTGAGGTGCCAACGATAGGTTTGCAATAGTTTTTCATATGAATCTCTAATTTACATGTAATATTATTTAAATAAGATAATATGTATAGAATATAATTAATAGTCAAGTACTGATTAAATTATTATTTATTGGAAGATAGAATTTGGTTGTCAACCTAGATATATATTAACTGAGAAAATTTCCAAAGACAATAGTGCACATGACTATTTTATTTCTTGCAGAATTTGCAGTACTTGAATTAACAAGGTTTTGCTCAATATTGGATGAAAATTGATCGATGGCTGTTTCATGCTACGCTAGTAGGATACTGCCAATGGTCGTAGAATTCAAATTTGGTAGTTGTGCATGGCAATGAGACCCATAACTGCTTTAGAATTTGCTTTACGTACTGGAGAATTTTAAACTTGTTTTCTAGAAGTGGGATGATACATCAATATAAAGATTTTGTCCGATTTCAAGAGATTCAGGGTTCGAATTTCATTTTTCATGCTTTTTAGACCTGCTTCTCTGATTTTAAGAATATCATGAAGATCTTATAATCTTCAATTTAAACAAATTTATTTCATCAAAAGTGGTTAACAATAATAAAAAAAGATTTTATAATTAGTGTCCACAGTCACTCAATTACATACCCTGCTCACATGTTTATCATTGACATTTCATTACCTAGTGGCACCTCACCATTCACAAGTGTTTGGTCTATGGCTTCTCCATGCCATATTAACTGATTTAGTACCCTAGTTATCAAATATGGCTGTATCCAACTTAATTTTGTATAATTGGATTGATAGTCTTAAAATCTCAATGTAACTTCAATTCCATTAGACATTACAATTGTTATTTCCATTTATTTTGCAATAGCTTGAGTTGACATACAAAAAATTACCTATAAGTTGCAGTTGACGTACAAAAAATTACATTTAAGTTGCAATGTTGTTTGATTTTCTTAAGTGATTTACATTCCATTATGTCGTAGGTCTTCACCTTATAACAAAAATTGAAAAGAAGAAGAAGAAGAAGAAGAAGAAGAAGAAGAAGAAGAGATTAAAGGATGTCATCTTGAATTTTGATCTTTATATCCTTGCTCGCTTGAAAGTAACATTCCATTATTTTGCAATCCTTTTTTTTTTTTTTTTATCATTCTAATACTGTTCCATTATTTATTTAAATTGAACGTTGATGGTGGCTGGTAGAACAAAATTCCAAGCATTGGTATTTGTTTTTTTTGGTTAATAGTTGCATATTCATGTCCATATATAGAGAACAAATAATTAATGCCTTCATAATTTTTATTATAACATTTGAGATTCAACAAGGATTCCATAGGTTCCATCTTTTATGAACAATCGATGCAAATTCACCAATCTTACAAATATGCAAGAAGTCCATATTTTATAATAGAAAACTAGGTTATTGCTCACACTACATTGTAGGTAGAGCCTCATAAAAAAACAACATAAAAAACATTATAAAAAATAGAATGCTTAAATATATTGAGATATGTTCAATAACTATGTAATATTTATTAGAAATCAAAGTTGTGTACATAAATTTTTTGGAATGCATTAAAGCTTTAAAAATGAATTTAAAGTATCACTCGTTACATGATTACAAAAATATTTGCATATGAATAAGCAATAGTAAGATTTTAATTACGTGCACTAATCACTAACTTGAATGAGAATCACTCCATACACCTGTCATTAATTTGAATGAGAGTCAAGAAGGGTAAATATTTACCTCCAATTCTATAAAAACAAAACTAAGAATTAAAAAGAATTAAGGACAAACTAAGCAAAATTCATGCAAATAGAAAAAGAAAAAAAAACATGATATAATCGAAGTCCTTATAAATAACACGTTAGAAAGACATTTATGGATGCATTAAGCAATGTCATCTCAAATAAAAATGCAACTCATTTGCCAAACACTGCACAAGTTTTAGCAATCAAACATAATAATGTAATCATAGTCATGTGTAGGCAATTCATTGTAATGGTGAAAAAATAAAAGAAATAGAAACAATTTACTTAAAATCTAAAATTTAGAGTTAGCACAACCACATTAAATTTTATGCATTTAGAAGTTTAAGAGAGACACTTAAATGTGGAATTTTTTATTATTTGGGCAACTCACAAAAAAAAAAAAATTACAGCATTTGCTTCGAAATTGCATCACTTTCTATCCATTCAAGAAGGTGAAACAATTGATGACAATTAGAGAAAACTTACCTAGTTGTGAACACATAAGTGAAGCAAAGAACTATAATAATTAGAAGCAACCACAACCAACAAGTGAAGTTAAAATACCAATATGAATTATAAAAAAAATCATCTTAGTTATTCTCAACAAAACTACAACAATGCAATCATTCAAACGAAGCAAAACAATAGATGTATAGAAAGTAATTGAAAAGTTGAAATCAGTTTTCTTTACATGGCTACAAGTTGTAGAATTCCTTGATTCTCTTCGAACCATGAATAAGAGGCCTTCCTCTATCTTCTTAAAAGCCCGAAACAACAATAACACATGCAAAATTCACTAAGGAAAAAAAAAAAAAAAGACCATAAGAAAGCAAAATGGACCAAAAGGAACATATGAAAAGACAAGTTACAAATTGAAAAAAGTTCTACATCATTGAAGACTTAAATCACAACCACCATGTCTCCAAACCAAATATAACTCCTCCATGTCTAAATCAATTAATTAGAAAATCAACGAAAAAAATCTTATCATAATAAGAACTAGTCTCATCACCACAATCAAATTAAGAATTTTTTCTTTTTTCTTTTTGTAAAGAAAAAGGCCAAAAAAACTAACAAATGATAATTAGTCATCAACAACATAAAACTAATAAAGTTCAAAAAATTAAGAGCAAAAAAAGTAAGGGTTTATCCGACATTTGGTCCTTACAGTTTCAATTTTTTTTTATTGAGACCCTCTATAATTTTTTAGTTTAATTAAAACCCTCTACTCTTATAAATTCATTGATTTAGACCTTCCGTTAACTATTTATCCTATGTAGCATGTTAAAATTAAAGGTAACCAATCATGAACGAACATGTGGCATAATAGGTCCCAAGTATCACGATATTTTGTTCAAAAAAAAATTAAAGATTTTTATTATTAAACTATCAATTGATTATAAAAATAAATGGAAAAAGATGAAAGTCCCCCTTTTATTATCAACACCCAAATCAATTTTGATCAACAAACATTGTTCTTCTCTCTCAACCCCTCTCTTTAACATTAATTTGTAAATGGAAAAGGTAATTTTACGCTATAGACATTACAAAGCACCCTCCATTACCACCGACTCGCTATAACTTCAATTTTAAAAGCCTTCACCGACCACCGATCACTAGCCACCCATCATCGCTGCACAACCATCCTTGCTACAACTCTGCAGCTTCGAAACCCACTCTCCACAACCCCGAAACACCTTCATCCCGAAACATAAATCAGCAAAAATAGAAGGAAAGAACTTTCAATTCAACAAAATTTGCTTCTAGAGAGCCCAATCAAGTGACTCATTAAACATGTTTCACGGTGATTCTCTCATCTTAACCAAATCTCCCATCATCAATTGCATCCTCAAAGTCGTCGATCACAACAAGTAACCATAGCACCTAGCTTTTGAAGATTTACATCTTTAGTATCATGAGTATCGGAATCAACAACATCAACAATCGATCCACCTAGATCTTGATGTTGTTGCTGAGCATCGATCATGAGAGCTCCTTGCAAAACTTCAATCAAAGTATGAGATTTGCACCCAATAGCCACTCTTCTATCACGAACATTATGGAGTCAACATTAGCCTCTTGTAAAAGTAACGAAGGGCTTTGATGTGATCACTAAACCGAGTCAGTCGTCCTCTTGACTGGATGTGATTGTGTGTTGATTTGGGTGCTAATAATTGATCAATGTGATCGAGAGAGAAGAACAATGTTTTTTTTTTTTTTTTTTATCAAAATTGATTTGGTTTCGAGGGGTGGGGTAGGGCATTTTCATCTTTTTCAATTCATTTTTATGTATACTAATTAATAGTTTAATAATAAAAATCTTTAAATTTTATTTTTGGAATACGATGATACTTGGAACCCATTATGCTACGTGTCCGTTCGTGATTGGCTACCTTTAATTTTAAGTGCCACATAAGATAAATAGTTAACGAAGGGTCCGAATCAATAAAATTATAACAATTGAGAGTTTCAATCAAGCTAAAAAATTATAGAGGGTCAATAAAAAAAATTAAAACTCGTACAAATATGAGGTAAACGCAAAAAACTAATAAAGCACAATATAATAGTTCTCTATCTCATTTAAAGCAACTTTTCGAGTAACTACAAATAGAATAAAGAAGTTGAAACACAATCATAGTCATCATTCACACATGCACAAATATATAAGAGAAAAAGTCCAAAAATAAATAAATAATACAATCTTAAAAGAAAAAAAGGTTAATAAAAGAGAGGAGACAAATCTAGAAGGATGACATGATAATACAACAATCAAAATAGCAACGAATCGAAATTAATAATTGATCAATAAAGGTGATAAAAGAAATTAAGACTCATAAAAGGAAAAAAACATAAAATACATTCTCGGTAAATCAATATACCCAATCAAGTAAAATTTTCAAGAATTCCAATTAATAGAAGCTCCATATCTAATTGAAAAGAAGTATCAAATCCATAGCAAACGGTAAAGAGCAAGATAATAGCAACAACAATAATAATAACAATAATAGGGAAGAAAAATACTAAAAACACACAATAAAAGCATACATACTCTACTATAAATGTTCTTTACATCCAAAATAGGTACCGACTACTTTCCTATATAATTGTTAGCATTAATAGTTCTTAATGAGAATTTGTATGATGATCAAGATATAAAAGTTTGTATTTGATAATATTTTTGTTCTCTTTGGGTTAAAACAAGAGAGAGAGAGAGAGAGAGAGAGAGAAATAGGAATGAGAATATTATTTGATTGAAGAGAGGAGGGATCCGAGATTGGGTTGGTGGGTGTAAGGATAGTGATAGGTTTTGAAAATAAGGCTGCACATGTGGCAATTATTTATTGCTTGAGTAGATTACATCTTATCTCTTTTTCAAGATAAGGATGTCATGACAATCATTTATTAATTGAGCCGATTAAAAAAAATGACAAATACACAACTTGCAAGACTTAAAAAAGACAAACAAATTTAATAGCACACACCAACATTAGAAAAAGCATGGCTAAGTAACGAGATCGGATCCAACAAAGCAAACAACAACACAAAAGCAAGCATAATCGAACGACAGAGTGACAAGTAAAGAGACGAAGAGTCCACTTGAGTCTTGATATATAGTAACAATGGGTGTTGATCTATAGTAAATGAATAATAAACTATCCAATTGTGGTTTGTTTATTGTTGTTGTTGTTTTTTTGTTTTTTGTTTTTTTTTTTTGGTAATGATCTACCTAAAGACATTCTAACCCTTGATCATGTACACCCTTCACATGGGCTATTGGGTATAAATGCCCTAGGATGGTCTTTAGTGAAGGGAATTTTTTTCCACCTTCACAACGTTAGAAAAAGCATGGCTAAGTAACAGATCAAATCCAACAAAGCAAACAACAACACAAAAGCAAGCATAATCGGACGACAGAGTGACAAGTAAAGAGATAGAAAAGTCCACTCGAGTCTTGATATATAGTAACAATGGGTGTTGATCTATAGTAAATGAATAATAAAGCTATGCAATTGTGGTTTGTTTGTTGTTGTTCTTTTGTTTTTTTTTTTGTTTTTTTTTTTTTTTATTATTATTTTTTTTCGGTAATGATCTACCTAAAGACATTCTAACCCCTGATCATGTACACCCTTCACATGGGCTGCCGGGTATAAATGCCCTAGGATGGTCTTTAGTGAAGGAAATTTTTTCCCACCTTCACAACACACATATATATACTTTTTTTGTTCTTTTCTTTTCTCTTCCATGCTTTAGCTATCTAAAAGCCTTCTATTAGCAACCATTTGAGTCTCTTCTTTATTTTGCAGGCCAACTCATTAGTTAATCAATCAACTTGGACAGCTTAGATTCTTGGACATCATTAGTGGCAATGGCTAGAGGAAACTTGTTTTGAAAACTAAAGTCCGACCGCAACAATGGCTAATAATTTCAATAATCAATATTTTTATCTAATGATGATTGCTACGTACGTTACTATATTTGTCACTGCCATTGCATCATTGCCTAGTGGCTCCACCCCGATCACAACTGTCCGCTTGCCTCTTCCCCCTGCACTTTGATTTTTCACAGCAATGGATTATGGCTGTGCAGATGTAAGTCAATTTTATCGTACGACTGCTACTGAATTTATGTTTTTTCTTTGTTCTTGAATTAATAAAGAACATAAATTCAATTTATGTTGATTTGATTTATGGCTATAGAATCTAAATTTTAATTCATTTTTCAATTAACCATAGACAATATAATTGTCATTTCAATTTATTTTGCTATTGCTTGAGTTGAGACGCAACAAATTAACATCAAGTTACATATTATGATTTCACGTGGCTTTTTGAATGCTATTATTTAATTAGGCACTAAATAGCATATTGTATATATATGGACCTCATATATATATAGACCAGGAAAATAATGTCTAATCAAATTATATAAAAAAGCAAGAACAGTAACCATCCACCCTCAAATAAGAAAATGATAGAAGTAAAGAATATTTTCAAACATTCATTTTATAGGGAAATTAACTCCATACATTCCTCTAAGTTTTTGCTCAACCTCTTGATCTTATCGGTTTTTTATCCTATATATCCTTGAGGCCTTTAGTTTCTACCCTATTTTTCAGCCCTCTTTTGATAGGAATTATTCTATTTTAACGCATGGACTTCTTCATCAGTTATCTTATATATAATCTCATCTACTGATTTCAGCTTTCATCTACTAAACCACCAACACTTTTGCTCACCTTAATTATCACCATTTTTCTGTATTATTTTTTTCATTCTTATCTATTGAAAATTGTTTATTGATGGCATCCAGGACAAAACTGAATTTGCTGGTATTTCTTTTGTTAATAGTTGCATATTCGGAACAATATGGCGTCCATGGAGAATCAAAGGTGCCTTGTTATTTCATTTTCGGAGATTCATTAGTGGATAGCGGTAACAATAATAACCTTGAAACGAAAGCTAAAGTTAATTACCCACCGTATGGGATTGACTTCCCAAATGGTCCAACAGGAAGGTTTACTAATGGGCGAACCACGGCAGATGTAATAGGTTCAGTTTTCTTCTCTATCTCTATTAATTGTTATCGTACTACTACTACTATTACATAGTTTCCAAGTAGAAGAGGTCTAGAAATCATTCATGGTATGTCTGAGTTACAACTCTGTGATTAAAATTTGTCTAAATCTTATGTTGAATTGTTCTTCTAAGGCGTAGTAAGCTAGCTCTTATATGGATGTTTGCCCTAAAGGTTGCTGTGTATAAAAATCATGGTAAGTGAACAGTTTCTTCCTACAGGTGAACTTCTTGGCTTTGAAAATTTCATTCCACCCTTTCAAAATATCATCGGCTCAGACATACTCAAAGGTGTAAACTACGCATCTGGTTCAGCAGGAATCAGACAAGAAACTGGGAAGATAATGGTAAATTAGTTATAGTACTTGTGCATTTATTTATGAAACCATATATATGAACTAACCTTAACCAAAAAAGAGAAAAATTTTGTTTGCAGGGCGCTAACATTGAATTAGACAAACAGTTGGAGGACCATCAAATTATCATTTCACAGATAACTGATATGTTAGGAAACGAGTCAGCAAGCAACTACTTGAAGAAGTGCTTATATTCCTTTGTAATTGGCAGTAATGATTATATGAACAACTATTACCTAACCCAATATTACAATACAAGCAGTCAGTTTACTCCAGAGAAATATGCAGAAGAACTTGTTAAACAATTTAGTCAACAAATCATGGTGAGTATAAATGCTATAAAAGTTACATAAATGCATTTATTATTCATCTACGTACGTACATTTGGGATTAGTATTTATTATATGTGCTAAATGGAACATCTAAGTAATAACTAACGTGATATATTTATTGTTTGCGTAGACTCTGTACAATTCAGGAGCAAGGATTATGGCCTTAACTGGAATCGGACCCATTGGCTGCGCACCACATTCCGTTGCTACATATGATACAAATGGCTCATCATGTGTTGACCATATGAACAAAGCAGTACAGCTTTTTAATACCCAACTCAAATCACTCGTAAATCAATTGAATAACAACTTAACTGATGCAAAATTTGTCTACTTAAACACATATGGAAACACGCCAAAATCGACTGCTTCTAATTTAGGTAATGCTTGCTAATCAACATTCTTCTTGTCTATTTAATTTCTTGTCTATATATATATATATATATATATATATATATATATATGACATCGTTTTATTTTTCTTTATAAAAATATATACATTCCATACTTATTCATGTTTTTGAGTTTCAGGTTCCAATGTTAAAGCCAAAGGATGTTGTGAAGTAAACAATTACGGTCTATGCATTCCTGGGGAAACTCCATGTCTTTCTAGGAATTTGAAATTCATGTGGGATGGATTTCATCCTTCAGAAGCTTCCAACAAGATCACTGGAGGATTATCATATCTCACTTTGAAGGAAATCCTATAAATTTTTGAAATGTTACTAATATTTGTCCAATCCCATTTTTGCATGAAGCATATTTTTGTAAGGTTGTTTTGGTTTATTTTTGTTAGGTTTCTAATTGTCTTTTGACGAATAAATTAATAGAAGTATGAAATAATTTGGGTGTTTGCTTTAGAGTTTTCATGGATAACAAAACCTACTATTTTCTCGCTACCAATTAATTAGAGTTGTGATGCATAATAATGGAGTTCTCCCAATTTATTTTTCTTTATCTCCTAATGAATATCGCCTCTAGCTACCAACATTATGAGTAGAACATACAATGGCAACATGCACGATTATAACTCAAGCTTATTAGCACCTTATAAAATTTAGTACATATATATATATATACTTTGATGAATGTCTATTCAAGAAATCCGTAGTCACAAGTAGGAGTAAACCAAATAAGTTCTCACGGCGAGTCAAGTCCGATTATTTATGTTAGAGAATATATCACCTGGACTTGACTCATCGTGAGAACTCATTTGGTTTAATCCAAGTAACAAGTTGCATGTGAGCGATTTATGCATATGTCATTCCTTATATGTTAAAGGAGTTCTCATATTATACTTTGATGAATGTCTACTTAAGAAATCTATGGCCACAATAGGAGGAAACCAATAGAGCATAGTTGGTTTAATCTAAGAGCTAAGATATTTAGAAATCGAAGAAAACTTATGTGATCATAATCGAACAAGACTTATAACTAAGTTCGAGATCACACTATGATAAGTTAACATGAGGATTGAATTGTATGGTAACCATGCTTGTGAAAGATAATAACGAATTAATTAATCCTCCTAGAGAATTAGGTTGTCATGATGGCTTACTAGAGGCCAATCGTGACTTATGTATCAAGAGATAAAAGAAATATCTTTTGTATTTGATACATTGCTAACATATTTAGGAGCCTATTGAGTTACATGCATAAGTTTAAGTATTCACATCATTGAATGAAAAATTTTTCTAATTTTGGAAAGGGTTTTTAAAAATGGAAAGTTTCCTTAAGTGGAAGTTTTTTTAAATGTAAGTTTTCTATTTTAGAAATTGGTTTCCTCAAATTTGAAAGTAAATAACCTAAAATGAAAATTAGTTTCCTAATTTATACTTAAGGGTAATTTGAGATATTATTTCCTAAATATGGGCCTCCTAAAATTATCTAAGTTTATTTAGTTAGATAATTTGAATTAATTAATTGTACTAAAATAGTTTTGAGCCAATGAGTTTAATTAAAAGCCTCAAGATATTTTGGTGAGAGGATAAACATGAACCTTATTGGATAAGAGTAAATGTTTTAAAGATAAAGATCAAAAGTTCACATGTTAAATAACTTTTAATCCTTAGAAGATGAGGAAGCAACAATCAAGAGTCCAAATTAAAACAAGTTGCCACTCCTTTCATTTTCCTTGAAGGACAAGAAAACTCTTTCCCTATAAATAAGAGGAGAGATGTGACAACAATGTAGAATTTTTGGGAAGAGAAATTTTGACACAATTAAAAAGAGAGCTATAGTAGATGGTAAAAGAAAAACAAAAAGGAGAAAATAATTTTCTCCTAAAAAACCTAACACATTAATTTTTCTATTCTTTTTGAGTTGTCGTAAAATTACTTGGATTAGATTTCTATAGGAAACACTAAATAAATCGGAAAAGGTAGAGCTAGCACTCTATCAATTTTGAGTGCTTCTTTATTATTGCTTGGACTACATGGATAATCAATAGAGGCCGGATGCTTGAATGGTTCCTTTCTTTACTAAAGAATTTAGATCCGTGCTACAAGAGATAATTCTCTATTCATCACTTCAATTCATGAATATAGGATTAGTTGATTCAACGACAAGATCTTGGGCCTTTTAGATGGAGGAAATTTTTATTTTATTCTATACTTTCATAGAATGTATGATCCTTCTATCCTTGCCTCTCTCATCCCTCTTATATATAGGGACGATAACTTCTCCTTGTAGGTTAAGGAGATGTTGCTTATGTGGGCTTTGTCTAACCTTATTCTTGTAAGCTCGAGCCTTATCTAATAGTGCTCAAATTTATCCTTTGAACAAAATATCTTATAGGGTTTTAAATTAAGCCTATTGGCCCAAACTTTTTTGGCTTAATTAATTATCAACTAATTTAGACCATCCAAATAAATTGGATTAGATATCTTTCGGAGGTCCATATTAGAAAATAATTTTTTAAATTATCCTTAAACCTAAATTAGAAAACTAATTTTCTTTTTAGGTAACTTTCTTCCAAATTTAGAACTAACTTTCAAATTAGGAAACTGATTTCTAAAATAGAAAAACTTTCCATTTTTGAAAAAAATTTCAAAAGAAGAAACATTCCAAAATAGGAAACCTTTTTCAAAATCTTTGCTTCTCTTTTATCGTATGAATGTTTAAAATTATACATGTGACTCAGTAGACTCCTAGATATGCTAGTAATGTATCAAGAAGATAAAAGACACCTATTTATTTTTTGATACATAAATCAAGATTGGCCTCCAACAAGGTATCATGACTACTCAATTCTCTCGGAAGATTAATTAATCTATAATTACTTTTCACGAGAATGATTTTCATACGATCTAGTCATCATGTCAATTTATTATAGTGTAATCTCAAACTTGGTTTATAATTTGGTTGATTAAGGTCACACAAGCTTTTTTCGATATCCAAATATCTTAGTTCTAAAGTAAACCAACTATGCTCTATTTGTATATTCCCACTATGGCTATGGATTCCTTGAGTAGACATTCATCAAAGTGTAATATGATAACTCTTTTAGCATATAAGGAATGACATGTCCTATCTTAGTCATCCACCTATCTCTATTAGATTCCTAGGACACCCAATAAATCGCTCATATGCGACTCTTTACTCGAGCCCATCGAAATGAATGTCAAAGTACATAAATCTTCTAATGAGATAACCATGATGATTTTAAGTCAAAGGACTAGTTATATCCATCCCATAGGAGATTCTCATAGACAAAATTGAAAGATCATGCATCCTATAGAGGTGCGAAATAAATAAAAAAATTTCCTCCATCTAAGGCCCCAAGATCAAGCCGTTGAATCTACCAACCATACATACATGAATAATAAACTATAAGTAAATGATTACTCGTTGTAGTGCGGATCCGAATTCCTTTTCAATAAAGCCGTCTAAGTGTTTGGCCTCTATTGATGATTTACGCAATCCAAATATCCATAAAGAAGCACTCAAAATTAATGAGGTGCTAGCTCCACCTTTTCCGATTAAGTATTTCCTCTAGAAATCAATCTCGGGCAATTTTATGACAACCTTAAAGGAGAAGAAAAGAATATTTCTTACTAGGATTTAGGAGAAAACTATTTTCTCCTTTTTTTCTTTCTTAGCCGTGTGCCCTAGGTTATTTTTAAGGGCTGGCCAAAAACCTCACTTCTTTTTTTTTCTTTTGGCTGAATTACTTCTTTTGTGTTTCAACTTGGCTGAAATACTCTATGGTTGATTAACGTCCTTTATGTCACACCTCTCATCCTATTTATAAAGGGAGAGTTTCCTTGTCCTCCAAGGACAAGGAGAGGGATAGCTATGAGTCCATAAAGGACTATATATTATTTCTTCCTTATCCTCTAAGGATGAAGAATTATTTTATATATGGACTACTTGATTATTATCTTATAAAATATTCAATCTTATCTAATAAGGTTAATATTTATTTTTAAAACATTTAATCTTATCCAATAAGGTTAATGTTTATCCTTCCACCAAAATTATCTTAAGGGTTTTAATTAAACCTAATGGGCCAAAACTATTTTAGCCCAATTAATTTTTTTGGACTATCTTAGATTATTTTAACAAGGTTCACATTAGGAAATAATTTTTTAAAATACTTTTAACCTAAATTAGGAAACTTCTTTCCTTTTAGGTTCTTTATTTTCAAATTTGAAAGTAACTTTCAAATTAGAAAATCGATTTCTAAAATAGGAAACTTTCCATTTTGGAAACTCTTTCTAAAATAGGAAAATTTTTATAATTGGAAACTTTTTCAATATCTTTGCTTCTCATTCATAATATGAATACTTAAACCTATGCGTGTGACTCAATAGGCTCATAGATATGTTGATAATGTATCAAGAATAAAAGACTCCTCTTTAATCTCTTGATATATAAATCAAGATTGACCTCTAGCAAGGCATCATGACTACCCAATTCTCTAGGAGGATTAGTTAATCTATTATTACCTTTCACGAGCATGATTACCATACAATTCAGTCCTCATGCCAACTTATCATAGTGTGATCTCGAACTTGGTTATTAGTCTTGTTCAATTATGATCACACAAGTTTTCTTCGATTCTCAAATGTCTTAACTCTTAG
This sequence comes from Dovyalis caffra, assembly GCA_963924115.1. Lineage (NCBI taxonomy): Eukaryota > Viridiplantae > Streptophyta > Magnoliopsida > Malpighiales > Salicaceae > Dovyalis > Dovyalis caffra. The sequence goes on from CAWUPB010001184.1 coordinate 6,413,188, forward strand.
AGTCAACCAACTATGCTCTATTGGTGTACTCGTACTCGTAGTCACATATTTCTTGAGCAAACATTTATTGAAGTGCAAAGTGATAACTACTTGAGCATACAAGGAATGACATGTCATATCTTAGCCATACACTTATCTCTATTAAACTCCTAGTGCACCCGACAAATCACCCACGTGCAACCCATTAATGGGTCCATCGAAACGAGTGTCAAAGTGCATAAGTCCTTCAATGAGATAAATGTGATGACCTTAAGTCTAAGAATCATTTGTACCCATCTTTTATGAGATTCCCATAGACTAAAACCAAATAGGTTATTATGGCGAGTCAAGTCTAGTGATATGTTCTCTAACATAAATCATTTAAGTGCTTGCTTTGGCATCACCATGTCATTAGGTGTGAGATCTCCTATTGCTATCATATAGTATGAGCATAGCACTCACAAGTTTATTCGTATTTTATCAATATCTATTCTTGATAATGCTACAACTTAGGACATTTAATGATATCATTTATATGCACAATGTTTGTCTCACATCTTTCGATCAATCACTATTGCAAATGCATATCATAAGGACTTCTATCTAATTCTACTAAATTTATCAACATGTAAACATAAAAATTAATAGAATGACTTCTTTATTATTATTAAAATAAATGATGTAATAATACATTAACATGAGTCCATCCAAACATGGTTGGATCTTAGGCACCAACACTAACAATAACTAAATGGGTTCTCATAGTGAGTCATATCTAGTGATGTGTTCTCTAATATTAGAATATTAATCACCTAAGTGCTGGCTTTGGCATCATAATGCCAATAGGTGTGAGATCTCCTACTTGCTATCTTATAGTAAGAGTAGAGCACTCATAAGTCTTACCATATATTGTTAATATCTATTCTTGACAATGCTACGACTTTGGACATTTAATGATAATATTTAAATGCATCCATGTTTGTCTCACATCTTTCGATCAATCATTAATACAATGAATATCATACGCATTCTCCTTTCACCTAGTTGATTATTAACAAATAATCACCATACGCATGAAGCTTGTTAATTTTTATCTCTAGGGCTAGAAGTAGCCTAAGCACATAAGCTTTATATTCTTTTATGTTGTTCGTACATTCAAATTGGAACTTGACAACCACTAAAAACCGCATTCCATATTGTGAAATTAGGATTGATCCAATACTACTTCCAAACTCATTGATTGCTCCATCAAAATATAAAATCATCAATTGCTAACTAGCTTAAGTTCTTCTTCAATCAACATGATTGATTTGTTATGGAATTCAAATTTCAAAAGCTCGTAGTCATCAATTGCACTATTTATTAGATGATCAACGACGGATACCGACTAAAATTAAATTTAACTATTAGCAATGGAAATTAAAAACTTACTTTTAATGATGAAAATTAGCAACGAGATATCAACGACAAATAGCAATTGAAATTAGTGATGAAGCTTAGAGATGGACTTCGTCTCTTTATAGCAACATAATTCAAACCATTTGTATGAATATTTACAATGAAATAGCAATAGAAATACATCAAAATATAGTTAATCCATCTCTAACAAACTTAGCAACAAGTATTTTATCGATGGTTTATTTCCATTGCTATACCGAATAGCGACGGAAATGTTAGTTTTAGCAATGGATATGTTTATCACTATTTACCTTTTGTTTTTTTTTTTTTTAATGCTTTTTTCTAACAAAGTTGATTATAAGAATTTCCAAGTCAATGCATAATTGCTTACAAATATTAGATACCCTGTTATGCAAACTAACAAAAAAATTAAAAATATATAAACCATTACAAAATATTATATACACACAACAAGGAGTCAGTTGGCTAAAAAACAATGACCCGTGAACTTTGAATTTTCTCCAGCAAAAGGTCTCCAATGATGACTCAATCTCCAACCTATAGCTGGTACTTTTCAGGTCCTACCATCCCTCTTCAAGTTCCTGCCGGCTATAAATTAGTCTTCCCACAAATCTCAACTGTTCTATAATCAACCTAGCGCATTATTTTTTGTTTAAAGGAAGAATGGGTTATTCTTCCTTTGATGCATTAGCTTTCTTCTTCTTGGTCTTTCTAATTAATCTCATTTCAAACCAAGCCTTGGCTTGGCGACCAGTTGATCCTACAAAAGGGTTCATTTCTCTCACACTGAACCGATCGTACTACCATATTCAGAGGCCTTATGATGTTCCTGAAGAGCAACGTTATAGCTTTGTCAATGGAGTTCATAAGTGCTGGGTTTACTCTACGGACAAACCTCATACTCTTACTAGTCAAACCAAACCACGTACTGAGATTGCTATACAGGTACGGTTAGCTACAAGAAATTATAATCTTTATTATTATTTTGAATTCAGAAACCAGGTGAATGCAAAGGCTTTCTAGAGTAGCCAATTCGATAATTTAATTTGGACTACATAATGGGGATGGTATTTTTTTTTTCTAAATTCTCAACTCAACCAAACCCTTTGGAATATCAACTTGGTACATGCAATTCACAAATTCCATTGAGGTTAATTAAAAAAAAAAATCGCCAAGGTTTATTTAATCATCTTTTTTCTTGTCACTAGAAAGAGAAAGACTCGACTATAATACCTTATAAAAAAAGGGAAACATAATACTGAGCCACAAGGCTCATTGCATGGCTGGTTAATTTTTAAAATTTTCCTCAGTTTTCGTGGCGATGGACTTTTTATGTTCTGCTACCGCATCTTGTTTTCCACACCTTGCTTTGAAAATCCTCACCAATTTGGTTTCCTATTTCATGCTTTAATGTCTTGATATTGGTTTATAATAATAATAATAATAATAATATAAAAATTCTGGTCTTGAGTTTCATATATAAAATAAGGGTATTCCTTGATCCCTATATATATGATTCAATTTGAAGTAACATTAAAGATAGATTAATTGACTTCACATTATTACGTGCCATTAAACTAATAGTAACCACAAATTGAACACAGATACCCTGCATGAGACCCTTGTTTCCTTGCATACAATTTATATATTTATGTATATACAATATCAAAGAGTTAATATAAAATTATTTTTGAAACATTATTCAATGATATAAGTTTTTAAATTGAGATAGTGTTTTTTATATGATATAAGAATTTTAATAATCAAATAGTTATAGATTCGAACCTCATCATTTCATTTTTCTATTAAATTAAAAATTAAGCACAATATAATGATGAGTTAGTACAAGTTTTAATTTTAAAAATTTTTTGTTTGAGATGTGTCAAGTCCGAAGATATTTCACTTGTAATAATGTATTACAAAGTAAAATGAAAATCACTTCTAGAATATCATCTAATAATTTAAGTTATTTGATTGAAATAAAAATCATTTTAAGTTTAAATTTTTTTTGCTTGAGACGTGTCAAGTCTGAAGATATTTCACTTGTAATAATGTATTAGAGAGTAAAATAAAAATCATTTCTAGAATATCATCTAATAATTTAAGTTATTTGATTGAAATAATTTTTTGACTTGATATCAAAATCTGAATCATGTCTAAATGGTGACAAGCTCAAATTCACTATCTTTATTATCTCTTCTAATCAAAATTAAATCAACATAAGATGGTCATGAGAGAGCTTATACAAGTTTCAAATATAAAAACAACTTTGAATTGGAAAAATGTGTTAAAAAACTAATGTAAAACAATTTTCAGAAACTCAATGAACAATTAAGCTTTTCAATTGAAAAAGTTCTGTCACAATATATATATATATATATATATATATATATATATATATATATATATAATTAAGCTTAGGGATCAATTAATGTTCTTCTTTTAGGGATATAACTATTCATCCGGGGTTTGGCAATTTGAAGGATACGGGTATGTACCCTATGGAACATCAGGAGTGTGCATTATGCAAGTTTTTGGAGCAAGTGCTCCTCATGCTACAACCCTAATGGTTAGGGTTTACAATGGTTCTCTCATGTACTATAAAGGTCCAGTCTTGGTCCCAGACATCTATGACAAATGGTTTCGGCTAAATGTTATTCATGATGTTGATGCTGCAAAAGTGAAGGTTTACATCAATGGTACCCTAAAAATAGAGGTAGATGGTCGTGGTGGCACATCTCATGCCTTCAAATGTGGTGTATATGCCCAAGATAATGATTCGTATTATATGGAGTCTCGTTGGAAGGGTATCAAAGTCTTGAAAAAAATATGATTGATTCTGTATCCTAATTAAATTCTCTTGTTGAGGAATATAGCAATTAATTGCAATATTAAAGTATCAGAAATTATAAGCTAATGGCGTAATTTATATATGTTATATTTCTATTTTTCAAATTTTATGATATATTTTGGGATTAGTTTTCGAATATCATGAAAAAGTCATATCCAATTACGTCTTAAGGAGACCACTGGATTTGTGCTTCCGCAAACACGTCAAAGGCCAATTTAATTTTTCTTGGTAAGAAAAAAATGATGAATCCAATATTAAAATTAGTAAAAGATATCGCTTATTCGAAATCCACATCCTCTCCTTTGAGAGATGCTAGAAAAATTATCTAATTTTGAATAAATATAAGAATGTGAAAGAGTATAAAAGGTTGAAAATGAGTAATTTGTATAACAGTCTAAGATTCTGGAATCAAAGTTATTAATTGACAATCTGAAAATATAGACTACGAGTAAGAGGATGTTAAAAAAACTATAACACATTTAAAAATACAAGAAACCAAATTAATATAAGAAATTGAGAGTAGACCTTCCACCATAAAGAAATCATGCCTTTTGAATAAAACACAAACTCAACTATTAATTTTAATAAGACATTAAATTCCTTGGAACTATAAATATAACACTAAACCAAAAAAGAAATTAAAAATCACAGTGGAGAAAAACCAAAAGAACTAAGAACAATCCAACTTGTAATACCTAAGTAAATTAAATACGAACCCCATCCAAAAGACAAAAAACGTTTGACTATATATAGTAGACCCCACCTCCAAACCCCCCATCCCCCTCTGGTCCAGAAAAATGTTTCAACAATACATCACATTTTTTTAGGCTAGTTTCTCACCTACGTTATTGTTTAATATATACATGAATGAAAGCGGCAAAAAAAATAAATAAACAAACAAACAAACTTCAACTACTTTACATTAAATATGTATTGGAATTGGCTCTCTCCTTTTCCTGGATTTCGAATCTTAGACTATATTAATCTAATTAAATTCTTTTATGATCAATATGCATTGAAATTGCAATTTATAATCTTAGTTAATTGTAGATTGAACCTGCTTGGCCGGTTGACCTGACAGATTAAGGATGGAGTTCATCGTCAATATGACCATATTATAAACAGCATATTATTCTTCAACTGTATGCACTTTACCAGATGATACCGTAGGTAGGGATTTCCTTGGGATTGTTTTGGTGATTGAGATTTTTTTTTTTTTTCTTTCAAAAGACATTATATTGATTAACAGGAGTTTTTGGATCAGTATTGAAGTTTTTTTTTTCAAACAAAAAAATATATATTATTTTTACAAGTATTATTTTTTCAAATTAAATTTTACAAAAATTAAGTCTTATCACTTTTTAGATTAGATTTCGTAACTAATTTTTGATCAATTATAAAGATAGAATTTTTTAAATCTACAAATAATTGATATACGAGTTTCACACAAAGCAGAATGAAGAACTTTTCAAGGATCACTACAACAAATTTGAAATTTAGCTACGAAACTTTTGCTTATGAATTTATTTTCGTCCCTAAATGTTAATCTTTGTGGACGAAATAAATATTTCGTCCTTAAATGACTAGCGCCCAAATTTTTTCTCCCTACCCACCTTGCCCCGCCTCCTTGTTATGAAAAATATATATTTTAGGATGAATTATACCATTTAGGGACGAAAATATATATCTTTAAATGTTAAGTTATTTAAGGATGAAGTTTATTTATTTAAACATCTATTTAGGACAAAAAAAGATTGTACCAAAATGTTTGAATCTACAGGGACGAACTAAAACATCCCCTATGTTTAGAATAAAAAATATACCCCTATTTTTGGTAGAACACTTACTCATTGCCGTCCGTTGCGTACCTCTTTCAATTAGAGTTTCATTCTTTCCCATTCAAATATTTGGCATAACCCACAATCCTTCAAGTAATACCCTAAAAATTAAAGCTCCTTAGTGTGATTTCGCTTCAGCTTTGTTTCTCTCCTTTCCCCTTAAAGTCGAGACATCAATGGTGGGTAATGTAGCATCATCGGAGATATTTGCCGGAGTAAGTCGTTGTGATCGATTTTCCTAAGAGAATAACGGACTTGCGACAATCAGAGTTACCTTTTATGTTTTTTCTAATCTATCATGACGTTGTCATTTTGTATTCAATACTCATTGGTACTCGTATTTTCTATTATTCTTGTGTTTATGGTTTTTTTCTAACCTTGCACCCGAACATCTAAGAAAATTTTGGAGAATATTGAAAAAATTATCATTTTGCAATCTCATTGTTGGGTAGGATAATGTATCTAGTCAATGAAGTCGTCATTTTTTCTCGTCCTTGATTTTCATTTTTAGTTTTCCAATTAGTGACACTAGCGCAACTAGGACTCTTATAAGTTAGTTTATCTCTCGTTTAGACTTTGCCAAATTACCTAATTTGAAGTGTGTAGAGAGAGGAGTATCGGAGTTGATAATAGAGCTATAGCTAATAGAACTAAAAGAAAAAAAAAGTGTAGTTAGATGAAGGCATAATTACGTACCGTAATCATAATGTTTTTGTGCTTGCAGCTTAAGATATTAACTTGCTTTCTCGTTTGATTGTTGATTGTAAAAATATTGGACCGATAGTACAATTTTTATTTGATGTTAATGTAATTGCTATTTGGGAAAAAAGTAAAGGAAGTTGTTGAATTAGCTCTCCAATTTTGTGTCATGGCTATGCATAAATGCTAGTAGTCTTTTTAAGTCTAACGAGGGTGGTAGATACATGTGGTTTATAGTTCTTAGTGTAAATAGAATATCAAATTCATCAAATAAATGCAGGTATCTTATTGACACTTAGTTTCTTCTTATATGTTTCTTGGTATGATAAACCCGGGATGTATTAATAATCGGTGTCTCGCTAATTTTTTTAAAAGAGATGTATTTGGACTACCATTAAACCAAGACTCGTTTAATGCATCCGGTGGTTATGTTTTCGGGATTCAATGATATTAATAGTCTCTTTCGGCTTATATCCTATCGGCGACAAAAATTAGTTATGGGATATTTGATTGTTCTCTTCTTTATTTGTGATTTTTCCTTGGCTCTCTCATTTTCACCTTCTCAATTAGTTAAATATAAATGAATCCTAGCTTTGAGGAAGGGATTTAGGGATATTGCTTTAGTATGCTCCTATCACAGAGGGTTACGGTTTCTTCGGATTCCGGGATATTACTTTAATCACTCGTTGTCACGGAGGAGTACCGCAACATTCCACTTGTTTCCATGCATTTGTGTTAACTTTCGATGAGATTGTTATTATAATGTCCGGTCATCCCACCTTGTATCAAAGTTGTCCGTGATATGTAAACAACTCTCTCGTTTTGTTTTCTTTTAGTATGCGTAGGTTTGGCCTATTTTTTTAGATAGTTTTTTTTTTCACCTTCCGCATAATTAGTTTCCTTTAATGTGATTAGTATGATGAAAGCAAATGCTTGTAAGCACGGTGGTTTCTTTTACATTTTTTGTTTGATGTAAAAGATGTTTGGGTTGGAACCTTTAGTTAGAGCATGTTTATGGTTTTCTCTTTGGATCGATGGGTTAGAATTTGGATTAAGTTCCATTTGTAAAGGTAAGAGGGGACAGTTCTATAAGAAATTTGAGTTGATTGTATGCTTTTCTAGTCTTCTTTTATTTGATGTATAGATTCATGCTGAATGTCATATAATTTTAGGTGTGTTGGTTTGAAAGTGTACTGGAATTAGGCTACCTACTCGGTTTTGTTATTAATGGTGCCAAAGTCTATATGTATGGCTTTTGTTTACGGACTTCACAATTGAAATCTGTTTACTCAATGTAATGTTTTTCATAGAATGATTATGCACTATTAGGAATAGCTTTTGGTTATGGTTATCTCACTCGATTAATGCTTATAGCAAGGCTACCGAGATTGATATAGAAGAACCTAAAAGTTTATTCTCAACGACCTTTGTTTTGGATTGGAGTGGCATTATAAAAGCGAAGGGTTAATATGGTTCTAGTATCAACAAACCCAAGAAAGTGCAATTGGTAAATTTCATGCCTAATCTACCTAAATCATTACTTTTAAAAAAATAATGATTAATTTCAATCCTAGTGTGGAAAGTTTGTACTCCAAGCGAGCTCGTTGCGAGCCAGCACGTAGTAGTAGGCCTACTATAAGTGAGCACACAGCAAGCTATCCTAGTGTGAATTATCAAATTTTATTTAGATGTTGAACAATTACTCACCATTGACATGCAATAATTTTCTTAGTTGCCTTATAGAAGAGCTTATTCAGGAAAGTGAATTAGATGTGGAAGAAAGACATAAAGCAAAGTTCTCTTTGTGGTTTCAATAACGGGTAAAGACCAAATTATAAAAATATTAAAACTTGTATAGTAATTTTTTTGTTGCATGATCCCATATTACCTTAATTCCTCTTGTAGATGATACGTTTATATAATGAACGATCACAAAAAGGAAGTGAGGCCTTATATTCGTTAGCATACGGACCTTAAGTTTATGTAATAAAATATAATGGTTGCATCATTAATGGGGTTAGGTTTCATATCAAGAATCATGATTCATGACTTAAAAGCCAAAATAGTGGGGTGGTAGTAGAAGCAAATCATTGTGACAATATGGTAACTTTTTATGGGGTGCTTACTAATATTATAGAGTTGGACTACATAAAAGATAGAGGAGTTGTGCCTTTTTAAATGTGAGTGTTTTGATCTTAGTAGAAAAAAAGCAAGCATATATGTTGATGTTAATTTTACAAGTGTTAATGTTTCTTGAACTTGGTATGAAGATGAGCATTATGTGTTAGCTTCTCAAGTTAAACAAATTTTCTATGTTGATGACATAAAATTAGGACATAATTAGCGAGTTGTTCAACAATTTCAGCATAGACATGTGTTTGATGTGCCAATATTACCAAGTCGGATAAGGAATGAAGATGAACTATCGATCTTCAATAATAAAAAATATCAAGAAAATAAAATACAAGATAGTGTAGATGTTGATATTATTCTGGATTCAAATATAGCTTTATTATATAGAGCTGATGTGGACTCACAACTTCTAGAAGCTAATGTTATTGAAAGTAACAAAAGAGTTGTGCAAGAAGATGAAGACTTTGTATCCGATCAAAGAGAAGAAGAGGATGATACTTTACTTAATTATTGTAGTGATGAAGAAAACCCTTGCTTTGATGATTTTGATGATTGATAATTCATGTAATTACAATTCCTATTTTTTAATTGGTTTCGCTATAAATTAATGATTAATTATTTTTTTATTGATTCTTGCTTAACTAGGATTCTCTATGCTATGTTGTTCATTAGATGTGTCATACAATGGTTTCAATGTTACGACCTTGCATTAGAGCATCTAAAACTGCAGCTACTTCACCAACTAGTCCTTTATAATTAGCTGTTAATGGTGCATCTTCTTCAACTAATATTTTCGCAACCAATCCATAAGATGTTCACCAAGATGAACAAACACCGCCTTATCCATTCTTATCCCAACATCGAATAGTGACGCCGCCAATTTGCCTACTCCAACAAGCGAGTTTAGGTTATATATTTATGTTATTATCAATTGTTTGTAAGTATCTATTATTTTATTAATTACATTTTATAAAAAATAGTTAACCTTTTCTCGATCATTGTAGCTTCAAAATTAATCAACACAAAATATGGGGGCACAAGAGGTAAAGGATTACAAAAGTTGAACAAATTAGTTGGACAAAAACTAAAAGTTAATATTGATATGGATATGGGAAGAGTACTTAATAGGACTCAATCCACCAAGTTATCAAATTAGTTATGATTCATTTCTCAATAATTTATTCGTGTGTCGACTAAATGGAAGGACATGAATATAGTAGATTTCAACCTTGCATTGCATAACCTTGATGTAAGTACTCTTTGGCTCTAATATGAAATTGGGTTTTAAGGAGATCCATTAATTGAACTCCCGGCTCTAATTTAAAATTCATTTTTTTTTCAAATTATTGAGATGCATATGGAAGTGGAAGAAATAGATGATGACTTTGTTAAAAAAAAAAAAAAATTAAAGGCTTGTTGAAGAATCGATGTAGGAATGCATGGTATCTATTGCATAAATATTTTAAGAAGTTTAACTTAGTTGAGGAGGTGAAACAAAATAAGCTCGATGTCAAGAACTTGACATAAGATAATTGTTTTGCAATTATTGGGCTAATTCAAGTGTTAAGGTATATGTTAAAACATCCATACATCTTTAGCCGATATGGTGGAGTTAGTTCATACATTATCTTATACTATCTAGTCTTTTGAGTTTATAGGATTTGAATGATTTGTGACCTTTCCGATGCTCACAGCGAGCATGCGTGCTAGCCGACAAGCGAGCCTACCTAGCTCACTCGTAAGCATGTATGTCGGCTCGCAGACAAGCTTGCCTAGAGTGCAAGGCTTCCACGATGGGACCGAAAGTAACCATTATTTTTTGTTGTTTGACTTCATAGGCTAGTTGTGCTAAAAATACTGAAAATCGAAGTAAGTCGAAGTTGTCGCATAACTAGGGATCAATGCTTTTGTTGTTGATTGGAATGAAATTATAAGCAAAGTTCATATAATAGTGTGGATCAATTATGTTTTCATTTTTCAATGTCATTATACTTTGATCTCACAATAATCATGTTTGGTATCTATGAGATAAGGAGGAGAAGAACAATAGTGAAGAATGTGATATTGTTTCCTTTTTCAAACATACTCATTATAAGAAAAGAAAGGGTTGGTCAAATTCAAAGGATGAATCCAAATATGTAAGTGTTTAATGTTTTTGTTCCCATTCTTCACCACTTGGAACCTTAAGGAGCACCGATTGGATTACACGAGGATGTCATAGGCATTGAATTTCTAGAGATGTTTTGAACAAATATTAAATAAACTAGTCTATATTTAAAGAGCACTTATGATCATTGATTGGGTTCGATTATTTCTCACTTTCTGTCCTTATGATCATCAAGTCATTCTTTTTCACTTAGACAAACTCATTCAATTAAATTTTCATCAAAATTTAATCAAATGTTTATTCACTTTTGTTACTCGAATTCTATGACTGAATTGATGGAAAAGTCTATATCCGAAGGCAAGTCATTAAGTGTTGATGAAGTCCGTGATAAAGTTCTTAGAACTCGATTAGGTTATATTAAAGGACTTGGATATGGTCTAAAGCCAAAGAGCAAAGTGAGCAACTCCAACTTTCAAATTAAGAAGCTTGTTGAATCTCTTAAAGAATCTCAAGAAACTAATCACAAATTGAGTGATAAAGTTAAAGATCTCATCGCTTGTTTGGAACGACAAGAAAAGATGTTAAAGATGTTTTTTTGCAATAGGACACCATTCATCTACCAATATTTCGGGGTAATCTATACAACTTAAATAATTTTTAATGGTTAAATATTTAGTTAAATAAGTGTTGTTTGTGGTTTATATTTACATAGTAAAAAATAATGATTATATATATATATATAATCATTAAGGTCACCTTTTTCTTTTTTAGCTATGCTTAATTAAATTTAGTAGCAAACAATATCTAGCTACTAGAACAACTTAGTTCCATTTTCAACTTTTTCATAGAACAACTTTTTTTGAACTTTTGGTAAATGCTTGTTTTTAAAATATTGAAAACTTTTCATAATGTAAGCATACACTATATATTTCTTTGTTTATGCATGTTTTGGTTCCTTTCTTTCGTTTCCTCATCAATATCTTAGTGGGTTCATGCTCCATAATTTAACATGGGTAAAGAAAAAAATTTACCTTATAGCAAAAAAAAGGCAACCAAGGATCGAATATATATCATAAAATACAAGCAATTAGGAACATAATCTAAACATTTCAAAATATAAGCAAATTAGTGACGAAATTTGCTATCCAAAAAAAAAAAAAAACAAGTAATCAAGGACGAAATTATCATCCCTAATTAAGGTAAATCGGGGATGAAATTTGTCGTGTATAAAAATCGCATGTAATTAGATATGTATGATAAATTAAGGATGAAATTTATTGTCCCAAAAAATATTCATTGCGGACGAAATGTTTCGTCACCATTTTATAGTTACATTTGCCAATGAATTTGTTTCGTCAACAAAAATGTTATCCCCCTACTCAAATCTTTCACAATTCCAAACGAAATGGACTAATTCTTGACAAATATAGATACATTCTAAGACGAAAATAATTGTTCGCAAATGATTGATATTCATGGACGAAACTCATATTCGTCCACAATAAATATCCTTTAGGGACAATTTTTACTTTGCATCCGGGAATACAATTACCTACGTGGCTTTTGGGATGATTTAGCTTTGCATCTCAAAATGTTTTCTCTAAAAAATTTTAATTATTTAAGGATGAATATTTTCATGCCTAAATTTCAAATATGTTGTAGCGGATGAGAATCCAAACCCATATCCTAACAAGTAAAGCTCAATATTCTTATCACTCAACTTACAAACTATTGAACAAACAATTTTCTTTATGGAAAATTCAACACGATCAATCCACATCCCATAGTTTCATATAATCCAATTGGTTCTTTTTATTTAATCAATACAATAATTTTTTTTTTTTTAATCATTCAACTTTCGACAAGTCATTAGACTCATTACCTCTTTATAAAATAGGTATTATAAAGTTAGATAGTTAAGATTATATTCAATTTAAAAGACTTAAATCTTATAATGGGTGGGCCCTTCTCAATTTTATAATTTACTAATTTTTTGTTTGACTATTCAATATAGGATTTATTCTCTAACACTTTTTTTCTCACTTGTAGTCTATCTTTTAGGATATGTCAAGTAGTTTAAGGCTTTGATAACATATAGACTTATATAATTGAAATTGGGATCTATCCAAAAGACTTAAGCCTTGTAGTAGGTGATTTATTCTCAACTTTATATTTTACTTATCTTTTGTTTAAATATTCAATATTGAATGTGGAATATGTAACGCCCGTGGTCCAATAGGGAGCCGAGAGTGTTACTATACTATCTCAAACTCGGAGAGTGCAAGGCAATGCATTGTGTCCTCTACTCTAGACCTCTATGACAACACATAGTGGAATTCCTTATTTGGTTTAAAATTCATGGCTTCCTAAGATTTGATGTTTAATGCTAATAATTCTTTTTGCAACCTATGGCATAATCTAAACTCTTTCATTTCCATTCACAATTGAAACATAAGCTTAAAATGAGTATAATCATCCTTGGATTAAAACTAATGAGAGCATAAATCAAGCTTGATCCATTAATATCCTCAATTCATACATAAACATCTATTTACTTTAAATCTCTCTCTCTCTCTCTCTCTCTCTCACACACACATCCAAGATATAAAACACATCCAAGATTTAAAAGTGTATCATCTATAACCTAAAATAGCCGACTCTAGGCGTTACCCAAAAGTGGCAAAACCTAACAATGGTTTAGCTTTCAAAATTTAAACCTAGACTTGTAGTACAAGATTTTACAAACTTTGTAGCTCACGAGACAGCATCGTCCGAATATAATTGATCCTCAAGTGTTGCTTTGGTTACATACACCATAAGACAAAACAGTGAGCTAAAATTTTGTAAATGTAACCTTGCATGAAAAGCAATTAAAACCATCATTTTACATTCAACAAATTATTTTCTATCTTCCGGATGTACCTTGTTGAATACATATAGTTTTAGTCCTCTTTTTGTCATAAAGGCTCTAGACATGTTCAATTTAATGAAACTAATTAGGATTGATCATTTCCTTGTCGCTCTTGAACATGTCTAGCCATGTCACATCCTTATAAAAATCATGTACGTGTCCTTTCTTGAATGCTTAAAATCATGATATAAAACATTTCATGGTGTGAATACAATTATCATTACAAGAAAATTGACAATTAGCGACGGAGTTTAGCAATGGATACTATTATGTCTCTAATTATAGACAAATTAATGACGAATTAACAAGGAATGAGAAAAGGGTGATTTTTGTGACAAATTAGCAATAGAATGCGAGGAAAACTCAGCGATGGAATTAATTTCTTCGTAAAATTACACGATAAAAAAAAGCATCATGTTCGGCGATGGATTAACAATAGATTTTCGTCACTAATTTAGCTACAAAATAAGATCCATCGCCATCGCTTGATAAATAGTGATCGATTTATTTCGTCGCTAAATAAAAGATAATGGGTTGCCTTTCGGTGTTCAAATTAGTGACGGAATAGTAATCCGTCACTAATTTAAAACCAAATATAGTGACAAATTTGAGAATCCATCACTATTTCTTTCGATTTCGTGGTAATTTTCCCACCAAAATGGCTAATTAAGGACGAATTGTTAAATCCGTTGCTAATTTTACATTCAAAATAAAGACGAATTTTTCTTTTTGAAATTTTGAGTGAAAATTTTTCCACCCATACGATTCAAATTAACGACGGATTTATGATTCCATCACTAATTAACGATAGATTGGTGATTCCGTCGCTAATTAGCGATGGATTAGTGATGAAATTGTGTCCGTCGCTAATCTCTAGGCCTATAAATACACAATTTCTCTTCTTTTTTCCCATTCGGTCCCCTCTTTCCTCCATCTAAAAATCCACCGTCGAGTAGAAAACCACCACCCACGCCACCCCTCGCCACCAAGTGACTCCCCAAACCATTCAACTCGATGAGGTGCATCTTTCTCCCTCAAAATCCAATGAAATCTCTCGCTCTCTCTCTCTCTCTCTCTCCTTGATCTCTTTGGTAATACTTTCTCTCTCTAACTCTTTTGTTTTTGTTTTTAATTAAATGAATGTTATAAACTTTTGAGTTAATTTTGTTATTTGTTAGTTGATTAATTGTTTGAATGTTGTTAATTTTTAATTGTGTTAATTTATTTGTTAATTATTAGTGTAAATTTGTTAATTGTTTATTTCATTTTCTTAATTGTTAGATTAATTTTTTTAAGTGCTATTTTTTAATTATGTTAATTTTTTAGGTTTAATTTTATTAATGTAATTTTTTAAAGTAATTTAGTTAAGGTTGATTTATTATTAATTTATTTATTTTTAATTTTTAGATTAAAATTTAATTATTTAATCTTTAATTTTTATTTTAAATTAATTAAATAATTAATTGTGTTAATTATTAGGTGAATTTTGTTAGTTTTTTGTTTTAAGTTAATTTTTAAATTATATAACTTTGTACGTACTTTAGTTAAATTTTATTGATTATTTTTTAAGAAATTTTTAATTTATTGGTTTCTTATAGATCCGTTGACTAGTCATCAATCTACCATTCCTTCCACACAACCTCCCGTTCAACCTCCACCCGATTCTCCTACCGAGCCCTTAATACGAGTACCGAAGGAGGATATGGGATTAGACGAGCGAGGATGAGTGATAGAACAAACATTTAGTAACTTTGTTTTATTTTACCGAATGTACTACTAAATATTACTCGTTAAAATTAATTCATTTTCAATTTACACATTATTACTTTTAATTGTTAACTATTACATCCAATATTAATTATTAGATATTAAATGAAATATTAATAATTGTAAAAACATAAAATAAAATGAAAAAAATATTTATTTTTTTAAAAATATCACGATGGAATTGCGACGGAAGCCACGACAGTTCTACTATGAAAACAACGACGGTCTCTAATTTAGCGATGGAATGGATTTTTTTC
This sequence comes from Dovyalis caffra, assembly GCA_963924115.1. NCBI lineage: Eukaryota > Viridiplantae > Streptophyta > Magnoliopsida > Malpighiales > Salicaceae > Dovyalis > Dovyalis caffra. Next base: position 6,429,149 of record CAWUPB010001184.1, read on the forward strand.
CTTCCCTCGTTAAAAGTAACGACAAGCAAAATAGCAACAAATAGGTTGTTCGTCGTCGGTCCATCACTAATGGCAATTAGCGACAGATTTAGAGTGATTAGCAATGAAATAATCTGTCGCTAATTGACTCTTTTTTTATAGTGTATAATGCACATTAAACATATACATGAACATGAACTATATGACATCGAGTTATTCATGAATACATTTCATGTGTCATGACAAAACCAAATATCATCAAGCAAAACTATATCCACATTTCCACATATTTTTTTTTAATCCAAACTACTTTAATATGAATAAGTTGTACTTAAGCAATCGCTAATAATATAAACTTTGAAGAGTAAATTATAAATTAGTCACTCTAGTTTTGAAAGACAAATAAAATAATCTTTTTTATTTATTTTTAAAAACTTAATTAACTGGTTTTTATATTACGTTTTAAAATCTATTGATAACTTCATCATTTTCGTTCATTTCATTTTCGTTTCCAATGTATTTTTTTAATAAATTAAAAAAGAAAAGAAAAAGAAAAAGATTGATAATATTGAAAGATTGATAAAAATAAATATTTTTAAAATAAAATAATATTAAATTGAACAGATCAACTTTAGTTAAGGGATTAATTAATTGTTTTTTAAAACTAGAAGAATTATTTAATCGGTTTTGCATCATTTTGAGAACTAGAAAGATTAATTTATAATTTACTCAGACTATGATATAGCAGCATGAATGCAATGGCTCCAAGTGTTCGGTAATATGGCTCATGCGACAAGCGACAAGCGACAAGCGACAACCTACAATCTCCAGTGCCTTAACGGTTTGATGAAAGCAACAACCTTTTTAACGAGTGTCGCAACAAGTAATTTACTAAATCCAACCACAATGTAACTTTGATATAAATCAAGTTTTCTAATCTCTATGTTGTTTTGTTTAGTAGGAGTAAATTATAAATTAATCTTTTAATTTTGAAAAATAAATAAATTAATTTTTTTTAAAAAATAATTATTCAGTCGGTTAATAATATTCATCATAATTAATTTAATATTACTTTTTGTAAAAAAAAAAACAATCTTATTTTTAACAATTTTTTCATAGAATCTATATATATTTTTTTATTTTTTAAAAATAGAAAAATAATATAAAATAAACAAAATAATTAGATAATTAGTTTTTAAAATAAGAAGGATTATTTAATTTATTTCTCAAAATTAAAGATATTAATTTATAATTTACTCGTTGGGTTGCTCTTTAAACTTTTGTTTTGCTTTTGTCAGTATCTTACTTGCTTTTTTAATCTAATTCAATTATCATAAAAAGAAAATAAATGAATGAATTTGATTTTAATTCATATTATAAAATGAACATCTTAATATATATATATAGAGAGACCGTTCAACATAGAATATCATCAATATTTTTTTCTTTACCTAATTGGAGAGTAATGGTCATGGGCATTAATGGTCTCCTACTTTTTTAACTGCTGTTTAATTTTTAATTGCTTCTGATAATTTGGTCACCTCCAAGGAAAAAATAATGATAAATTTTGCTGTCTATTTTCGTTTAGTACCGTAAACGGCTAAAAGCCGATTAAAAAAATGATTAGAGGAAACTCCCATGCCGTAAAATTGTCTTCCAGTAGATTGTTTTTGTTCCATAATCCTCATTTGGTCACCCTTTATATCGAATGCAAACCTCCTACGAGCAAATTATAAATTAGTCCTTTTAGTTTTTTTTTTTAAATAATAATAATAATAAATAAATAAATAGTTCTTCTGGTTTTAATAACTAATTATTTAGCTTCTATATATATTTTTAATCTATTTGTAACTTAATTATTTTTATTTTTTTAATAAATTTTGTTTTTCTAGTAAATAAAAAAAATAACAAAAAATTGATGAGAAAAAAACATTTTGAAACAAAATAATATTAAATTAACCATGATTAACACTAAAAAAAAACTAATTAATTAGTTTTTAAAACAAAAAGGACTATTTAATTTTTTTTGTAAAATCAAAAGGATTAATTTATAATTTACTCAATTCCTTGCTATATAAATAGCTTATCAACTATATATGATTCTTAACAAAATCCCATAAACATCTCCCATTGCCTTTGCTTACTAAAAGAAAAAATGGCCTCAAAGATTGTTGTTTTGAGTCTTTTGTATTTCTTGCTGATATCATACCAAGCTATTGGCTCGAGACCAGTGGATCCCACAGCAGGATTCACCTCCCTTCCTCTTGATCAATCAAATTTTGATGTTCAGTGGCCATATAATATGCATGAAAATCAAAGATACAGCTTCGAAAATGGTATTCGTAGGATGTGGGTGTACTCCAACGATAAGCCCCACTTTCCAACAAGCCATACTCGACCCAGAACCGAGATCCGTATCCATGTAAGCTATTCTTATTATCTACGATAACTACAGTGTCTATGTTTTGAGTAAACCAATGATTTCAATTACCAGTGCTCACAATTCAAGTAATCTTTAAATGCGTGCGCATGCAGGGATATGATTACTCTTCTGGTGTATGGCAATTTGAAGGACATGGATATGTACCAACCGGAACATCTGGTGTGTGCATCATGCAGGTGTTCGGAGCTACTGGTCATGCCACAACCCTAATGCTTAGAGTCTACAATGGCGACCTGTATTATTTCAGTGATGAAGTGATTGCCAAGAACATTTATGATAGATGGTTTAGACTTAATGTGATCCATGATGTTGATGCTGGCAAACTACATGTTTATATTGATGGGGCAATGGTGTATGAAGCAGATGGACGTGGAGGAGACTTTCATTACTTTAAATGTGGAGTTTATGAACAGGACAATGGTTCTCACTATATGGAATCTCGTTGGAAGGGAATTAAGGTTCTCAAAAAGATGTGATTGATAGATATAGTGTATTTGATGGAATAAAATTCCTAAAATTTTAATTTTCTATGTTACTATTAGTAATTAAAACAATAAATTTCCCCCTTTTTTTTTCTTTTTACTACCAATATTTATTTGCAATTGTCTGAAATCAAGTTTGTCCCTATGCTTTGCTGGATCAAAACTAAAACACATAAGTCACATAGGAGTTAAATTGAAGGGGAAAAAAAAATACAAGTTAAGAAAACTCATCAGCCCGTCAATGAGCTGTAACTGAACTGGTATTAATAGTTTTTTTTTCTCTTTTCTAGAAATCTCTGAGTTCAAATCTCTCATTTATAACCAAAAAATAAAAATAAAAATAATTAGCCAACAGGTTACAAAGAATTTACATGTTTGGGTAAGGGGCTTACTTTGATTAAATTTAAAGTAGAGATCGATTTTGGTTTGACCAAATGTGAAAAGTAAAGGTGTCATGTATGATTACGGTTGAATATTAAGGGAACTGCCACCAATGAGCATCTGACATGCATACTCTATTTCTGAACAGAGCAATTAACTAAGGGAAGAACATTGGCACTTAAGGCCAAACAATAAAATAACCAACAAACTAATATTTGTAGCCTTAAACTATGTAATATATTTGTATTAGTCATTATCTTTATGGCTAATATTTTTAATTCATATCGGTTCAAAAAAAAAAAAAAAAAAACCAAGCAAACAAACTAACTAATACTAGACACTATATAGTTAAATAAATGGTGATCACTACCACAATTACCTACACTACAATTACCTACATCACATGATAAAATATGAGTACACTAAATACTGTTCAATAGATTTTAAGGAAAAAAAAAACAATTTATGAAGTGGAAATGACATCCAAATCGAATAGTTAAACCTTTAAATTTCATTAATTTATTAGTTCAAATCTATCTTATGAAAAGGAAAGCAAGATTTAGGAAATGAAAAAAAAATATATAAAAAAAGGAGAAGAAGAAGAAGAAAGCATCTTTGTTGTACAGCGTCCAACCTATTATGTTCTTTTCAATTGTTAAAAAAAAGAAAAGGTTAGTTCAATGTGAATTTTATTTTAGGTTAATAACATATTTTTATATGTAAATCATGTGATTGATTTTAATTGTTTAATTTGAAATTTTTGACAATATTATATATTGAATATTTAACGTATAATAAGGATAAAAATAGTTCAATTAAAAATATAAAGATAGATTATAGACTTATTTTGTTATATAAAAATATATTGAAACATTAATTTTTTATTTTATTTTGTAAATGAGATGGAAGATTAGAGAGATTGTGAAAACAAATTTATAAATTTAACTACAAAAAGAAGTTTCCATAAACAAGTATGAATCGTGGCTGGCAATTTGGTGGTCGAAAGCCAGCCACTAATCGCAAAGGTAAATTCAATTCATATCTTAGGAATTGTTTGACAAGTACCCTGCTTCATCGTGCCCTGCAGGCTATTGGGGTAATTGGACAAGCCAGCCACTTTTCTTTACTGCTTTTTAATTTTTAACTGATTTCTTCGAAGTATTTGGTCATATCAACTGCTTTTCTTTACTATTATTTGGTACAACTAATAGTAACAAAATTGGCTTCCCAACTTTTTAGTAGCGTAAAATTGATGGGCAAACAAATTAAAAAAAGATTGGAGGAATCTACCTTGCCGTAAAATTGTTTTCCACTATATTGTTTTTGTTTCATTATTATCCGATGGAATCCTCATTTGGCCATACTTTAGATTATGTAAAAGTATACTAGCTATATATATATATATATATAGCTAATAACCATGATTCTTCCTTAACCAAATCCCATAAACATCTCCCATTTGCCTTTCCTTAATCACTGGAAGAAAAAGAAAAAAAAATGGCTTCGAATACTGTTCTGTTGAGTCTTTTGTGTTTCAGCTTGATATCGTACCAAGCAATTGCTTCGAGAGCAATGGATCCCACACAAGGATTCACCTCTCTTACTCTTGATCAATCAAATTTTGATGTTCAATGGCCATATAATATGCAAGAGGATCAAAGATATAGCTACGAAAATGGCATTCATAGGATGTGGGTGTTCTCCAATGATAAGCCTCATTCCCCTACTAGCCATACTAGACCACGAACTGAGATCCGTATACAGGTAATTAAGTGACCAACATATCTTTATCATTATTTTTATTATTTTACTGTTATCATTATAGTGGTAATTTTTTAATATATATTTTTAGATTTTTAACCGATTTGATTTTATTTTTTATATAAGTATCATTTTAGCAAGATTTTAAAGTTAAAAAATCAAAATTATTAGCGAAATTTGTACCTAAAACCCTTCTATTTATCTGACTTACAATGAAATTTTAAAAATAAAAAATAATTATATACAAATCACGTAATTAATTTTGATTGTTTGACCTAAAAATCTTATAAAAAAGATATATTACACACTTAAGCATATTTACAGATAAAATTAACTAAATTAAAGATGTAAAGATAGATTAAAAAAATTATATAATTATATAAAAGACTGATGAGTCATTACCTCTTATTATCATTATTATGCCCACCTACTAGATTAATTAAATCATTCTTCATTAGACCATATTCTTGCTCGTTTCGTGATTTTTTAATAAATGTGACTACATATAATTAGATTTTTAATGACATTTCTCAAGCAATTGTTTTGCAGTACTCGAAACAACAATTTATATATTATTTACAAGAAGTGAAGTATATATGGATTCTCTTGGCCATTTTTAGATCAAGAAATGATTTTAGATAACTTTAGCAGCTTGTTGATTCGCACCTTCTCTAAATTAAACTCTTGGTCTAAAATTTCCAATTAAAATACGGATACATGTAAATATTTGGTAGTGAAATTACTTCCACAATAAGAATTAATTTGCTAATCATTCATATATATAATTAATTATCTTTCTGCTAACAGGGATACGATTACTCTTCGGGTGTATGGCAATTTGAAGGACATGGGTACGTACCAAGTGGCACATCTGGGGTATGCATCATGCAAGTGTTTGGAGCTAGTGGTGATCATGCTTCAACCCTAATGCTTAGAACCTACAATGGTGACCTCCATTATTACAGTGATGCAGTGATTGCCAAGAACATTTATGATAGATGGTTTAGACTTAATGTGATCCATGATGCTGATGCTGACAAACTACATATCTACATAGATGGGGCAATGGTGTATGAAGCAGATGGACGAGGAGGGGAATCTCATTACTTTAAATGTGGAGTTTATGAACAGGATGATGGATCTCCCAAGATGGAGTCTCATTGGAAGGGAATCAAGGTTCTAAAAAAGATGTAATTCGTATAATATTTAGAGTATAAACTTGTGTATCTATATATATATAGGATTGGTGGAATAAAATTATTAAAATGATTTTTCATACTATTAGACCACTTGGGAATCCTTTCAAAACTTCCAAACAGATCATTTCATTTCTAGCATAGATGAAGTGATCATCAACAACTTGCACTCATAAGGATATTATATCAGTAGCTTAATTTTTCATTTTGCATAAAATTAGTCTTTGTATGTTGTTTCTTACAAATGCTTGGACAGATCAATATCCCAGCCTAATATAATTAAATTAATTGCAAAGTGATTGCTAATTAATAATAAATATATATATGAGTCCGTGATGTTGATGAAAGTGACAAATTAGTAGTATGGTATCTGTAACTTTAAATTGAAAAACACTTGAATAATAACCACAGAAATCACTCGTGAACATGAGTTTTCCCTGCCAAAAGTTCTTAGATGATCACTAGCTACAAGATTCTGAAACTATTTGGCCTCATCCTCGTGATTTGCTTTCCCGCCTACTAGTGGTATGGTATCATCTACATGTTAGATGCCCTTTTGTCTCGAGGGGAACATTTGTCCCATAAGGAACGGGGAAACAGAAATCAAATTTGGAGACAAAAAAATAAAAAATAAAAAAATGGTTGTATTTTGTCTCCTCTAGTGGACTTGGAATCTTATATATGTAAGATAATTTTTTTAAAAACTTATCTAATAATTTAAACCTTTAGATTTTGGATGATTTTTTTTTTTATATAGAATTAAAAATTTTAATTATTAAATACTTATAAATTCGAATGTTATTAAAAAAAATGTATACGATCCAAAGGAATGAATATTTTACCCAAAGCCGGCCAAAAAAAAAAAAACAAATCCCTTAATAACTGGCCGTTTTGATTTTTGTAACAACTTGATGAATTTAATAAATCTTTTTAGATTAGGAGAGAGCCCAACAACTATAAATCAAAGCTATTCGATTTTCACAGTGTGAAGATCACTTGTTGTTCATGAACTAGCTCTACCTGCCTTTTCTTTTTTGGGTGCATACACCACACAATCACCTGGTTTAAACCTGCCTCATCAACGCATTACCTCAAAATCGATATCCTCTCAACCTTACGAAATTCAATCATTTTATCATTCAATTTTCTACTGATGGCAACAGTGTTTTTTCTCTTTTGACAGTTAATTTCTCTCTACTTACATTTTCTGCTTTACACACTCAAAACTATTAAAAACAGCCTATACTTGATCAGTGCTTCATTTCACATCTACTCTTCTGCACTCCATCCATTCTCAGAAAGAAGAGATGGCTTCTTTTTACCAACTTGCTCTACCATTCGCCTTTAGTTTTCTCCTACTCATCAGTCAGTCAACTGGCTCGCCTATTGATCCAACCATTGGCTTCACACAACTCCCGTTTAACACATCTCATTACCATATCCAAAAGCCTTACAACTTGCCTGTAACTTATCGGTATAGCTTCTTGAATGGCATCCACAAGCTATGGGTGTATGCCACGGACAATCCTCTATCCAAAAATAGCCCCACCAAGCCTCGAACAGAGATCATAATCAGTGTATAACACTAACAAAACTATTTCTCATCACGTCATTTTTCCTCTAATTGACTTATAATTTTGTTCAATCTTTTGTTTGCACAGGGTTACAATTACTCTTCTGGTGTGTGGCAATTCGAAGGATATGGGTACGTGCCATGTGGTACATCAGGAGTGTGTATCATGCAAGTGTTTGGAGCTGGTGGAGGTCATAATACAACCTTAATGCTTAGAGTCTACAATGGCACACTATATTACTATAGAGATTCAGTCATTGTCCCGAATATCTATGATAGATGGTTTCGAGTAAACGTGATCCATGATGTTGATGCTTCGAAAGTTAAGGTCTATATTGATGGGGTGCTCATGTATGAGGCACATGGGCGTGGAGGGGAATTTCATTACTTCAAGTGTGGGGTTTATGCACAGGATGATGATTCTTATTACATGGAGTCTCGTTGGAAGGGAATCAAGATTCTGAAAAAAATATGATTGATCGATGTTATTAGTTCATCATTTGGGACATGAAAGTGTGTTATAACGATGATGGAATAAAGATAACTAATATATGTATGCTTTTTATTTTGTTTATTATTAAGGTCTATAATAATATTAATGGGGTTTTCATTTTTATTTTTTGTTATGAAAGTAGAATTTCGAATTCAAAGACTTTTTGAGATTCGAAAGACATTAATACGGTCAGTTGATCTACAAACTCATTGAGAATGGGCTTCTTTATCTTTATAAAGGTTCTAAAAAAATTACATTGATTTTGTTTTATTCTTTTTTGGATCATGAAAGGGTTAAGGTGATCATGAAACAAAATTAAATGAGCTTTTTTTCTTCTTCTCATTATAGCAAAAAATTAATATATCTTAATTATTTGAAACATGATGAATGTGCATTAGAAATCGATGGAATAAAGATAATAACTAATATTTCTTTGCCAGTCCAAACAAAGTCTATGAGGTTGTTTTAGGTAACCATATTTGGCATGTGTGCTAGATTTTAGATTAATAAAGCTCCTTGTTACCATCCAAGCTGGACTATATGAGAATATATTTAATGTGGAGTGGGTTTTTGAGAATAAGTCGATAATAGTTAGCAAATCGCTTAATATACTAGAAGTGTCAACTTTCATGATTGATCACAAGAGTAAGAGAGACAAGAAAGAAGAGAAGATTTGGGTGAAAGATTACTTCATTGATCGAAGAATCATTACGGAGATCACTTCCACTACTTATACCAGTATAAAAGCAAAACTAACCACATTAATTTAGCTAATTAACTAACTAATCTATATCACTCATACCTAACTCATAACTCTTTATCGGGCTATTTTGATACTTCCTCTCAAGATGAGTATGAATGTTATTCGGACTCATCTTGGCAAGCAACCGTGAGAAAACCCGAAGCTATAAAGCTTATGTAAAAATATCAATAAGCTACTAATCAATGGGCGAGATAATGGGGTTGAATGAGACCCAAAAGAACCTTTTTCTCTAATGTAATGACAATCAATCTTGATGTGTTTGGTTCTCTCATGATATACTAGATTTCTACAAATGTGTAAAGTGGACTACTTATCACAAAATAACTTCACCGGCCTAAAATGCACTATGAGAAAATCCCAAGCTATAAAGTCTATGTAAAAATATCAGCAAGCTACTAATCAATGAGCAAATAATGGAGCTGAATGACACCAATAAGGACCCTTTTTCTAATGAAATGACAATCAGTCTTGATGTGTTTGATTCTTTTATGATATACTAGATTTCTAAAGATGTGCAAAGTGGACTAGTTCTCACAAAATAAGTTAACCGGCCTAGAATGCACTATAAAGCAAACTATGAGAAAACCACAAGTCGTAAAGTCTATGTAAAAATATCGACAAGCTATTAATCAATAGGCAAATAATAAGGTTGAATGAGACCAAAACGAACCTTTTCTCTAATGAAATGACAATCAATCTTGATGTTTTTGGTTCTCTCATGATATACTAGATTTCTACAAAAGAGCAAAGTGGATTGGTTATCACAAAAGAACTTAATTGGCCTAGAATGCACTATAAAAAAACAGCAAAATAGCGATGAAAAAATACATCACTATCATAGCAAATTATGCCGCTTAAATAACTTAACGACATATTTACGATCAAAAAAATCCATCACCGAAACGTTTGTCACTAACCTCTATGATGGAATGTACGATGTACTGTTGCTAACTTAGCGATGGATAATTCATTTTATTCCATCGCTAAGTGGATGCCCAAACCATCATCTTTCCACCATATAATATGTCACGGTTATGTCGCAAACTCGTCTAAAATCTATCGCTAAGGATCGAAAATTCATTGTTATTCTATCGCTAAATTGGGTTGCTATTCCATCACTAACTAGCGATCGTACTTTTTTGTCGCTATTTTTTTAGAATATTTTTTTCTTCATATCTCGTCTTGAAGCATTGCTACTATTTAAAAAAAATTATTTAATTTTAAACTTTTTGATATTCTTGATAGTAACGAACAATTAAAACAAATAACTTATTATAAAAATTAATTTTTTTGTATTAAAAATAAAATATTATAAATTAAATTAAAATTCATATTAAAAAAAGTATTCGTTAGTATGTAAGAAAAAGAGTAAAAAGATTTAAAAAAAAATGTAAAAGTCACTCCTCATCATGATCATTTAATCATTTCTCATCTTCTTGCTACTTAATGGGAGGGACGGTAGAGTTCGAGGCTTAGTGGGAGGGATGGTAGAGTTTTGAGGCTTGGTGAGAGGGACAATGGAGTTTGGGTAGTGGAGGGGTTAGTAGGTAAGCGAGACATCCGCACCGACCAAACTAATGTCACTTTAATTGACTCAATCAAAGTCTTCATCCCCTAGATCTTCATCTATTACTCGTATGATAATGTTATTCCGCTCATCTAACCTAACCTATATTCCTCTCACCGTATCCTTGTACCGGTTGTAAATCCGATCATAAGCATTGTTATCGGGGAACTACGTGATACGAAAGGCAAGCTAGCACTAGCCGAATGAGATAAGTAATGCAATGCTTATGACCCGATCCCGTCAACCTTTCTCTTCTTCTCCCCTCTTATAGCTTTGAGGTATATGTAGTCCATACCGACCTATGGCTCCTCAATTCCGGCCTCTCGTTGCTTAAAAACTTCCCATATCAACTCCTCCATACGCTCATACGTTATCAAAATAATTACAATGTTAAAAAATAAAATAATTTCTTAGATTATATATTCATATTTATAATTTAAAAATTAGAAACACTTATCATTATTGTCTCGGGCTTGTAAATCAATAAAATTTCCATCTTTTTACTTGTGGGTGGTCGCAAATAACTTTAAATTAGTACACTCATACCCTAATTGGAGTGTCTAAAAAAATAGACATAAATAATATGAGCTACAAATATTAATTTCCTAAACATTGAATAATATAAGATAGGATTTACCATATGATGGGCATGCTCAACAACATAGATGGACCCTCTATATACCGGACGGGCCTAAACTAACACCATTGGTCTTTGACATTAAGTTATGCGATGCCTGCTGTAAACGCAGCTCGATGACAGGGGTTGCAAAATCTCGCTGCTATGAATTCACACCCCTTGCCTAATAAAAAAGCCTTCCGTCATTCGCACCTTACTTGTGGATGAAGTTAGAGTAGTGTTTCCTAGCCAAAGCCTCCCAAGCATCTCTAGCATGTGCCTTGATGATCGAATCTTAGTAAAAATACTTCGCATGAATAAAAAAATAAATATTAGTTCATTTCATGTTAAATTAATATTTTAAATATAATGCAAATAAATAAGTAATAAGTTACCCGAAATTCACTTTAGTAAAACTATCTCGTTTTTTTTTAGATAGACTTCTACATAGAGCCACGGACGTCTAACTACTCTTTGACAATAATGGTTATCCTTTTAGAGTAATCCCTCCGACATGGATGGAAACTATTGAACACCATAAAAAAAATAATAATAATTAACCATTGAAATGATATATTAAAATAAAAAAACAATTACAATACTTTAAGCAAATTACGTACTCATTATTAACAATTGACACATATTGTCAACTATCGAGCCTCATGACCTCCCCGGACCAAAAGATATATCAATGGATGAGGGACCCTTTATTGATAGTCGGAGAAGCTCAATGGCTCGGGGAGCCCCTATCGCTAAGGGAACGATCGTGGAGGGAGATAATACTAGAGCTAGTACAAAAGTGCTAGCTTCGAGGAGGAATAAGAGGAACATCCCATGTTATGGGACCTATGTAGAGCATCAAAAGGGGAGATCCACGTTTGATACGGGATGGGGAAGTATGTCCATTGCCACCAGTCGAGGATGCATGTTCACGACTACCAAATCGTAATTCCTAAGAGGTTATAGGAGGTTGACATAAACCACGTGTTATAACTAAATAATATCACCTAAGCTAATTAAACAAAATACAAAAAATATATTATCGATTGTAAGCATAAAAAATAAAATTTTAGAAGAGTCTCTCTTGAAAATTAGATATTTTCTTATTACCTAATACGTAACCTCGCTTAAAACACAACACAACCAATACTTTGAAAATATATCAAAGTTAATATGATATATTATAACAAATAAAACAAAAAAATACATCATTTATTACTAATACAATAAATAAAATGTATATTTAATTACAACCAACATATCACTATTTAAGTTTTCATCTCTCTCATTTGTCACGGATTCATGTTCCTTCTCATTTTTTTCATAAGCCTCAACTAATTCTATATCTACAAACAATCCATTTAGATCATTCAATAATAGATCATCCTCAACTTTTTGTATCAAATCGTATTGGATTTCTATATTGTCTTGCTAAAATGGTTCAACATTTCTATATTCTCGTGCCTCATGCTAGGGTACTTGGCATAATACACCCCAGCTGATTATGATGCCGGGACAAAGGGTTTGTAATTCCTCAATCTTCTTCTATAGTTAGCATCTACCACTCTGTATTGTAAATGAACCCTTGTTCCTTGTGGTGCAAGATTAAACCAATCGCATTTAAACAATATTGTTATATTGATTGGTAATGTAGGATATTCAACTTGTAGAATTTTTTTCAATATCCCATTGTAGTCCTCGGTTGCACTATAATTGGTTTCTTTAATACACACACCATTATTGAAACTCATTGTTGTCATAACCCAATTTTGGGTTCCTTGAAAAAAAAAATACAAAGTACAAAAAAGGAAAAAAAAGGGAAAAAATAAAAAAATATTGAATCTCCCTAAAATCATTCGAAGATCTATTGAAATCTTTCACTAATCTTTTTTTTGAATTTTAAATCTCCTTATTTTTAGCTAATCAAATCTCAAAATTAAGATTTGACGAGTTGGAATTTGAATTTGAATGGGCTAATTTTGGGAGAGATTTTAAGAGGTTTTGGCCTATAAAAAGCTTTCGGATTCCGGTTTGCGAGGGGACACAAAAAAACACAGCTAGAGAGCCAAAAAAAAAAAAACCACATACGTAAAAAATATACTAAAAACCAAATTGGAAATTGCAAAACATGCCCTAACCCAAAATCTAAACCCATTAACCCGTTTACACAATCGAACATTTTGTGGCTCCAATAATCGTTTTTCAATCGGCTTTAACCCTCTTAAACACACCCACGTGTTGACCATCACTAGATCAACTGATCCATACTAATTAGAGAAAAAACCAATCATAGAGGATAGAGAAGTCGAAGATTAAACCACCATGACCCAACCCGTAAAAAGATCCAATCATATCTCTAATTTTCGGTCAAATCTCCAAACTCTACTTCGACGGATCTAGTCGGCCAACCCCTTAAACATTTCTCCTCCGAAATCACGAGCCCAAAGTCGTCAAAAACGATCTAATTGAACGTTATCTATTTCGGACCCGTTTTGAGAAACCCAAAAGAATTAGCCAATTTAGATGGAATTGGCCATTCTAATCACCATATAAAGCCTCTTCTCGAACTTATGAGTCAACCGGTGTGCTTGGAATCACTAAAGGAGGTCGGATTCATCGCCGATGAAGAAAGAAGATCCGATCGAATCTTTGGAGGCTTCGATCTCCCGCTTCCGACATCTTCTCCGATTGATACCATCACCATTGGACTCGTAGCGATCTAATCTATAAGGCGGGGTGGTCCAAGCATTGAAACGATCACCGAAAGACAAACGATCACTTGACGAGTGAATCTTGGCATTCTAAGGGCATTTTTGTAATTTTTTAGTATAGTTGAATTTTGGACTTGTTTGGTTTGTTATTTTTTTATTTTATGTGTTTTGTAATAGTTTTTAGTCTTATGTATGTTAGAAAACTTAGAGATACTTAGGTGTGAAATTTATTTTAATATATGATTTTTGATATGATTAAAATATTGGATCAATGAGTCTCTTATTTATTATGGATGGACAATGATTTCAATATATTTAATTTCTTGAAAAAAAATTCAAAATTTTCGATAAAGTCTCCTATCTAATAGGGATTGACATCACCCAAAAATCTAATAATCAAGATGTCTTCCGACACACCGGTTTTGTCAAGGCTTAAAATGGATTCGATGTTTGAATCGACGTGTCGCCCAATGGAGGGGACCGATGATCATTTCAATACGATGGCATGCCCAACAACTAAAACATTTAATTCGAATTTAAAAATTAGAGTGTAAAAAAAATCAAAAAATAATTTGATATAAATAAAACATTTTAGGAGATAAATTTAAGGTTAAACTATACATGGTACCTTTCTTCAAAAAGGGTACTTTTGGGTAAATAAATCTTTTCCCAAAAACATAACCAACTCCTTACCATAGAATCTCCGAACTAGTGCTACTTTTAGGTTCCTAGTTCCTTAATACTAGGTGGCAACTCCAAACTTATAAATAAGTTTGTAAATAGAAATACTTAGATTTTGTTTGAGAGCTCGTCCGACGTCGGGTAGCAATAGAATGGCGACTCCACCGAGGACTAAAGTTAGGCCATAGGTTTAGTTTTTAATTTATCTTCTATATTTATTTTTATCATTTTATTTTTTGAATTCATTTATTGTTTTGTATATATTTAAAATTTTGTAAGTTATTTTCTCGTTACATATTTAATTTTGAACTGGGTTGTATACTTTTCTTTGAATTGTTGCACACACTACAAAGGAAACCTATAAAAGCTCCGGACCCATGCTAAACCCCGATAGGTCTTAGATAGAGGGATTTGGAGGCAAGTATGATGAAAGTCTTCCGATGCTCTTCCGGACTCTCATTTAAACCGAAACTCACCCTATACATAGGAAATGATGGAATAACCTTCCCTTACCTCTTAGTGTATAAGGTTAAAGGCTCGGATTACCCTACTAGTAATTTAGACAATTCAAAAACTTGAATGAACTTCGGGACTAGATGAGCTTTGCCTAAACCATAGAAAAGCTAGATCATGTCCACTAGGGTTGATGATTAAGACATGAATTATTTTCGAATGACATCCGTTCTAACCTTTGACTTTTGTAGGCTATCAAACAAAGAAAGGTATCTAACCCGATTCAAATCATACATGTATATATTGTACATATATTTCTTGAGTTTTTTTTATAGGATTTTGAAACACGGGTTGCCCGCCAAGGCTCAATTCCCTTCACGCATCCATAACGCTAAATTTAGGGCTCGTCAAATAGAGAATGAAGGGCGAGCTCGACGAGAAC
Organism: Dovyalis caffra; assembly: GCA_963924115.1. Taxonomy (NCBI): domain Eukaryota; kingdom Viridiplantae; phylum Streptophyta; class Magnoliopsida; order Malpighiales; family Salicaceae; genus Dovyalis; species Dovyalis caffra. The sequence goes on from CAWUPB010001184.1 coordinate 6,444,690, forward strand.
CAATTAGTCGGCAAGATATTGACTCGCCGAAAGAAGATGTTGCTCAATTGACGAGTCCTGTTAGAACAAACGAGTAAGTAGGAAAGGTAGTTCAAATCAAGGATGGGCACCACTCGAAATTCCATATGATGTTCCATCGCCTAATCAACCTAGGCCTTCCAACCAAGTGACTTTCCTTGTTGAAGGCTCACATCCTGCTAAAGCATTTGCCTATCCCATGGACCCACGAGTCTAGCAAATGCCACCTATACCCTTTATAAATCATACAAAAGAAGAAGTTCATGGTTATAGGACAACCGAAGGTCCAAGTATGAACGGAATCATGGCATTAGAAGAACGCCTAAGAGCAGTAGAGGAGGAGGATACATACGATCCAATTAGTGGCCTTCAAAATATGTTTGGTGCCTAATATGGTAATCTCAAGAAAGTTTAAAGTCTCATATTTTTCTAAATATACCGGAATCCAATGTCCTATGACCCATTTGAGGGTACATTATAACAAGATGACGAAGTTATTCACGATGAAAAACTACTCATATATTTCTTTTATGAAAGCATGGGCGGATCGACATTGAGTTGGTATATAAGGTTGGAGGGGTCGAAGATCGGAGGATGGAAAGATCTAGGTAATGCTTTTCTTAAAAAATACAAGTTCAACATGGAGGTGGCTCCAAAACGTTCGGATCTCTAAGGTATGAAAAAAAAGCTAAAGAGACCGTTAAGGAGTATGCGTAAAGGTGGCATGAAGTAGTGACTCAAATCCATCCGCTATTACCAAAATATTTGCTCATCTCGATATTTTTGAATACTTTCAAAGCACCTTACTTTGAGTATTTAATTGGTATTTTTTTAACCAATTCTATTGACATTGTTATCATAGCTGAAAGGGTAGAGTAAGCGATTAAAGCTGAAAAGATTTTTGATAGTTACGAAAAGACAAAAGATGACGATAACATGAGAATAGATGGAGAGATATATCGAGGTTGAGACTAGCTATTATCCATCCAAAAATCAAGAGATTAATAAAAGAAAGTATAAAAACCATGGCAACTCCGAGTAATCCACAAAGACTTTCATTCACCCACTACACCCTAACCCAATAAATACCATGAACCAAACATACCTTTCAAATCAATCGAACCTATCCTACATACCTCACCAAACTTACCAAGTAAATCAATTTTCTTAAGCTACTACGCATTTCTAAAATTCACCAACCGACAACCAAGACTACAAAAAAGAATTCGAATAACTACCACCCATACCTATCTCATTGAGAGAAATGGTTGAACACCTAGCGAGTACTAGGATGTTTACCCCAATTCTCGCCAAACCAAAGCTCCCTCCTTATCCCGTATGGTACCAATAACATAAAAGTTACGAATATCACTCTTGTGCTCGCTAGGCATAATATCGATAATTGTCCCGCTTTCAAAAAGAGGCTTTTAGCTTTGATTAAGAACGGGCGGATCAGCCTTGATAGTTTTTCAAATACTTTTGATATGAGCATGGATCAACCGCCAAGCCATACGAGTCGCCAACGCATGGAACGAAGAGGTGTGAGCCCGAAAGATAGGGTGATGATGCATGCTCATTGATCTGTAAATGTCGTCTTTTAATTTTGTCAAATTTTGAAAACTATTTTTTGAATGTTTTGGTTAAACATGAATTAAGAAGTATATTTGAATGAAAAAACACTTACGTTTTCTTTTATAATTTGATATTATTTGATTTGAAATCAAGAGATGTTTATTTGAAAGTATTATTTGGCATTAGCATCTTCCTCCATTAAGGAAACATAATGACAAATTCATTCAAAAAAACTTTTACAAAAATTGATCAAATTTCAAAACATGACGGATATATACTAGAGGTAATTTCTTCAATTCATGAAAGCCAATGATATGTCCTTCTAATAACCTTTCCGAGCAGAAAGCAATGGGGGTAATCCTTCATTTTGTAAAGAAAAAGAAAAAGAAATTCTTTATCCTTTCCCAAACTGAATATTTAAAGGAAAAGTTTTGCCTAAGAAAACATAATAAAGCCTAAAGGAAAGACTTAATGATTGATTCCTTAAATAATAATGAACAATATATCTTTTAGTCATAATAACATTCATCATTTCTCCTTTATAAGGTTCTATAAATTAATCATGATCGTTCAAAAGAGATTAGTGTCTAACGTAATAGGTGAATCAGTTGTTGGAGATGAGGAAAATCCTTCTTTCATATATGTCATAAAAAAATTTCCTTTGTCATCCCACTTTGAGTCCGATGATTTTCTTCATGATAACTCGGACTAGGATCACCCTTCATACTAGAGGCAAAATGTATAGTCCATTAATGGTCAATGAAACTCTCAAAAATTTCTATAAAAAAAAAATCTCATCAATTATCGTAAGAGCAATAAGAAAAAAAGGGGGAAGACAAAAAAAATTCTCGAACACAAAAACTATAAGTCAAGATGGGAGTCAAAATTCAAACAAATAAAGAGAGTTAAAGCTAAACAAAAAAGTCAACAATCAAAATGACAAAGTCCCCGTGACAAGCCTTAAAAAATTTCATTCCCGGACACCAAGATGACTTATCGACCCAACAACTAAAGTAATAAAGTTCGGACGACATTGCCTAAAGAGATTTTTATGGACAATAAAGTGATCCTATGTCATGAAACCCTTAGAATATCCGTTGAGCCTCTATATCCTTTTCATCATAAACCTAGTGCCATAGCCTCCATTACGTGCTTTTACAAGTTCTTTCGATCAAAGGCAGCTTGCTTAGGTTGTTAGATTCTAATCTAAAAAAAAACACAAACCAAAAAATGGTGATTGAGAAAAAAAATGATCATTTGGTATGTTGTTTGTCATTTCGTATGACATCGAATCATCAGTCTTCATCAACAAACTTGGGGGTAAAATAAACAGAATCAAGATATTCTAAGGCAAAATTATCCTTCAAAATCAATGTTCAAAATACTTTCTCGCTTACACTTTTCTTTCCTTTTACCTAAAATGGACTTATCATTTGACCAAGTACCTTCAAACACATCAAAAGTCAACTTCCCTATAAACTTTGCATAAGCTAAATGCCTTTTTGCTTCCTTCGCCCGACTTTCATGAAAAATTACATCATAGCATTTAAATGTCATATTTTGACTTTTGATCATTAAACTTAAACATCTTCATGAATGAAAGTACTTTTATCAAAATATCTCTACATTCCGTTCAAATAATCTTAATTGTTTTAAGAAAATCATTCAAGTATACAATTCGATCCATGAAAATCAAATGTCTATTCAATAATATTTCTCAAAAGTTGGCAAAAAATTGAAAACCAATTCGTAAATTGTGATGTAAGCATTAAAACACAAGTATTTAAATATCAGCAGTGATTATGCCAAGAGAACAATAAATGTTTGACCTTGACTTAAGGGACATCTCGAGGCCCAACTTGAATGGTAATTCATTAACTTGAGAACACTTAGGGGTAAGACCAAGAGTCTAGGGTAACACCAAGAGTCTAGCAACTCTAATTGGGTTCAATAACTTATCGGACAATAGCATCACTATGTTATGCTAACTCGGAGGAACAAAGGTCTAAACAATAAGCTTTTATGCTCAAATCAAAGCAATCAAAGCCATTAAGCTAGGGAAAATAGTAGTCCTAAGGGAGGAAAATAACTCGATCAAAGTTTGGCAAGCGATAAAAGCAATTGGGTATGGTTTCGCTAGGGTGGATCATAACATGTGGTAGGTTATCACCTTTAAAATTCGACAAAAACTAATCGGTTAGAGAAAAAAAGAAAGAAAAGAGAAAAGACTCAAGTTCACCATGAATAGTGATCCAAGCCTTGGGGGAAAGAAAATTTCAACAATAATCCGAGATACAATCCGGTAAATATTTCCAAAATGAGGCGCCAATGGGGGAGTTGAATACCAACAAGGTGAGGCGACTTATGTTTCTTTTAAGTAAGAAACTAACTATTATTATCAATTTTATTGATATATTTTAGAAACATTGAAAGACGAAAACATCATTCAAGAGACTTACGTTTCTCATGTATTCTTTTAGGCGGGATTGCCTCATAGTAGAAAATTTACTCGGGTAGAATCGTCTCTCAATAAACCATTATTTCGGGCATGGTCGTCTTATAATAGACCATTTCATCGAGTAAGATCACCTAATAGTATATCATTTATTTAGGCGGGATCGCCTCATAGTAAATCATTTACTTAGGTAGGGTCACCTTACAATAGACCATTAACTTAGGTATGGTCGTCTAATAATAGACCATTTCCTAAGGTAGGATCGCCTAATAATAGATCATTTATTTAGACGAGTTTGCCTCATAATAGACCATTTACTTAGGCGGTGGTCGCCTTATAATAGACTATTTTCTCAAGAAAGATTGCCTAATAATAGATCATTTACTTAGGCAAGGTCGCCCTATAATAAATCATTCTTTTAGGTAGGATCGCCTAAAAATAAACCATTCACTTAGGTAAGGTCACCTTACAATAGATCATTCATTCCGACAAGATCGTCATACAATAGATCATTCACTTAGGCAGGATCACCTAATAATAGATCATTCGTTTAGGTAGGCTCACCTCACAATAAACCATTCGCTTAGGCGGGGTCGCCTCATAATAGGCCATTTTCTTAGGCAGGGTCACCTAATAATAGATCATTTATTTAGGTAGGGTCACCTCATAATAGACCATTCTTTTAGGCGAGATTCACCTCATAATAGACTATTACGTATTTAGTTTTTTATGATAGGTTGCCTTTGACAATAAGGCCACACATTACATGTTTAGTTTTTCGAGATAGGTCGCCTCTTGACAACAAGGTGATGTACTACATATTTACTTTTCCAAGGCGAGGCCACCTTAAACAAACATGACTATTTATCGCATACTTAATTTTTCATGTAATGTGCACTTAATTTTTCATGTATTGCACATTTATTTTTCTTGTAAAAAGAAATAAAAAAAAGGAGGAATTTCTTTGCAAGCTCACTAAACAAATCTATGTTGAAGTTCACACTTCCGCTAAGATTTGCATCGTAAGCATTATAAAAAGGGGACAATTGTCATAACCCAATTTTGGGTTCCTTGAAAAATAAAAATATAAAATATATATAAAAAAATTGAATCTCCCTAAAATCATTAGAAGATCTATCAAAATCTTTCACTAATCGTTTTTTTGAATTTTGAATCTCCTAATTTTTAGTTAATCAAATCTCAAAATTAAGATTTGACAGCTTGGAATTTGAATTTGATTAGGCTGATTTTGAGAGAGATTTTAGGAGATTTCGACCTATAAAAAGCTTTCGGATTCCGGTTTGGGGAGGGACATAAAAAAACGTAGTTAGAGAGCCAAGAAAAAAACCACATACGTAAAAAATATGCCGAAAACCAAATTTGGAATCGCTAAACATGCCCTAACCCAAAATCCAAACACATTAACCTATTTACCCAACCAAAGGTTTTCGTGCCTCCTTTGATAATTTTTCGATCAGTTTTAACCTCGATAAACACACCCACGTATAGCCCATTACTAGATCGATCAATCCATATCGATTAAAGAGAGAACCAATCACGGAGGAGAGAGAAATCAAAGATTAATCCACCACGGACCTCACTCGTAAAAAGATCCGATTGTATCTCCGATTTTCGATCGAATCTCCAAGCTCCACTTCAACGGATTTGGTCGGCCAGCCCCCTTGAATATTTCTCCTCTAAAATCATAGCCTAAAGTCACCGAAAAACGCTCTAATTGAACGTGACTTGTTTCAAATCTGTTTTGAGAAACCCAAAAAGAATTAGCCAATCTAGATGGAATTGGCCATCCTAACCACCACATAAAGCCTCTTATCGACCTCACAAGTCAACCGATGTGCTTGGAATCACTAAAGGAGGCCGGATTCATCACCGATGAAGAAAGAAGATCTAGTCGAATCTTTAGAGACTCCAATCTCCCTCCTCTAGCATCGTCTCCGGTTGATACCATCACCGTTGGACTCGCAGCGATCCGATCTTTAAGGTAGGACGATCCACGTGTCAAAATTATCATCGGAGGAAAAATGGTCACTTGGCGGTTACTCTTGGCATTCCGGGGGTATTTTTATAATTTTTTAGTATAGGTGAATTTTGGACTCTTTGGTTTTTTTTATTTTATGTGTTTTGTAATATTTTTTAGTCTTATGTATGTTAGAAAACCTAGAGATACTTAGGTATGAAATTTATTTTAATATGTGATTTTTGATATGATTAAAATATTGGATCAACAAGTCTCCTATTTATTAAGGACGGACGATGATTTCAATATATTTAATTTCTCAAAAAAAATTCAAAATTTTCGACGAAATCTCATATCCGATGTCTTTTGACACACCGGTTATATCAAGGCTTAAAGTAAATCGATGTTTGAATCGACATGTCGCCCAATGGAGGAAACCGACGATCATTTCAATACGATGCTATGCCCAACAACTAAAAAAATTAATTCGGCTTTAAAAATTAGAGTGTAAAAAAATCAAAAAATAATTTGATATAAATAAAATATTTTAGGTGATAAATTTAAGGTTAAACTATACATAGTACCTTTCATTGGAAATGACACTTTTGGGTGAATAAATCTCTTCTCAAGAGTGTAACCAACTCCTTACCATAGAATCTCCGAACTATTGCTACTTTTAGGTTCTTAGTTCCTTAATACTAGGTGGTAACTCCAAACTTGTAAATAACTCTATAAATAGAAATACTTAGATATTTTTTGGAATTCTCATCCGACGTCGGGTAACGATAGTTGTTTTCGAACCTCCCTCTAGTGTGTGAAACCTATACCTATTGATAATAAACTCGAGCATGACCTAACGAGTAAGAAAAAAGGCCTTGTGAAAGATCTTGTAGGAATTGGTCTGTCTTGAAAATTGCTTATGCGTATTGACTAAATCAAAAGACAATCTTAGTTTCAAGTAGAGCATTAACCCCATTCTCAAGCATGAAGGGATTTTTTTGTCACACATCAATAATGAATCCACTAACAAGGAATAATAACATATGAGAGTTAATATGTCTATTATAATTGCTAATATTATGATAGGTAAGTAAATATGCATAATTTTGATATGGAAGTTTGAGAAACTTACTCAATATAAGGTTTTACTTTTTTTACAGTTCAATAATATATATTTATAGGTTGTTTTATACTCGTCTCCTGTCGACATCCATCTTATGTGTTGACTAATTGGTCGACCATGTCGTTTGAATACGGATAGCATCCATTCAATGTGGTCGCTCTCTTCTCCACTACACTTAATATTATGTTGTACTTTTCGATACCTAGTATTCATATGAGGCTTGAAATAGTGCTAACAAAATAAAGAAGTTTCTTTGATCAAATATACATTATATATTGACCCTTCCACTTTAGCCTTATTCTTGATATTGTTTTTTAGCTTACGAAGGTACCTATAATATAAATTAATTTAACATTATATACTTGCGGGTTCATTTAATTTAACATTGAAATTTAATGTCATTACCTTTCAAAAAGATATATTTATCGATATTGCACAAGTCCCATAATATATGCCTTTTATGCTAAGTGGATGAAAGGATGTTTCATGGAGTTAAAAAAAAACTAGGAGAAAATATATGCTCTGGTTTGCACAAAATCATGGATATCTCATCATGAAGCGACAACATATTTTCTTTCTTTATCACGAGTAGAAGTTAACCGCTTAAAGAACAAACTCAACTCGATAAGTGTTTGCCAAACATTTTCGGACAAAAGCTCTTGAAATGCTATAGGAACTAATCTCTCGTATAAAGACGTGGCGATCATAATGGTAGTGCTTTCGCGAGCACCCAAATTAACTCCTAAACTCATGTAAAAACAAATAAATGCAGCTAGGGAGAGTAGGGATCGATCCCATGAGGAACTTGATCCGTTAGTCGTTACGGATGTCTAAAACAACAAGTAAATAAGGGGTTTTGTTATGAAGGATTTCAACTCTAAAATTTAAAAATAGAAATATAAACTTTAACAATTTAATTAAACAAAATTAACGATCCGAAACAAACCTTGGTCCGGATACATCCTCTTTTGGAATTCAAGATTTATCATCGATGTACTAAAAGCATAAGTTAATCATTCAAATATCCGTTGGGATATTTAAACCAATCTTTCCTTATGTCTAGCTAATTGAAAACATGTATTCCAATTAACCCTTATTATTTAACAACCCTAGATACGATCATAAGATTTAATTAAACAATAGCCTTAGGTATTAGAAAGATTAACAAAGCAAGTCAACATAACACTTGTAGTTATATTTAATCAAGTTGAACAATCTCCTTAAAAGTTGTGAGTTCCCGACACGACAAACAATATACTTTTAGTTGCTATCGAGTCAAAGTGATTGAACAATTACGGATCCAATATTTAATATAGATTAAGATCGTCTCGACTCTATAAACTAACCGTGCATTTTAGCAAATAAACCAAGCAATCATATAAATAAGTGTAGAAGAGAGTTCAATACTTGAATGAATTAAAATTGAATTAATATTAAAAATAAGCACCTCAAAAATCATTTCCTTCCAAAAGATTCTCGCTCCTTCACCAAGGAAAGGTAGTTTAGCTACTCCTAAACATGGTGGGCAAAATATTCGCAGAAAAAGAAAAGAATAATTCTATTTAGGGTTACAAAATTCAGAGTGGGCTATATCATCGGTCTCCTATTCTATTTATAGGCTCTTTATCTCTCTCCAATATGCCAAAAAGATATGATTCGATCTCCTTTTCCTTAAAGATAGTGGTCGCCTTAACCGAAAGATCGTAGAAAATCTGTTTCCTAATTGAACTCCGTTGTCGGGATCGGGTTTCGCGTGCCCACGTAGTTTTATGTGCCCACACATTCCGACGTACCCATGCTATATTTGCAAAGCGAGCTTCAAAACAGACTTTCTTAACCACATTTGTTTCCACTTCAGTAATTTATCACCTGCGATAAAAAGACATCATACTTCACTTTGGGACAATATCGAACCATAAAATATGATTAAATGAGATGTCCAAACATATGAAATTACTCTGCTATCAAATCCCTCACACTTAGATCATGTTTGTCCTAAAGTATGCCATTTTCAAAAAATATAGAAGTATATCACAATCGGTTCTCCCTTAATACATTCAAGATCACACATGTCATGGATGTAGTTTCGATCAAGATTTCAGCAACACAACACAACACAAATCTAATTTCACAATAGAATATGCATGCTAGATCAACTCAATAATTTCATTCTAAAGTAAGCATAGCAATTCAACAAATTCTCTCACAGTTATCCCTCAATTCACTCAAGTGTTTATTCGATAAAGTGTTTCGCTCAATTTCCATCTACTCAAGTATTCTACCATAGGCCTACAAATACACCAAATCTCAACTACTTGCGACATTTACATGCATAAATCAAAAGGACTTTTCAAAGGTTGTAACGAGGTCGAAGGTTAAGGCATGAAGTAAGGTTATGTAGGTTAAGAAATCACAAACATTAGCAAGACAGTTTGACTATTACTCATGAAATAGAGTTGTAAAAATAACACTTTTCAAGCATTGATTTATCTTTATGGGAATCCTTCCTTTAGTGTGAAAAACTACCGCCTCCTATCTTCTTCTTCTTCTTTTTCTTCTTCTTCTTTCTTTCTTTTTTTTTTTTTTTGAATGAATTAAATATGAGATAGGAGGTTCGGAATTAATTTTTGGCGATAGCTAAAAGAATACAAATAATTTCAAAAATTCCCAAGTATGAGATTACTTCAAAAGTGTTCTTTTGATATTGTAGTCGACTAAAAGAAAGAATCTTGCTAACATTTATGATTCGGTGAGAAAATTATATTTGGTCGGGAGTTTGTAATGTGGGAAACGGAACAAAAAAAAAGTTTATCGAGCTCAAGGAGTTTACAAAGGACATAAGCGAGTGGTAGGCTTTTAAGTTAAAACTAGCTCAAAAAATAAGGCCTTTATCAATTTTTATGTAAGTACACGTCAATGTAATCTCAAAATGGTTCACGACAAGTTCTAGAGATATACTTAAGTAGAGGAGCATCACACAACAAAAAAAAAAAAGAATTGACATGTATTTAGTCAATCTTAAGGCTCAAAACTCACAAGGTTGTAGAACCCATTGAATTGCATACTTTTCTTTAGGTGAAACTATCATAATTGATCAAGAAGGTACATTTAAGTTAATTCAACCATGCCGCCCATGTTGCTTTATGCTTGACTATTTCTTTATCCATGATATGCATTGTCTCAAATTTTTAAAAGCAACCGAGAATGGCAATGATTCAAACTTTCAAATCGGTGTATAGTGGCAGAGTTGCAATGGACCAATCATGACTTTAAGTGAGGGAAAACAAAAGCAGATTGTCACAAGGCAGCAATAATTCATAAGTTGAAATGAAAACAGGACATCACAAGCAATCAAAGCATATATAATCCCATCCCTCCCCCACACGTAAATAACACATTGTCCTCAATATGGGAGAGTACCAATCCAACAATATCGTAGAGCAAAATATATTGAGGTGCAAATGAATAAAGCTAAAGAACTAAACTAAAGAAAAGAAAAGGTAAAAAGGGTTGAGAAAACTTCTCCAAGTGGTGGTGAGTGTTGAGCACTAAGGAGTAGGTTAATAGGGTGGGGTAAATCCTTGGGACTCGAAAAAGGCTAGTAAATTATTCTCGACACATCGCAAGCGACGGTCAAGTGCCGCTACTAGGTCTTCTATCACGAAAGGCCGTGAAGGTCCCGCTTCGTCTTGTGAGGGTTTGCTAGAACGTGGGTGAGATGCATGAGTTCGAGGACCAAGGCCCCGTCCGTTGGTACATTGAACGAGTAAAATAGTAGGTCCTGCAGGTGCAAAAGAGTAGTTTTGAGGTTCGAGTTGCACTAAGAGTCCCATCCCGTTTAAACAAGGAAGATCAAGTGGTTCCACCGCATAAGCAACATGTAAATTATGGTCTTGTAAATCTAAGACACGTAAGTTAATAGTTAGTTGGGTGATATACGAGCCTAAAATCAAAGGTTTTACGAATTGCATATAACGAACACATCCGATAGAGGATCCAATAACCCAATTGACCCTTTCACCCCTAGAAACACACCATAATAAGAAAAATTCCTTACGAGATAATGTGCTAGCAAGCATCCTCGCTGACTCGAAAAGTTAAAGGCCAAAAATATATGCAAAAGTCTCATAATGGGGCATTTTAGGTAAGAACCTTTGGCATGGCTTGGTCTATAAGGTTCGGTACCCATGGCCCATTATGGCCAAAGGATAGCAGGAATGAAATAAATCGAATAGTTATACAGAGATTCAACAAACCTAGAGGTCCGTGATTAGGTTGAGGTAATCAATTATAGGGCCACGTTGAATTCAGCTATTGATAAAGAAAAATCTTAGCCCATCAATTGAAAATTTACCATACCAAGTAAGATATACATCATAAGTTTCAAGGTTCTTAAATCCGAAAGTTGTATAAAATTCTCTAGTTAACTCAACAAAGACGAGGCGAGTTAATATTAGTGTAAGACTCGTCATCCCATATCATTAATGAATTTTTCAAACTCCTTAACAACATTCAATTGAATCAACGTCGAACGATGAATATACTTACAAGGTGTAATTTTTCTAATTACAAATTGTCGCATACCATTGCTTGTGTTCCTCGATGAAAAATGTAACAAAACCTCCCATTTGAATTTGAATACTCTATGGTAATGTTGCAAGGGGTGCTTGTTGAGAGAGGAACTAGAGTTACGGGAGTAGTGTGATTCTTCGACGTTCGATGAAGATACCGAATCCGATGGTGGTGGTGGCGGTCCCATTATGGAATTGGAAGCTTCTCCGTCATGGCTTGATGGAGGACGAGGTAGGGGAGATCGAACCTCCATCGAGGCGAATTTCTTCCCCTTCTTGCTCGAGCACAAGTTTGCATTGTAAGATTTTGGGATGGCGACAACGTTAGGGTTTAGGATCTCTAAAATGCGTTGGGTTTTATGGGGAAAACGAAATGAGGGGTTTGGGTAAGAGAAAACCCGGGTTTTACGGGAGAAATGTTTGAGGTAGGTTTGGGGTAGTGGGTAAACTCAGCAATGGGAGAAAATAGAGGTGGTTGGTCGACGATTTTTTTGGTGATGGTGGCGACGGGTTTTGGAGAGAATTGGGGAAATGGAACACTTTGTTCTTTTTAAAAGAAAGAAAATAGGATTGAAGGATATGGTGTATGAATTACAAATTAGGGAACGCATATGAAGTGTGCCGTTTCACTTACTCAACAAAAAAAGGCCCTAATTTTACCATTCTACCCTCCAATAGCTTATTGTTTCAAATTTGAACTAAGATGCCCTTAAGGTCATTTCCCACCATTTTTTTTATAATTCTCCATTTTTGCTCCCGAACTAAAACAAAAATATAGCCTCGCAAAACCTCAAGGATGGGTGAAGGAGACGAATTTAACGAGAAAATCAAAAACATAAAAAAAAATTGACTCTACCACGTGGGCACGCAAAGTTGTGTGGCCATGTTTATTCCTAAAAATGAAAATGACGAGTAAATGCAAATAACTTCAAAATAAATGGATAGATACGTGGGGTGACTCCCGAGTGAGTGTTAAGTTTAACTTCGGAAGCTCGACGTAAATGATGTTTATGGGTCTCCATAAACGGGTTCGTGTAGGTTCAACTCATTTTTCCCTTCGATCGGTAAATTCTCTTGATATGGTTTAAGTCTATGACCATTTACCTTAAAAGTTTTAGATGTGGCTAAACTCCGAATTACCATAGCCCCATATGGTGCAACGTGTGTGACAACAAAAGGGCCTAACCAACGTGACCTTAACTTTCCCGGAAACATTTCCAACTTTGAATGATAGAGGAGGACCCTCCGACCAACCGATAATTCCTTCCGCGATATCATTTTATCATGGAAAGCCTTAGTTTTCTCCTTATAAATCCCGGAGTTCTCGTAGGCTTCATTTCGAATTTTTTTCAATTCTTAGAGTTGTAACTTCCTATGGTGGCTATTTTCCTTCCAAGTTCATGTTACATTGTTTGATAGCCTAATAAGCCTTATGTTCAAGTTCAACTGGAAGGTGACATGACTTACCATATACTAACCTATACGGGGACATTCCAATGGTCTGTTTTATAGGTCGTTCTATAAGCCCATAATGCATCTTCCAACCGAAGACTCCAATCCTTACGGGTTGGACCTACTAAATTTTCAAGAATGGATTTGATTTCTCGGTTAGACACTTTGACTTGGCCATTGGATGGGGGTGGTACGCGATGCCGACTCGGTGAGTTACACCATATCTCTTTAGCAAGGCTCCAACTTGTCTTGTTGCGAAGTGGGTGCCTCTATCGCTGATTATAGCTAGGTATTCCAAATCTACGGAATATGTTAGATTTAATGAAATCTATAATAACTTTAGAATCATCGATTCCGGTTGCCTTTGCTTTCATCCACTTGGAGACATAATCCACGACCAACGGAATATAGATAAAATCGAAAGATACGGAAATAGGCCCATAAAGTCAATGCCCCAAACATAAAAAATTTCACGGAACAAGATAGGGGTTTGAGGCATCTCATGTCTTTGTGAGATGTTACTCGTCTTTGGACATCTCTCACAAGACTTGTAGAATGAATAAGCATCCTTGAACAAGTTGGGCCAATAGAATCCACTTTCCAATACCTTTCTTGCTATTCTATTTGCTTCGAAATGTCCTCCACATACATGGGAGTGACAAAAAGTGAGGATGGAGGATATTTACGTTTCGGGGACACATCTCCCGATCACTTGGTCCGCACAATGCTTTCATAGATATGAATCTTCCCATACATATTGTTTAGCTTCACTTTTAAGCTTATCCCGCCTAGCCTTAGAAAAATCTAATAGTAAAATGTTAAATGCTAAATAATTCACAAGGTTGGCATACCATGGCAATTGCCCACCGATAAAGAATAATTTTTCATTTGGGAATTCTCCTCTCATATTTTCTTCCAATTTCACATGAACCAAACGACTCGAGTGGTCTACAATAGAGTTTTCCGCACCACTTTCATCCTTGATTTCTAAGTCAAATTCGCCGACGAGTAGGATCCATCGCATAAGCCTTGGTTTTGCATCCTTCTTCATCATCAAATAACGAATGGTAGCATGATCGAATACACTACTACCTTGGTACCCGGAAGGTAAGATTGAAACTTTTCCAAGGCGAAAACAACTCGCCGAGAATTCCTTTTCGTAGTGAAGTAGTTCTTCCGAGCCTCGTTTAGAGTCATATATGCATAGTAAATCACATGGCGAGTTTTGCCTATCCTTTGGCCTAAAACGGCCCCCAATGCACTATCACTAACATCACACATCAACTCAAAGGGAAGACTCCAATTTGGCGACTGGATGATGGGAGCCGAAATCGGCATCCGTTTCAACTTGTCAAAGGCTATTTTGTAATCTATATCAAAATTTAAATCCACATCCTTTTACAGCGACTTGCACAATGGTTGTGCTATCTTTGAGAAGTCTTTTATGAATCGCATATAGAAACTCGCATGACCAAGGAAAGAGCAAACTTCCCACACACTAGTGGGGTAAGGTAAGGACTCAATAACATCAATTTTTGCTTTGTCCACCTCTATCTCTCTAACCGAAACAATATGTCCTAACACAATTCCTTTTTCCACCATAAAATGGCACTTTTCAAAGTTCGGAACAAGATTTGTATCAATGCATCTTTGCGGAACCAAAGTTAGATTATGCAAACATTTATCAAATGAGTCTCCATAAATAGTAAAATTATCCATGAAGATTTTTATAATGTGCTCTACATAATCCGATAATATGCTTACCATACATCGTTGAAAAGTAACGGGCACATTGCATGCTCCAAATGGCATCCTTCTATATGCAAAGGTACCAAAGGGGTATGTAAATATGGTTTTCTCTTGGTTTTCTAGGGCTATAACAATCTGAAAATAGCCACTTATAACCATCAAGAAAGTAGTAATAAGCACGACCAACTAGTCTTTCAATCATTTGATCGATGAATGGTAAGGGAATCTATGCATACTCTCCACTCTCCATCCATTTTGAACTCTAATGGGGACCAAGTCTCCACTCTAATTCTCTACCACAGTTATCCCCATCTTTTTAAGAACAACATGGATTAGACTAACCCATTGGCTATCCGAAATTGGATATATGACTCCTTCTGAAGTAAATTCGAATTTCTTTCTTTACCACCTCCATCATAGGTGGATTCAATCTCCTCTGTGGTCGTCGAATTGGCTTAACTCCTTTTTCAAGTAGTATTCGGTGCATGCGAGGTGGAGGGACTAATTCCTTTGATGTCGGTAATACACCATCCTATTCGTTGTCTTGTGTTGTTTCGACACTCGCACAAGTCTTTCCTCTTGTTCTCGCTTAAGCTTATTGGAAATAATAGCAGGAAGTGTCTCCCCTCTCTTAGATATACATATTTGAGGTGATTGAGGAGGGGTTTCAGCTCTAAATTTGGAGCTTGCATCACGAAAGGTTTAAGTCGATCAAAGGTGCCGAAATTTCAGCATAGGACACATTTTTAGAGTCTTCCAATTCCTCATAATTGTTCATATACGCCATGGCTTCCCGCACTTCGAGCTGAATTATAGCTCAACGAGTCTCTTCCCCAAGATATTCACGATTAACAACCTCTAGCTTATCCTTGCCATCGATCTCGAAAATATCCTGTGCTAAAGAATCAATCACATCAACTGAATACACATGGCCATCAACATAAGGGTATTTCATCACATCATAAATGTTGAATCTAATGATTTCACCTTTAAATTCCATTGTTAAGGTGCCACCATATACATCAATCTTTGTTCTTGCAGTTTTAAAAAATGGCCTTCCTAATAAAATTGGTGCTAAATTGTCATTATTTTTCATGTCGGGACATAGAAATCAGCGGGGAAGATCGAGTTTTTCATTAACTTGTACAAGAACATCCTCAATCACCCCTTTGGGATGAGCAATAGACTTATCGGCTAGTTGAATGATGACATTCGTTTTCTCTAGAGGTCCAAGGTTAAGGGTGATGTAAATGGAATATGGCATTACATTTATCGATGCTTGCTAAGTCCAATATGGCTTTCTCAATGTCTACATCACCTATTGTGCATGGAATGCAAAACATACCCGGATCCTTCCATTTTTCGGGAAGATTTCTCCGTATGATAATTGACACCTGTTCACTTACCTTGATTTTCTCACCTCTTTTAAGCCTCTGTTTTCTCTTCATGGTGCATAGTTCCTTCGGGAACTTAGCATAGCGAGGAACTTGTTTGATTACATCTAGAAGTGGGATGTTGATCACGTAATTCGAAATGTCTCATACAAATCAATATTGCTCTTGAACTTGCGGTTGATAGTTAATACTGCTGGAAAGGGAGGATGGATTGTGTATTGCCTTTGGGTTAGAGACTTAGTGTTCGTCTCCTCCTTCTTTTGAGACGTCGGTTCCGTCACTTCTTCTTCTTTCTCTATATGGCATGGCAATGGTGCTGGTTGCACCTTCGTTGTTGTTCCACTTCCTTACCACTTCGTAAGACTATGGCATTTGTATTTTCTTTGGGTTCGCTATTTTTTGTGAGGGTAGCTTACCCGATGCTTATGTCTCAAGTCTATTGACAACGGTAGCTAATTGACCGACTCGATTCTCTAGAGTTTGGATACTTGTTTTTCATCTTTTGCTGAAATTTCACGGTGTTAGTGGCTAAAGTTTTAACAATATCCTCGAGAGACATACCCGAATTAGATGTTTGAGTAGGGGGTTGTTGTCTAGGTGGGTATTATTGCTTGTAAGGCTTAAAATTATTGGCGGAGTTGATTATTTAGGGCATTTCTATAGCGAAAGTTAGGATGATCCCTCCAACTCGGATTATATGTGCTTGGAAAATGGATTGTAATTACACTATAACTACCACAGGAAGCCACCTGCTGCATTTGCTTGCTCAACATTATCTTCTTGAAGAGTTAGACACATGTCGGTTAAATGTCCCATAGCCGAGCAAATTCCACGAGACCTTCGTGGTTTTGGTTTTTCCTAGAGCCAATTGACAAACAAAAGCGAGTAAAATCATCAAAATGTTTTTCAAGAGAAGAAGAGTGTACCTCATTGACTCGCCGAGTGGCAAAATTTAATCTAGTGCTTGAATTGTTGTGTGTTTGAAGCCATGTTTGCGATCGAACTCTCGCTTCCTCGGGTGTTTTGTCAACTAAAGCATCGCCACTTACGACATCAATCATACTCCTTTCGGAAGGCAAGAGTCTTTCATAGAAGTATTGGATGAGCAAGCCGATCCGTGATCTAATGGTGTGGACGGCTTGCACAAAGCTTCTTAACCCTCTCCCAATACTCATATAATGACTCTCCACCATGTTGCCTAATGCCACAAATTTCTTTCCTTATGCTTGGCTGCCCTTGATGCTAGAAAGAATTTATGCAAGAACAGACCTCTTCATCTCATGCCAAGTGGTAATACTTGCTTGGAGGTAGGTAATAGAGCCAATCTTGGACGTCATCTTTCAAGGAGAAAAGGAACGCCCTCGGCGTAATTTGCTCCTCTGTTACACCATTAGGTTTCATACCTGTGCATACCATATGGAATTTCTTCAAGTGTTTGTGGGGGTCTTCACTGTAGACCCACGAAAACTAGGCAACGGATGTATCGACCCGATTTCAACTCAAATATGGTGTTTGCAACAAAGTTAGGGAAGTTGATACGGTGAGGATGTTGATTCAAGTCCGGGGTAGCAAGTTCTCTCGGTGTTTTGTATTCGTTGCGTTCTCTATGGTTTCGACGAGTAGCTTACTCGCTCGATCCGGTTAGTATCGTCTTGCTTGCTCGGTCCGGTCGATAACTACGTGGTCACACGGATTCCGTTTTATGGCTTTTCTTAGCCTTCTTACGAGTGTGCTCAATTTCCGGATCGAATTGTAGGTCTTCGCACTTTGAGATCGTGTAACGTACATAAATAAATCGAAGTTCCTCGGAAATGGTGCCAAATTTTGGTAGTGCTGTCATGAGCACCCAAATTAACTCCTAAACTCCTATAAAAATAAATAAATGCAGCTATAGAGAGTAGGGATCGATCCCACGAGGAACTTGATTTGTTAGTCGTTACGGATGTCTAAAACAATAAGTAAATAAGGGGGTTTAGTTATGAAGGATTTCAACTCTAAAATTTAAAAATAAAAATATAAACTTCAATAATTTAATTAAACAAAATTAATGATCCGAAACAAACCTTGGTCCGGGAGACATCCTCTTTTGGAATTCGAGATTTATCATCGATGCACTAAAAGCATTAGTTAATCATTCAAATATTTGTTGGGATATGTAAACCAATCTTTCCTTATGTCTAGCTAATTGAAAGCATGTATTCCAATCAGCCCTTATTGTTTAACAACCCTAGATACGATCATAAGATTTAATTAAACAATAGCCTTAGGTATTAGAAAGATCAACAAAGCAAGTCAACATAACACATGTAGTTATATTTAATCAAGTTGAATAATCTCCCTAAAAGTTATGAGTTCCCGACACGATAAACAATATATTTTTAGTTGCTATATTGAACAATTACGAATCCAATATTTAACATAGCTTAAGATCGTTTCAGCTCTATAAACTAACTATGCATTTTAGCAAATAAACCAAAAAATCATATAAATAAGTGTAGAAGAGAGTTCAATACTTGAATGAATTAAACTTGAATTAATATTGAAAACAAGCATCTTAAAAATTGTTTCCTTCCAAAAGATTCTACTCCTTCACCAAGGAAAGGTAGTTTAGCTACTCCTAAACATGGTGGCCGAAATATTCGAGAGAAAAAGAAAAGAACAATTCTGTTTAGGGTTACAAAATTTAGAGCGGGCTGCATCACCGATCTCTTATTCTATTTATAGGCTCTTTTTCTCTCTCCAATATGCCAAAAAGATATGATTCGATCTCCTTTTCCTTAAAGATAACGACTACCTTAATTGAAAGATCACGGAAAATCTATTTCCTAATTGAACTCTACTGTCGGGATCGGGTTTCGCGTGCCCACACGGTTTATGTGCCCATGCATTCGACGTGCCCATGTTATATTCGCAAAGCGAGCTTCAAAACAGACCTTCTTAACCCCATTTGTTTCCACTTCAGTAATTTAGCACCTACGATAAAAAGACACTAATACTTCACTTTGGGATAATATCAAACCATAAAATATGATTAAATGAGATGCCCAAACATATCAAATTACTCCGGTATCACCTAACTTTTCATCCCATACGAGTTTGTCATTTCTCATATCAACATATTTAGCTATGTTAGACACATACCCCTAAAAAAACTTAAGTTGTTTCCATTTAAAAATTTTGTTTTTTTTGTTTGGAAATGGTAAAAGTAATTTTATGGTACTTTTTAGAGGCATCATCCCTTACTAATTCTAACCTATTCTAGAAAAGCTTTAAGTCTTATCTAAAGTTAGTTCTATCTTTAGTCTTACTCAGCACATTCATGATCGTGTTAAAAACATTATTGAATATATATTTTCTCAATATGCATGATATCTAAATTGTGCGAATGAGATTTATACTCTAGTAAGGCAAATCTTAGAAAATACTTTATTTCTTTCATCCACATATCTAAGAGATTTTGTTATCATGATTATTTGCACCCTTTTTTGTCGACTTCAACAACCCCTATTGTTCCACTCACCGGATCATATTGGAGGAGGCCCATATCTAACAACCTTTTTTATGGTGAATGCTTTCTTGTTTCTTCTAAACGGATGATCATGAGGAAGAAAGTTTGATGATTGCTAAACCATGAGGCCTTTCTTCCATTAGAAAGAGAAAAAACATTAAAATTTTCCATACGAGTAAGGACATGTTAATTTTTCTACAACACTCTAACTAGACGAGCATCGAATATACAAGGAAGTCACTAATAGTCTACATCATTATAGCTCTTAATATCAAACTATGTTTATGATAGACATCGTACGTCACCACCCACTTCTCATAAATGAATCAACTTAGCAAACAAAAGATACAAGAAAACGTCCAATTTATGTGTTGCATTTATTAGACTTGGCATAATCAATGTTAGGAACACATTTCTCTT
The DNA here is from genome assembly GCA_963924115.1 of Dovyalis caffra. Lineage (NCBI taxonomy): Eukaryota > Viridiplantae > Streptophyta > Magnoliopsida > Malpighiales > Salicaceae > Dovyalis > Dovyalis caffra. Next base: position 6,464,930 of record CAWUPB010001184.1, read on the forward strand.
TTATACACATCGATGGTGGGAAATTATAAGAAGTCATAATTACCCACTAAGAAGAATATTACACATCGGATTGATCGAATGGTTAAACCCATCGGTGCAAACTCTTAATATGACATTCCTTCTTTCAATTATAAAAGGAACATGAATCTTATCGAAACTCTACCATGCAATAGAGTAAGAGGGATGACGCATTACTCATGCTCGATGTGCCACATCATGTGCTCGATTGTAGTAATTGATGTATACAATTTTTATAATCGTAGGGTGAGTAGAGAGTAATATATTTTTTTATTATAATAAGTTTTCCTCCCGTTGATCCTTGATGGGGATTTCAATATCAAGGATATGTATAAAATTTGAATTTATCCGATCTACTATCTTCAACCTAATAGATATTACATCCTCTCTCATAATAATGAATCGTATCCCTTAGTAAACCCATCCTCTTAACCAACTTATTTTTTTCATAAAATTTATATGTCATACGATTATCAACATGTATCAACTCCTTTATTAGCTTATATAACTAGTCGTAACACTTTTTAAGAAAATTATATTCTGATTTTAGGTTCAATAATCGAGCAACTATTGACAATTGTGAGTGATCATCACAATCGGGTTAAATCTCTCTATAAGATGCATTTAACATATCATAAAAAGCCCGAGCATCGAGATTTAGCACCTCCTTTATGATAAATGGATCAAAGGATAGATCGATCGCATCCATCATCATTGTTTGATATGGATTTTGATATTTACTAGAACTATCTTTGCATATATGATAATTTTCAAAAAAAAAAATGACTCATAAAATCATAAGATACCATGTACGACTCAAATTCTCCACGATGTATCCAATCATAATATCCCGACACAAAACCCTTATGCCACAAATGGTATTTTACCATTTAAGCTCCATAAAATTTCGTTTTGAAACTTACTATGATTACAAGTGTCAAACCCTAATTTTTTTCTTTTAATTTAATTTTTTTACCTAATTTTTTTCTTCTTTTATTTAAATTTTTTTATTATTTACTTTAAAGTTATTTTATTTAATACATATAAACTATATATGTATATATAATTATTATTATTATTATAGGAAACTTAATATATAAAAGAAAAAATAAAATAAAATACAAAAAATAAAAAATCAATAAAACAAAAAAAAAAAAGGAAATTGAGATTGAGGGATAAATCCCTTTTATCTCTATTATAATCCCAAACCCTTGTAATGACTAAACAACCCATAAATCCCATGGACCACTCCTATAATGTCCAACAAAACCACCATAAACAATCCGCCAAGCTTCTAAACTCCTGCAATGTCCAACCAAGCCATCTTGGACCAATTCCGCAACTTGTCCTAAACAAATCCTCTACCAACCACTCGCACCGTAACCAAGCCAACCTAAATAGCCTATCAAACCTCTAAACTCTTATAACTAGTTTCTTTACCCATAAATCTCATGGACCACTCCTTCACCGCAACCAAGCCACACCAAATAACCTATCAAGCCTCTATACCCCCGTAACTAGCTTTTGCCCATAAATATCTTTGACCACTCCTACAATGTCTAAACAAACAACCTTATAAGCTCATGCAACCATGCATCACAACAGTTCATAAGTTCTTACGACAAAGCAAAACAACCCCCGACCTCAAACATCCCGTAACAATACGAAGTTAATGCTTACTTAACCCCTATAAGCTCCTATACCATCCTATGCAATCTCTTACAATAAATCCTCTGCTATAACTCTTGCAGCCCTAAAACATCCTGCAGACAAAGCAAGTCACCTTAATCAATCCCCCTAAACCATTATATAATAGTGTTTTCTATCTATTTAAATCTCTTATAAGCCACCATAAGCTACCACTCGCCACTTGTAAGATCAAATTTCCCTAAAAACACATCACGAGTCAAACACTCCTCAAGTGCCATTAGCACAATTAATAAGGAAAGGGAGCAATTTGCCGGTATAAAAAGAGAAATGAATAGGAACATTGATGAGGGCGAGTAGAGGTTTTTGAATTAAAAAAGGAAATAAAAAAAACAAAAGGATTTTTTTGAAATTGAAAAACAAAACAAAAACAATTGCATGGAGAGAATTTGAAAAAACAAAACTAAAACAAGAGAATAAATTAGAAAAAAAATCTTACCAAATTGTTTAAAGGATCAAACTAGCAACTTAATATGCTAAAAAAGTCTTAATTCATCCACTAAAATAACAATATTCCATTACCCTTTTCCATCCTCAATCTAAATTTAATCAGCACCATATCTAGGTAAGGTCATCCATTTAATTTGTACCCTTATTCATACTAATATAGCCATTGGTCAACGCCTAAAGGTTGATGGTACTAGTGTTCATCGCTGTCATCCCTAAAAAAAAAACACATCACAATCACATACAAACCTCTTCTTATTTGATAGAAAGACTCGAATCAAACTCAATCCCAAATAATTTTAGGTTGGAGCTTTTCAAACTAAGGGTTTAGGATTAGGTAGTTTAAGTTGAACGTTGGGGGCTTTCAATAAAAACAAGGGATGAGCTAAGGTTAAAATGAAGGTTGTGAGTGTTTGAAGGTCTCATTTAGGGTCTATTTAAGGATATCTCTATTTCAATTCATGTCTTCTTATCATTGAGGTTAGTTGGTTTCTCCATTAGAAAGGATTTGAGATTAGTTGCATGTCATACTTTCTATGTAATGCTTGATGATCTCGCTTGTAATTGCCTTAAAACTCTTTTAGCTTGTTGAAATTGGGCTCGGATTTCTTTGATTACTACTTCTAAGGCATATATTGTATGATCCTTAGTCTCGAGGCTTTCTTCTAGCTTTTCGTTCTTCTTTTTTAATTCTTTTATCTAGAGTTCATATTTCTATGGTAAAGCTAATGTTGGGCATTCATCTCCTAACGTAGATTCTATATTGTTTCATTCATTAAACATGATGGACCCTCAAATGGAAAAATTCAGTACCTTTTGCCTCTAAATTATTGCTATTTTAACTAACCAAGTGAAGTCTTTCCATCCACTTTTCTTACTAGGGTGATGATCCCTTTATTTCTTTAAGCAGTTTGGCCTTTCCTAGAGTTTCTAAGTGTTGAGGTCCTCATAATAGTAAACCAATCTGGTCATCCTCGGGATGAACTATTCAAATCCCAATTCTTAAAAACATGTTTGGATAGTAACTAATATAACATCTAGCTCCGATCAATGGTACCTAAGGAAAACTATAACGAGTAGGCCACTTAATATTGAAAGAAGGCATATTGTGCCCTATAGTAGAATTCTAACCTTTTCAAACCGAAGAACATTCCTACCCAAATGGTCTTGCCAAGCTCATTGAGGGAGTGATTTGCAAAATTCTTTAATTTAAAGTACAAATGTCATGGTGCTCAAAAACTTTCGAGTGGCCTTTCCGATCAAACATGACTCATAATCCATAATAATAGAAACTAGACAACACCTTATATATTCATCCCATTTTCTTATATAAAAGTTTATTGACGAGAGTGTTTCTGCTAGGATTGTAATGGTAGAAAAAAAAAATTAGTGAATTCATGAATAAAATAAAAAATCTAAATATAAAAAGTGTAACACCCCCAACCTAGAACCTAATAGGTTGAGAATATTACCGTCATTAACTTATAATTCAAAGTATAGTAAATGTAAGCTAATAAGACACTCGTGACTTATTTATAATATACCTAGGTATTATTTATGTTACGAAGGTCTAATAATGATGATTGGGTTATATTTTTTAGTTCAAAATGCTCTATTAATTTTTTTTCCATTTTATTATTTGATTTAAATTCTTTGAATTAAAATAATTGGATCTATAACTCTCAATTTTCTTAAATTCTTTTTCTATTAACTTATATACATTTATTTAGTCATAATTCATTACTCATAATTGATTAATTATTTCTTTGTATTATTTACCATTTATTTTAATTATTGTCTATTTAATTTCATTGTCTTATTATACTAGTGATGCCAACATGGAACCAATTAATTTAAAGAAAAATACATTAACTACTATGATTATACTACTATTTTACTATTGATATTTGTTAACATACAATCTTCCATTAGCATACAAAATTATTTTAATCTCAAATACTACAAAATTGGCTTATTACGTATTTACATTTATTTCTTTTTAGCTAGTTACTCATTCCATTATAGCTTTCACTATCATATAGGAAAGCACGGACATGGCTAAAACGTAAACTAATATACCCGAGTACTAGAACAGATCAAGGTGTGCACTAGATCCATCTTTCAATCATATCCAATATACATACGTCAAACGGCCCCTTCACTAGTTAGCTCAAAAATGAACATTACCATCTTTACATGTATTAGCTACACCACTAGAAAATAGGTGTGCCATAACTCGGTAAGTTAACTAATGAATGTTATGCATGTAATGAAAATGCATGTATAAATCATTTGCATGCTCGTATAAAATCCTTTTTCATGTCACTAATTTTTTTATTGATCGGTCTAAAAATCTTTTTTTATCTTTGGACATGTCCCATCATAGATACTTTAGGGTTTCCATTGTATGTCCGGCGAACTGGACCCATCCGTGGATGCACACCCTATCGAGCCTCTAAAAATGCACGTCTACACTCCGCTTGACCTTTTCCTTTAAACCATGAACCATCATAGGCATGGAAAATCTATGAAGCTCTCCTCATAAAAATCCTCAAAGTCATGAAAATCTCAATCCATAAATCTTTCTAATTGCTATTGGAAAACCATGACATAAAAAAAAACATATTTTCATAACTTTAAAACATCTTTCATAAAATTAGGCATGCGTATGCATTTTCTTGAAAATGCATAACTATTATTGCTTCATGATATGCATGCCATAAATGAGATGCATTTATGCCATGATATCGCATAATTTAACAACATAAATGCATTATCAACATTACCTTAATAAAATCATTTCAAACCATTATAAATAACTACACCAATACACAATATAAAACATCACAACTTCATAACCACCAACATTATAAATTACACATCACATACACATTTCAAACTCACCAATTTGCATTTCAAAATTCAACTACACATTAAAATACACGAATCAAATCACAAAACACTAATTTTCCTAACTTAAGTCGAATGGTGCCTTAACTTAACCTAACCATTTTCTTCCAACTTTAATACCCATTCCTTACATAATTATACTCAATTAAACCCTAACATTAATAGATAACTTAAGTAAGTATTAATTGGTTATTTATGTGTATAATTTTGAATTTGAGCCTTATTGGGCCTATACCTTAATTTAGGCGAGTCTTGGCTAGATTTCAAATTTTAATATAAGTTTTCATTCTAACTCATTTCATCACATTATCCTAAGTCCAAAATTATTAATTGAAGTATTAAGAACCAATTAAATCTAAACCCTAGTTTGCCCCATTTTAGGCCAAATACTACCTTAACCATATCCTCTTAATTTTCTTCTCAATTCATCATCAATTTTTAATACTAAGTCATTCAATTACACATTAACATTAAGGATCAATTTAATTAATATTTATAGGTTAAATTCATGTATAAAACCTAATAAGCCCTTAATGGGTCGAAATTATGCCTAAGTTAAATTAAGCAAATTTTTTCAACTTTCTTAGAATTTTTCACCTCTACTCATCAAAGTATACTTTTGAACTATCAATTAACTAACAACTCATGAATTAAGTGAAAGAATTAAAACCCTAAAATTTTGGGTTTTAGGTCGAATGTTACCCTATAAATGGAATTTTTCATTCTTAAACACCAATTCACACCTAATTAAGCCATAACCAAGCTATAAAACATCAAATTAATCTAAGAATCAAAAAGAGCTAAATCACTAATTTAGGTCAAAAGTTTACCTTTACCTAACCCTAGAAATTTTTTATTTCTAAACCTCAATTGACCTATTTCAATCCCAATTGCATGAATTTCTAACTTAATTTTATTTCTCCTAATTTTTCATCACCAAGAATTTTAATCCTAATTTTAAAAATTAGGGCTCAATATCATAATTTAAAGCATCCAAATCACAAATTAACATCAATTAAATACATTTTATGGTGTAGGTAAAGTTAACTTACTCAATTAAACTCCAAATTAACCTTGAAAGGTTGGATGATTTGAGAAATTTCGCCTCCCTCTTTTTTCACCAATTCGACCCTAAGTCAACCTTTTTCCTCTTAATAAATTTTGATCTTCTAGATTGATTTCCTTGCTTAATTAGTTGATTTAGAATGTTTAGAAGTGATTTGTTAGGTTTTTGGGTGAAAATTCCTAAGAAAATTTTGCAAGAGCTTCCTTTGTATTTAGTGATTTTTCATGCCTTTTCTTGAATTTCTTGCACTCATATTTATAGCCAAATTTGGTGGACATTTGACCTCATCTTTACACTTAATTTAATACAATTTGGTGTGATCCTAGCCCCTTAAATCATCTTTAGATCCTATCCCTTCAAATGGATTAATTTTAGCCATTAACCTTTCTTTTAATTTTAGGCTTCCATCTTGCCTAATTATAACCTCTCCTTTTTATCCAAGAAAAAAATCATTAATTAACCCCTAATCATACAACCAAAATTCAGCTGAAAGAGTGAAAAATCTCCTAAAAAAATTGCTTAATTTTGATCCTTTAATTTACTAATCTTTTTCCTAATTACTCCTCCATTCATGGCTTGAAACACTTGAGGGGGAGCTGAGGACATGGAATTGAAGGTTTTTAAAGATGTAAATCAAAGGATGAATGAGGCCTCAGACAAGGTTTAGTACCAAAAGAGAAATTGTCAAGAATTATTGAACAAGAAGAGATGATCTTATAGGAAAAATCAAGAAGCAAATGGCTTCAAATATGTGACTGAAATAATGCTAATGTCCATGCGTGTGTCAGGAAGAATAGAAGCAGCTCAAAAATATCAATAAAAAAGAGAGGATGGCTTAGATTACCAATTTGATCTCTAAATGGGTGCTGCAATAGTGGATTATTTTCAAAAGATGTTCAAGAGCGAAGGACTTACATGAATGAAGACTTCCTGAACATAATTCCTTCAACAGTGACAGAAGAGTAGAATAGCTCGTTAATGGAAGTACTAACAATAGATGAAATAAAGGGTTTGGTTTTTAATATGGATGAAGGTAACACACCAGGTCTAGATGGGTTTACATGAGTATTTTACAAGGCATACTGGAGTATCATTGAAAAGGATGTGATTGCAACCATTTAACAGATATTTAGAGGGGGAGAAATACCAAAAGAAATTACGGCTACAAATTTAGTTCTTGTTCCTAAAGCTACAAACCCATCTAGGTTTGAAGAATTACGCCCAATTAGTTTATGCAATTTTTCTTATAAAATACTTGCCCGTATCATTTCTAACAGGCTAGTCACAATACTTCCATCGTTAATATCTAAAGAATAGTCTAGCTTTGTTAAAGGTAGATTGATTCATGAAAATGTGGCATTGGTACAGAAACTCTTGAATGACATAGACAGGAAAATACACGGAGGAAATGTGATACTGAAGGTGGATATGTCAAAGGCTTATGACATGTTAGAATGAGATTTCTAGTTTCGAGTGTTAGAGAGATTCAATTTTTCTGGCAGATAGAGAAATTTGGTTTGTTAGTATGTGTCAAACTACTGGTATTTTATCATCTTAAATACAGCATCGTATGGCTTCTTCTCCTTAAGTCATGGAGTGAGGCAGGGTGATCCTTTTTCACTAGCTCTCTTCATTCTATCTCAGGATGCTCTTTTCAGACACATTATTACTTTGCTATCTACAGGATCTATCAAACCTTACTACCCTAGATGGAATAGTAGCTTCATATCTCACTTGATGTTTGCAGATGATATCCTATTATTCAGTAATGGTGGTAAGAGAAATGTAGATAAATTGTTTGGCCTGTCAAGGAGTATTTAGATGCTAGTGGTAAGCTTGTTAACTGTAGAAAAAGCTCCTTCTTATGTAGCTCCTATTGCCAACGAACAAAAAAGCTCTCCTCTCCTCATAGACTGGATTTAATTTAGTTGCTGGAACCATGACTTATCTTGGGGTGCCCCTATTTAGAGGTAGGACTCGGGTGCAGTATTTTACAGCTCTGGAAGCAAAAATAAAAGATAAGTTTGCTAGATCGAAGGGAAGACTTCCTATCAGTTGAGGAAAAGTTAACACTGATTCAAAATGTTCTAGCGCCCATACCTGTGTAGATAATGGGAGTTCTGCCTATTCCAAAAACAGTTATTACAAGAATGCAAGGCCATATAGCAAACTTCTTCTATAGCAGTGGAGAAGAACATAGACATCATTGGATCAATTGGAAAAAAATTTCCTTCCCTGTACAATAAGGTGGATAGGAAATTAGGAACCTTGAAGAGGTCATGAATTCAATGAAAGGGAAATTAGCTCGGTCTTTTATTATAAACTCCCCGTTGTGGAGTCATTGTATGCGAATTAAATATGGCAAGCCATCCTAGATCGACCATATATATGAGATTGCAGAAAGGCTCAGTGATTTAGAAATCATTACATCCTTATGTCTATTATTTGATAAACCATTCAATATGGATGGTAAGGACTAACAATGTCAGTATATGAAAAGATAAATGGTCATTTATAGAGCCCATGGATTTTCCTCTATCGATGGGTGACTTGAACATCAAGGTTGCTCAAGCCAAGCAAAACAGACTTTAATAGTTATCTCTGCCATATATGCTTCAACCAGAATTAGACAAGATTTATATACAAAAAAATGTAGTAGAAAAACTAATATTCATAGGAACTAATTCAAGTCAGTTTACAAGCAAAGCTTACCATGAGGAAAGACGTCTCAAATCTACTGCTTTCCATTGGTGGCAAAGCCTTTGGAACTAATGGATTGGATAAAAAATTGGTATCTTGGTCTGGAAGTTTTTTCATAATGCTCTTTCAGTAGAGCATATTATCATGGCTTGTGGAATTTCATTGGTTTCCAAGTGTCAGTGCTGTAGGGCACCAAAGGAAGAATCTGCTAGCCATCTGTTCATGAGTGGTAAAGTGTCTAAGGAAGTGTGGAAGTATTTTGGAGATTTACTAGATGTAGCAACATCTCCTCTGCATGATATAAATCAACTGTCTATGAAGAGAAGGATATCTCTCAACTAGAAGTAATTTATAGGTATGGTTACATTTAATTATAGTTTGTGGGAGCTATATAACACCAGGAATAAAGCTTTATTCCAAAGGAGAAGCTATGAATGCCCAGACTATTATATTCAAGATATCAAAATGGATATTTAAATTATCAAAAATATTCCATCCTTCATCGAGTATTCCTTTCCATTACAGAATAAGCATCAATGCTTTGGGAGTGAGAGTTAAGTAGATAAAAGTGTGTAAGGGTAGTTGGATTAGGTGGCAATTCCCTTCAAGAGGTAAGTACAAGCTGAACATAGATAGGGCTTTAAGGAATAATATGTGTGCTGAGAAGGAATATTAAAAGATGACATGGGTAATTTGGTAATAGCCTTCTCTACCTATTATGGATACATAACCAATTCTAAATGGGAAGCTATGGCTGTTTTGGATGGTCTTAAAATCTATAGGGCTATAGGGCTACCTGTAGATGTAGTTAAATCAAATTCTATAATGGTGATAAGATGTTTATTTATTGAAACTTCTTGTCCTTGGTAATTATTGTATATCATTAAGGAGTGTAGAGATCTTGTCTATGCGTACTCAAAGATTCTCCACACAATGAGAGAAGGTAATAGAGTAGCCGATCGACTAGCCGACTAGGCATATCAGCATGATTCAAACAAGACAATTACTAATATATTGGCTCTTCTTCAGCTATATAGAGTAGCTATTAATGATGAAAAAATGGGCTTCTACAATTATTAGGCATAACCGTTATTCAACATTCTTTAAGTTTGGCGTCTAGTGGTTCGGATTATATAGTTTATGATGATGTGTTACAAGTATCAACTCTAACAAACAAGGGTTTAGGTTTCCATATCCTCCCAAATTTTTGGGTTATGTTGGTTTATCTCCCCTTTGTACGTTACACATTTTTGCATTGAATATATCTCCTAGAGTACTATCCCCGTTTCTCAAAAAAAAAAAACTCCTCCATTCGTCCTTTAATTTTTTAATTAATTACTTTAAGCCCCTCCTTTAAAGGTTTCCTAATAACTTTTTGACTCTTAAAGCTCATATCTAATTTAATTTAAAATTTTAAACTTTTAATTTTATGCAATTAGGTTCCTAATTTCTATGCAATTAGATCCCTAATTCAAAAATTTTATTCCATACTTTTTCAAAATTCAATTTCTCTTCATAATAAATTCAAAAAATTCCTAAAAGAATTTAATCATGATTCAAATAATTTTTATACCTTTATTTAGGCCTCCAAATTAATTATTTAATGTAAAAATTACATTATTTTCTATGAAAAATATTCCTTATAGGTAGAAAAATTCATCTAAGCTTATTTAATATTCCTACACATCCTAAATTTTCATACCCTTGAAATAATTTTCTTATATCTTTGAAGCACTTAAATTAATTAATTTATCACAAAATTACTATTCATGCATAATACAATACAAATAAAATATTCAACAAGTATTAGAAAATTCATCCAACAACATAGATTTATCTAATACCCCTCTATCAAATATTCTAGGCAAAAAAATATTTTTCATGAACATACAACATTTATATAATAATTATTTCACACAAAATGTTACTATTCATGCATTGTAAAATTAATAAAATATTCATTAAGCATCGAAAGATTGTCTTAACTACTATGAATATTCTTTCAACCCTTTGTAGATTATTCCATGCCTTCAAAACATTTTTTATATACTTTTAATACTTTTAATTTTATTAAATTTCAGTTTTAGTGAGTACTAAGTATTACATCATCCCCTTCTTATAAAAATTTCATCATCGAAATTCTTAGTTGAACAATCTGGGTATCGACTCATATTTCAACTTCTTTTTTCCAAGTTGCTTCCTTAACTTCATAGTTTCTCCATCATACTTTTGCTTAACAAACCTCCTTACATCCGCATAACTTCTTTTGTCAACTTTAAGCTATCTTTATTCTTAGGTAGGCAATCCATACTGGAGATGACATCGAAATCTTGAATACTTAAGACCACAAGATCGATATATAAAATGCAATCTTTCATTTCTCGGTTTACGTCCTTTAATTATAACGTTAGATTCTAATGATTCTTTAAAAAACAATGTTACTTCGTAAATTATGTCTAATCCCGAAGATGTCATACCTAATTGCCTAAATAATGATCGCATAATAAATGAATATGTGGTTCCTAAATCTACCTATACACATGCAAATAGGTTAGAGGCCGAGACATTACCATGTGTATCTTTATTTTGTCCCTCATTTGCTTCTTCTCATGTTAAACATAAATATCAATTTGGGAGCTCATCATTCTTTCTTCGACTTCCTCTTGAAGCAATTGTTAGACAAGTGTCCCACCTCTTGACAAAAGTAGTACACTCTAGTGCCAACCAAATAGTCTTTGACGTACGGATGGCAACATTTAGGACAATTTGGTATACTTCATCCTTTCATCTTTTGTGACCTTGTCGATTCTTTTTCTTTTTTATTACCATGTCCATCCCGAGCAAAAGGTCTTTTTCTATTGGATTGGCCTTCAAATTTACTAGGAATGTTTCCTCATTTACCTACATCAAAAGTCGATGCTCGGGTTCACTCCTTTTGGTCTATTTCAACACCAAATGCCTTCCTTACCATATCCTTATAAGTATCCATTGATATTTGAACAAAAAATCCTTATCTCATCCTTTAATTTTCAAAGAAATTTCTCCTTCTTTTTTCCTCATTTTCAATAATAAAGGTGGCATAACGGCCATCGTGTTTAAATTTACTGGACATATTCCATCACCGTCATATCTCTTTGTACCTGGTTAGAGGAAATTCTAGATTTTTCAAGACCTTATTGTGTTCAAGAAATATTTTTCATTAAATACCTCCTTAAATCGATTCCACATGAGTTCCGTCACATCAAGAAATGCTTTCACTGTCTCTCACCAATTTTGAGCATCTCAAATTAACATAAAGATGGCACATGCTACGCCATCCGTATCATTCAAATTCAGGTATTCAAAAATAACTTTCATAGATTCAATCCACTCTTCCTCAATATTAGGGTTTGGACCACCTCTAAATTTCTTTGGACCGAACCTTTGGAAACGCTTTACGATCTAGATTCTCTATGGTGGTTGTGCTCTAGATGAACCATATCGAGTTACTTCTAATATCCTCCGTAGGCATTCCTCATGCCTTTCCCGTTGTAACTCTATCATGTCTTATTGCCTTCTAAGTAGCTCAATCAACTATCCCTCTCGATCTCCGGACATATGACTCGATCCCACATTATTACTAGTGTTATTATTAACAACTTGTTTTAGCAAGCATAGTTTTTCTCCTCTTTTAATTTATAAGCATACACTACATAAACTAAGTCATTCATGTCGTATTAACTAATAACATTCCATACACATAACATTTAGTTATAACATAATATCATACCATTCATATTTGTCACTTACACATCGAATAATCATAACAATTTTTCATCAAACATAGTTATTAATTATCGAAGGTCATCATCCTTGTATCTTAGATGTGTTTGGAAAAACCTACTCTAAAGTACCTATGATGGGACATGTCCAAAGACAAAAAAAATGATTTTTAGACTGATCATGGAAAGTATTTATGACAAGAAAAAAGATTTTATACGAGCATGTAAATGATTTATAGATGTATTTTTATTACATGTATAACATCCATTAGTTAACTTACTAAGTCGTCGCTCACTTATTTGCTTGTGGTGTAGCTAATATAGCTAACAATGATAATGTTCACTTTTGAGCTAACTACTAAGGGGACCATCTAATATGTGTATATTGGATGTGGTTGAAAAATGGATCTAGTCCACACCTTGATCGTTCTAATACCGGATATATTAGTTTACTTTTTAGCCATATCTCGTGTTTTTCTATATGATAGTGAAAGCTATGAATGAATGAGTAACTACCTAAGAAGAAATGAATGTAAATAGGTAATAAGCCAATTTTGTATTATTTGGCATTAAATTGATTTTATAGATTTATGGTAGATTGTATATAAACAAATATCAATAGTAACATAGTAGTATAACCATAGTAGTTAGTGTAGTTTTCTTTGAGTTAATCAGCTTTATGTTGGCATCACTAGTAGAATAAGACAATGAAATTAAATAGACAATAATTAAAATAAGTGATAATTAACAGAAAAAATAATTAATCAATTATCGAGCAATGGGTCATGACTAAATAAATTTATATAAGTTAATAAAAAAAGAATTTGAGAAAATCAAGACTTACGGATCTAATTATTTTAGTTCAAAGAATTTAAATAAAATAATAAAATACAAAAAATTAATGGTGCATTTTCAACCAAAAAGTAGGACCTAATCATCATTATTAGACTTTCGCAAGCATAAGTCATACCTAGGTATATTATGAATAAGTCACGAGTGTCTTGTTAGCTTGTATTCATTGCACTTCGAATGTAGGTTAATGACAATAATATTCTCGACCTAATATATCCTAGGTTGGGGGTGTTACAAAAAATAATTATGAACTATAAGGTATGGGCAATACTATTTACATTTGTGTGCATAATTCATATTTCTCATTAACGAAATTAATTGTTTGATCAGCATCATTCCTAAGACTACTACTTGGAGAAAAAGCTACCATCGAGGTGACCTCCACCGCCTAGCTACGTGCGAGTTGCCAATCATCTCATGAGGGAGCCAATGGGGGTAGGGGCATTGATGCCGGCGGTGTAAAAGTGTTGGGCACGTGTCATAGATCGAAAGAATGAATACGACCATGGCCACTCGCCACAGTTGTGACCCTCCGATTTGGATGAATTAGACTCGTAGGGTAGGATGGTCCAAACCAAAAGTCATCATCTATACAAAATCACATGATATAGTTTATTAAATACAACAAGTAAAAAAATAAACAAAACAAAAAAAATTACAAAAGCATCAAATGATACACATAAGGAAAATATAATGATTCATAAATAATATATGTTTATACATATAAATTCAAAAAGAACATGAAATATAAATTAATTGTTGAAACGAATATATACAAATAGTTCATGAGATTATATTAGAAAATCACTCATCAATATTATTAATATCCTTGAATATCTCTATCACTATCATTATTAGAATTACTATCGTCATTGTTATAATATTTTTTAGGCCTTGGATAGATTTTTTTAATTTTTTTCTCTATCGAGTATGTTAGGAATCATTTTTGCAGCCCACATCTTATCTCGCACTCGGTCTTCTAGAAGTATGGGTACCGACGGTTGGATTATTGGGTAGAAGAATTGATTTTGAAAGACTTTTTCAGGTGACCCTTTCAATGAAATCATACACAAAGTTATTGTAATTTTTTAATTTCAAGTTAAAATACATCTGCAGCTATATTTTCTTGCCATAAGTCACCAAGCTACATCTTAAGATTATGAGGGAAAGTCTCTAATAAAACTATTATCTTCTCTCCCTTAGTCATTACTTAACCATTGTGAACTATCTTTTGGATCTTCTTATAACCCTTTTGCAATGCTCTATAATAGTGTGGCTCGGGTATATTTCATACTTGATAAGCTTTCTCTTGCATTTATTAAGTTTTTTATTTTCCTTTGTGTTCTCGCAGACTTTAGAGCATGTGTAGGTGATAACTTTATATGGATTTGGTCTCTTTCTTCTTATTTTTCCTTCTTCATATCCGAGTTAATGCATAATTACTTAATTACCACTTTTCCTTAAAACCTAATAAAAGTTTGGCAAAGTCTCTCCAGTAAATTGAATTTTTTCAATTACTAGACACTCTACTTGTATAAAAAACAACACATCTAAAATACACAACACATGCTTCAAACATCCATAATAGCCAAAATTGTCAAAACTTGCAAAACTCAATCAATTTATGTACATAGAGATTGAAAATTTTTTTAGATAATCCATTTAAATTAAAACCTAATCTATGTCCCTCCAACTCCATTATAGAGCATTGACACTATCTTATTTCTCCTTAATTCTCGAGAGTCTTCGACCCCTCGCATTCAATATGCTATAGCATATCTCGACACACTTTAACAATTAACTAAATTATTCTATGGCATAAATTTCAAATTAGAGTTTTGATAACTTATCTAACAAGTTAGAGTAGCTGGAAAGCTCTTATGGTGGCTTTCAACAATGTTGGAGTGGTTAGAGTGACTATCGATATTACTACATATCGATAATGGGAGACTCGATTAGCTGGAATAAATGTGTATATGAATAAGATCATTATCTAATCTGTTTCTATATTCTAAAATGAATCAATTATGTTTTTATATTTTAAATGAGTTTTTCATCTATCGTTTTGGTGATTTTTTCAACCAAATCAAAAAATATCACGTGACTTGCACATGAAACTTTTGTTTTTTTTCAAAAAGACCTTAAAAAATGTGACTTACACATATTCAACTAAGGAGCATTTTCAAAAAAAAATTATTATTATTATTATAGGGAATTCATTTAAAGAAAAAATAATTGATATATATTAGAAATTCATTTGAAATACAAGAAAAATAATTGATTTAATTTAAGATATAAAGAAATATTAACCACTCGATTTTATTATAGACCAACTAAGCCATTATCCCCTCGCTCCGCCCACCATCCCTTTAAAAAAAATAATAACAATAATACTAACACACCCAAATATTGATTCCACCCTCCTCTTTTTTCTTCTTTTTTCTTTATTTTTTTCCTTCATGACTAATCTTCTTCATACTCAAGTATATAACCAATTAAACAGATCAAAATGATTTCTAGTAACCAAATTTTCCCTACTCTAACTCATCAAACAACATTACCTTCTAATTAATAACACATTAAAATCAAAACGAGTCTTGTAAATTTGAATAATGTATGCATTAAAATCAAAATAGGTAAAAGAAATCAAATGGGTCAAAGATAACAAGAGAAACTTACCCCTTTTGGAGATAAGTTGTCGGCGGTGGGTGAGAAGATAGAGTGGCCAATCACCACTTTCCATCAATAGGGAAAAAAGGAAATGGCAGCGAGGGCCCGTGAAGGTGGAGGAGGAGAAGAAAAATAGAGGAAGAAAAAGAGTATGCAACTTTTAGAGATTTTTCTTAGCAACGGATGCGATTTTGTTGCTAAGAATAAGTGTTCGTCATTGTTCAATTTTTGAAACGAGTGCCATTTTTTGCAGCAATTAGTGATGGACACAATCTCATCGCTAATAGTAAGTGTACGTTGTTGTTTGAACTTTGAAATTATGTTAATTTTTTCAAAAAGTTAGCGGTGAACTACCGTCAATCACTATTTATAATTTTTCATCATTGGTTTTTTTTTCTTCTTTTTTGTTTAATCATCTCCCCCAAAATTAGCAACGGACACAATTTTTTATTGTAAACTAGTTGGTATTTCATCACTAAATTAACTCGTCAAAAATAAATTGAATGACGGTGTTATTCTATTACCGATGTTTGTTGTTAATCGGACGATATTCTATCGCTATTATCCCAAAATGTATAGGGATTGATAATCGTCTTTACACATTCACTAATCAATCATTGTTTGATAACTAATTCATGTTCATCGCTAATATTTTTTTTTTTTTTTTGGTAGTGCAATCCCTAAAATCAAATAAGCACAAAAGCATAAGAAAATAAAATCAATTAATTTAATTAATTATATCATAAAATTCCAAAAAAAAAAAACTATAAAAGGATTAAATAATAATGAAATGAGCCTAATTTGTACAAACACTTCTTGAACTACAAGTCTTTTTAATTAACACCTCTTCAACACATAAATTGTACAATGTTTTGATTGACAGGTCTATCGCTACATTCCATCTATTTTCAAAAAACTTGAATTTTGCATATGTTAATTTCCTTATATAAAATATCAAACTATCATCAAAATTTAATAGAAAAAAAAATTAAAAGTTAATCACCATTAATATTAGAATAGAAACATCATTTACAATAAATTATCATCAAGAAATTAACCTTCAACAATTTTATGACTTTCTGTAGCTTTTTTTTTTTAGCAACGATTTGCTTTTTATACTTAAAGGATAAACCGAACGAAATATAACAAATTGTGTCAATGAAAAAAAAGTCTATAATTTAAAGGTTGAAACAAAAATGTAATAAAATAAAGGGTTGTTAATTATAATGATATAAAATTGAGGTTGTGATAAAGAAACTCCAATTTGGTATCCTAAAGAAAAGCGAAGAAAGGCAGCTAAGACCTTATCAAGTTTCAAACCGATTTTTTCTTCAGACTGTAACTTTGCTTTTGTAATTATAAAGCCTACTATCAGTATCCGTAAGAAAAGTGAAATGAATCTAAAGTTCTAGATTTTTAAACTTTAAAGAAGCGAAGGAATCCCACGAAAGGTTGTTTTCCAATCCGTTCCATTATTTAGGGTTTGAAAACCAAAAAATTATTAGTGAAAAGTAGTTAACGTATCTATAAAAGTCAGAAGTTTTAGTTTAATGCTTAGCTTCTTAAAGCTGTTAACATTTATACCCAAAGTCACCAAGTTTCAATTTAATGATTTATCGTCGTCGTCATCATCATTATTTTGAAATCACATATTATCATGTTCTAAATTAACTTCTATATCTTTTTTCTATGACTAGGAACTTGCCCTCATATGTACCTATGGAGAGATAGACTCCTAAAAAAAAACGTATAGCTAACTTGAAGATATCAATGAACAATCTCAACTTAAAAGTTTAAGTTGTTGGCTGAGATTTCAAAAATAATTTTATATTATTTTCTAAAATATCCCCTCAAGTGAAAGATTTTTAGGCATGAAACCTATACGGACTCACTATTACCTTATGTTTAATTAAAAAATTTACACACACCCATCATTACCTTGTGCTTAATTAAAAGAGAAAGTGAGGATTGTGAGATTCGAACTCATAATCATTTGATCATCAAAACTTGGATACCATATTAAATAACCATCTCAATCCAAAAGTTTAAGTCGATGGGTGAAGCTCGAGGAATAGTTCTTATATTACTCTCTAACACACTCTTTCAAGTGAAAGTGATGAGATTTGAACTTGTAACCGTTTGGTCATCAAGAATATGATACCATATCAAGGAATAAATTCAAAGAATAAATTTTAAATAATAAGAGTAATTTAATCTAAAACATATATTAATTTTAAAATATAAAAAGATATTATATATATTTTATCATTGTCGAGTTAAATGAAAAACATAAACAATAACTCTCGATGTTCCTCAATTTTTACATAAAAATTCTTATTATAAAAAATTAAAGAAAAAAAAGTGTAGGCTCACATATTTAGGCCTCAAGGACTAGGCTCGCACAATTAGGCTTAGAGAACTAGGCCCGTATGCTTGGGCGTGGACTACCTAGCCCGCGAGCCAAGATACCAAAGAACAATGATAGCATTTAATTTTCGACAACCTCTCGTAATTTTTGGTAACCTCAATTTTGTTAGAAAAATCACCGGAAAGTTGGGTTATACAATTTTTGGCCTCTCAAAATAAAAATTTACCCCATTTTTGTCTAAAAATACCTCAAAATCATATAAATAACATTAGCAAATTGGTTTAGAACATCATAATCCATTTAAATACACATAAAAATATTCAAAAAAAAAAACTCAAAATATTTTGGGCTTTCGATCTATCTTCTCATATCATTTCATGGGCTTGTGACCATCACAAATGAATTCCACTATTAAAGATGAACAAATTAGTAATGAGCTTGATCATCGAGATGGCTAGAATGAGTCTCATCATCCCTTTCTCTCTTCCTCTTTCTCTCTCCTTCCTTCTCTATCTTCATTTCTCTATACTCCAAACTGCAAAGGACCAAAATGAAACACGAATGAAGTTTGAGAATGAAACAAAAGTTTGTTAAAAAATGAGAGAGCAAAGTGTAATTTTTTTTTTTCCAAATAGTGAAAATGATCTATGTATGTGAAAGTATGTGAACAATGTAATGTGTGTTATTTAGGCGTTTTGTACTCATAAATAAAATTATCATTTTGGATGCTTATAAGAGAAACAGGGGAATGTATGTCTTTCTCATAATCAGTTTTTACTAATTACTTTTAGGATATAACATTTTTTTTTTTTTTGGACTTTGGACTAAAAAAAAACCTAAATCTTTTAATCTTATAAGCATAAGAAGGCAAAAAATTTCTCTTTGCATATGAAATCTATCATATGTATCTAGGTCATTGAAACCTAATTTAACAATTTTCACAAAGATAACTATGATCATGGAATACAAAGCGATTCTTCTTCCTTATTAGACTATACATCCACATGTAAAAGGAAAAAAAAAACTTTTTTTTTAATTGCAAACTAATACCTAAAATCAAACCAGCACAAAGCACAAGAAAAAGAAATCAATTTCACCATAAGCTTTTAAAGAGGAAAAATAATAATTATAAAAGGACTGAAAATAATGAAAAAAAAAGTTAATATGTACAAACACCTCATAGATCTTTTAAATTCACATCTCTTGATTTTTTTTATTTTTTCTTCTGATTTTAACTTATAAACTATAAGGTGTTTTGATTGACACATCTACTATTACATTTCATCTACTTTTCCATTAAATAAGTTGAATGTTGCATGTGTTAATTTTCTCATATAAAATATCAAACTATCGTCAAATTTTGGTATAAAATTTTAAAATGTTAATCTCTACTAATATTAGAATAAAAACATCATTTACAATATAGTAAATTATCATCAAGAAATTAACCTAGATTAATTTGACTTTTTGTTACTATTAATTTGTTTTTTTTTTTAAGCAAAACATATGACGTGCTTGTTATATTTAACGGTTAAAACGGACGGAGTGTAACATAAAAAGTATGAATCAAGACACCACATAGTTTGAGAATTGAAATCTGAAAACAACAACAGTGCTGCAGGAAATGTCAATTAAAAATGACCTATATAATCGAGGGAGTGTCTGTACGTACAATTTAGCCGTGGAATGATAATAATGACAACTCCTATTTGGTATCCTAAAGATAAGGGAAGAGAGGCGGCTAAGACCTTATCCACAGTGTAAACCGAATTTTTTCTTCAAATTGTGACTCTATTTTTGTAATTATGGGATCCACTTCATGTACGTTTGGTAAGTGACCGACTCTATGATCAGTGTCGGTTTAGACTAAGTAAAAGGCATCTAAGTTCCATGAGAGGTCCTTTTCCTCCCCTTCTATTATTTAGGGTTTGAAAATAAAAAGCTACAGTTAATGCACCCCTAAACTCAGAAGTTTTAGTTTAATGCTTAGCTTCTTAAAGCAGTTAACATTTATACCCAAAAGTCAACAAGTTTTTATTTAATATTTTAAACTTGTCTTGCTTCTATTACCGGGAGACTTGTGGATTTTGAACTATACACTGAAATATACTTATTTTGCATTACATAATTAACAAAAAAATTAAAATTATTAGAACTCAAATCTTGATTCAAGAAAAGAAGCTACCGGGCACACATTTATACTATGCATCACTTTTCATTCATTTATGGTTAATATTTTCATAGATTTAGAAAATTCATCTTAGATTTAGTGTTTGGTTTTAATTTTTAATTTATAGTTTTTTTTTTAAATAATATTTATTGAACCACAATATTTTCATCATATTAATGACAAAAAAAAAAAAAAAGCAAAGCTGATCTAATTTGGAGCTCAAACTTCCAATATTGTTAATTTGAATGTAATGATCATGGTGAGAGAAAACATTGTCCATGCTCCATATTGGCAACTACGTACAAGGCAGCTCTTCCAAACTTCTTGTTGCGTGCACTCTCATTTTTCATATTCTCGTTTGAGTAAAAATCCCATAGTCATAGCCGCCGCCGCCGCCCACCCCAAAAAAAAAAAAAAAAAATCCATACTTGATATTCATCTTGATCGCCAAAAAACTTATGGACGGGAAGATTTCTTATCCTAGCAGATTTCCCTGCTTGGGCCATACCCTATCATTCAATTATTAATAATCTTTCCTCCCATCCCTATTTATATCCAAGTTTTGCACTTCATTCTTCATTGCCTAAAACCCATAAACCTCTTCCTTTCTTCCTCAACTCGCTCTACTAAAATGGCTTCCATTATTCTCTTAACCCTCATGTCTCTCAGCCTTATTCAGCTCATGCCATACCAAGCCATCGCTGATCCCACAGATGGGTTCACTTCCCTTTCGTTGGGTTCATCAAACTTTATCATCCATAAGCCCTATGACGTATCAGTAAGTGACCGATATAGCTTCCAAAATGGCATCCACAAGCTGTGGGTTTACTCTACCGACAAGCCTTTCATGCCTGGTAGCAACACTAAACCCAGGACTGAGGTCCGCATTCAGGTAAGTAACATGCAACTGAAAAGAACATTTATCTTGATTTTTTTTATAACATGTCTCCACTTTCCCAATGGCTAATGCATGACTCATTCAATCTATATATATTCAACAGGGCTATGACTACACTTCCGGTGTCTGGCAATTTGAAGGATATGCATACGTGCCATCAGGCACAACTGGTGTGTCCATAATGCAAGTATTTGGAGGCACTAGTGCTGCCACAACCATGATGCTTAGAGTCTACAATGGTGCATTATCTTACTACAGGACTCCAATTGTCCAAAACATCTATAATAGATGGTTTAGAGTCAACGTAATCCATGATGTTGGTGCCTCAAAAGTCAAGGTCTACATTGATGGGTCATTGGTGCACCAAGCAAATGGGAATGGGGCTTCGTCTCATTACTTCAAATTTGGAGTTTATACACAAGATAGTCCCTCTAATTATATGGAGTCTCGTTGGAGGGGAATCAAGGTTCTAAGGAAATAGTATATACGTGGGTGTGTGGCATTGCTATTGTGGAATAAAATATATGTCTTCGTTTTTATATTTACTTGTTAAAAAAAAAAAAAAGTCAATGTAATAATGATAGCTAGCTACTATTTGAAAGCTATTAATAATAAGAATAATAATGATAGCTAGTCAACGTAATCCATAATACTAAGTTGCATGATAATAATATAAAAAGCAAAATCACTTGCCACCAAATGATGTAATTTTAGATCCTAAAATGTTTTCGTGAATTAAAAATAATACCCTCTGGGCTTTTCCAAGGTCCTAAAACAAAAGCCCAATCCCCCACTTCCGATTTGAAGGCTGCAATCCTGGCCCTTCTAAAGATTCCTCTTATTGGATCTCAACCACACATCAGAAACGTTCCATCCATAATCCAACTGCAAGAGATCCATTCACACCCCAAATATAATCCCCTCAACACCTCTCCACTGTCTCTCATTCAAACAACTTCAAAAGCCCGCCAAAATTAACTGAAATCTCAACTAACTCAACTCCATTCTCTCTCTAAGAACTCCCTCTCTCTCTCTCTCTCTCTCTCAAGAAAAATGGAACCCCAAAACTTCAAGATCTTCACATCAACGGCCAAGACTCTCCTCCAACTCCTCCTCATCTGTCTCCTCCAGCAAATCACAACCGCTAAACTCATCGACCAAGAAATTATTTGGTATCCTAAAGATGAGGGAAGAGACGCGGCTAAGACCTTATCAATAGTTTAAACCGAATTTTTTCTTCAAACTGTGACTTTATTTTTGTAGTTATGGGATCCACTTCATATACCTTTGGTAAGTGACCGACTCTATGATCAGTGTCGGTTTAGATTAAGTGAAAGGCATCTACGTTTTAGATATTTAAACTTTAAAGAAGTGAGGAAATCCCATGAGAGGTCCTTTTCCTCTCCCTTCTATTATTTAGGGTTTGAAAATAAAAAGGCATCTACGTTTTTTTCATAACTAATAAAGTAGTCTTTTCATGTTGCTTTCATAAATTTTTCTTTTGAATTGATTGACATCTTTTTCCTGCGTAGGACTAGGGTCTATCATTTGCATTTTACACAACAAGACCAAAACAATTGAAGATTAATCAATCTTGGGATCAGAATCTTGAAAAGTGAATTATCGATTCATCTTTATTATTATCTAAGAGATGATGTTGGATTGGCAATTGTTAGAAACCATTTACTCCTCATGATGCATTCATGTTTGACCCACGATCAATACTTGATGATCACGATCTAATGGTTTCCCATTCCAAGGAATCACTTTCCTTTGATGAGGTATGACATTAACAAGCTCAATTGTATTCCTATTGAATTTGAATTTTTTTAAGTGGAGCTGGAGAACAGAGTGAGGCCTTTTTGTTTCTAGGTTCAAATGCCACTTAAGCACGCCGATCTGTTCCATTCATATAATCTTTTTTTTTAAATTGTAATTACTTTTATGATAAAATTTATTATGCTTATTCAAGGATATAATGATAAATATATGATATCATTTTGATTTCTATTTGTCTATACCAAACATAGTAATAGTTATTTGAGTGTTTCATTCCGATTCCTAATAGTAAGATATCAAACACGGTATTTTGATTCTCATTCCCATTCTCATTTCTTGTTTTTCATTTTGATTCCTATATTCTTATTCTCATTGTTTTATTCTTGATTACCAAACAACACCTTAGTTTAATGCTTAGCTTCTTAAAGCAGCTTAACATTTATACCCAAAAGTCACCAAGTTACTATTTTTCATTACATAATCAATAAGTAAATTAAAATTATTAGAACTCAAACTTTGATTCAAAAAAAAAAAAAAAGCTACGGGTCTAATAGATTAAATCTGTTTTTTTTTTCTTTTAACAAAAAAAAAATAATAATAAATCTATGGAGGATTTTCTTAAATGCACTACAATTATATTATCATTACTTTTCATTTATGGTTAATGTTTTCATAGATTTAGAAAATTCATTGTAGATTTAGTGTTTGGTTTTAATTTTTAATTTTTAGCTTTGTTCTAATAATATATATTGTACTACAATATTTTCATCATATTAATAACAAAAAAAAAAAGCGAAGTTGATCTAATTTGGAGCTCAAACTTCCAATATTGTCGAGAGTATTGATTTTCAAGGTAAAAATAATTTGAATGTAATGGTCATGGTGAGAGAAAAGACTCGTCCATGTTCCATATTGGCAACTACATACTAGGTAGCTCTTTCAAACTTCGTGTTGCTTGTATACTCAGTTTTTCATATTCTTGTTTGGTAAAAACTAGTTTTTTGTCTATACTATGTTACTTGATTGAATAAAATATATAAAATTATTTAGAGAAATCATTTTAATTCGATAATTTGTTTTATAGTTTGAATTTATAAAAATATATGAAATCAAATGTGAAAAAATTATTTATAAATTTTTAATAAAAAATTATATTTAACTAA
This sequence comes from Dovyalis caffra, assembly GCA_963924115.1. Classification (NCBI taxonomy): domain Eukaryota; kingdom Viridiplantae; phylum Streptophyta; class Magnoliopsida; order Malpighiales; family Salicaceae; genus Dovyalis; species Dovyalis caffra. The sequence continues at coordinate 6,489,439 of CAWUPB010001184.1, forward strand.
ATCTTGTTTATATTTTTCATAATTTTTTCTTTAGAAAAAGGATTTATCCTTTTTAATCCATGGATTATTAACTAAAAATCAAATTAAATAATTTTTTAAAAAAAAACTTTAGTATTTCATAAGATTGAGTCAAAAAATATAAATAAAAATTATTAAAAAGCTTATATAGAATTGAACAAATAATTTTTCTTATTTAATGTTGAAGAGAATATCAGTTTTTGAAAAAATATGAATTTAATTTTTACATATTTATTTACAAAATAATGAATAATATTAAAATAAAAAACTACATTAATTTGACTTTCAACTATTCATTAATTAATTTGAGCTTTTTTATATAAAAACAAATCAAGAAAAAATTATTTGAAATAAATTTTTAATCTAAAAATATATTTTAGACAAATTATATATATTAATCATGCCACTGTAAATTAAAAGTTATCTAAATCTATTTCTCAAAAGAAAAAATAATCATATTCTAAAACTTTATTCCAAAATCCATACATATAGAAAAATAAATCAAAATTATTAATAAAAATAAGTTTAAATTAATTAGATGAGAATTTTAAAAAAATAGAATATTAAAGAAGTAAATTTTAAATAATAAAAATAATTAACAAAAAAATTAAAATAAAATATGACCAAATCATAATATAATCAAAGTTTGAAATTGAAAAAAAAAAAACAGAGAGAGAGTCTAAAAAAAATGACAAATTAATGCTGTAAATTTTAAATAACATTAAAAAAATTGAGAAATTATTTGAAAAATACTTTTAATCTAAAAATATATTTTAGAAAAATTATATATATTAATCATGCCACTATAATTTAAAAATTATCTAAATCTATTTTTCAAAAAAAATAATCATGTTCCAAAAATTTATTCCAAAATCCATAAATAGAGAAAAATAAATCAAAATTGTTAGTAAATATGATTTTAAATTAATTAGATGACAGCTTTTTAAAAAATGCAAATTAAAGTTGTAAATTTTAAATAATAAAAATAATTAACAAAAAATTGTAAAACAAAATGGGACCAAATCATAATATAATTAAAGTTTGAAATTGAAAAAAAAAGAGTTTAAAAAAATGACAAATTAATGTTTTAAATTTTAAATAACATTAAAAAAACTAAGAAAAAATTATTTGAAAAACACTTTTAATCTAAAATTTTATTTTAGAAAAATTATATATATTAATCATGCCAATATAATTTAAAAATTATCTAAATCTATTTTTCAAAAAAAAATAATCATATTCTCAAAATTTATTCCAAAATCCATATATATAAAACAATAAATCAAAAATTTTAGTAAATATAATTTTAAATTAATTAGATTAAAATTTTTTTTAAAATGACAAATTAAAGTAGTAACTTTTAAATAATAAAAATAATTAACAAAAAACACTAAAACAAAATGGGAGCAAATCACAAAATAATCAAAGTTTCAAATTGGAAAAAAAACATTTTAAAAAAGTGACAAATTAATGTAATAAATTTAAAATAATATTAAAAAATAAAAAAAAAACTTATTTGAAATACACTTTTAATCTAAAAATTTATCTAAGACAAATTATATAAAAATGTATTTCGGACAAATTATATATATTAACACTACAACAAATTTTCAATTTAGCTACAAAATTTTTACCTACTCATTCATTTTTTTCCCAAAATACGAATATTTCTTGATGAAATTCATATTTCGTCCCCAAATCACCGACCTCAATTTTTTTAACCCACGCCCGACTTTTCACGCACACCTCTTATGAAAATAAACTATTTTAAGACGAATTATAATATTTTAGGATGAAATTATACGTCTTAAAATTTAAATTTATTTTAGGATGAATCCAAATCATTTCACATGGTTAAATATCAATTAGGGATAAAAACCAAGTCGTCGCACATGATTAGATATAAATTAGGGACAAAATTAAGTAGTCCTATATGGTTAGATATGAACTAATTAATTTTTTTATTTTAATTTTTGGGCTAGGTCGGCTCGACCATAGTCCCTCATTTTAAGGCCAACCCAAAATCAATTCCTCCAAATTTTTTTGGATCAAACTCCCTCCTTCTCTTTTTTCTCTCATCTTCTCTCTCAATTTCATTCTCTTTTTCCTCTCACTTCTCTCTTCTTCTTCTTCCCTCTCTCTCTCTCGCCTCATCTCCATGGACGAACCAGTTCATCCCTCCGTTTTTTCTTCTTCTCCTCATTCTTCCTTCCCTTTCTCTCTCTTTTCTTCCCCGGATCTCACTCTCCTTTCTTCTTCTCCTTCTCGAAAATCATTTCAATTAAACCCTAGGAGCGGCATTATAATTTATAGTTCTCCTTCTTCCTCTCTATAACTTTTGTTCCTCTTGTAATTTAATAGCTAAACCGATGAAACCCTAGAGTTTATTTGCTTTCACAAGCATGCCTACAATTTCTTTAACAAACTACATTTAGAATCTTCGATTATGGAAAAGTCAAGGTACGCTAATGCAAAAAAGCAAAAAAAAGTCTCCTCATTTCTCGTAAGTTCCTTTTCGTTTTCTTGATTTCTCAATTATGTTATAATTAATTAATGTCTTCTCTTCTTTTGAATTTTTTTTTATTTTATGGTTATAGACAAGATGTTGTGTCTAAAGCGGATCGTAAACGTGAGAAGAAGGTTTGGTTCTATAACGGTGAGTTTTTCTTTGAATATTCTTAATTTGATTCACCTTCCGATATTTTCTATGAGGGTTTAGTTGCGTCAAAAAAAGGAACTTATGTAGCATAGATATAAATTTCACCTTAAAACATAGATGTTCTTAGAATCTGTGAAGTTTTTAAATATGGCCATTTGTTTTCCAGTTCTAATATGTGGAAAATTCTAGTTTTTTTCTTTCCTCTATTTTCTTAAAAGTGGGGTTTTTCCAATAAAACTTTGCAAAACCTTTAAATTCTAAAAATAAATGGCAACAGGAATCCCCTTGATCATTAAAGCTAGATGATATCCAAAAATGAGTGTGGTTTGAGGACATTTATCTTTTTTAGATTCACATTAATGCTATATAGAACAATCAAGAATAAATGAACAAATTGATGTTACTTCATTTTCGTGAAATATTTTATTAGCCTTGAGTCTAATAGCCTTTGAAAAATTGCTGTTTTTTTATCGAGTCTTATATACAACAATTTCATATATGTTAAGGACTTTTTATCCACAAAAGTGGCAAACATTATTGTACAAATAAGATACCATGTTGCTATGAGTTGGTAATTCTTGCATTTGCAATCACATAGGCCATTGAAGAACTAAAGTCTATGTATTGCCGACAAAATTACATTAGCAGAGTTAGTTTGCAATCATATAGGTCGTTTGCAATCATTGTTATTCTCTCCATAGATTTTATCTAAGAATTGTATTTTGAGTTGAAAATATGGTGTTCGAAAGTGTTCTTGAGATGTATTACTAACGTAATTAAATACATTCGACAAATTTCATGTATGGATTTTTTTTTTGTTATGGAAATTCTAATTTATATTGACGAGCGTGAATACGTAGTCTTTCCATGGATGGATGTTGAAGCATTGAAGAAGCTTAACAAAAATAAGAAATTGATGAAGAAGCTTTTCAAGCGTAAGCATGCCTTTTGGCATCGAGTCCGCCATCGAGCGATTCCACTATATTTATGTTGAAATTGCAAGGCATGGAAGTGTTTGTAAGTTTTCAATTACAAGTTAGAAACTATACATGATTTTTCTTTTAAGAGATTCTTCAAAATCTTATTGTTTGTCATCCTATTTTAGGTCCTCCTTCTCATATTGCAAGTTCATCATTGAGCAATCTAAGATTCTTATACAAGTATTTTGAAAATGACTAGGTTAAGTTTTAGTTTATGCTTGCTTCACTAAGGTACAATTTTGAACCAGCACCCAATAATGAGATCAACTCGAGTGAATTATTATTTTGTATACTTAAAGAGTAATCTAGTTTTCGAGCATTTGAACATTTGTGAAGCCAATGAAAAAAATATATATAATCCAGGAAATGAGAATAATACGGACATGTCAAATTATTTGACAAAACAAAACATAAATTTCTATGGGGCATTGATACGTTAAAAAAAAAAACTGAACTTAAGCATATAAATTGCATGGAAACATGATTTCATCCATCCGGCAATCCTTTCCCAAACTACAAGCTTTAGAGCAAGGATTACTCACCTTCATCTCATAGAGTGTCATCGGGACTGCGATTAAAATCGGACAAGAAATGAAACCAAAAATAGTCGCCTTTCTTTAGGTTTCAATAATTTTGTTCTAACATTCTTAACATGCCTTTCTTTGTAGGTTGCTGTAATTGGTTCGTACCGAAATGCCCAAGGCCGATATTTGGGTCATTGTTGTTGTCCTTTCCATAGTTGTTGGTCACTGTGCTAAAACTTACTTCACAATAAGTCTCTCTCTCTCTCTCTCTCTCTCTCTCTCTCTCTCTAATTACTTTTTTCACCATCTTGACTTCCTTGAATATGGATCTAATGAATGGTCTCGCTAGAAGATATGGATTGCATTGTGCACATTCCTTGTTACATGCTATCATCTTTTTTTTTCTTTGTTTTCCCTTTTTCCTTTTTTATTGGTTCTTAGGGTTACAAGAGTAGGGCTCAAATTTTGGACTTCCCCACTAATACAAGCTAGTGAGAGAAGAGTTTTTTAGGAATACAATATCTAGTTACTAGAATAGCTTAGTTCCATTTTGAACTTTTTCTTAGAGGTTATGTTAATAGCCTATGTTACATATTGATTAGACAATGTTATGAAATTTCATTTCGTGCGATAGTATATTTAGTTCGTATCAATGGTTTTGTTTATTTATTTGATTTATTATAGATACAAATAATATTATAGATGAAATGTAATGCTAATAGTATTTTTGGTGAAAAAATAAAACAATCATGGAAAAAATTTATTGTTCAAAAAATAAAGGCAATTAAGAATGGAATATATCATCATAAAATACAAGCAATCGGGAATGTAATTTACCATTTCAAAATAAAAGCAATCGGGGACAAAATTTGTCACTAAAAAAATGCAAGTAATCAACAACAAAATTTATCATCCCAAATTGCAAGCAATCATGACTGAAATTTGTCGTCTAAAAATATTATAAGCCAATAGGGATGAAATTTTTTGTCTAAAAAAATAAGTATTGCGGACGAAATGTTTTCTCACCATTTTATAGTTACATTTTGCGATAAATTTTTATCGTTAATAAAAATGTTTTCCCCCTACTCAAATCTTCCACAATTGCAAATGAAATGGAGTAATTCGGACAAAAATGGATAAATTCTAAAACGAAATAATTATCCACAAATGATCGATATTCATGGACGAAAGTCAAAGTCATTGGCAAAGATTATCCTTTAGGGATGATTTTTACTTTGAGTCCGTAAATACAATTAGCTTTGCGGCTTTTAGGGATGATTTAGCTTTGCGTCCCAAAACTTTTTCACCGACGAATTTCAATTGTTTGGGGACGAATATTTTCGTAGCTAAATTTTAAATTTGTTGTAGTGTAATCATGTCACTATAATTTAAAAATTATCTAAATCTATTTTTTAAAAGAAAAAATAATCATATTCTAAAAATTTATGTCAAATTCTATACATATAGAAAAATAAATCAAAAGCTGTCAGTTTAAATTCATTGGATGAAAATTTAAAAAAAAATGAGAAATTAAAGTAATAAATTTTAAATAATAAAAATAATTAATAAAAAAATATTAAAACAAAATGGGATTAAATCATAATATAATTAAAGTTTGAAATTGAAAAAAGAAGGAGAATTTAAAAAAAAAATAACAAATTAAATTAGTAAATTTTAAATAATAAAAATAATTAATAAAAAATACTAAAACAAAATGAAATCAAATCACAACGCAATTAAAGTTTGAAATTGAAAAAATATATATATATATATATATAGAAAAATTGAGAACTAAAGTGTTACAAAAATCTCATAAATTGTTAAAAGAATAATGATTTGTAAGTGTGTGAATAGTGATATGTGAATGTGTGAATAGTATTTTGACTAATGAATAAATAATAAAAACATGTTTTATTTTAGTTTTATTGATAATTCCATGTTCATAGCCATAGCCGCCCATCCCAAAAACATGTAAAACAAAAAAAAAAACAAAAAAATCCCATGCTTGATGCTCATAATGATCACCAAAAAACTTATGGAACAAAAGATTTCTTATCCTAGCAGATTTCCCTGCCTGGGCCATACCCTATCATTGAATTATTAATAATCTTTCCTCCCACCCCTATTTATATCCAAGTTTTGCACTTCATGCTTCATTGCCTAAAACCCATAAACCTCCTCCTTTCTTCCTCAACTCACTCTACTAAAATGGCTTCCATTATTCTCTTAACCCTCATGTCTCTCAATCTCATTGAGCTCATGCCATACCAAGCCACTGCTGATCCCACAGATGGGTTCACTTCCCTTCCGTTGGGTTCATCAAACTTTATCATCCATAAGCCCTATGATGTATCAGTAAGTGACCGATATAGCTTCCAAAATGGCATCCACAAGCTGTGGGTTTACTCTACCGACAAGCCTTTCAAGTCTGATAGCGATACTAAACCCAGGACTGAGGTCCGCATTCAAGTAAGTAACATGCAACTGAAAAGAACATTTCTCTTGATTTTCTTGATAACATGTCTCCACTTTCCCAATGGCTAATGCATGACTCATTCAATCTATATATATTCAACAGGGCTATGACTACACTTCCGGTGTCTGGCAATTTGAAGGATATGCGTACGTGCCATCAGGCACAACTGGTGTGTCCATAATGCAAGTATTTGGAGGCACTAGTGCTGCCACAACCATGATGCTTAGAGTCTACAATGGTGCATTATCTTACTACAGGACTCCAATTGTCCAAAACATCTATAATAGATGGTTTAGAGTCAATGTGATCCATGATGTTGGTATCCCAAAAGTCAAGGTCTACATTGATGGGTCATTGGTGCACCAAGCAAATGGGAATGGGGCTTCGTCTCATTACTTCAAATTTGGAGTTTATACACAAGATAGTCCCTCTAATTTTATGGAGTCTCGTTGGAGGGGAATCAAGGTTCTAAGGAAATAGTATATACGTGGGTGTGTGGCATTGCTATTGTGGAATAAAATATATGTCTTCGTTTTTATATTTACTTGTTAAAAAAAAGGGTCAATGTAATAATGATAGCTACCATTTGAAAGCTATTAATAATAAGAATAAAAGAGTTTGAACAATTGGAAACGAAACTGACCGATAACATGCATGTCAACAAAAATGATATACTATACTTAAATTTGATACAATCAGACCAAGTATTTAATGATAAATTATAAATTGTGAAAAAGAAAAGATGAAAGTAATAATAATAGCTAGCTACCATATAGCAGCTATTAATAATGAGAATGATTGAGCTTGAATAAATGAAAATGAAACTCGTCCCTAACATTTATCTCATAAAAACGATTTATCATACTAAATTTTATACAAACAGATTATGTATCTACCGATAAATTATAATTTGTGAATTATCAAAGAATGAAGGACGGAGTGGTAAGAAGAATGTTTCTGACCTATCAAGATAAGAATTCAATTCTTAATTACCTTTGAAAAATTTTTCATCTCCTCTTTGTGGCACTAGATATAGATTATTGATCAATTTAAAAAGTTGATTATTAGAATCAACCAATAACCTAACTCAAAAAATGATACATTTAGTCTCAATTGATACAAAACCTAATCCAAAAATACAAAAATTATAAATTGTGAAAAAGAAAAAGATGGATGTAATAACGATAGCTAATTATCATTTGGAAACTATTAAAAATGATCTACTATACTAAAGTTTTCATACCAACAGATCATGCATGTAATGATAAATTATGAATCATGAATTACATAAAATAAATTAAATTATAGTTTCCATGCTAGTTACTTTTTTTCTTTTTATAAAAAGCCATATTAATTAATTTATAAGAAAATTTTATATGATTTGTTTGTATGTATAACATTGTTTTTACATCAAAAATTGCATATATATATATATATATATATAATCTCTCTTATCACAATGCTAAGTTGCATGATAATAATATAAAAAGCAAAATCACTTGCCACCAAAGGATGTAATTTTAGATCCTAAAATGTTTTCGTGAATTAAAAATAATACCCTATGGGCTTTTCCAAGGTCCTAAAACAAAAGCCCAATCCCCCACTTCCGATTTGAAGGCTGCAATCCTGGCCCTTCTAAAGATTCCTCTTATTGGATCTCAACCACACATCAGAAACGTTCCATCCATAATCCAACTGCAAGAGATCCATTCACACCCCAAATATAATCCCCTCAACACCTCTCCACTGTCTCTCATTCAAACAACTTCAAAAGCCCGCCAAAATTAACTGAAATCTCAACTAACTCAACTCCATTCTCTCTCTAAGAACTCCCTCTCTCTCTCTCTCTCTCAAGAAAAATGGAACCCCAAAACTTCAAGATCTTCACGTCAACGGCCAAGACTCTCCTCCAGCTCTTCCTCATCTCTCTCCTCCACCAAATCACAACCGCGAAACTCACCGACCAAGAACTTGACTTTGCCCTCTCTTCCCTCCGATTACAAGGCTACTCACTTTTCCCCAATGCCATCTCCACATCTGATCTCCGCCTCCAACTTCTCAACCAATCAACCACCGCCACGTCGTCACTTTCAACCTTCACTCTCTTTTCCCCGCCTGACTCCCTCCTCTTCTCTCTTGACCTCGCCTCCACTGCTCCTCACTACACCAAATCCCTCTCCCTCCACGTGTCACCCTCTCGCCTCACCACGTCAGACTTAAGAAACTTGACCGCCGCCGCCTCCTCCTCCGGTGGACCCTACATTGATTCTTTGGTGCCAAATCACCGTCTTTTGGTTAACAACTCTCTGGCGCTCCTAAACGGTACCGTCGTTGGCTCCTTTTTGGTTAATCGGGTTCGGGTTTCGGTTCCGGATCTTTTTCTTGGGTCTAACATTGCTGTTCATGGACTTGACGGGATTATTGTTGCTGGATTCGATGACAGAGTTCAAGACACGTCGTTTGAGGCTGCGACGTCGTCTCCGGCGGATGCTATTTGGTCTGCAGACCTGAGTTCTCCACTGACGGGGAGGACTCCATGGCGGAGAAGGAATGGACGGAACCAAAGGAAGACTAGGCGGAACAGCGACAGGAGAAGGAATAATCGGCGAGGGAGGAGATTTAACGGTGCCCATGGTGGGGGTATTGTCGGCGGCGGCACTCATGGTGATGCTGTTACGCATGGTGCATTTGCAAAGTTCCATCACCTTTGATTTTAGCTTCCGTGATTTTTTTTTTTTTTCTGTTAGGGTCAGTTTGGATGTTGACACAATAATGGATTCTTTACTAGGATATTTCTGAGACTTAGTTTGTTTTGAGATTTTTTTTTTTTTTTCCCTGTTTGGATGCTGAGAAATTGGATGAAATTGTTTTGGTATAATTTTCTTAGTAACCAAACATTTTACGACTGAAAATTAGTTGGAAATAAGGGCCCTTCAGATTCTGTACATAGATAAACAAACGGAGCTTAATGTGTAATTTTTCAGAATAAATGGTTAAGATTTTCTGTTTCTGTTTCAATTCTGTGCAGAATACTTCTGGGTATCTTTTGGTAGGTTTTTTTAAACAGAAAACAAAAAATGAGCCTGACGACGCTTAATTTTTCGTTGTAATATATAATATGATCATATTGAACACATAGTTAAGTCATGATCGATGAAAATAGGAAAGTTATTTGCATAAAAACATATGAAAAAAAGAAACATGCAATCTAGGAATGAATCATTTTATTTAGTTACTGATAATACTAAGTTGGGGCTTAAGTGTGATTGGGATAAAAGATTGGTTCTGGTGGTGGGGAAGATGAATGGGCAGTGGCATCGCAGTAGCCGAGCAGGATATCACCTTCTTGAACTGTGAAACCAAGAGAGCCAAGCATGGAAGGCCAGCATGGGTGTCCGATGGTGTGGATGGCGTGGCAGCAGCTGGGGCCGAGATAAGTCTCCCGTTTAGGAAGAAGAGGAGGACATTGGAGATGCAGGACCGGAGGTGGAATAAGGACTCCCAGCAGCTGGATTCTTCGTTATCTAATCGGAGGCGTGTTGCAAGTGCTGTGTGGGTGGAGACTTGAGGATGTGCCATCATGGGCATGGAGACTGTGGAGAATGTTAGGAAGAAAGTGAGCAAGAACTTGATAGAGTAATCCATTTGAGAAAGAGGGGAATGCAAAGGAGGCTGTGTGGAGGAAATGGAGTTTGGAGTTTGGTTTTATAGAGGAGCTGGCTGAAATGTCTATGATAATGGGGAGCTTAAGAGACTGGAAAGGAGTAAATGGGAGGTTTATTGAAGATTTTGATAGATTAGGAAATGTGGTAACTGTTAATACTACAGTAGATGAAAGGGTTTAGCTGTTACTGTAAGTTAATGGATTTATGAATTAAGATCTTCATAATAGCCCTTGATGATGTTTTCAGGTGCCTAGATTTCAATGTCTTTGAATCATATGGAATATGGAGAGTCCTTGATTATCCTGCACGTTCAGTAGCTAGGGCTTGTGGAAATTGATTGGTGACAGAGGATGCAGTGAAAATTTGGCATGTAGGCGTTTGTGATGTGCGATAGAATTGAATCTGGCTAAACACAACTGAGTAACCTAATCAATAATTAACGTAACGTAGCGCGATTTCAATCTGACCTTAAGACTTAGCAGAACTGTTGTGACACAAGGATGATGAACAAGACAGAGTACTCTTATGTAACTTGCAACTTTGCATCTCAAACTAGCAATTAAAACTAGTTAAGTGGTGAAGGAATGTAGGAAAAGACGAGTGGCTTTCGCAATTTTTCTTCATATTGCTTTCATAATTGATTCCTTGAAACTTGATCCGTGACTTTTAATCAGCTGATTCCAAACTATTTGCCTGTGTGTAATAAAAAGTACAAAATCAAGAAGCAAACAATAGTCTTCATAATAGTTTCTTTGTTGTTCAAAGTTCTATGAAGGTAAATTATCAGAACTATGACGCAAATTTGGAATTATCCTAACCTATTAACCCCCTCTGTGCCAGATTTTTGGCATGATACATTTACTAGTCAAACTCAACGTAATTGGAAATTATAAGGGTTCAAGAACCACACTTTTCTTAAAGGGAATGCTATTTGTGTTGATGAGTAAAAGGATAGTAGCATGTTTCTTTGTTGACAAATCTTTGATAATAGCAAGTTTCTTGAGGAATGACAACCCTAGTCTACACGGCACCTATTTCCCTCGGCTGGAAATTCACTTGTGACAAACAATGTAAACTTGTAGCTGCAGGCATGGCCATTTTTAGTAACTGGTAAGAGTGCTGCGGTCATGGAAGTGGTCAAGTCACAGTAGGCTAATTGCTGGATCAAATGGCTAATGGTATTCAATACTTCAGCAACAACTCTTGTGCATAGATGGATCATAGCCAGAGAGAAAAGTAGAACATTAAGAAAACACAACTTTATTCCATAAGGATAAGCACACTATACACCAAACCAGGAAAAAAACATTGAAGACTCAAACTTGGAAAGCAGAAACAAGAGAAAACAGACCAAAGCAAAAACAAACAAGACCCTTTTACGAAACTGTACTAGAAAACTAGTAAACTAAACGTCGACCCTCTTCAAAGCAGCGTAGGCTAACATTGTGCAGGCAAACCGGGAGCAAGAGGTGAAGGAGCAGAAGCAGGACTAATAAGAGTAGAGGATGAAGGAAAAGCATCACAGTAGCCTCTGAGTATGTTTCCTTCCTCATCAGTGAAGCCAAGAGAAGTAAACATGGCTGGCCAGCATTTATGAGTTATAGTATGGATAGCACGGCAACAGTCAGGGCCAATATCATCAGCTTGGCCATTCGTGAAATATAAGACAATCTCATTTGTGCAAGATTTTATCTCCATGAGTGCATCAAAGCACTCAACTAGGCTGCCCTCACTTTCAATTCTTGATGAAACGCTGTTGCCTGGTTTGTTAATGAGAATGTCTCTACTTGCAGTTGCGATATTGCTAGAGATCAGCAATGTGAGGGACAAAGAGAGAGCAAGATTCTTGAAAGCTGCCATATGATCAAAAGTTGAGATGCTTTGCTTTGAGGATTTGTGGGGTATTTATAGTTTGTGTAGAGTTGGTGAGGGAGAAGAGAGGGTTTGCTAGAAATAAATTAAGATGTGATTGGTGGTATGTAATTAATTTTGGTTTAATTATCCTAATCCAAATACTTTTAAGGGAAGATGGTGGGTTTCTTGAACTGTAATTGAATAATTAGGAAAAAATTATGATCTACTAACTCTTTTATGCAAATACTAGCTGGTGTCCATATGTCCTTCTCGCCTTGAAACTTTTTTCAACAAAAAGAAAAAAAATTCGAGGTTTAATAAATAAATAATAAAAGAAAAGAAATTGGTATGTTTCTTTTTTTTTTTTTTTTTATCAGACAAAATTGCTCTTCAACCTTTTTTTTTTTTTTTACTCTTAAGGATATTAATTAAGTTAGAATTAATTTCATGTTTTATGCACACTTAGAAAAGAAACCTTTTTAATTTAAATTTAATTGTTTTATATTGAGACATCAATGTAAAATAGCATTACCCAAACTTTTTCAAGAAATAAATGCATGTTTTAGAGTAATTTCGGAATTATATTTAATTAACATAATCTTTTGGTTATAATTTAGGTATTTATTATAAAAACGTTTTTGGATGTGAGTTTAGATGGAGTCTAGTTGTATTACATGATCATTTGCTTTCAAGGAGTAATATTATGGCACTTGTTTTGAACATTCGGAGCCTGTGAACAGAAAGTTTAGGTGGTGATAGATTCATAGAATAGTATTGTTGTTCGGATATGAAGTTGTGTGTTTAAGATCATGTACCTTTGTGCTTGCAATGCTAAGTTTACAGACTTTTTTTTTCTCCTTGCCTTTTTTTCACAATGTCTCTTATTAATAAATTTCGATTTGAAAAGGAAAAACATAATCTTTTATTTTATGCCCTCCCTTTTGTTTTTCATACATACAACCCTAATAGTTAGGCCAGTAAATTATAAAGTAAGCCATTTATTTTTTAAAATGAATTAATTAGTCTCCTTATTTTAAAAACTAATTCGTTCATCAATATTAACTATGTTTAATTTAATATTACTTTATTTCATAAAATGTTATCTTTTCTCATCAATACTTCCATATTATTTATTTATTTTTTAATTTCCTAACATAAAAAATAAAATAAATTGAAAAGAAGCGAAAAAGATTAAGTTACAAGAAATTTTAAAAATGTAGAGACTAAAGAATAATAATAATAATAATAATTTTGAAACAAAAAGGACTAATGAATTCGTTTCTTGAAACTAAAGAGACTAATTTATAATTTATTTGTTGTTAGATGGGTAAGAGGAGGAAAGTCGTACAGGCAAAGCAGACTTAATTGGTCATTGATACAGAGATGAAAACTTATACTACTAGCCTTTTCTTGTAATAGAACTTTTCTAAGTTCAAACACTCGGAAAGAAGAATTTAAATTCATGATCTCTTTTAGGCATAAAAAGCTCAGTATTGTTAGAATATATCTCTATTAATCTTTTTTTTTCTTTTTTCTTTTTTTTTGAAATCCATGAATTTCCTTTTTCAGAAAAGAAGTTTAAGAGAAAGAATTGGGAAAATTGGCACAAGATTTCACACCTTTTCGAAATAAGTCCAAACGATAGTGTTTCCTTTTAGGTACTGCTAATACTTATTAGCAAATCTATTACATGTAATAACATTTAAGGGAAATAATTTAGTATCCCCTTATGTAATCGGTTGATTTTCCAATCTATCTTTATATACTTAATTGAGACAATTTCATATTTATAAAATATGTTTGGCGTTGTTATGTTGTGGCTGATGTATTGTGATGAGTTATATATAGTGTTTAGTGCTTTTCTATTGGGTAAAAGCAATGTTAGGTAACAAGTTGCTATGATGTGCTTATGGATATTTAATACAGGTGAATAATGTTTAGTTAAATTTTATTCAGTGTTTTTGAGAAGTGATCAATACAGACAGTATCATGCTAAAAAAAAATTAACAAATATATTTCATTTATATTAAATGATTTATAACTTGTTAAGCTTACTTGACTTATGTTCGTTTATATATATATATATATATATATATATATATATATATATATATATAAGAGTAATTTTAAGTTTCAAAAACAAAACAAAAAAACAAAGGTTAAATTGAATGATAATATACATAAACACAACATTTCAATAAAATCAAGGGTAAATTTTTATTTTCCCTCCTCTGGTTTATGTGTTTTTTCAATTTTACCTAAAATCTTTGATTATTTTAATTAGATCCTGTATTTTTTTTCTTCCACTCTGTGTAAATTTTAATTTTGTCTCCAAAATTTATGGAATATCTCAATATAACGCAAAAAGTAAATATTAAAAAAAAAATCATTAAAGAAAGACATTTTTTCAATACAAAAATAAGATAAAAAATATTTATTTTTTTTCGTCTACACTATCTAACAGTCCTTTTGCAATACAATAATAAAATTAAGCTAAAAAATATGATAAAAAATGTTTTCTAATATTAAGTATCTACTACCACTATTGCCACCTCTCATACATTCTCTCACTAGCATATATATTTATACTTTTTATCCAATTATCCATTAAAATCTTGAAGGACAATTTTGAAAAAAGCTTAATATCTCATATAATTAGAATGGTAGTTTGAGTATGGGATAATTTTGGTTTCACCTAGAGTGATTCGTTGCACATATCAAATGTGCTATTTGATGATAACTCAAATAAATAAATAAATAAAGGGACATGATAACTGAGAGGGATCAAAATGGTGAAAGTTTTGACAAAAACAAAATTAAAAGAGAGAATTAGATTAATTTGAATCTTAATTTTTATTTAACTTTAGTATTGAAAAAAGAAAAAATGGTATTGTTACAAAATTACCAAGACCATTATTTACAACCAGTGCAATTATGTACTTTAATCTACATTAGGGAAGAGAGAGGGGGGGTGGGTGGGTGTGTGTGTTTGTTGGGTTTGTGGAATTGATTACTTGTCTAGAAAACTGCCAATGATACAATTACCTGTCACTTGCCAGAGCTGATGAGAGCTTTTCTGCAAACAATTGTATAGATCAGCTTCAACCCTCATGAAACTACCCGTTACATTAGAATCAAAGTCTCCGGCTGCTTTGACAGCTCCTCCAGCAAGCTCCTCAGGTAGACAAGCTTGATACTCCTAGCCATGACTGGGGCAGTAAAGCTTTGTGCCTATCTGGAACTACCTCCTTATCCTGTTTCCATCTGGCTGTGAGTTTCATTGCCTTTTACATAATGACAAGAAATTAGCTATATCAGAGTTTCCAAACACATCCTCTCAATGCTCCAAGCTCTCCTTAAAACAATTTATTCTCACATTTCCTTCCCAGAAAAGGTTGTAGCATTTCATCAAAAAGAGCCTTCCTTTTCTTCATTGGGTCAAAAAGGTTGTTACCTCTGCAATACCTGGAAATGATACTAACGTCAAGTTGAGATAATTCTTTGGTTTTTTCTTTACCAATGGATGTAAGGAACTCAGACAAAGGTTTTGCTACACAGCCTACAAACTCCTCAGATTTGATGTACCTTTCTTTTCATTATGTATTGCTTTTTCTTGTTTCACTTCCTTCTGTGCATTGGTCAATGTTCTTCCTCCTACTTCTTCGGAATCATCATTTAAACCAGAGCCATAATTCTATCCAGGTTCAAAGTTTATCTGCACAATTGCTTTCTTCTTCAAAATATATCTTTGTTTTGGTCATCCTAAAGATGCATTAATGAGCCTATCAGCACAATGGTCCAGAAGATTTAATAAAACAAACCAACATTTGTGCTACCAATAATCCCTGCAAGAACAAATGCCATTCTTGAAGTGGTGAAAACGGCCAGAATCTCTAACAACAATCTCGCGTACTACAATCCTTGACATGAGCTTAATGGCAGAATGGCAATCCCCACACACACGGAGATTCTTCATGACTGTTATTGTGCTACCCTCCACAGTGCTAACTAGCCCAAATGCAATAGCAAGCCTCTCACTGTGATAAGACAACATCTCTTCCTTCTGCTCATCTTCAACATCATGTAGAGCAAATCTTTGATCAGGAACATAACCAAATTCCTTCAACTTTCTTCTCAACCAGTCCAGCTTTTCATATATTGTTTCACTTAAAGGATGGGATCTATCCGCAGAAAGAAATTCATGTTTATTTCCCTTCAAACTACCCAACTGGATCCTGGTTGTTTCACAAGTCCTCCCTGTTTCATCTTCATTCTCATTCTAGAGACATCAGCCCATCTGCCAGCAGAAGCATATATATTAGACAACAAGACATAGGCAACACTACAATGTGGCTCTAGATCAAGAACGTGTTTTGCAGCTCTTTCAGCAACCTCAAAATTAGAATGCACCCTACATGAACTAAGCAACGCTAGCCATATCATTGAATTCGCTTTCATGGGCATATTTCTAACCAATTCCTCTGCTTCATCCAACTTCCCGCATCTGCCCAAGAGGTCCACCATACAAGCATGGTGTTGAATCCTCAATACGTCGGATTTATATCGACTGATGTACTCAAAAAAGCACCTCCCCTTCTTCAACATTCCAGAACGACTACAAGCAGAAAGTAAACCAGTGAATGTGATCTCATCTGGATCTACCCCTGTACGTATCATTTGGGTAAAGAAAATCAATGCCCACAGGCTAAAACCATGTTGTGCACTTCCAACAATAATTGAGTTCCACGAGACAATATTCTTCTCATCAATGTTCCTAAATATAGCAATAGCAGAATATACATTTCCACATTCTGTATACATGACTATAAGAGAATTACCAACAGAAACATCAGATTCCAGTCCTATCTTAACAGCTACAGTGTGGATCTCTTTACCCTTATCAAGAGCCTCTAATCCACAACATGCACTTAAAGTACTAGTGAAAGTAGATTGATTTGGAAGAACACCCGCCTTAATCATGTCACCAAAAACCCTCAATGCATCCTGATGCTTATTATTCAATACAAATCCCGTCAAAAGAGCTGTCCATTTTACGACATTTTTAGTCAGTGTCTCATTAAAGATCTTGTGAGCATCCTCTATTTTCATGCAATTCGCATAAAACGTTATGAGTGATGCTGATATAAACTCATGAAAACAACATCCTAACTTAACAACATGAGCATGAACTTGAACACCCAAATTAAATTCCACTGCATTGGCACAAGCTGACAAAACACAAGCAAACGTGCTCGAAGTCGGCTGAAAACCAGAACTCGCCATCTTCTTAAAAACAAACAACGCTTCTTCACTCTTCCCATTGTGGTCAAGCCCTCCAATCATCGAAGTCCACGAAATGACATCTCTAACAGGCATTTGTTCGAACAACCTGACACTCTCTTCAACTCTCCCATTCTCAAAATACCCATGTATCATCGCATTCCACGCCGCAACATCCTTTACTGGCATATCCCAAAACAACCTCCGAGCAACCTCAACGCTCCCAAACTTCAAGTAGCCATTTATCATCGTCGTCCAAGAAATAACATTCTTGTCAGGCATTTCATCAAACAACCGTGTAGCCATACCTAAATTCTCACAATCTAAACACCCTTTTATCATCGAATTCCAAGAAATCACATCTCTAACAGACATTTTATCAAACAGGTCCAAAGCATCACGTAGCCTGTCATCTCTTGTATACCCGGCAATCATCATGGTGTATAGACGAACATTTGGAGACGGGATTTTATCGAAAATGACGCGTGCTTTGTCTACTCTTTGGTTCTTAAGGTGATTAGCGAGTAAGTTTGTGTAAGAGAGAGGGACTGTTCTCGCGTAACGCATAATGATATTAATACCCATGACAAAGGGTTTGGGTTTGGGTTTGGGTTTGGTGTGAATTACGGGAACTATAAGGAGTGAAGTTGGAAATGAGAAAAGTTTAGGAGGGGATCTGAAGTTTTGAAATTTGGCGCGGGATGGGCATGGCTCTTCAGCAGATTTACCATTAACGAATGAAGACAACCTTCGATGACCAACATTTTAGGGAACAAAAGGCCCATCATCGGTCACCGTAGGAATCGGAATTGATCCCTATATATATATATATATATATTTCTCGGAAAAAAAAAAAAGGGCACTGAAGAAACATGCATGGCTCCTCTGATTTTTTGACTTTTCAACCAGAAATTTTTAGTTTAAACTGTAACTTTTGAATTCATGAATTTCTCTCATCCTCTGAGTTTTTGAGTTTTCAAAAATCCTTGGCTTAATTGCTAGCATTAACTTCTCGATCAGGTTCCATATAAATTAATGGATTTTTTTTATCCATACACTGCCTCCATTCTATCTTCTGTCTGCTTCTTAATCCTACTTATATCCCTATGAGTGACTTCATCTCCCACTCATTCTCTACAGTAGTTTATTTAAAGCATTTCCATTCTATCTTCAGTTGACTCCTCTCTTCTTCTTAATTACTTCTCACTCCTTCAATAAACTTGAATTTAATTTCTTTCATCTCAATCCAGTATTGATGACTGTTTCACCGCAACCCACAGTAACTATGACTTTGCCTTGAGCTACTATTTTCTTCCATCTGATGACCAGCAGAGAGCGATGAAATATTGGAATTTCTCCACTTCCATCAATGAACCTGCTAGACATAGATGATTTATCAAGATGCTAAAGTATGAAGAATCACATCAAGAAACTAGATCCATAAGCAAGGTAAGATATATTGATCAGGGTTTAAGATGAGAAAAGGCCTTAATTCCATCCCCAAAGGAAAAACAAATATAGTGGCTCATGAGAAGACAGACTTAATTTCATGTATTGAAATTTCAATGCCGTCAAATTCCCAGTTATTCTGTTCCATCAGAATTCAATGTAGACTGCTGCACAGCTATAGCACAGTTTTCCATGGTAATCTACTCTCTTGCTGAAAAATATAAGGCCTGAAAAACCAAATAGCTTAATCACTGAAAGACTTACCACCGTAGTCCACCCAAACGAGCCATTTGTCACTGTCTGATGCAAACAGACTTTCAACAGCACCAAGCAGGCCATCTCTCACTCTGATGCAAATGCTTATATATTCTTCTTGCGTGATCAAAGGATGCAAATAAGTGAACTACCTCCACAAAATGGAAAACTTTAGCATTCCATAACTGTCAATAATTTTTGGCACTTCTAATTTCTGGTTATTGAGCATCGCATTTAAGATAACAATGAGATTCAAACATAGAAAATTTGCAGGAATTGACATAAAATCTAATATGATTGGATCAGATCCCTTCAAGTGGGCAACTGAGAGATAAAAATGGTAGTTTCTGAAAGTAGAAAGTAGCCTCTCCTGCAAAGATATGTATTAACAAAGAAAAAAAAAGGAATATTGGAGACAATCTTACATCATTCAACAGTAAAATTACGGACACACCTCTTAAAAAGTTAGCCCATTTTGAATGTTGTCGATACACTCAAATATAAGCGACACAAATTACATTTAATTTCACGACTTTAAAATGCTTAGAGAAGGCGAGGAATGGAGCCGTACATGATAATCATTAAAATGGAAGTTGATCAGGTAAGCCAGTCGAAAGTTGTGTACAAACAGTCCTATTCCACGGTAAAACAATGGTTATATCCTGATCTGGTTTGATAATGACAGAAAATGAGGCAAACTGACATATATAAACAGGTCTAGGATATGTAAACAACTCGAGTAAGATACATAGAACAATTTGAGCCTGACACTGAAACCACCTGGATGTGTTAGTGCTACTCTGAATCATCAGTTTTCTAGATGTCAAATTAACAAAACAATGAACTCGAGTTCAATAATTAGCTCCTACAAATATAATTTCTACAAAAACATTTCACTTATTTCGAAGCAATTACATGCACTCGGTTTTCAGCAACATGGAAACTTAACTTCTACAATACCTGATGAATAGATTCAGTACTATGACGTAAGCTTAGATACAGTAAAATAGTTGGAGGTGACTGTAACCCAAAGGAATAATCCTTGGGTTTATGGACAACTAGTTTTTTATCTGATTAAAAAATTTCAATTAAATTTACAAGCCCCATGCATGAAAACCTTTGTCCGGGCATGGCTTGCTCTATCTGTTCGATTTTGTTATTGATACAACTCATTTGACACATTCTAAAAATTGCAATGCAGAAAATATTGTTAAATGCTTAACACGAAAAGATGCAGCTGCTGCTTAAATAGTTGCGTGTTTTGAAACTTTTGCCATTACATGACTACGTCAGAAGACCCAATACATGGCTATGTCAAAAGATCTTCAACTAAAAAGGCAGTTTAATGCACTTGACGCAGCCAAGTTTATTGAGTGGCTATGGAAATTGTATGAGGGCTATTGGATTCTTAGCATGATGCTGCTCATATACTTATCTGCTATTCGTATAATAGGTAAATATTTATAAAGCTAGCTTCAATATTACTAGTCACTGACTCTTTTATAGCTTTGTGTTCAAATCAAATTCCAAAATGTTACATTTTTTCATACTCATAAAGAAAAAGATTTTAAACCAACAATTTGTTTACAAGACCACGATATTAATGGTCATAAAATTACCAAAACCATTTATGACTAATGTAATTAAATACTTTAATATATATTACGACGAAGATAAAATTAATTGTCTGACTAGGAAACCATAAATAAGACAAAGTACCTGTCATTCGCACAAGCTGAAGAGAGTTTTTCTGCAAGAAAATCATATGATCAGCATTCATGCTCACGAAACACCAATTACATTAGCACTAAAGATCTCCAACTGCAGCTTTGACAGCTCGTACAGTAAACTCCTCCTATGAGAGACGCAAAACAGCTGGGCTGCGTACCTGGAACTACTTCCTGATTCTGAGGCTGTCCATCAGAGCTTGAGTTTCTCTTCCTTTTACAGAGTGATAAGACCATCCCACCCTCTCCTTTTGAGCTGTAAACAAAGTTTCCAAGCTCATACTCTGACTATTTAAACTTCTTGGCAAAATGGTTTATCCACAGCGTATACATACCGAACTTCCTTCCCAAAAGAGATTGTATTCTTTCTCAGAAAGAACTTTCTTTTTCTTCACTGGGCCAAAAAGGTGATTACCTACCTTTGGACAAGACAAAACCCAACTAATGCTACCAATAATCCCTGCAAGAACAAATGTGATGCTTGGAGTGGTGAAAGCGGTCAGAATACAACAATCTCACGCTCTACGATATTGGGACACGTATAAGCGTAGTATAAATCCCCACATACACGAGGATTCTTCATGACTGTTCACATATCTAACAGACATTTTATCAAACAGTTTCAATATGCATCACATAGCGTATCATTTCTTGTATACCCAGCAATCATCATGGAATATAGATTAGCATCTGGAGATGGGATTTTATCAAAATTCACCTGAGCTTGGTCTGGTCTTTATTTCTTAATTTGTTTAGACAGTAAGGATTTGAAAGAGGGAGTAATTGTTTTGGTGTAAATGATATCCATGAAGGATTTGATGACATTTGGAGGATTTGGCGTGAATCATGGGAAATCCAGGAGTGAAGTTGAAGTTGGAAAAGTTGGGGTGGGGGTTTGAAATTTTGAAATATCAAGCCAAAAATTGCATTACGAGTACATAAATTTTTTATTTTTTTAATAAAATATGTGAACTTTATTTATTTTTGTTGGAGTATATTAATCTTTTTTTAAATTGTCAAGTACTCTTGTCAATTTTTTCCTTACATGACATGTTATTCTCATTATATCAAATTATAATTTTATCAATTTTGATGGAATATATAAAAAAAAATTTTAATGCATCAATTTTTTCAAAATTATCAATCAAATACTTCTATTAATTTCTCCATTACGCGATGACTTGTTCAAATATCAAGTTATATATAGGCTTTTCTAACATGTCTAAATACACACATTAATTTATATAAATAAAATGTTTTCCTTTCATAATTAAATCATATATTTTTATAATTAAGTAAAATCATAATCCATAATTTAATTTTATTAATTTTAATTTTTTATTTTTTATTTTTTGCGTAAATTAAAGTGTGCTTTTACGACACATATTAGAAAAACTATGTATATGTTTATTTATTTATTTGTATTAGACATAGTAATATAGAAAGGAAGAAGCAGAATAACATAAAACGTTTTAAACTATTCATTTGCATTGCCACATGCAGAATCTAAACTAATACAAAGGCAATGTCTAATGGAGTAATTTTTTTCTTTCTAGATAAAAAAAGAAAAAAAAAGATAATGGAATATTTTTGAGAAGAAAGTTTTAACTTTCTATTTTGTAGATGAAAAGAAATTGATTTTAAAATGTTCACTTTGAGGTGTAATACCTTACGATAAATATTAAACTTGATTTTGTAAAAGAAATATATGTTAATGTTAATATTGTTTTCAATGTTATATAACTTTTAACTTTCGAATATAGGCTAGGTAAATCTCCGATGTAATTATCGGTTTAAACAGCATCCTTCCATCGCTAAAGTCATCCTGATGGGAAATCAGTTATGTATTAATTGATATTGCTTTAAGCTATTATTGTTTGCTAAAAAAAGTAGTAGTAGAAGAAGAAGAATAGCGACAATAAATTGGAAATTTTATTTCCATTTTATAGGTGTTTTGTTAAAAAAAAAAATGAAAATTAAATATGGATGAAAATTAAAATTAAACATAATTTCATTTATATTAAAATAAATAAATAAATAAAATTTTTTCTTTAAAATAGTAATATATTATTTTTATTTATTATATATCAATCATTTTTACTACTAATACTATTAGCACCACCACAACTCCATTAGTAATAGTGATAAAAATAAAAAATAAAAATAAATAAAAATAAAAAATTTTATTATTATTTTGTTACCATTTTACCTCTTCCATTGTTACTATTATCACTGTCTTTTTTTTTTTTTTTTTATTGTCATATTCTATGATATTGATGTCAATGTTTTTAAAATATATTATTATTAGTATCGTCATCTCTTCTTCCATTACCACTACTATTATCACTACAATTAACTCTATTATTTTTATTATTATTTTAATTGATAAAATTATTTTTTAATAATTATTTTTATTTGTCTTAAAAATTAAATATTAAAAATTTAAATTTTTTTTGAAATTTTTTTTTTTTACTATTCTAAACATAATATTAGAAGAAAAATGTTATTTTAATTCTTATATTTTCATTGTGAACCTTTTATTTATAATAATCAATTTACACCTAAAAGACAATTAATATTGATCCACAGAGCATCAATTAGAAATTTAGACGAAACATAGCAGTAGTTCATACAAATAAATTTTGATCAAGCCATGGAAAACAAGATAGAGGAAGGGGTCCTGGCCAACTGGCAGAGAATATCACTTTTCCTCCTAGGAACAAACTAAAATGGAAGGAAAGCCTAATCAAGGAATGTACCTAGCTTTTGCAAAGAATTTAGATTAGATTAAAATGCAAACCAAAGCAAGAATCTTGTATTTTGAAGGCTTGCCTTCAACATGAAGCATATACAACCCCGCATGGTAATGCATGATCCTTTTGGAGTCACCAAACTTGGCAAGCAAAGAACCAAAACCCTCCATGCAATCCCATTTATAAAAGCCTCAATCTTCTAGCACAAATTAAACACAAGCCCTCGAATTAGTCTTTCCTGCATTGAACTTTCGGAGTCCTCCAAAAATTCTTTCATCCTTTCACAAATTTTAGTTTACTGTGCAACAATGGCCAACGAGCAGATGAAACAAGTTTCCAGGCTACTTTTGGTCTTAAATCTCTGCATGTACGTCATAGTTTTGGGAATTGGCAGTTGGGCTATGAATAGAGCCATTGATCATGGTTTCATCATTGGTAATTCACCCTCTTCTCCCCTCCTTCACCCTCTTTCTTAATTAATGATGGAGTACTAATTGTCTTCTGCTAGTATGGTCTGGGTGCTAATTTTGTCATGTTACAACTTAATTTCAGGACCTGACTTTAGCCTTCCAGCACATTTCTCGCCTATTTACTTCCCAATGGGAAATGCTGCCACTGGATTCTTTGTGACGTTTGCTTTGATTGCCGGAGTTGTTGGTGTTGCCTCAGCAATTGTTGGTCTGAATCACATTCGGATTTGGACCACAGATAGCTTGCCATCCGCAGCCTCCACTGCCGCCATCGCTTGGACTCTCACTCTTCTAGCCATGGGGTAAGCAACCACCAAACACATTCAGCTTTGCCCCTTCTCTCAGCATCTCCTTTAGCAATTAGCTATCAAACAAGGTTCCGAAATTGGGGTAGAACAAAATGTTTTCTCAAGCCAGTTTAGAAAGCTCAATTTACATTCAAAAAGGAAAAAAAAAAAATACATATGTTTGTTTCCTGCTATGCTGATTACTGACTGGCAACAAAATTTGTGCAGCTTTGCCTGTAAAGAAATTGAGCTCTCTGTCAGGAACGCCCGTCTGGTGAGACTAAGAAACAGCTTCATCACTTGTTATGTTAAATTAATAACCCAAGATTATATATCTTTGCGTATGATCATACTCAAATTTGAACACAATTTTTTTTTTTTTTTCCCTTTCTACAGAGAACCATGGAAGCATTTCTGATAATCCTTTCTGCTACACAGCTTCTATATATAGCAGCCATCCACGGTGCCTCATAATTTAGGAGAACTTAAAAATAGTCCCTTTATTTATGCTTGGTGTGTTTTCATTTTCTTTTTCTTTTTCCGGGCTCTTTGGGGTTTGAAACTAACAAGGAGATTGATGTTTTTATGTGTGATTGGTGTGCTGTGTTCTTATTTGTATAAACAAATAATTAACAAGGAAATGTACGAAATGGTGTACGGCATCATAATTTCATTATCACGTCTCTTGATACTCTGATCGAACTATTGTTTCTTCCATCTACTGGCACCATGGTTAATTAGACTTTATTAATCAATTACTGTTGCTTATTTAATGCTCCTTGCTTTAATCATCATTTTAATAAATTGGATTTTGCAATTTTTTTATTTTTTTTATTTGGTTCTTGGGATAACCTAATCTAGAAAATTACAAAAATTTTCTACATAATGAACGTGGATTCAATTATAATTTCAGCAAATCAAGCTTTGAAAGTTATCCATTATTTTTGGTCATTGAGATACGCTAAACTATAATAATGGTGATACTGAATAAACAAGAAAGAAACGTCTAGCTTTCACCAAAAAGAATAAAAAATTAAAAAAACTCTTCATGCGACGACGGAAAAAAACACTGGTCTCATACTAGAAAAGCTGAGTTCATGTCATCAATCTCTGCTCATACTAATCGAAGAATGAAAAACATAGAACACCCAGGTCTGCTAGAACAAACAGAAAACGACAAGAAAAAGAGGGGCTTAGGCTTGGTCAACTAAGCTAGCCAACAATGTTGAAGCTCACTATTTGCAAAGTTTATACAACTGTGGTGTAATATAGGATTCCTGCCATTTATTTATTGTTTCGGAAAATTTTGTAAGAGATTCTAACTCTCGTATCTCAACCTTGTACAAACCAGATCCTTTTTCAAATTCCCACTCCAAGACAGCTTCCCCGTGCTTGCTTGCTTCTGCAACAGATGCATGGGGTATTATAAATTAATATCACCAAACAAAAAGACAAGACAACAGCCATAAGGCCATATGCTAAGCACGAAAACCAAAACATTATTACCCCTTAAACCATGGTTGAACCAAATCAAAAATAAAACAAGATTCCAGTAAAAAGAATCTGCAGATGGTGAACAGTTAAACGATCTGAAGAGCTTTTAAAAGCACAAGCAAATCACAAATTGGCTTTTTGAGTTCAGAATCTCTCCAAATATACTCTTTTAAATAACTCAAAAAAGAAAAAGAAAAAGGTATGGAATAGCTCAAACTGAGGAAATGCCCAAAAAGAACACATGCTGAGCAAAAATAGCAAACTGGACAGATTTGCATCTTCAACTACTCCAAGAGATTTTATAAGAAAATTAAGTAATGAAATAAGCTTCTCCAAAGAAAAATCCCCAGATTTTCTATAACATAGAATTTATACTATTCCTAGGTGATCTGTCATGGATATGTACCCTAGTTCCAACTTATCAGCCCCATTAAAACTGACTAATCAAAGAATTATCTTGATTTGGATTTATTTTGAGTTCTCCTCAACCATGATGTTGAAACTTTAGGAGCTTGCATCTGCTTTACAAAAATGCAAGAACCAACCACATGACCCTCTATGATCTGCAACGCATTTTTTAAAATTTTTTTAACGAAGAACAAATCTACAAAACACATGAAAGTGGGGGCATATTCTGTACAATAAGGCCTCAAACCAGATCACAACAAAATGGTACCTGAAAGACATGAGGTCATATTTATATGCAGTATATGTACAAGATCTCAACCTCCAACCAAATCACATCCTGATTTAAATTTAGGGAATAATACTAACCTGAAATTATCTATTGGAACCTGTAAAAACATCAAATAAACCACAGCAGCTCATCCACCATGTTCTTTCTGCTACTCGTGGAGCAGAAGCAGGAAGAGGCTGCAGACCAATTCAGCAAAACAGAACATATTCACTTGTAAATGCAACAAATTCAAGAAATAGAATGATAAACCAAACTCACAATCAAGTAAAGACAAACCTGGTTTTCAGTACTTTCAGGAGCATCAGTGCCTTGGGATTTTTCTCCACCATTACCAGTTTTACTGTCTGCTGATGCCAATGTTTTCCCTGCATTTCCATGTACAGAAGAACTAATCACATTTGAAGATGCCCCAACATTCTCATCCAAGATAGGAAAAAGTTTATCCTCATTTTTCTTTGGCTCCACAATAGCCGGTGAAACTTCAGCAAACTCATTGGATACAGGCAACAATTTGTCTTCTTCAAAACCGGATTCCACCACTTCCAGAACCTTTGGACTTTCAACGTGACCACTCTCCACAACAAATTTCTCCGTCTCAGAAATGGGCACAACAGGATTAATCAAACTAACAGCAGAGGCAGTTTCCAAAACAGAATTACTATTAGCTTCCTTGACTGGTTTGTCATTTTCAGGGATCCGCTTCACCTCTTCAGAAAAAGAACCAGCCTTCTTTTCCTCGTCATTGGCTTCCTTCGATTTCTTCTCAAAAGCTTGAGGCTCGTTGTTAGAACTACTACTGCTAGAGCTCCTGTCATCTTCATTATGAGATTCCTTTGGAGAATCAATGTGCTCAATAATAAAAACTTTACTTTCCACATTTTGCTCAGAGTCCACTTCTCTCTCAATTTTAACAGTATTGTTGTCCTCTGGTTCAACTTTTAGGCTTCTTTCTGCATCCGCAGGGACTCCCTCCATGGGCTTGTTTTGGTGGACAAATGAAATAGAAGGTGATGGGCCTCTCTTCTCAGATTCTCCATTCCCCTCATTAAATGGATGCTGGTGGTTGTGTTGGTCCTGCAATACAGGGGAACCAACCTCACCACCGTCACTCTCTCTTTCATCATGGCTTTTTGGATCATCATTTCCTAAACCATTGATAAAGTCACAAGAACTTCCAGTTAGAAAAATGGTTAAAGAACAGAGTTCTAATCAAATTTAAGGACAGGAGAATGAACATAAAAATGTTCATCACACCAATATGTCTCTATAATGAAAAGCAGGCGAAGGATTGGATACATCAATTCAATCAAAAGAAATTACATCACTTTCAGGCTATCGATAAGAGATCAACTAACTCTGTAACTCACATCCAACTAATTTGATTTTTTTTAAAAAAAAAACCTTAAAAATGTGTACCAAACAGAATCGCATGATAATTAAGTGACAGATAAACACTTCAACCATACTCCAACAATATTCAAGTAGCAAGGAACATTAAAAAATGCACAACAAATTGAACTGATCGCTAAACTGAACCAAATTTGGAAGGAGTTAAACATGCAGGCAACAGTGTAAGTAGGTTAAACTATCACGATCAAAATCTCAAAGCAGATTGTTAACCCCAAAACCCAGGAAAAAAATAAAAAACCACCACAAAATTCCCAAGCAAAACATAAACAAATGCATCTACTAATAAATAAATAAATAAATAACCCACCAAGAATCCAATCAAAACCAAGCTAAAAGAAGGAGATGAAAAGATACCCACTAACGAGATTGCCAAAAACACCAAAACCGGTATATAAAGAAACCTATCAAACTCGATCAAAAAGGGATATCAACAGACACCTAGTAGCCCAAAATCTACAAAACACCAAAACTACGACAATAGTTCCAATCAAAATCAAAGGGTCATTAGTAAGTACCCATCACTAAAAAATTGCAGGGAATAATACGGCAATCCAATAAAACGCAATCAAAACAAGACTTATCAACAAAAACCCATTACTCGGATTCAAATAACATACCAAACAGCAGAGAGGAAAGGTGAGTAAGTGAGAGTATGATTGAGCGACAGATTGGCAAGTGATGGGTTATTGTACTAAAAAAGTGAAAACCCTTTAAACAATTTTTCTTTTCTTTTTTTTTTTTTTTTTTGAAAAGAAAAAAGAAGCAACCTTGAGGATTGTTGGTGTTGATTGAAGAGTTGTTGTTGGCCTCCTTTTCCCTCTTTTTCTTGGCAGCTTTCCTCTTCTTAGCACCTGATGGCATGATTGATTTTAGCTTTAGCCCTTAATTACTCAATAATCTCTTTCTTGTGGGGCTGTCAAACCCAACCAAAAAAATGCGAAGAGAGAGATGCACAGATCGTGTCTCGCTCTAGGCTTGGTATGTACAGCACAAACTGTAAAGCACAAGAATAGCACTTAGTACGTACAGGTAAGGTCTGCCATGTTGAGGCTCGTGAAGAAGATGCTAGTATTTATTCATGATTTTTTTTTAAAAAAAGATTTTAAAAGGGCAAAATTTCATTTCAAGCGTCATATATAGAAGTGTGTTTTTTAAGATTCTGTGTCCGTCTCCTGTGTGTCTGGATTCTCTTTGCTTTGTTTTGTATTTTCCAATCTCCGAAATAAATAAATAAATAAATAATCGAATATTGAGTTTGCCTATGTTAAAGGATTGTAATTTTAAAAACTAGTATTCATAAAAGTTCATTAAATTTCTTTGAATGTAAGATATAAATATGGAAAGAGTATCCTTAAAATCTTCTAAAAGTGAGATTTAGCATTATATTAATCCATAGATTAATTTAAAATATTAATTAGCATTCAATTAATCCACATATTAATTTAAAAATATTTTTTTATTATTGAATAAACAAATATTAGGGAAATTAAATTTTCTGACCTGAGATTTAAACGCTAATAAGTGGGGATGGAATCCATTTCCTTAAACATTGGCAAGATTTTTGGGATTATTAGTGGATAAAAGGGGTGTTAATTCTGTGGGAAAGGAATATGTGTAGGTTTTTTTTTTTTTTTTTTTTTTTTTTGTGTTTCGAATTTTGGGATTAACATTTATTAGGGGTGGAAAGATGGATAGGGTGATGGACAAGAGAGAATTTGGCTTTTAGTGATTGGGAGGAAGGTGAGTGGTCTACAATTTGCCAAATGAGTTTGTTTCTGTCTGACATGAGAATTCATGGTTAGATTGGATTAGTGGTTTTTGTGGCTTGATGATGAGGATGGTTTTGGGAAACCGAAAGGCTGATATGGGCCCTTCCTGTTTTTGTGCAATTTTAGTTTGTTGAGTTGGGATCTGGGGGGTGGGGGATCTTGTTTTGAATTTCAGATTAAAAGTAGTACTAAAAAAAAGGTTGGTCAAAAAGTTACTTTGATCAAATGGTTTTTTCCTTTCTCCTGTCATGATCCATGAGGAGTTGGTATCATACCGTTATCCTAGTATGAATTTGAAATAAATAAATAAATAAATATAAACTACAAGGAAATTAAATCATCAATAGATTACGTTTGAAATGTTTTTTTGAGAATGGACAATACTATTTATAAATAATTTATAAATCTAAATAGAAAATATAATTGTAATTTTATGAATTGGGCTAAAATAAATCTCATAACTATTCAATGATTTTCAAAATAAATGTATAATATTCAAATATTCTTCCTCAAAACTTAAAACTCCGTCATATATGTCAATTTAAATATAAAAACCAGATAACTTATGATGGTATATGTAAAAAAATTTAACGATGATAGTGAAAATAAAAAAATCATTAAAAATGATAAAATAATATTTTCATGAAATATATTAGGGTCCGACTCATATGTAATGGTAAAAAATGAATCATGAAACTAGTAAAACAATTGGCAAGTTAAGAAAAACATCTTTGCCATAAAATTCTAAGATTAAGAATTTGTTTAATTTAAAAAAAAAAGTCAATATTGGAATGGTGTCATAGAAGTAGAACTAGCCAATACCAAGGCTCAAAATATGAAAAATTGTGTCAAACAACCCCAGGAACTTATTTAAACCAATGAACAAGTTTTAAAAAACAAATCAAACAAAAGACCTAAAAATAAACCAATTTCCAAACAATATTACAGAGATACAACTAGGTTTTTTGCCCCCGTTACGTTACCGGTAGGATAAAATATATAAAATTATTTAAAAAAATTATTTTAGTTTGATAGTTTATTTTATAGTGTGAATGTATAAAAATATATGAAATCAAAGGTGAAAAAAAATATTTTAAATTTTGAATGTAATTTGAAATTAAATGGATGAGAATTAAAAAAAAATCAAATTAATAAATTTGAAATAATAAAAATAATCAACAAAAAACATTACATTTAAAAAGTAAAAAAAAATATTGTATAAATTATAATGATATATTTAAAAAATAAAACACCGACGTTATAAAATTTTATTTCAAAATTTATATATTAAAAAAATAAAATTATTAACAAATAAAACTAAATAAAAAAATTATTTTTATATGAATTTTAATAAGAAATAAATAATTAAATTTAAACAATAAAAGTAAGATGATCATATATATATATATATATATATATAAAAACTTTATGAAAAACTAAAAAAATAACGATTTTTTTATATATTTTATATTTTTTTGTTTGGTAGACTTTTTTCTTAATTGCTTTTTTTTCTTCTTTTATATATATATATATATATATATATATAAAGAGAGAGTGAAAGAGGGGGGCGTGGTTGGCTTGCAACCAGGTTTGGACTTTTTTTTTTTTAAAAAAAAAAAATGTCAAGGAGGCATGGCGTGGCTAGCCTCTGCAGGCAGGCCCACGGCTTAGGCTTTCTTGAAAAAAAAAAAAAAACAAACAAACAAACTTGTAACTTTTAGTGAACCAGGGGTCGTCCGAAGTTCGTCGAAAAATCAAGGATCAACTTTCATACTCCTAATAATTGAATTCCGATATTATTTTTTTCCCCAAACACATCTAAATGACCGGAATAAAGTCAATAAACACATCTAAAACCTTAAAAATAATTTTAATACACACAAAAACAAAGAAAAATACAAAATCAAATCGATTTTTTTTCTTTTTTGGCTCCAATCTACTTCATCTAACTGTTTAATGGTTTGAAACTACCATGGACAAACCCATCTCTCAAAGGTAAAATACTCTAGTCGATTTTCGTCGGCCGGAGTGGCCTAAATGAGCTTAGTCGACGATTTCTCTCTCCTCCTTCTCTCTCCTCCTCTCAACCTTCTCTCTCCACCCAAAAACCAAAATGGATGAGTAAATGAACATGTGGATCAAAATATGCATTTGATAATATTAGGGACCAAAGTATAAAAAAAGTTATAAATAATAGAAGTAACAGTGAATTGTGAGAGGATGAATAGTGAAATATGAGTGTGTGCACAGTGTTTCAAATAGTGTAGCTACAATTAAATCTCGTTTTTCTTTAATTTATTAGTTAATATGCATATACCTAGACCAAAAAAAAAAAAAAAATGTCTGAAAACCATAAGAATTAGTTCAATCCAATTTAAATTTGGATTAAATACAAACATACTAAAATATTAACAAATTCGAGATGTTAAACCGCTAAATAAAAAAATTCAATTGGACAAAATAGATGTGAGTCATACATGCAGGATGTGTCACGAACAAAAAAGAAAAAGTGGAGGTGCATGAAAACTCCAATAGCAATGAAAATTTGTAGATAAGTTCGTTAGACAATGAAAAAGCTAAAAATAAAGGTAATGCACAAAATGGAGCACTAAAACTCCGTAAACATAGAACAAAATAACTTTTTAGGTGTAAATAATTAATGCAAAATGCTAAAAAAATAAAAAAAATTGTCGAGGTAAATACTACGTCTTGAAAATTTTATGTATTTATCTTGAGTGTAGATAAAGTTATTTATACACAATCATACACCAAAATAGGAAACACAATATAATCCATAGGTCAAACCTCTAGTTAATCCCATAGTTGTTGCTAATATCCTAACATGTTTCCTTTTATTTTTATTTTTATTTCTATTTTTAAAAAAAGAAAAACAATAAAAGACATGTTTAAGTTGAGTTTTTCCAACGAACCATCCTAAAATATAAATGAGATTATTTAAAACAACAACATGATTTCATGTTTTAATTCTTTATTTATTTTTACGGGACATCATGCTATCGGTATTATCATCATCATAATACTGCACCACTAGAACGTTTTTTCTTATCACCTTTTTACCATTACAACCCTCCTTCAACATTGTCGCTGTCATCATTAACTCCAATGCCACCATCATTATCTCCGTAATTTTAGCATACAAATTACTACTGTCTTCGCTGTCCCCGTATTACTACAAATACCTCTATCTATGTGTGTTCACGGGCCTGCTTGGGCATAGATTTTGGGCCTATTACAGTCCAACTTGTTTTTTGGTTGTTGTTTTAAAAAAATATATATTGAGGACTAATTGATTAATGTAGATAATCTACGAGACTAAATTAAAATTAACTAAAAATAAAATAAAATAAAATAAAAATAAAACAATGACAAGTAAAAAAAAAAGAAAAATAGAGATAGAAAAGAAGGACAAAAATCAAAATCTAGTGATGAATTGAAAGTACTGAAGCAGCTTCCAGCTAGGAACAGAGAGAAAGAGAGAGCTATAGAGATTCTTCCTTCTCTCAGATCTGAAGTTTTTGGAATTGAATCGAAATCCAAAGGAAAACCCATTCTCAGTTTTGACTTAGTTATCAGTATCCAAAGACACAACCAAAATGGATGCATTGAGGAAACAAGCCAGCAAGTTGAGAGAACAAGTTGCCAAGCAACAACAAGTAAACAATTCTATCTACTAAGCTTGCCCTTTTGTTTCAACTCTCTTATTTTCTCATTTTTCAGCCGAGTCTCTGATGGTTTGTTTGCTGACTAAATGTCGAAAAGGAAATCAATGGAACATTTGTTGGATTTCTTTTGTTTTTTTGCTCAACTGGGTTTTCAATAAACAGTTTAAACTAATTGGATTTAGCTTAAATTTTTAAAGTGGGGTTTGGTTGTTAATGGATTTTAGAGTGCTGCATTTGTGCAACATCTGATTTTGGTTCAGTAAACTGTTGAGTTCAATTATTTGTAAACAACTTGGGCATACTTAATGACGTGGATGAGGAGGGTTCATATCCATCTAATATTTTGTGATGAGAGAAAATAATTGAAGTTAGCAATGCCAAATTTATGGCGAACACGAATCCTTGGGCTGTTTATGTAGATATTTTCCATTAGATGCGTGTGTTCACTTTGTGCTTATAGAAAAGTCCATATCATAAACTAGAGAGTTTGAGTTTTCAAATTTGCGTGTTGCATTTAATACCAACCTTTAACGCAGGAAGCAAATGAAGTTAGAAAGCTTTGTACTACATATGTCCAAATTTGTCTTGATTTTTGCTAGTTCATCTTGGTGCACTTGAGCAGTTAGAAGTTTTAAACCACCGAAATGCATTTTATGTAGGAAAAGACGCTAATGTTACTGGATCACACCTGTTTGTGAGTTCGATTTAGGGTGGACTAATTTTTCAATGGACATTTCATTCTTACCTTAAACATGCTGCATAGTGCGAATAGTGAAGCTTTAAGGTGCTGGAAGACCTGGTCTTCATGTGAAATTGTCACCCAGAATGATATGGACCATTTTACATTTTTAAAGTGTCAGAAAGAAGGAATCTATGAATACATCATCGAGAATAAGCCATTGTCCAACAACAAAAGAAAGAAGAAAGAAACCTCAAGATCGAAGAGAGCACCAATATCCCTGAATACCAGTTAGGCGACAACCCGAAAGGCCCCCCTAAGTATTGCACCATAAAGCAACAAGTGACACTATCCTATTACACAGCAATTGTCTCAAGGTGAAATATCCTTGAAGATTCTAGCATTCCCCTATGTCCAATGTACTAAATTTGTGGAAAGACAGAACATATCCACAATATCTTGCAATCCACTCCCATAAACCCACAGAGGATAGACCATCCATGATTAAACCACTGAACAGAAACATCCTGGGTCAAACTTCATCACCTGCCTCATTCTTTAAATCTTGCCTCCTCATGGTCATTATGCATGAGGAGTGTCCCCATAGTTTTTTTTCTCTATCTGGTGAAATCTATGTCAGAGTATATATTGCTTAGTACACTGTAATCAGCAATAATCAGAAGCTTGTTGGGGTCTAATTCAGCATATGAATTTAGAAATCACGATAAAAACACATTCTTGCACATTCAGCATTTATAAGCTTCATATATTGTCTTCTAATGTTCTGTGTTAGAATGTGTTCATTGTATTATGAACCTCAGACTGAACAAATTTGACCCTCTTCATGTATTCTTTAGAAAGTTTACTTGATTAATGCCTACTAATGTTTTTTTTTTTTTTTTTTTTTATATTTCGATTTTAGGCTGTCATAAAGCAGTTCAGTGGCACGGGTTATGAAAGCTCAGATGTAATGGTTATTGATGAAGTTGAGATGCACAGACATCAGCAGCTAGAGAAGCTGTACAGGTCGACACGTTCAGGGAAGGTGTGATAGTTTTGCCGCCTTGAGATGAAAATTAATGTTAAATCTTTTTCTCATTATATTTTATGAAATAGCAAGTGATACAGCTCATGGTTGACTAGTTCACCCCAATAATGTGTTATATGCTTTAAGAGAAGTAATCAGTTTGTTAATGCAATTAACATGTTTAGGAAAGTGCTTATCCTTTGATGAATTTGTATCAGAATGGGTTTGTGGATGATGAAAGAATGATCCTACATTTCAATAGATGACATGCTAAATGAATTTATGGATACGACAGCAAGGAATCTGCCACCTTAACATTCATTTTGAACAATTTTTTTTTTTTCTCAACCAGGAATCTGATGGTACCATACATGGTTATCATTTGATACAAGAACTGCCTTTATGGTACAATCAAATTCCTGGTCAAATGTACGAAAACTGCTCATCCAATTCTTTGTCTATGCACATTGCCAATGCCAATAACCTCAAATCTTTTTAACAGCTTTCGGATGTCTATGCCATAGTTCTTATTAAAAAATGTCTTATACCAGAGTCCTTATCCACTATTTATTATCTGTCACTATGTCCAATTTCTTCACTTAGCTTTATATATGACAAGAAATTGTGCTTGAGCTTTAAATCACTCGCCTCAACGTTACATGGTGATATCTGATTTTTCTTGTGGTCAAGCTGCTCTAATATCGTTTGAAGTCTCATACATGTGGTAATTGAGCTTTTGGTGAGGGGAAATATATTAAATGAAATGGAGGCCTGGTGCAAGTTTTGGTGAGTGTGAAACACAATTTGTGTAACCATTTGAGTCTTTTTTTTTTTTTTTTTTTTGTCCAATGCCTTCTTGAAATGACATGTGTGCAATGCTTGTTCAATAATTTCTTTTTATTGCCAGCATTTGCAAAAATTGATGCTTAGTGACACAATTCATTTATGTTAAATACAGTATGTGTTATCTCACTTTAGCATATTATCAGTGAGGTTTGGTAGGGACAGCAACCCTATTAAGATGAAGGACGGCACTGTATCCATATTATTGGTTGTATTTTCAAGAAAACTATATTGTAAAGAAAGAGGCTTTGTTTTATGTTTACATAGTTACGATTTATATACAACTTAAGTTTGTCCTGTTGTCCATAGCTCACTAGCTTTGGGAGAGTTCTCATGATTCTGAAAGGCATCAAATAGGCTTTGATCACTATTTCCTTTTTCTTGCATAATTCTTATATTTAAATTGTGCTTTCTAATGCGTATGATACTTTTTGTTTCAGGATTTCCAGAAGGATATTGTTAAAGCAGCAGAAGCCTTTACGGCCATAGGGTACAGACATATTGAAGCAGGTAAAAAATCAATTGATACTGTGTCCAAACACATTCTATTAACATTGGGGAATATAAAAGGGAATTGAATGAACTTCATGTTGGGTTCCTACTGGTTTGTTTGTTTGTTGTTGTCATTTTGTTTTTTCAAGTACTATTGTGACATATAGGTGCTTTCATGCTTATTTTTTATCTAAGACAAACTTTGTGGTAGTTAGGAACCAAGTTGTCTGAGGACTGCTGGAGATATGGAGCTGAGAACATCAACGAGAACATACTAGCTAAGGCTGCAGCTATATATGGTGATGCTTGTAAACATGTGGAACAGGAGCAGGAAGACTTGAATCACCTGTTATCTGCACAGGTTGACTTTTTACCCTGTACACATGGAATTAATTTCTGTATATTTTATGATTTATTGTTTCATAGTAGCCATGCTTTGGACGTTTAGAAGACCCAATTTGTTTTAACAACTTGTGGTTTTATGGGTTATTATTTCTGCTTGTATTGGTTGAGGCAAAACGATAGCCATGTGCCTGTTTACCTTGCTGAGTGCCCTGCTTCATAGATATCGTGCAGAGGATTATACTTGCAGACATCTTTTGTGAGTCAGAGTATTCTTTCACAATTGAAATTCAAGCTTTTCCACGTTGTGATGAGAAAAGCAAATAATTACAATTAAAGAACTGTAGATATAAATAACCAGAACTGATGATAACTGCAAAAATAAGATCTGAGTTGTTGAATTATCAGAAGCCAAGGCCAATTATTGCCTCAATTATTCATGAATTGACTAGGAGATGAACACTGTTTTCCTTTTTTGTTTCATCTTTCCAGATTTTAGAACCCTTGAGAGCAATGATTAATGGTACTCCTTTGGAAGATGCCCGCCATCTTGCTCAACGATATAGTCGGATGAGACAGGAAGCAGAAGCACAGGTAATTAGTAACCAGTGCATCCGCTGCATTAGGGTTAAGTAATATTTTATGATCATCATGCTTGGACTGTCACTTTATGTTCCATACTCTTGGTATTTGCTATAAGCTCATCATTGGTAATTTCGTATTGACCATTAAAAGCAAACAGGCGGCAGAGGTTTCTAGAAGACAAGCACGAGTACGGGAATCTCCAATACCTGAAAATATTGCAAAGCTGCATGCAGCAGAAGCAAGGATGCAAGAACTAAAGGCAAACATGGCAGTTCTTGGTAAAGAAGCTGCAGCTGCATTGGCTGCTGTTGAAGCACAACAGCACAGATTGACTTTTCAACGGCTTGTCGCCATGGTATGTTCTTATTTTTCAAGATAGAATTTTCTAGTTTGAAGCTTAAAATATTTTGGAGATTCATATTTATGATTAGCTTACATTATTGAAGGTTGAAGGACAAAAGAATTATCATCTGAGAATTGCTGCTATTCTTAGTGAGGTTGAAGCTGAGGTCAGTTCAATATTCATTTTTTCATGAAGAAACTTTTGTTGATATGAGCAATGCAACTTACACCTGAAACTTGTGTCAGATGGTCTCAGAGAAACAGCAAAAAGAGTCGGCTCCTCCAGTGATCCTGCCTCCTGCTATTCCATTAGAGAATGGCTCAGAGAAAACCACATACTTTTTGGCTGAAGTAAGTACTCTATATTAGATGCTAGAACTTTAGAGGGTGCGTTTGTATGTCTTTTCAGAAAAAAAAAAAAAAGAAGAAGTTATTTTACATTATTCTGATATTAGCATGCAATGCTTTACATAAGCTTCAAGATGGGGCTGATGCCCAATCAAGTAGCACTGAAGGGTCTTGTAGTTGTTAGAGTTCTTGTAAACATCCCACCATTGTAAAGATCACCGTGCTGAATTTACCTGGAGACAAGATGGTGTGATTGAATCTAATAGCAAATGACGGCATATTGATCTCCACATTTATACATAAAGTGGTTATTAGGGAGAAAATTGTGCAAACTTGGACCATTCTTGGATTTCTTTAGAGATCTACTGGTTCTTTTGACTTTTTTTCTGTCATGCGGATGAATGGCTGTTGTTCATCAGGGCCCAGTGCTTCTAGTCAGGTCATTCCTATTATTATTTTCCGGTGGATGGGGGTAACAAGTGAGATTCTTCAAATCCTCTTTGATACCTCTCCAAATGCCTGTGTAAACGTTAAGACTTCATTTTAAGGGATTCATGGCATTTGGTAGACCTAACTTTTTGCTGTTAAATCCTGTTGGCAAACGATACATGGCTGACCCTGCTTTTTAAGTATAGAAGCTCAATAAAAAAGATTCAACTGTGGGAACAAGTCCTTAATCTTTTGATCCTGCATAGAGTTTGTCTTTCGGAGGAGCGAGATTATCAGCTTTATAGGTAATGAAAATAGAGCTGTGGGAACAAGTCCTCAATCTCTTTATCCTGCATAGAGTTTGTCTTATCAGAGTAGCGAGATTATCAGCTTTTTAGGTAATGAAAATAGAAGGGAGATTAATTGTTGGAAACATTAAAGTGCATGGATGGTTCCAGCTGAAAATTTGCATCAATAACTTGAATCTTTATGCAAAGTATGTGTTACAATTAATTTAGTTACTGTTGCATGCATCTTTCATCAAAGGTACTGTGTTTTAGCTGGAGCATAAGTTGTAAAATTTTGGTTACATCTTGCAGGCAACACATCCTTTCATTGCAGAAACAGAGAAAGAGCTGAGCTTGGCTGTGGGTGACTATATTGTTGTGAGAAAGGTTATCTGGCTTTTCCTTGTTAATTTTGCAATTGCATTTAGAAGCATCCTCTTAATAGATAGATCATCGATGTGCATTTAGAAATTCCCAACTGCTCTTGTTGTTTGGAGCATAGAAAAAGAACTTTTATGTTGCTCTATTCAATTTTCAGGTTAACAGATAGATTATCGATATGCATTTAGAAGTTGCCAACCAGTCTTGTGTTTCGAGCATAGAAAAAGAACTGTTATGTTGCTCTATTCAATTTTCAGGTTAACAGATAGATCATCGATGTGCATTTAGAAGTTGCCAACTGGTCTTGTGTTTGGAGCAAAGGAAAAGAACTGTTATGTTGCTCTATTCAATTTTCAGGGACACGAGCCTTAGCTTTCCTGTAGTTTCTTAACTTGCATCTAATCTCTGAAATACTGATATCCTTCTCTCACTGAAGGGAGACACTCAGCCAATTACTAACCTTTTTTGTCTAGCAGCATCCAGAATCAATTGAGTTCTTCTTAAGAGTAACAGGAAATCAGAGATCCATTCAGATTCTTTACGAAAATGTTTCATGGAATGAGTGTCGGATCCATATATTATGCAACTTCCAAGGCTTGGGTGTTTTGCTTTCCTTTTTTGACCCCTTTTCAATTGGTTTCTTTTTTCTTTACCTTTGGCACAACATCTCCAAACAGGTAAAATAGATCTCGTTGTCTGCAAAAATTTCTCAAGAAACTTTTCAAAACATGATTTTGAGATTTGTCCGACATCAAGAGACGCATGTCCATTATTCTATTTCGCGTACTGTACAATCATTTATATCAAGGAACACATCTCCATTTGCGGTGCTGGCCCTTACATTTTGGTTCTATTTGAAGCTGGATAAGATAAATTGTGAATCACATTTTCTGCACTTTTTATTTGCTGGTACAATTTTCTTAAGATATGAATTTCCAGGTGAGTCCAACTGGGTGGTCAGAAGGAGAATGCAAAGGAAAAGCTGGGTGGTTCCCATCAGCATATGCAGAGAAGCGCCAGAGGATTCCCACCAGTTTGGCAGCTGAAGCTTACTAAGACTTTCTGTGCTCAGTGGTTCGTTCAATTTGTCCCTCCAAATTCTAAAATTGCTGCTTAGCGTCAGAAAGGAAATGTCAAGGGGGAAAGAAGAAAACGAATGAAGTTGGTGTGCCTTTTCTTTCTTTTTGAATTTTTCATTTCTTGTGTGCTATCAGGGCAAAGTACTTTCGATTGTATATTCTTTCATTGAATCGTTGAAATTGAACTTATTTGAAGAAGTAAAGCTAATCTTGTTATAGAAGTAACACAAAAGTGCTCTTCAATCTGACTCAACCTATTACCTATACAGGGTAAAAACTCAGTAGACTCTGGATGTGTGGTTACATCAGACTGAGCTAACTCAACCTTTTATATCAGGTCCATGGTAAACATAATCCGGGTTTTTTTTTTTTTTTTTTCATATTCTATATTAATTGCGCAGTCTAGCCACAGCCCACAAGTTATTTGAATTAGATGAACTTCCCAAATGATTCAATAAAGTTGTGAGCGTTTGCTACTTTTATAGCGGCAATTATCTTGCTCTAATCAGTAGATAAAATACCCTTTAAGGATCAGAAACCAATCGCTAGAACAATCAGGATCTCATATGGCTCTAGCTAACCAGTCAGGATTAACAGTTTTGCAAGCAAATCATCAAAACTGTAATATTAGGAAAACTGTCTTGAACTCCTCCATGTAATCATCAAAGTGCTGGTGCCACACCTTGCAGTTGCAGGCTGAGCTAAAGCTGAGATTTATTTCATTGAATTTTTTGTATGACAAACGTAATAATAATTCAACTGCAGTAATTTCAAATGTTCCTGTCGTTGTCCTCAAACGAATTCGATCATCCAGTTAACTTACCCCAGTTGTTTCAAAGCTGTAATGTTGCAGTGGATGGCTGCCAAGTAATCAAACCTAATCCCACATATACCACTACACAGAAGTTCGATTTTTTTGACATTTTCCCTGGAGGTTCATATAACATCCTAATGCCTCCTTTCCATCAGATGAGCCCCAAAACTGGGGAAACTACGCCAAGTTTAGCGGCAGCAACGGTACAAAGGAAGAAAACCGACTTCTCCGGTTTTTGAAACTCAGAATCTAAAATGACGTGAGCTTCAAGTATTAAAAATTTACTAATCTTTAAGAAAGCTCTAAATTTTCTAATCTTTAAAAAAGCTCTAAATTTTCTAGTGTTAAAAGAACCATCTTAACCTTTTTTTTAAAAAAAAAAAACCATCTCAACCTTAAAGATTAAACTATTGGGTTGAAGTGATTTTTTAATATGGTATTAGAGTTTTAATGACCAAACGTTCACGAATTCGAATTTCACTGCTTTCATTTTTTTTTTAATTAAACAATTAAACACAAGGTAGTGAAAAACCTATATATGTTGTGTTAGAAAGTAATATAAAATCATTTTTAGAACTTCATCCAATGGCTTAAACTTTTGAATTGAGATGGTTTTTTGATATTTAAGATTCAAATTTTGATGCAGTGGAGTATTGCAATAAAAAAAAGTTTTATCTTTTCTATTATAAGGAGAAAAAAAATCAAGCACTTAAAGTTTAGATTATTTTTGTTAACTCCTAATAACACACAAAAAAGGAAAAAAAAAAAGCAAGTGAGGCTATTTTATCGAGTTTTTTTCCTCAAATAAATATATTTTTAAACTTAATTCTTAAATAAAAATACGTTTTTTGCCACATCAGATTTTTTTATCTACGTCATTTCATTTTTTCTTAATTGCTTAAAAAAAAAAAAAAACCCACACGAATCCTAATTAAATCCTGATCCAAACATGAGGCCCATGATGTGCATCTAGATCTCTGCACATTTTGAAAAACAGAGGAGATAAAACAAGGAATTGAGAATGGCGTCATCTGAAATCCCAATTTCACTTTTGTTGGCGTCAACGCTGGATGCTCCTTTCTCTAAACACCATACCTGCTTGGCTGCTTATCCAGTTGAGCACTTTAGCCTTCCAATTTATGAATCTGAGTGACCATTTCGCTTTTGTTTCAAGTGCTTAGAACAGAATCTGCAAAAGCATAGGAGCTCTTCCCTTGGTTATGTGCAGGGGTGCTCGGAACAGAATCAAACATAAATGGGCTCTTCCCTGCGAACATGCTATCTCCATGTGACGACCCTGTTTTTATTGGATTTAAACCAAATTCACCAATGCCAAAATCCATGTCCTGCAAGAACAATATTAGATCAATCCATTCAGATTTTTTTGCATGAAAGAACAAGGCAAGAAAGAAGAAAAGGTGCAGAAAGAGGTTAAACAGTTCCCATGCCAAACTCACCGCAAACACTCACTTCCCCAATCGAAATGGTAGATTTCAATTTCTGAGTTTAAAATTGATTTAATTATTTGTGAAATAATATTTTATTTTAATTAGAGTTTTATTAGTATAGTAAGAGAAAATATATATATATATATATATATATATATATAAATTGTTGAGATGGAGCTTACATGGCATATAGTATCTTAGATTGGGATATAAGTTTAAAACAACCCTATTCTAGTAATATGGATTTAAAACAACCATATTTAAAAAAAAAAAAAAAAAAAAAAAAACTCCTATTTTACCTATTCTAAGAAAACAACCTTAATATGGAATTTACTCGATTGGTTATTTTATTGGAAAAAAAAAAGGCAAAAAATGGTTTTAAAAAAAAAAAGGCACCAAACGGAAAAGATGAAATAGATGGAAATGACTAAATAGACTCAAAACTATGGAGATTAAATATGAAGTTCTTACAACTATAGGGATTAAATATGAAGTTCTTAAGACTATGTGAACTAACTAGTTCGTTTTGTTAAACTAAAGGGACCAAGTCTTAGTTAAAAAGAAAACTAAACTTTATGGATACCGCAAAACTTGAATAAATTATAAATTAGTCCTTCTCATTTCGACAAAAGAATTAATTAGTCTTCTTTATTTTTAAAAACTAATAATTTCGTCTCTCTTGTTATAATTCTGTCAATAACTTAATTTTTTTCCATTAATTTTGTTGTTAGAATGATAATTAAATGTCCTTACTGTAGTATTTTTTTTCCAAATTATTCTTCATTTAATATCTTATTTTTCTCTTTTACCTACTATTTTTTAGCTCTCCTCAACCATCCCCATTATTACAATAAAGCAAAAATTCATATTTCAGATTATTTTTGTGATCCTTAACTCCTTGAACCCCCATTATTTTCTCTCTCTTCAATCATTTCTATCCTCATAATAAAACGAAAATTGATTCCTTATACCATTTTCATGACCTTTAATTCTAAAAAAATATAAACCACACTAAAGAACGAATAAATGTAAAAAAATAACTTACAAAATGCAAGCTGTAACAATGCTGGCAAGCATTTGGACACAATATGTCTTGGACTCTGCCACTTGCGCAGTCACTGCAAGCCCAATGCCGGACCGAATAATCTAATTGCAATCGTACATGTAAAAAATCATCTTCCATGTGTTCAGGACTTCAAGCTACCTTAACAAGGTAATTTCGTGGCAGTATATATTTTAAAGATTATTTAGATATTATGTATTAATTTGACAGATTTTACTAAAATGTTGATAAAAAATTAAATAATTAATTTTTAAAATACAGAAAATTAATTAATTCATTTCTTCAAAAGAAATAGATTAATTTATAATTTATTCTGCAAAACCTTGAAGAAATAAAAGAAGGTGCTTCCTCCCTACCCAAAAATCTCAATTCTCTACTTCCATATGTAATTTGCTTAATTTGTTAAGCTGGTGCTGGTCAGATCAGTGCTTGTTTAACAGTCTATCTTTAGCAAAAAATATAATATCTTTTCCTAACAAGTTAAGGACTTGTATTTCTTGCCATCTTTGCAGGAATTCTATCAATTCGGTCCATGTAACACACACTTGTATACATTCTGAGCTGTTCTCTTAAAAAAAAATTTCCAGGTAGGAGCAACAACCCATTTTTTAATTATCACTCATATATTGACCCAAAGGGTTTGTACTAGGGATCATATATCGGGTTTTCCTGATGCTATTCTTCATCCCAAACAAAGATGCTTTTTGATTGAGTGGTTAGTCCAAAAGATGGAAACATATGATTGATATTTACCCTAATATAGAGTTTAGCTACCTTGATTTTGAAGAAGATCAAAATGTGACGGACTTGCAAGCTGGGGATCTTACTAAAGAAAGCAACCCCAAGCTCTTGGAAATTCTTAAAAAAATTAATAAAAATTGTATGGACCAGTCAGTCTATGCTTGGATATTCTCTAAGCACGGGTTTAGCTTGAAAAAAGGTTTAAACTTTTCATTCAACTTCCTAACTTGAACTTGGCTTCTCTTTTGGACAAATGGTTGCTACTGTGATGCTGCAGTTCAATTCCAACCAAAAACAATTAGATGAAACACAAAAGTTCCAAATAGAAAACCAGTGAACGCAAGTTATGAAATCGAGTTTATGAAGTGAACACAAAAATAGCAACTTGAATGACAAGGAGTGCGTTTGAATCAATGGAAAACGATTACAGAAAACAAATCTTGATAAGAGTTCCCAAGTTAAGAACCCTAGAAATTACAAGAAGAAAACAGATGAGTAATGAGAAAATCCAGAGAAGAAAAAGAATGTTCAAAATATACAAAATGCTCATCTCACAATTAATGTTATAGCCGTTAGAGACTAACACCAATTCCA
The DNA here is from genome assembly GCA_963924115.1 of Dovyalis caffra. Classification (NCBI taxonomy): domain Eukaryota; kingdom Viridiplantae; phylum Streptophyta; class Magnoliopsida; order Malpighiales; family Salicaceae; genus Dovyalis; species Dovyalis caffra. Next base: position 6,534,383 of record CAWUPB010001184.1, read on the forward strand.
ACAAACTACAGACAAAATCCACCTCAGCTTCTTTTAATAGCTAATACATGTGGCACATAATTCCCTTCCTTCAGTTCATGTGTCATCCACGTGGCCTCACTAGTTGATTTGTCCTACCCATCTCTAATTAAGTTGTACTTAAGGGTAAGTAAATGATTAAACGATTCGGTTTTGTATAATTCAGTTCGTTTTTCGATTAATCAAATTTAAAAAAAAATCGAAACCAAACTGAAATAAGTTTGATAAATTCGATTTAAAATTGACTTATTTTGATTCGAGTTTTGAAAAATTTTAGTTTTAATCGAAATATTTTATTGCAATAAATAAAAATCATTCATATGCAAAATTTCATTTCCCAAGATCACTCCTTGAAGGAGAACTTTTTAGAAATTTCATTTCTTACAAAACATTAAGTACAAGCCTCAAAATTCACAACATACACAAAAAAGCTTATTTTGTTACTATGAGCTCCCATTACTTCTCTTGCTCTATTTTTGAATCACATAACAATAAAATGCATTAAATGCACCTTGCTAAAAGAAGTTGTAAGAAATGAAGCAAGATACTAAGAGATGGATGGAAAAAAAATAGCTTGTCTCGAATATGCTAAAAGAAGGTAGAGAAAAATAACTATTGTAAAAGCAATCCGTACAGCAGAAACTAGAAAATGGGCTAGGATTCTCACCCGAAAAAGATGGTGTAGTATCTTACTAAATATGTTAAACATATTTCAATTAGACAATGACAGATGTTTCAATGCTCAATATGTAAAACAATTACACACACACAAACAAATATGTCAAACATATTTCCAAGTCAAAATATGGCCGCAATAACAACAACCGCAACCAAAAAATATCAATTATGAAACTAATTTAAAATTTTCTCCATATCTCGGTATCTCACCCCAAAAAGATGAAGAACAATTATAATAACAATACTAATTCTTCTTCATCCTTTTGATCACTCTCACAAGTCACGATAGTTGCAACCATGGTCGTCTAGTTGTCTTGATTACTCTCACAGTAGTCGCAAAACATATACATATACTTTTGCATCACATAACCATCAACATATACCAACAAAAAATAGAATCAAAATTAGAAACTTAGTAACTTACGCATGTCATCCGGAAAGCCAAAACACTATCTAGTCATTAACTCATCAAACATTTATAATAGTGGTAGTGGCAATTAGTAAACCTAAAAAATATAAGATAAAAAAATTAACCCTTTAACATTATTATAGAAGAAAGAAATAACAATTAAAAAGATAGAGTTACGAAATTACCATCTTGTATTTTCTTAATATTTTGTAAATTTTCTTAAATAATAATTTATGTCAATGAATTTTTAATCCAATCTTGAGTATATATGATAGAAACTAGAAGGTAAATAACCCATAAAATAGTCAAGAACTCTTTCTCCGAGGTTAAATGTCGATTATGAGGAATCAATAAGAATAGAAATTACCAATACATCCCTAGCTATTTGTTACGGGCACCGGCCAACTAGCCTGCTAAGGCCGGTGCTAGGAACTAGCTAATAGCTAGCCGCATGCAAGCACACCAAGCCAATAGCGGCTAGGCATTGGCTAGCTAGGGCATAGCAACCTATGGGCCTCCTAGGCTTAAAAGCCATGGGCCCAATGCTCGAAAAGTCTAAAAATTAAAATTTAAAAAAAATTAATATTATTTATAAAATCATCAAAAACATAGTTTTATAATTACGATAAAAATTAAATGTGTTTCATTTGTATGGCATGTATTAATGTGATTGAAGCATAAGTGAATGGTGTGGATGAGTCGACCTAGTTTTTGAGAATGTATGTTTCTAAATTTTTAGATAAATAGGGTTTGTGTATCCTACTTTCTTTATCATTATGATGTATTTCTCTTCTCATCTTACTCCCTTCAAATGTAACTTGAGGTTTCTTATTCAAAAAAATATAAAAGCGAGAAGATAGGTTATTAGAATAGATGCAAAGAGAAGAGCCAAGAAGATAAGACAAGTTTGAAGAATTTGTAATAATTTTTCACCTAGGTACTTAACCCACTAGTCTTCTTATGATTCAAGGAGACTAGTAACGGAGATCTATTACCATTCACTAGTCTTAGAGTCATGTAACTTTTCCTTTTTAATCAAGGAGTTGTAACTCATGTGAGTTTGTTTGATTTTTGCCTTATAAACCCTAATTACCCATGTACTTAAAATATCCTTCCAGTGCTTTCACTTTAGCCTATTGTCCCAAACTCCTTTGATCTAATAACTCAAAAATTACTTTGAATCATCCAAATAAGTTCGGGTTAAGTATTTTTAGGGAGGCTCACATCGGAAATAATTTCCTAAGTTACCCTTGTAATTGATTAAACCTAAATTAGAAAAGCTGATTTCTAAAATAGAAAACTAGTTTTTAAATTAGGAAACTCGTTTTCTAAATTAGGAAACTGAATTTTATTATAGGAAACTCATTTTCAAAATAGAAACTTTTTCTAAATTCTTTGCTTCTCTTTTTCGTATGAATGTTTAAAGTTATGCATGTGACTCAATAAGCTCCTAGATATGTTAGCAATGTGTCGAGAAGTAAAAGACACTTCTTTTATCTCTCGTTACATAAATCAAAATTAGCCTCTAGTAAGGCATTATAACTATTTAATTATCTAGAAGGATTACTTAATTCGTAATAACCTTTTACGAGTATAGTTTCCATACAATTTAATCCTCATGTCCATCTATCATAGTGTGATCTCGAACTTGAATGATTATCTCGTTTAATTATGATCACATAAGTTTTCTTCGATCTCATAATATCTTAGCTCTCAAGTAAACTAACTATGCTCTATTAGTATACTTTTGTTGTGGCCACGATTCTCGAGCGGACATTCATCGAAATACAATGTGATAACTCCTTTAACATATAAGGAATGACATATCCTCTCTCAATTATTCACTTATCTCCATTAAATTCTTAATGCACTCAATAAATCGCTCACATATAGCTATTTACCGAGTCAATTGAAACGAATGTCAAAGTATACCAATCATCTAATGAGATAATCATGACAACTTCAAGTCAAAGGACTACTTATACCTATCTCGTATGAGATTCCCATAAACAATACTAAATGGATTCTCATGATGAGTCACATTAGTGATATGTTCTTTAATCTTATTCACTTGAATGCTTGCTTTGACATCACCATGCTAGTAGATATGAGACATCTTACTCGTCATCTTATAGCAAGAGCATATCACTCACAAGTCTTATTGTATATTGCCATTGTCTAATCTTGACAATGCTATGACTTGAGACATTTAATGATATCATTTATGTGTATTGATGTTTGTCTTATATCGATTGATCAATTATCAAGGAAATATATATCATAAGGACTTTTATATAATTCTATCAAATTATAAATAACAAGAATTAATAGAAAGACTTGTTTATTAATATTGAAAATGCAACAATACAATATATCAAACTATCCAAACAGATTGGATCTAGGGCACCTATATTAACATAATCTACTTATAAAAGTTCTCAAATGCATTCATAATGGTCTATCTATTTGGGTGAAGCTAACTAACATATAAGTTAAAGTGCTGAAAAATCACTGCAAATCTAGATAAAGGGAAACTATAGTTGTAAGAGAACATGCAAGCATGAACATTTATTTCTAACTTCTACCTCTTAGCTTCGATTAAGTGAATACTAATCTTGCCATCCTAATTAGGAATAAGACTAAGGTGAATTCATCTTAAGCGCCCATTGAAAGAAGTCAATCTCTCTATATACACCTCACTAAGGTGTTTATCAAGGCCCCGTTCAGCCTTAGGAAGAATTGTCATTTCTACACATAGTTTTGTCTCCTTTCTCTTATAAACTCTACTCGAAGTAGCTCCAAATCCATCCCTAACTCTTTTAAATATGGCATTTTCATCAAATAAAGAAACCAACTAGAGAGTTAAGGTTTATCTATCAAAAACCTTTGTTGATTGTTTGAAAAAGTGGAACCACTACAAAAATACAATAACTCTCCTTAACACAACCGCCAAAATAGTGGTGATTATCATTCCAAAAAGATCAAAAGTATTTCTACGAGATGATTTATGAGTAAAAAATTGCCAAAACACTCCTATAGTTTACAAGAAATTCCTTTTATTAGAAATAAAAAAGAAACACAAAAAAAAAAAAAGGAAAAGGAGTTTCTCATACTATTCATAGGTTCAAACATATGAGCTCCAATCCATATCATTCAAAAGTTCATGCCTATCTAACATGCCTTGATATGATGTGGTCACTCACAACCGGACATATGTGTCACACAACAAATGATATGGATAAATTCTGACAAAATTTGAGAATTACAAGAGATTCAATCATTTCATTTTTCCTGCCCATGCAGAAACGATTTGTCTCCTTTATAAAAATATGAGTACCAAAATGGCAGGTAATAAATGATCTTAAGATGAATGAAACAATCTTTTTACCACTCCAAACGTGTCAAGTATACAGTTAAAACATGCATGGGTGCCAAGTTAGTCTTCACAGTCACATTTGTCATGACTCAAAAGGGAAAATGTTATATGCAGGTGACAGTTTTCATCATATAACCTCTGGTAAGTTAGGGAACCACCATCAGGATGAAGGCTTAACAAGACAAGACTCTACCCAAGATGTAGACGCAAAATCAGTCCTTACGTAGCCATCTTTTAGCTTACTAGATAGTGTTCATTCGAAAAACCAAGACTAGTTCCATTAATTGGAAAGGACAGTTTGCGGATCTATTAAATGAGGGTGTACGATCTCTTAGGTTCTGTCTAGCTAATGCCAAATGCAATGCCATCATATTTTTTCAATTGTAGCATGTCAACATCAAATATATTTATCCAAAAGCTATTGGCAATAAAGGAATAGGTCATCCTATCCCTCAATATGTGCAACTTAACAAAACTCTTGACCATATAAACAACTAAAAAACCTATGGTTCTAAGTTCTGAATCTCTCAACTAGCAACTCCTATTCATTATCTTCTACATGTACTTGCATCATTATACTATTATCTTTTCAGGTCGTCGTCTTCTTCTATACGTTGACTTAGTCATCTGAGGATGCTCTAATTCACAAAGAGGGACTTGTTCTGCAAGTATACCAGTTAATTTCATCATCATCCATCATTTATCTTCATTACATCACCGGTCAAGAAAAAGCTAACTCATCATACATCATCAACCGAATTTCACGCACTCATCATTTATAACTACAATTATCTTTCATTAATTAGCTGATAGAAAGCACTTGGAGGATTAGAAAACCAATCACTAGAAATAATCATACTCTAATAGTTCTGGCTAATTGATCTTCTACACAAGAGCATTTCTGCTAATTATCGAAACTCTGACATTACGCAAACGCTCAAGCATATTCTTAACATCCTCCACAAAAGCATCAATCTCCCACCACCTGGTTCCTCGCCTTCGCAATATATACCATTAATCACAATGATGCATCTGACTGAATAATTACCGGTCTTGTTGCAGTGTGACTTAAAGCACCTTTCCTCCTGGAACCTGCCCATTTCAATAATTACACAACACTGTAATCCATAAAATTCCTGCAGTATGTTCTTTGATTGAATTGTGGATGGTAAACGTATTTGAAGAAGCTATTCTTGACTTAGAAGAAACATGTTAGTGCTCACCAATGCTTCCAAATGAAAGGCTACAACCCTCTAGGACAACGCACTACATTGATTTTCCTCTTTCCCTTCCCCTCTTGCAAAATTTTGATTAACTTATTCTGTCAATTAGTTTTATTTTGTCTGTGAAACTCAGTGGGAACAAAAATTAATTTGATTCAACATGTTGGTTTGGCTCAAATGACAGGGTAATTATTTTATGTTGCCACAAATTTCAACTTCTACAGTTAATCAATCAATTTTGTTTGTATATTGGTTGTATAGTTGAACTAAGCTATGAGTCTGTTTTCTTTCTTTCTTTCTTTTTTCCTGGAATAATTACAGATTCTAGCCATAAGTTACTCTTAGCTCTTTCCTTAGGTATTAATTCAACTTAGATCAAATACCTAGTGAAATGTTACAACCGTCAAAACTTTTATGATTAAAATCTTTATTGTGGAGGTGCAGAAAGCTTGCAAACAATAGAATTGAAAGATTTCCATCATACCTTATGAGGCTACAACTATCAATATTGACCAGAAATATAACCCACCTTCGAGTCATTTCCATGATCAAGAAGATAGCGAGTTTAATTCATCATGGACTTCTCGTATCTGAAAACTAATACTATCCTATATATCCTTATCTTATTCAAGTAGAAAGCAGCAAGTTTTCCATCTCTCCTCAAGCTGCACTCGTATGGAGTGCGACCAAGGATGCATAAGCCCCATCAGTGATCTTCATGAGCACATCATGCTTTCCCTTCTCAGCAATCATACCATTCTTCACTACAGCAACGACATCGGCACCTTTAATGGTGGCAAGGCGGTGAGCAACAACAACGGTTGTTCTGTTCACCATAACTCTGTCTAATGCTTCTTGTACTATGCGCTCTGACTCTGCATCCAGCGCACTTGTTGCCTCATCGAGTAAAAGAATTTTTGGATTCTTTAGGATCGCCCTAGCAATGGCTATTCTCTGTTTCTGCCCACCAGACAGTTGAATTCCTCGTTCACCTACGCTGGTTTCATAGCCTTGCGGTAATGAACTAATGAAGTTGTGTGCATTTGATGCTTTTGTAGCTGCAATTATCTCTTCCTCAGTAACCTCTCCATGCTTGCCATAAGCTATATTTGCACGGATAGTTTCATTAAAGAGTATTGGTTCTTGGCTGACCAAACCCATTTGTTGTCTCAACCAGTTGAGTTTGAACTTCTTGATTTCTACTTTATCCAAATATACATGACCAAGATCAGGATCATAGAACCTCTCTATGAGGCTGATAACTGTTGACTTCCCACTACCACTCTCCCCAACTAAAGCAACAGTCTGCAGATAGAATTTCAAGGTGAGTAATGGAGTAATTACAAGTGCTTAGAGAATAATTAACTAGTCATGGCTCGTTTTCTCTTAAAAATGAAATGGATCGATTCGGTTTATAATGAAGCATATGCTTGTATTTGTAGGAACTCTAGAAAGAAGTTTCAAGATTGAAGTATTGACGAATACCTTTCCAGAGGGAATGCTAAGAGATAAGTCTCTGAAGATTTGAACATGTGGTCTCATTGGATACTTAAAGCTAACATGTTCAATCTCAATATCACCATGAACTTGTCCAAGCGTGATCCCTTCATCACTACTTGAGTCGATTTTGGGCTTTCTATCAAGAATTGCAAATATTGAAGCTGTTGAATCTTTGGCTTTGGAAGTGTCTGGAGCCATGCCACTAGATTGGGAAACCCCAAGTGCTCCAATAGTCAATGCAAAGAAAACCTGCAGAAAATGAGCTCAGAACCTGATAAAATAAAATTTGAATCCCCTGAAAAAACAGAACAAATAAAAAAAATGTCGTTTTGTACCCTGAAAACATCTCCAAATGTTGTTTTCCCATGTTCAACGAGGATAGCTCCAATATAGAAACAAAATGCATTTGTGCAATAGAGTATGAAGAATGATAAGCCAAAACCAGTGCCACTAACAAAACCAAGACGAACACCTTGCTTCGTGGGACCTTCACATTTCTTTTGGTACAACTCCATCACCTTCTTCTCGGCACAAAAAGAAGCAACAGTTCTAATGCTGCCAACCGCATCATTGGCCACTTGACTAGCTTGTTCATACATCATCTGCAAAAAGTTTTACATAGTCACTAGAGTAGTATACCCAACACGTAGTCCTTGAGAGAACGTAAAAGCCATTGAATAACACCAACCTTTGCATCTGCACTGAACCCCTTCATAAACTTTGCTTGTATGTACCCTTGGACAAATAGCAAGGGAGATATAGCAACAATTATCAAGGACAACATCCAGTTGGCTGCAAATGCTATAATCAAAGCTGACAAAACTGTTGATATATTTTGGACAATTAAGGACAAGGAATCACCAACAAGCCTCCTAATTGTGGAAGCATCCGTTGACAACCTTGCACCAATTGCACCACTGAAAAAATGCAAAAACATTCAAAGTTAAAAGAGTAATAAGATCGTTTCTTAATTTCTTTAGAAATTTCTAAACCTGTAGCATGAATTTGGAGTATGTGAATTTCCTTAACGCACCTTGAATTTGTAGGATCATCAAACCAACTAATGTCTTGGTGCACAACTCTTTCAAATGTTCTGGAACGAATTCGTTCAATCAACTTACCACCAGCAATTCCAAAGAGGTAATATTGCAGTGGAAGGGCTGCATAGGTAATCAAGCCCAATCCCAAATACAACGCTGCCCAGAACTTGGAATGTTTTCGGATCTCGTTTGGAGGTTCATAGAACATGTTAATGGCTTTCGACAGTAAAAGGCCAAACACTGGGAAAATCACGCCATGTATAGCTGCAGCAATGGTACCGAGAAATAAAACAGGAAGCTCTGGCCTGTTGAGGTAGGCAAGTCGTTTCATAGAAACTTGTTTAGGCTTTTCCTTTGTTCCAATGTTCTGATTGGTATCATCATCATGGACATTGGTGGGACCAGGCATGCCAAAGCCAATGGTGTTGAGTGAGAAGGAGCGTCGGCTTCCTGATGAACCTCGACTTATGGATCTCTGAATAGAGTGTTTCTGGCTTCTAGAACTGGAAATGGACTTGTCTCTGTCCGAAGCAGATTCCGACATGTCTGCATCAATGTCCTGGGACACTTCAGATTCCTTAGCTCCTTCTTGAAGGCGAATTAACTGGGAGTAAGCCCCCTCTGGATCTTTTATCAGCTCGTCATGACTGCCTATAATGTTGTTTGAATATTAGGCTGGGAACAGTATAGAAATTTATAGATGAAGCAGCAAGTCTAGCAATTACCTTTCTCTACAATTTTTCCCAAATGAACCACAGCAATCATGTCTGCATTCCTGATAGTTGTCAAACGATGTGCAACAACCAAAGTTGTTCGGTTGCACATAATATTCACTAATGCATCTTGTACGATGCGCTCAGACTCTGCATCAAGTGCACTTGTAGCTTCATCAAGAAGAAGAATCTTTGGATTCTTCAATATGGCCCTTGCAATTGCAATTCTTTGCTTTTGTCCACCCGATAACTGAGTACCATGCTCACCAACCATGGTGTCAAGTCCCTGTGAACAACAAATGAAGCCACCCTACTTACTCGTTTGAAGCATGAACATAGTAAAGGGCCTTGTTTGCTTGTGATGGGTAGATATTGCTCTTGCAGTAAGCAATTGCTAAAGACCATGCATTCCTTAAAAAGAAAGGGGCTTACCTCAGGCATTTTGTCAATGAATTTTGCAGCATTGGCTAGTTGGATTGCTGTTCTGATGTCCTGATCAGTTGCATTTTCCTTCCCATATGCTATGTTTTCCTTTATGCTGGTTGCAAATAAGATAGGTTCCTGACTAACTAGTCCAATCTTCTCCCTTATCCAACTAAGCTTCAGCTTTTTTAAGTCAACACCATCGATAAGCACTTGGCCAGAATCAGGATCATAAAATCTCTCAACAAGGCTAATAACAGTTGACTTCCCGCTTCCACTTTGCCCAACCAAAGCTGTAGTTGTGCCACTTGGAACTTGCAGTGAAAATCCAGAAAAGATTTGAACCTCAGGCCTGGCTGGGTATCTGAAATACACATCTTTGAGTTCAATTTCTCCATTCACATCTTCCAACACCATCCCGGTAGTGTCATAGGGATCGATTTTTGGCTTCCGTTTAATGGTCTCAAACATCTTATATGCCGCAGCTTGCCCTGCTGCAAATGCATTCAAACATGGAGAAGTCTGACCCAATGACCTACACAAAGAGACCACAAACACGTACGGGAGTGGATTCTAAGTGGATATATTACTAGATAACATATCAGGGATAATATCAACGTTGAATTAAGTACTTACATTCCACCAGTCATAATTGATATAATAACAGTCATAACTTGCCCACCGTTATAACCTTTCTCTACGATCAATTTGGATCCATACCATATGGCAAGTGCATAAGTGGCAAAGACAATAAACAACATTGTACCAAGTCCCAAGCCTGAGGCCAACCCTTGTTGGACGGCAGAGTTATAGGCAACTTTCAGCTTACTGTTATAATTCTCAATTGCATGCTTCTCCCCGTGAAGGATGCAACCTTGTAAAAGCACGAAATGGATAATTTAGGAAGCATAGCATGGAATTGTACGATATAGTAAATTATTGATATGTATGTCTTACTGTTCTTATGGCTCCAACTGTTTGGTCTACAACATTTCCAGCTTCTGCATAAGCAACCTGTCCGCGGCTTGACATTTTTGACATGATCAAAGCCATGACTCCACCGGCAACCACAAGAGGAGGAATACTGGAAAGCAGAACTAATGCAAGAAGCCATCCTTTAACAAAGCCAATCGCAAAGCCACCGAAAAATGTTGCTAGTAGCTGTATAAACTTCCCAACCTGACACGATGCATTTATTAACATACCACAGCAGCATATTCCAATATATATATATATATATATTCATGTTAGATAGGAGAGTAGATGAATGAGAGATGAAAACAATAAAAAAAGATCCATGAAAGTATGGCATACGGACTTTAGATAACTGTCATAGTTCTTTGTGCTATGCTATAAAGGAAAAAGACGCAACCTTTTCACCCATGGCATCTTGAATGAGAATAGTGTCACCAGACATTCTTTCAATGACTTCACCAGTGTTTGTTTCAGTGTCAAAGAAGCCAATATCCTGTCTCAATATTGTTTTCAAGTACAGAGCTCGGATGCGGGTAGACTGTCTTTCTCCAGTAACCATCCAACAGGATACCTCTGCAAGACAGCAACAAAATAGCTAAAATTTAATTACTATGCTGCATCTGAACTTACTGAAAATTCACATCATTTGCAGTGCATGAATATGCACACTAAAGCAGGCCAACAAGTGGAAGCCAATCAAGTAGTTCAAAGCTGGAGGATTCGTCTTGCAGTAATCTTTCAAATGTGCAGAAACCTTAAAAAAAAAAAATACATTCCATTCCACTGAGCAATATTTCTTAGATGATTGGACCATATTTTTATCTTGGATCACTTATCGAGCAGGCCTAAAGTGTAAGTATGATTGATACATTTCTTAAGAAAAATAGTAATCAAAATTGGAAAGTATTGTTATCTATTAACAGAACAGAATCAAGCCAAGGTAAATCAATCCTTACGTAAAAGAGAAGCGATGCCGGATCCAATTGCCAAGTACACAAATTTTAGTGCTACCTGAAGTGGAATTCAAACAAAAGGTAAGTCTGTTTTCCAGCAAAAGGGAACTAAATTTCACTCAAAAAATTACTGAACTGTTATTCTCACATAATTTTAAAATAAAATAAAATAAAATAAAACTGCAGTTATTTCCTATGAGAGTACTTATCATTGGGTTCCATCAAACTAATGGCTGAATTATAATTTTTTCTTGCCGTCCATTCTTCTTGGTTTTTCTTGTGAGATAGGACTAGCACTCCTGCTTAATTCCCACTTGAGATACTAACAGTAAACACAATCAATGCATGGATATATAGCAAAGGTAAATATTGAATTAGGATGGACCCGCAGGTATACATAGCCTCCAAAAACTGGCAAGTTCATTTTTTAGGCTGCATTTATGCAGGGTTGCCAATCTAATTATTAAGTTGACTATAGGTGGTTCCACAATCTAACACTGCATCGATGCAACATTATTGCCAAGGGGTAAAAAACCGAAAGCAGAAGACAACTTTTCGGAGTTTGGAAAATCCCATCATGTTTTCTTTCAGCATTTTAATCCAAGCTAAAGGTAATGGATAAAATGTCAATGCACTTTTTTTCTCTGAGACCCTTAACTTCAAGAAAGAAAGATTTATCATCCCATTACTATTTTTGGGAAACTTAAAAGCTAAGCAAACATCCTTTTTCCACCAAATTTTCACCCAGAGAAACGGCAAAAGAAAAGGAGACAAGAAGTACCAAATAAGATTGTGTAATTCAATTCATCCATCATAATCACAAAATAAAACAAACATTAAAAAAAGAAAAGAAAGCAAAAAGGGAATAAACAATCCCTTTTTTTTTACAAATAATAATAATAATAATAATAAGTTTATGAACTAAAATCTTCCTATATAGCTGCAAAACTTCAAAAAAAAAAAAAAAAAAAAAAAAAAAAATCCAAAAATAAGAAACGAAAGAAAAACAAAAACATTAATTCAAACAATGTGTAGGGAAATTACCTTTGAAACTTCCTTAACAATGTCTGATCGACCACTGGTACCAAAGGAGTTTATAAGCTGGCCAAAAATGAGTGTCATCAGAGGCTGAGCGAAGCCATTAGCAACGGAAGATAACGTTCCAACGATCATCAAAACCACGTCAAGCCTATCTGCAAACGTGAACAGCTTGTAAAATGCAACCTTCTGATCCTCTCCATTCGAGGTCTTCTGGCCATTAACAACGTTTGTGGATGAACCAGCCTCTGTATCTTCTTTCATGGCTTATTCTTTCTTCTCCAAATCAATCACTCCTTTCGGTTTGATCGATCTTGGGCTCTAACAAAACACATTTTAGAAAACAAAGAACTCCAAGTTATGTAGACAACCTCAGTATAAATATCCTTTTTGGTGGCATGATCATGATAAAGAAATTTATAGGGTTTCTTTTCACTAATTTATTTTCAAAGTTTATGGATATAAAAACAACATACCGAAAAAAAAAGACCACGTTTGATGAAGAGGGCAGAGGAGAGATCAAATTGCCGTGAGAAATTATGGAAGGCAAATAGAAGAAATTAGCGTTATGTATAAATAGCGATAATAAACTGTAGCATAAAAAAATAAAAACCCAAATTTGTCGGGTGGGGTGCGGTGGGGGCGGGATGGTGGTGGTATTTTAATCAGATACGATTTAATATAATTAATTGACTAGCTAATTGATGTTATACTTACTTCTTTCTGTTTTTTTTTTTTTCCCTAACTTTTTTCTAGAAGAAAAATATATAGACCGAACAGAATCCAAGTCAGTATCCACAATATCAATGCAAATTCTATAATTAAAAAAAAAAAAAAACTGATAAATCTATTTAGAGATACGTACGCCCTTTTCCTACCTCAGAATCTCACCATTACTACAAAGAGTGCCTAGTTTTGTAAGATCAGAGCTAAAGATGGTAAAAACCTCACGAGTGCCTCATGTCTTCTTATCTGTCTACTTCTAAATTTGTATATTTTAGAAAATATATTCTAACTTTCCAGAAGAAAATACCAAAACAAAGAAACTTTGACTCCCTGTATTGCGTTGTGCTGATTCGTGTTTCAAATGTATCAGATTGTTTGAAAAAAAAATTATGATGATTTGTTTTCAATAAATTTAGAATTAATTTTTTTTATTTTTTTTTACCACTTTGTCAATTTTTTAATTAAATATGTGCTTTTTAATCGTTGTTACCAAGTTACAATTTTTTTTTAATCAAATGTTTTCCATTAACTTTATACTAACATGGATGTTAACTGCACACATAGGACCAATAGTAGACTTCAATATCATTTTTTTTTGTTTACAAACCTGTCAATTTTGTTTATTTGAAGATACAAACTTGTAATTTTTCATATTTAAATGGTTTTGTTAATTTTACATTGACATGTCTGTTAACTACACATGAAACCGTCATGTGAATCAATTGTCAAGAAACATGGTAACTAGAAAAAAATTAAAAAATAATTATTTATTCTCATTCTCAAATAGCAACAATAAAAATAAATTAAATTACATAACAAAAATAAGATATTTATGGCATTTACGTAAAAATAATTTTAAAAAATAGATCAAATAAATTACTTAAACATATTTAGATCCAATAAAATGATTGAAAATTAAAACAAAAAGTTTAGTTTTGTTCATTCACTAAGACAACAATCCATTCTCATTCTAAGTAGAAAAGTTGAGAATGGTAATTGTTTGAAAGATAACGATATGAAATTGAGTTTTAATTTGAAATAGAGGACGGCCTAAATATGGGTTGGATAAGATGGTTAATTAAAGATTTTTTTGGTTTAATTTTATATATTTATTGGTTGATTCGTTCTCATTTTTATAGTAGTTTTTTTAAAAAACATTTATTTCTTAAATAATAAATACTTTTGTACTAGTTACTCACACGCGCATACACACACACACATTTAATAATGGAACCTACATGACGGTGTCATATATGCAATTATCAAACACATTAGTATTGAGTTAGGAGAACCATTCAAATAGAAAAAAAGTATATTACAAGTTAGTACACTCAAATAGCAAATATCAAAATCTATACATTCAAAATTAAAAGAAACTGATAAGTTTGTAAAAACTAATAGAGGGGCCCATATATTGGTGTCATATGTGCGGTTAATTAATAATCACGTCGGCATAAAGTTAAAGTTAAGGAGAATTAATGGAAACGTTTTATTAGAAAAAAATTACAACTTGGTCTCCTCAAATAAAAATGATTAAAGAATACACACTTGATTAGAAAAAAAATGACATGTTAGAAGACCGAAAATGTAATTAGCTCATAAATTTATTGTTATACTTTTTGAATTAAAAAGAAAAACTATAAACTCGCATAAATTTATTATAAAATTTTTAATAGCTAAATTAAAAAAAATTAACACCAATATTTTATATTTAAAATTTCACGTTAATTTAAAATAATTTTTGTACTTGAATTTATTTCAATTTAAAAATCCTAGAAAAATTGGTTTTATGGCATATTTTGCCTTCTAAGTGTTGCAATTTGACAATTTCGAATTCAAACTATCGAATTACGTGATTTGAATCCGAAAATGTTGAGGATTTAGCAAATGTAATTCAAATTATCTAATTTTTATTATTTTTAACGATCAACTATTAGTTGACTATTACTTAATTTTTTTTTAATGAAAGCCGAGAAGAATTGAAAGAGGTAAGGTAGACATGTCTACCTTACCCATTTCAATTTCTCACGTAAAAACTTAATTGAAAACAGGAAAGCTTAATTGAAAATGGGAGAGACAGAGACATGAAGAGAAGGGGAGAGATTGCGAGATTAATAACGAATTGTGAGAGAGTTGTTAGAATTCATGAGATGGTCTCTTTGGAGATATGAGCTGAAACTATTTGTTGAGATTGCTAAGAAGCTTGGGAGATTTGATTTTCAGCTCGTGTCAGGTGGAAGTGGCGTGAAAGATGTGAAAGTGACTTATGCTTCTGCTAGGGCTCCAGATGACCTTGATACCAGGGTGCTCCGTGCCATGATCATCGAGGGTCTAATTGGGCCTATATCCAATGTTTTTGTGAACTTAGTTAATGTTGATTTTAGTGCTAAATAGAGGGGACTAAGAATAAGTGAAGAACACATTCTTTTAAATTGTTCACCTAGAGTCCACTTGGCTTTATCCAGGTTCAAATCGCCAATGCCATTTAAGAGACTGGGGAGATTAAGGTTGAGGGACGAGTGAAGGATGGAATTCCCCACTTAACCAAGGTTGGATCTTTTAACGTTGATGAGAGATTGGAAGGTAGCATCATACTATGCTGACAAGTTGATCAACTTGGTATGATTGGCAAGGTGGGAAGTGTATTAAGAGAGGAAAATGTGAATGTCAGCTTCATGAGTGTTGGAAGGATTGCCCCAAGGAAGCAAGCTATCATGGCAATTGGAGTTGATGAGCAACCTAGGAAAGAAACTTTGAAAAAGATTGGTGATATCCCAGTTATAATTAATAGCGATTTTGTGAGATTAAAGGTTAGGGTTCATGAGACAATCCTGTATTGAAATTCAATTTACAATTGAAAGGGGATGAGAGACATGCCATTTGTCATAAAATCTTTCAATTACAACGGCTTTCATTAAAAAAATAAATTAATTAAGTAACGATCAATTGACAATTGATATCGCTAGAAATAACAAAGATTAGGTAATTTGGATTATATTTGCTTAATCTTTAATATTTTGGGGTTCAAATTACGCAATTTGATATTTTGAGCTCGAAATTACCAAATTATAGTAATTTGGAGGCAAAATGTGCCGTAAAACCTATAAAAATTAACTTATTTATATATTTCATATCATCAATAATATATATTAAAATATTAATTATTAATATTATTAGTTATGCATACATTTTACAATTAAAAATGTATACAAGTTTGCTCTTGAAAAAATTATAATATTTATATTTGGAGAAATAAGGTTGAGAATGTAATATAATAATACTCAGAAATTTGCAATAGATATCTAGTAATTAAATATGCGCTACTTAAAAAAAAATTGAAGTTGTTTTTTCTTTTTTTTTTTTTAAAAAGCAATATTCCGTTCCAAAAACCATATCTTTTTGAAATAGTTGAAACTAATATATATTTTATAAGTCGAATCATTTTCCAATTTTTAAAGTCAATAATGAAGTTTAAAATTGTTTACCAATGTAAAACTTTCAACCGCTTTAATTTAAAATAAAAAGTAAAAGTTTTTTTTTTAAAAAAAAAAACAAGGGGTTCAAACATGCTTATAATAAATAATTAAAACACTTTGAATGTATATTCATCGGTTTCTATCTTTTCGTGTGTATAATGATAAATTCGTTCTTAGAAAAAAAAATTGATAAATTCATTGAAAAAAATAACCACTCAATTAGGTGAAGAGATTATTTCATACCTATTTGATTTTATTTTTGCAAACACTAAAAAATCCTTGTTGTGAGTTGTAATTCTTATTTTTAGCACCCAACTCAATATATAGACGTACGTCGACAAAAGATCAGTATCAATAAACGTACGTCGACAAAAGATCCGTTGGAATCTGACATCAGATAGATATCCTGATATAATTGATTATATTTCCCAAACATAGAAAATAAATCAAAATGATTAATCGAGCATTAATTAATTAATTAATTGAATAAAACTTTATTCAAAATCTAATAAACAGATGACCAAACGTACTTCTGGTTGTGAGTTGGGAATAAAATACATGTCTCAATCTCTTGTATGGGTTTTTAGTAGGGAGAAACTTGTTTTTCTCTAGCTAAATTTTGTATTGTATTTCAATTTTTATTGTAAAATTTCTTCATTTGTTTTTGAATGTTAATATATATATTAGGGTATTTTGAAACTAGTTTTTACATAAAACAAAACTAAATTCATAATTTTTTTTAAACTAGATCAATACTAGATTACATCTAGTTTTTTATTGATTCTAAAAATCAAATTCTTTAAATTCATCAGTGGCACATGTCTAGGGTCCATTAAATTTTTTATTATTTTCTATTAGTAAATAATATTACTTTAAATTGATTTCAATTGATGATATGATGTAAGATTGTTTTTTCTACATATGAATGAAAATTCCATTTTTGGATGAAAAAGCTTCTAGATTTTACTGTTTTGAATTTAATAAAAGTCTATCTCGTCTAAAAACCAAAAAAACAAAAAAAATCAACATTTGATGAGTTACACTGATAGAGGTATCCTAAATTTTGGTCGCGTCATAAGTGGGGTAATATCACTCGAGATGTATATATTCCTTCCTATAAAGTACATTCTTTGTTGTTATGCCAAAGAAAAAAAAATAACACAACAATATCTACTCATGCATGTCAATACTTTGCTAGAGCATCTTTACAAGAACATATATATATATATATATATATTTGGATCAACTTTCGCATCATTTGAAACTAAGTCCACCATCGGCATTTGTATCAATCAAAACTAAGATGTTGTTTGATAAAGCTGAAAATTAAGTATTGAATCTATTAAGTATTAAATTTTAAATGCTGAATAATTAAGTACTAAATATGTTATTAACAAGTTGTTTGTTGTTTACCGAAAATTAAATACCGAATATAATAATATTTTTTGATATATATTGTTCCGAACATATTAAAACTATATACGGGACAATTTTAACCTTGCAATTGTAATATGATTTTTTAACGCAAACGCAAATTAAGAACGAGTTAACATGATTTTTTGAAAACTAATTATCTTTCGATATCACAACTAACTTGAGCCACTTGACTTTAGTTTAGCTCCTCCTTATGTGGACACGGAAACTAGATACACCTTTTCCTTCTCTCTACTTCCTCCTTGCACTTATCTCTCTCCACCTTTCTTCATTTTCCTTGCTCCATGGAAGAGGATCTCGGTTCCCTCTAGCTATAATTTGCAATAGTCCTCATTTTATCAAGGAATTACTCAATAAAATCATTGTTCTAAGGTTTTTGAAGGATCATAGCTTAAAGCAAAACGGTCCGAACAGAGCCTTGCCGCATGTTTGGCTTCGTTCATAATCAACGACTTTTTGTAGTTACAAAATGACATGTACAACATTTGAAGACAAACAATGGAACCTCGTTAAATTTGTGATGTAAAAGTCAAAAAATAGGTATATGCCGCTTCTTGCAAAGAGGAGATATGTTAATCAAAAATGAAAAAGAAGCATATCAATTGAAAATTAATCATATTTCAATTTCAATTTTAGAATGACATATGTAATGCTAATAAAGAATCTCAATTTCCTTCATTGATTCATTTGGATTATTTTTTTAAATCAATTATCAATACACACTCCTAGTCATCATTATAGGATCGAGGCTTATGGTTCAAGCTTCCTCGACCCTTTGTCATAAGTTAACGGAATCTTTATGTAAACACATGGACTTTATTACAGCACCAGTGCCCACAAGATTATCTATCGGTCTATTCTTAGATCATTAGATCATAGAAAACCCTAGAAGAGAAATGGGGTCTTTCCTTAATCATCATAGGATCATGGGTTACAAGGGTAGATGTAAAATTTTCTAGGTTCATCATATTCTTTGTTCTTTTGGTTCTTTATTTCAAGATCAATGAATACTATCGAAGTTCTAAATGCAGCTACCAAGTATGGGTCCTTCATAAACTATATGCAGATGCCCATCCTTTCCTCTCCGAGCTCCAATCTCAATACCTTGATTCTCTTTCTATTGTAATCAAAATCAAATTTTCCTAATGTGATGCGGATCGATACTCCACAATTGCATTGTTCCCATGTCGAAACCAAAACTCAACATCATCGACTAGCCCTAAAATAGGACTTTTGGTGGTGCCATTGAAGCCATGTTTTACAAACTCAAGCTTTGTGTCTTTTATTTTGTTTTTTTTTCTTTCTTTCATAGAAAGATTGGTTTCGTTTTTCTTTTCTTTTCTTTTTTCTTTTTGACTCGAGGGTGTTCACCGGATTCATTTGAATTGAATTGAAACTAAAATGAAAAAAATATTTTAAATAATACCGACAACAACCTAAGGGCTATAAAAATATATGATAGCTATATAGTCATATTTAAAAAGTTTTAAATATCTTTCAACCGAGCGTTTTAATCAAAAAAATTTAAATTAAAATTTTTGACTTATCTAATTAAGTAGATTTTGACTAAATTTGAATTTTAAAGATGAGATTATTTAGGTTATCAAACAAACTTTTTTATAATAAGTACTACAACTTAATTTCTTAAGCTATTTAAATAGGTTATCAAAAACTCCCTAAGTCTTTCATCAAGATTTGATCATGTATCATTATTAATTACTTGTATCATAATATAGATGCATGTATCCTAATTAATTAATATATGTATGATACACTTTAAATATACATGTATCATAATTAATATCATGTATCTTAATTAATTGGATATATTTTAAGTATTATGTATCATATGAATTAGAATTAATTTTACATTCTAAATACATTTATTATACATCATTCTATACACATGTATCATGTGGGTCATAATTAATTTTACATTCTTGTGGGTCGTAATTAATTTTTATATTCTTTCGCTTGGTCGATATGATATTGTCTTTATGATTTAATAAGAAGAACATAATGTGTAAAAGTGATAATCATCGTCTATAATGTTGTGTCATTATTAAATTGAATTGTTAATGCAAGTCATGGCGATTATATGTCATTTTTTTGACATAGTCTTTTCCATATATGACAACGCTAACTTTCAATTTAACATGATCTTTAATAAGAATAATATTAGTCCAACTTTAATGTCTTTATTATAAAAATATTATTATCAATATTATTCTAAAGCAACTATGTATACTAAATAGAAAACATGAAACATCATAAACATATAAGTGAGTTTAGAGTGTCAAATATATAAATTAATAAAAACGTAATACAATATCACTAATGATGTCCAAAATATCCATCATTTCAATATATTCATTAAATATTCTAGGCGGCAATCCTTTTGTCAAGGATCCGTAATCATAATGTTGGTGCTAATATACTCAATTGATGCTTTTTATTTTCTAACTTATTTTTTAACAATAAAAAAAATTATTTTTATATGTTTTGCATCCTTAGAATATTTGTTGCTTTTAGAAGAAAAAAATTGTTATTGAGGTATCATAATAAATTTTCAACAATCCGACAATACTATCGACAATTCCAAGTCTTTGAAATAAAGTTCTACAATCATAATCCATGAATGGTAGCCTTAAAGGATACCACAAAGTTAGCTTTCATAGTGGATGCGGCAATGATAAACTATTTCGCATTCTTTTATGAAATTGTTTTTTTTAGCTAATATGAATAGGTCGCTAAATGTGAATTTTTTTTTAAATCAACACATCCAATAAAATCTAAATCCGAGGCTATGTTTTTTTCGAAGAAAATAAGTTTCGAGAACTTGTTTTCCTTATTTTCTCCCATTTTTTATGTTTGCTTCACGTTTAGAAACGAAATCAATGGAATTTGATTTCTAGTCAACGAAAATTAATAAATTATTTTTGGAAAAGAGACTTCCAAGCTAAAAAAGAAGAAAATATTTTTTCTCTCTCACGAGTCGTCTCACTCTCACATTACTCGCCTCTCTCTAGATATATTTTAACAATTTTTTTCTCTATCTCTTTTTTTATTTAAAATATATCAAATTATTTTTTAATTATTTTTTCTCTCTTTCTACTAACATTTGATTTTTTTATATAAATTCATTAAATATTCTTAAAAACTATTTTTACACCTTAAAATTATTTTTATAATAAATATTTCAATAATTTATCTCTATATTTCTTTTTTACTATTATGTCAAACACTATCTAAACTATACTTAAATGATTAAAAATGATTATTACACCTAGGGATGGCAATAGGGCGGGGCGGGGCGGGGCGGGGATCATCATCCCCATCCCCATCCCCGCCCCCACCGCCTTAAAAATTCCTTATCCTCGCCCCGTGCCTCAAACGGGGCAAAATTTGCCATCCCATGCCCATCTCAAACGGGGATGGGGATCCTCGCGGGGCAAACAGAGCCTCGTTTTACTTGTTTGTGTCCATCCCATCTCACCCCATTTTGTCCCGTTTTGACATATTTTATAATGAGCACACATAATTTGCATAATTTTGTTTCTCAAGCAAGAGATCAAATCACTGGAACTCAAAGAGAAACAATGAAAAAACATGTTCCAACACATACTTAATTATCACAAATTACAATACAATTCATGATATATTAAATCATTTTCAACCGAATAAATAACATACTTAATTAAATTGATAAAATATCATAAATACAATTAAAGAAACAAATCTTTGCATGTTACTACTCAAAGATCATCAATAATCACTCATTACATTGGAGTTTAACATAATCGTCGATTACTCGTAGATCCTACATTCATTAAAATTAAAAGTGAATTAGTCATTATAAAAATTTTTAATGTTGTCATTTAAACTTTGACATATTATTTTATGCCTTCATCTTCTTCCGGATACTCCTCATGCATAGTACAATAACCATCCGAAACAAATGAAGTTTCACCTAGAAACAAATATAATAAACATAAAAAAGATATATAAAATTTTTAAGAAATTAATAAAAAAATCAAATTCATATGTAGAGTTTTAGTGCATTACTTTTATTTTCAGTTGTCCACAACTAATTTTGTGTACACATTAATGCTTCCACTTGTCTTTGGATGAAGTTTACTTCGATGTGGACTTACTAGCTTGCCTCTAGCACTAAAAGCCGATTCGAAGCAACGGTTGACACGAGGATTGCCAACACATCCTTAGCAATTGTCATCAAAGTAGGGTACTTCACTCCATTTACTTTTCACCATACTAGAATATCAAAATCTTTGGTTCTTGGAATAACACCCTCATCTAAGTAGTAGTCTAGCTCTGTCTTGACAAAAGTAACCTTGGCCTTTTTTCTTGAAACATACAAGTCAAACTCAAATTCCATATCATCATAAACTCGTTGAAGAATCAGCCACAACAGAGCTACCACATCCTACATCCACATTCCTATTTTCTTGGTACTCGACCAACAAACCATAACAAATTTCCTTATATTCTCAATCTAAACCATAGCCTCACTCCCATAAACTTTTTCAAAATAAAAATCCAGTGAATCCATTTTGTACCTAGGATCTAAAACTGCAGCTTACTCTCATTATTTCATGAATCACATTCCAATACTTATTGAACTTGACTAAAATACTTTCTGCCATTTCACTAACCATTTGATTTGGACAAGTGAGCCCATTGAGTCAATGCAACCTTAATTTCATAAATTTTAGTAAAAAACATATTTGACGTAGGGTATCGAGTTCCCGAAAACAATTCGAGTAACACTATAAAAGATCTTTAATCTCCCATACATTTCCTTTACGAATTCTCAATCACTATCAATAGGCGCAACATTATAATAAGGTTCGCGACGCTTCAACCTAGAGAAACAATCTTTATATAATAAAGCAATTTCAAGCATCAAATAAGTAGAATTCCATCTAGTTGGACAATCTAAAACCAATTTCTTCATGATAGAAATGAGAAGAAAGTTAGTAGCTTCCTCAAACTTTTCAACTCTTTTAGGAGTTGTTGTCCAAAATGCTACACTATCTCTAATTCGTTCAACCCCATCCTTAATGACATCTAACCCATCTTTCACTATTAAGTTAATGATATGAGCACAACACCGTATATGAAACAAAGAACCAAAATTCAATAAATCTTTAGATTGTAATTTATCCCTCACATACTCAACTATGGAATCATTGGTGGAACAATTATCTAATGTAATAGTGGATAATTTTCCTTCAACATTCCAATCCATCAAATAATCAACCAAAGCAGTTGCAAGGACAATGCTTGTATGTGGACAAGGAACATACATAAACCTAAAGTAAGATATAAATTAGTTATAAACCAGAAGCATTAAACTAAAATAATTAAACAAACATCATTAAGTTAAGAAGAAATGAAGAGTACCTCAATAGGCAGCCTTCGTAATGTCCAAGAACTATCAATGTAATGAGTCGTAACGATCATGAACCCTTTTTTTTATTACTCGTCGTCTACAAATCGGTAGTGATGGCAACTCTACTTTCAAGTTTTTCAAAAAGTCTCTTCATTTTGGCTCTCTCATTGTCATATATCTTGAAGGCATCACTTTTCACCGTATTTCTACTTGGACACCGGAATAATGGTTGAAGAGTACTTGTAAGCTTTCCGAAGTCGATATGATCAACTATAGAAAACGGCTATTCATGCAATATGATCATAAAAACAAGCTCATTTCTTCTCATCTCTTGATCAAAAGTAAGAGACATTGCATCACTCATTAAGTTAGAAGTCAAAACCTTCGTCTTATGTCCGTAATTCTCCTCCTTGGACATCTCTTAAAGTGATCATGCAAATGTTTAGTACCATTCCTTGACTTGCCTCCAAGTTGCTTCGTGCAATAATTGTATTCTGCCTTTTCTTCATCATTCACAGTTTTCTTTGTGAAATGGTTCCACACGACACTAAATTGCCTTCTATTAGGGAGATCGGAATCGCTTTGAAGTTCACCCATAACAAGTTATGGAGATGAAATTGATTCGGTAATCGAAGTCGATGGAGTGGAATGTATTGGTGTAGAGTTTTTAGAGTGATGGGAGCTACCTCCATCTTCATGGCTTGTCATTTTTAGAAAATATATAATAGTTTAAATTCCGGACTATCAAACAAAAGAAAAATATTTGGACATTTGGATCTTAATATCTTATACGAGTTATACTTAAGAGAGAATGACATGAGAAATATATAGTTGAACTATAACTTCATTGCCTATAATTGTAATTTTTTAGGAACATCTAAAGGGAAATGAGAGATTGCTCTAAATTACTTTGTTAAAAGGAACACCTTGAATAAAAAAAAATCATATACATCTGGTTTGTATTCAATTTCCCATATAAATGAAATTGGTTCTTATAGTTGTTAAAGTTTTTTTTTTTTGAAAAATCATGCATCGTCGAGGTCGCTAGCTACAGTAGCATCGCGAGCCGACTCGTAGCATGCAGCTGCAGACCCTCGACTAAAGTGTGTGTGTGTGTGTGTGTGTGTGTGTATGTAAGAAAAAATAAAATCTAGCATAATTTGAATGTATACATATATAAACTTAGGTCTCATGCAGTCATGCCTCCTTGTATCATTGCAGCATCAAAAAACCGGAGAGAAATAATTCATTATGCATGGTCATATTTTCATTTGGTCCTAAGAATGTAAACTACATCCACATCATTAATATAGGCCTCCAAACCAAGCTAAATGCATGAGTCATTTAAGGGCTGATCCGGATAAATTAGTTCCGGTATAAGTAAATAGATCTCCTATCATTCCGTCAACTAGAAGTCATAGAAAACCTCTGCTTAAATACAAAATCCAGCCATCTAGGAAGCATGGACTCGTAGTGAATTACAAGGGCGGATAAAAGAATGATACTCTTTGCTAAAAATTATCACATTTCGACTTTTCCACATATAAAATCAAGTTTAGAACCCAGTAGAAAGAAATCACGGTTTGATTGAACTAACGACCTCAACAAATAACAAGGCAAAATTATCAACCCACATGCTAGAGAATAATAGAAACTATAGTTGATTAGATTAGTTCGAAAAAATCAATATTCTTTTTTCATGCTTAGCTGAAATCCTTTAAAAAATTTCCCATACCACATCAAGTTTCAATACTAAACAAAAGCAAAAACGAAGATTTAGGAATTATTCTATTTATTTCCCTTCCTCAAATTTAACCACCATGAATCAAGAAAATTGTCATAAAGAAACTAAATAGAAACCCAACACTCATTTCATACTTTCACGCTAATGTAGTTGCGGCAATTCCATATAACTCTCTATCCATCCAATATCCATGCTTTGAGGAGAAAAGAAAAACAATTAAGAAGCCATTAGCGGATTAGCCTATAAATTACCCGGTGGGTTGGCAAAATGGTGGTCAGCTTAGTCGGTGGAAGATGAAATATACCTTTAGACTTTAGTGTCCGGATGATTGGACAAGTCGGACTCCGGTAAAGTGGTGACTAGTGATGACCGAAGATCCGGAGAGTGGAGATGTAAGTCTAAAAACTCAAGACTCGAACTACGAAATGGGGTTGAGAATTTGAGATAGGTAAGATTTTTACTTCTCCATAACTAATCTGCAGTAGCCATTAACTAACCCTAAGTGAGTAAGTGTAAGCCGTCAAGTGACTTACTATAAGTCACCGTTGATGGGGCAAAACGGGGTGGGGTGGGCAAATCCCATCCTCGTCCAAAAAAATTACGAGGCGGGGCGCCATGTCGTATTCCTCGATCAATGCGGGGAATCCCTGCGTTGATCGGGGCGAGGCGACCTCGGGTCCGGTTATTTTGTCATTCCTAATTACACCACTCGTAATCATTCGTTAAAATTTTGAAACTAATTAATTCATTACTAAATACATTTCCCAATACTATTTATTTGCAACCTAAATCAATAATTTGTGGCTAATTTTAACCAATTGTAAAATTTTATTAGTAATTATAGTCAATAATTAATTACAAATTATTTCAACATTAATCTTTTGAAACCAAATGAATAACTACCTACAAATGATAACTAATAATTTGTAAAACTATTTTTTAGACTAAATTATCAGTTCAATTTTCAAAAAGAAATTTTAATTGAGTTACCAAAATAATAATGTTAAGATTACTTAGAAATTGTTTTACTATATGTGAATATTGACTTGATTTTATCGTAAGTAATTTTAATGAATTAGTTTGATGGTTAAAAATAAATATTTTATTTTTTATTTTTTGAATTTAAATCTTAGAGTTATTATTTATAAAAAATTATTAAATTTTTCTAAATGCATCATATTGATTTTAAAAATATATTTTTAAAATCTTTAGGAAAAAGATTTAGTTTTAATTGTAAATTGATTTTAAAATATTTCCTACATCCTAAATGAAAAAAAAAAAAATACGAGTCCAAATGATATTTCAACACCATAAATCTCTCGTCTCGATATATTTTTTTATTATAATTGTTGCTTTTTGTTTTGATACATTAACATATCGGTAACTCATATGCTCTGTTTTGATTGCATTTTGTATATGGATTATTTTGAATGTGAGATCTTTTTATAATTTTTATATTATGAGATTGTGAATATGTCTTATTGAAGTTTTCTCAAAACTCGTTGGTGTAACAATCACAACTTGTTTTTATACTTCGATTTCTATATCAAACAAAAGCTAGAATATATTTTTTAACAGCTTTTTCATGTAATTGCCAAATGTCAAAAAATATTTTTTGGAAAACAACTTATTAGAAAACGACTTCTCTAGAATTATTTTTTCTATTGAAAGTTGTTTCCACCTAACAAGTAGAGCCTAAATCTCCAATCACCTCAAGATGATGAATCTTTTATAAGTGAGTATGCAATTTTTTAATTCTTGAAAGAGTGAGAGCTTTCTTTGTAGCTTTCCAGCCGGACATTAAACTTCTAACAATTAATGCGTAACAATTTTTCATTTGCTCTTGTTTCAATTCATTTTTTGAACATTGCCTTAGGTTAAATTTGTCTCCCTTTGGAATTAGAACTACCCCTATTGATTATTTATCTATCTTAAATTTCTTTAAAATTTTATTAATGTAGGCTTTTTGAGACAATCTTAACAAGTATTGTGATTCATCTCCGAATATTTCTATTTCTAAACTTTATGCTTTCTTCAATTGAGCTACCAATTTATTATAAATCTCTAGTTAAAGCACTCATCCATATTCATTAAAGTTTCCCATCAATTTGATAGAAGGATGTCATTTCGAATAGAATTTGATGTTTTCTATGAAAATTTTATGGTAATAATTTTAGATTATTGACTTAACTGATAAATATATGGGTGACATTATACAATTAAAAGCTTAATTACCTTTCAAACAACTAAAAGCACATAGACATAGAACGATACTGCTATGGGTGACATGCTAGCTTACCTAGGACATTGATAATGCTAGCTTATAGTTAAAGGGATGATAGACTGAGCATGAACCCCATTCTAGCACATGAATCTGGTGTCTAATTAATTCATCAATTTAATTTCTTTTAAGTGAACCCCATCTCCAATCAAAGGATGAAATTGTCTTTATTCTTTTATTCATGCTAGCTGAACATGAGCATATATAGCTGAAAACAAAGAGGTTGGTTTTATTTGGTTACTTTTGATATGATGACCAAAGGAAGGTTTGCCTGCCAAAGCGGTTGCATCCAGTGCTTTAAAATGTTCACAAGAACCCCATGCATTAAAAGTTAATTAAGACTCATGGACCCAATCTTTTCAATTTGATTGTAACTAAGAGGATAGCTTTGTGAGCAACGTACACAGCAATCCGTGGAGAAATAAGGTCCATGCACCCCCTTTTGCTGCACTTGGTCGTCAAATAGAATAGGGAGATCCTAACCAATTGTCGCCTCAAAGCAATGATATTTCTTGCATCAAAACATTGCTTTCCAAACGGAGGGATATGTTGTTGCTAGCTGTTAAGTGAGCAATTGCTTTCCAATTAATTAATTTGACTTTTTACTTACCTAACACCCAAAATAAATAAGTAAATACATAAATTGTCACCCAAAATTTCTCTCTTTCCTTTGGTTTTGATAGTCTCCCGCAAGCTACTCTTCCATCTTTTTCCAAGGTTGAAGTATCGTAGAGGTGTTTACTTGGAAACAAAATAATGGAAAAAATCACATTTAATGGTCTCAAGATTAATGGCACCACGAAATTTATTTATTTCGAGTCATGAAAAATACTTAGAAATCATTATCTTCGTCATGAGATATATTGGCCTGCTCGTATTGTTTAATTCCCAGATTTTGAAGGTGATTATTATTGCATAAATCTGTGATACTATTGGAGAGGTTTTCCATTTTTCAAAAGTATATTGCATAAGTGTATTTTTAAAACCAATTAAATTAATTTTGGAGATTATTATTTTCTTTTGTTCCAAAGTGGGTGGAAATTATTGTTGTCTAATACAGTATGATACATGGATGAGGAGTGCAAGGCCCATCTCCACTTCTCTGGTTCAGTGCAGGCAGGCCCACGTAATTGTTTATGATATTCCTATATAATGTTTTCCAAGTCCATTAATCGGTTAACTTACAAGATAAGAAACTTTCAATTTTGCAAATACATGTTTTTTCTTTTATCTATACGTAGTTTTGGTGAAATTTTGCATTCTTCTATTTCAATTTTGAATACTCGAGGACCAAAGTCTTCAGGTGCTTCTAGTAATATAGCGGTGGGAATAACCGAATAAGAAAATTTTATTTTCATTTTGTAAGTGTTAATTGAAAGGAATAAAATGAAAATAAGTATTGAGAACAGTAACGAAAATAAAAATTATACATATCTTTATTCCCACGTAGAAAGTGAAAATCAAAATAATTTTTTTAAAAAATAATAATATATTATTTTTATTTATGTGTATTTTATTATGTATTAATTACTTTCATAATCATTGTCACTATCATCATCGTCACACTCACTACCACCATCATCTCTTTTATTTTTACTACCATTATAGTTGTTAAAATTACTTATTTAATCATTTTTTATTTGTATTAAAAACTAAATATTAAAAAATTTAAATTTTATTATGATTTTTTATTAGCATTTCAAATACGGTATGAGAATGTAAATATTATTTTAATTTTATAATTTTCATTCGAATTTCAACATTCTCATTTCAAATTTTTTATTTCTAATAACCAAACGATACTTCATGATTTTTGTGTAATTATACCAACATGCAATCAAATTAAATTAAAAAAGATGTGACAAAAAAATTGATTTTATTAATAAAAAATCATAGTACTGTGTTTAATTAAGAATTAAAATCTCAATTAGCTGTAAAAAATAAAAATAAAAATAAAAATCAGCAAAACATATACGACAATTATTTTTATTTTTTATTTTTTATTTTTGGATAATTACATGGGCCAGAGGCCCATAATTCCAGCTGCATGCTCCTTCATTCTCATGTAACTATGGTCGAAACAGTAAATGCGTTTAGATACCGTCGCTAATAAATTTGGTACCATCTCATTCTTTTCATGAAACTAGGTTCTTGCCAAGTGTCTTGCAATGGTCATTATTTAATCAATTTATAATATTTTTTATTTTTAATAGATTGTTTAAAATTATTTACAAATGAAAAAATTTGAATGTTTATTCAATAAACACATTTAATTTTCAAATAATCCGATATAAATTAATTTGTTTAATTTTTTAACCATGTTATATAATTTATAATTATACTTAATTAATAACTAGGGCCATAATTGAAATATATTTTAAAAATTAAAAATTAATAACTAGGATAAATATATATAACTTTTAAAAATAAAAATTACTAAAAGAAAACTACTTAATATTATATTATTGTAAACTTTTTAATTTTAAAAAATTTTGTTTTTAATTATATGTGACATGATTATAAATTAACAATATATACATGAAGAAAAATTTTATAAGTTATTTTCTTAATAAATCTTTCCATTTTTTAAAAAATACTATCAGTTTAAAAGAATAAAAATAATATAAGACAATAACAAAAAATTACCTATAGAAAAATAATTAAGGATTTAGTTAATATTTTGATGAGTTTTGATGTACTCTAATTATTAATTTTTAGATTTAATACTTTATGTTTTTTATTGAATTATTTTTAGCCTTTTTAGGTGTTATATTGGTAAAAAATAAAAATAAAAATGGAATGGCTCGAATCAAAATGAAAATTTTATTTTCAATTTATCAATATTTGCTTGAAAGAAACTGAGTAGGAATGAAAATAAAAATTAAATATAATTTTATTTTTATGAGGAGGGCAAGGAGAAGAGAGTTGAGAATAAAAATAAGAAATGAAAATAAATTTTTTTTAAAATATTTATATTATTTTTATTTATTATGTATCAATTATTTCTACCACTATCATCATCTCCAACACCACCATCATCATTGTTGTTGGGGAGAAGAAAAAGTCCCAAAAAAATATTGTTATTATTATTTCGCTACTCCTCCACCACCATCACTATTGCCGTCACTTTTATTATACCCTCACCACCATATTCAATTGTCATCTTTTATAATGATGACATCAATTTTTTAAAGTATATTATTAATATTATTATACTATAATTACTACCACTACTATATCCTCCTCCTCCATCACCACCGTAATCATCCTCTATCAATTTTACTATTATCATAGTTAATGAAATTATTTTTTTAATCGTTATTTTTATTCGTCTACGAATTAGATATTAAAAATTTTAAATTTCATTTCAATTCTTTGTCATTATTCCAAATGTAGTATTGAAATCAATATTATTCGATATCTTAATTTTCATTATGATTTCTATATTTTTATTCGGTTTTTCATTCTTGATAACAAAACGATACTTTATATTTTTGATAGTCAAAATAAAATACCAATATAGTTATGGATAATCCCTACTAATTTATACAAGCATAAATATTCATTAAAAAAAACTCTTATCTACGCCCATAAAAAAAAGTATTAAAGTTTCAATAATGCCATTTACTTATTCATTTTATTACTATTTTTCTTTCCTTTTCTTTTTCCTTCTTTATTTTATTTCTCTTTTCTCTATATTCCCTTCCATTTTTATCTCTTGATTCCTTTCTATGTTGATTAGAGTTTTATTATGTCCCTTAAAAAAAAGTTTCATGTAATATAGGGTAAAGATATCCAATTGTCCTTCTATAATACTTAATGTCTTTCATTTAATTCTAGATTTCTTATTACATCTTATTTGTCTCTTAATGTTTTTGCAATATTTAATCCATTATTCAGACCTAATTTTCTAGTCAAATAAAAAAAATTAACCAAAGTATCTCTGATTGAAATGCAATAAATAAATAAATAAATAAAAATTCTAAAGACTTTAAAAATAGAACATCTAGGTTATATGAATTTAAGTGTTTTTATTTTTTATTTTTTGCATTTTAGCAAATGGCATTTCGGTTTCAAAAAAAAAAAATTATGGTTAGAAAATTTGATCGGAAGGATAATATTTAAAAAAATTTCAAAAAAAGATGAAATGCAATTGGAAATCTAAAGACAAATAAAAGACATTAGGTGTTATATAAAACAAATGGGTATGTTTACCCTATGATATATTGTAATAACCTTAAAGAGAGGGTGAGGCATAAAAGGGGCGATGAGTTGCTTTTTTTTCTTTAGAATTTTCCTTTCTTTTCTCCTTCTCTCTTTCCTGCATTTTTCTCTCCCATTTTCTCCCATTTTCTCTTCTTTGATTCCTAAGCTAAGTCATAGTTAAATTAGTTTAGGAAAGCCTTAAACAAAAAGATTTAAGTGGAGCTTAGGTAGATTAGAGCTTAGAGAGCTTGGAGAACTAGGAAGAAATTGAAGATTGAAGGACAATTATCCAAAGGTAAGATTTTGGATTAATTGATCTTTGAATTGTAATATTTGTGTGTAGATAATAATGATGATATTGAAATGAAATTGCATTGGATTATGATTTTCTTAAAGAATTGATTAGATTAAGGTTAGAGTTTTGAGACTCATTTAGGGAAAAATGATTCCAAGTGATTATAATGATTTGAATGATGTTTAATTATCTTGGGTAAGTGGGTTATGAAGTTAATTTGAAATGAAATTGAGTGAATTTGAGCAATTGAAAGGTTAAAGATGATGAATAGTTGAAGATCCGAAATTTAGGTTTTAATTAAAAAGAATTTAGGAAAAGTGAGGAATTAAGTTACATAAATGCAATTAAAGAAGAATGGAATGAGCTTTGGATGAATTAGGATAGAATTGATCATTAAATTGAAAGTTGATTGTGTTAAGGATTGATTAACTAAAGGTTTGAGTTGGAAACTTATAATTGGTAGTTGAATTAAGAATTGATGATGGGATTTAGTTAAGCAATGGTTTAGAATTGTTAGAGAGATCATAGAGTCTAGTTAAGATTATCGGTTCGAGTCTTTTGATCAATTTTATTTTCTTGTATTCTTGTTTCAAGAATAATTCATTGTTTTGAGTTATTCTTTGATATATAGTATTGATGGATGTTCCAACATCTTCTAATACTAGATTCTTTGGAACTAACGACTCCACCAAAACCTTGATTCTATTTGGTTTTTTGAATTATACACCGAGTAGATATTATATAGCACACTATATTTTATATTTCTTTGATTGTATTCATCATGTATCATTGATTTAAGAATGATTTAGAAGCATTTCATTAGAACTTGGATGGAAATAGATTTCATAAATCTTGAAATGATTTTGTATTAAAAAGATTTGATATAAAGTGAAAAGGGGTTTGAATATGTGTTTGAACAAATGTGCTATTGAATTTGATATGTGTTTTTGGATTTAAACATAGACATGTTATAGTTATTATTTTGATTATGTGTGTAATTTCTAAAAAAGCATGCATGGTATTTAAAATATTGGTTTGAAACATATATATAAGTATGTTTGGTTTTCGATAATGTTTTCGAGACCCTAGAGAACCTAACTATGGGGTTGTAGCCTTTGAGCTTAATGATACGAGGCTTCGGCTAGTAAGAGAGAAATAGTGCAAGCTCGTGTGTTGGCCAACATACGAAAACTAAGTCATGAGGGATGTGAATGATATGTTATTATCCCACGGGTGTATAAAAACCTAGATATATGTTTTGATATGATTATGATATATATATATATATATATATATATATATATATATATAATTCGATGATTTGATACAAAATGATTTGGAACCATGTAAATTATGATATATGATTTGATTTTTCAATATGCATGTGTTTAAAGAAACTAGCATACCATATTGAGTTGAATTTCAAATTATCGTCCTTAGTCCGTTTTCTTCTCCTAGTATGTTATATAATATCTACTCATTGAGTCGTTGATTGCTCATCCCTCATTATTTTAGTCTTATAGGATATTGAGGGATTACTTCTTCTGCTTCTTTTTGGTCGCTTGTTAAAGTCAGCACATTGATCTTATAGCTTATTTTCTTGTAAAATTTCTTAGAACCTATATTTTAATTTGTTGTATTTTTAGAAGCTCTATAGTTATAGCTGAGGGTATTGTTTTAAGAATTGATCATGAATATTTAATTATGAATTATATTGAGGTTGTAAGAAATGTTTGTTAAGTTGGGTTAATGTTAATGGAGGTGATATTTACAATGATAATGATTTGAGGATTTTATTCTAGTATCCGAGGCTTACTTAGATCAAAGTGGGCCTTATGATTCCCTCTATTTTCACATCAATTATCTCTCATTCCTAGGATCGTGATAAGTGTTGGTATCGAGCTTAGGCTTTAGAGTCTAGGATAACTGCAGAGCATAGGTTCTATTATAATCCATGTTCTTGTCTTGAATCACATGGATTAATCTATTTGTGTGCCCCTTAATCTCTACGTCCGTAGACTTGAATTGCATACAAAAAGTAGGGTTTTATCGCATAAAACCCCTTATATGGTTTGCTTAATTTTAACATAAGACTATGTCAAATTACTCTTCAACTTGTGTATCTTAGCTACTACCTATGTGGTAAGTCTTTCTTCTTTAAATAATTTTTTGGTGACATACAGTACGTGTCACTTCTACCCTTCAATCCATGTCACCATGTGGCTTTTCTTTCTTCTTTGGAATGCAATCTTATTACCTAGACATGGGCGTGTCTAATTTATTGCACAAATTGTGCCTTTTCTTTCTACTCATGTCTTTCTTTTGAGTAAAAACACGTACGAACATGTCACTTTTCTAAACAAATCGTATTTGATCCTTCCGGTCATGTTTCTCCTTATACCAATACACATATGGGTGTGTTAACTTTCCAAAGCAAATCTCGTTTGATCTTTCTACCTATGTCTCCCTTTATAGCTGAAACTAGCATGGACATATCATTTTCTTGCACAAACGGTGTCTATCTCTACCGCTCGTCCGACTTCGAGCTAAAATATGCATGGGCATGTCAAATTATTCTTCAAGCTACGTTTAATTCTTCTACCCATATGCCTTCTTCTTCAACTTAGTTTTTCATCTTTGTTTCATTTTGTCTTTTATACATTTGGATTTATAAGTGTTTTGATTTGGGCTTACTCATTTGAATTATTATTTTCTTCTCGTAGACCCAAAATTTTTATCTTCTTCTTAAGTATAAGCAAGCTAGATGAGAAAGGGAATAAGATTTATATGAATTAAGTATTAAGTATACTATCTTTTAGAAATTATTTCTTTTGAATTGTGCTAAACTTAGATTATGTTTCGTATAGGCTATTGTGGCAATGACTAAATCAAGTGACCATAAAGAAGGTGTCAAGGTTGACGCATCATCTAGACCTTCACGATCTCATGATAGATTTAGAGTTAGAGAAGAAGAAGACCCTAACATAATGACATCAACCGATGTCATAGCTTGGTTTTGTGCTATGCGAGCATACTATAGAAATAATAGTTGACGGTATTCAGCGGACCTTTCGGACTATGGCGGGATTGATATCCGTTAATTAACAAATAGGTGAAGCAAGTACTTTTGCACTTGGCACCCGATCGAGATTAATGGGATTTTACCCTTATATGGCGAGTTTTTAAAGTTACGACCACCAACTTATTCTCGGTGATAAGAATGATAAGAACCCAATGCACTTCATTGATGAGATAGAGAAGAGATTAGTATTGCTTTGATGTCTTGAGGAGAGAAAGGTTGAATTAGCGGCATTCATGCTTGAAGAAAGTGTCAATGAATGGTGTAAATAGGACATAAAACATGATTAGTCTTAGGGATAGTTTAGAGAAGCTTTTCTAAAAGAGCAACTATATGAAAGTATTAAGGAAAAAAGGGTTGAAGAATTTGAGAGCTTAGTGCAAAATTTCGACATGACGGTGACAAAGTATGAAAGGAGTTTTACTAAGCTAAGTCGATATGCTCTAAAAAATAGCGACTAAGGAAAAGAGAGTAAAGAGATTTATGAATGAGCTAGTAGATTCTCTCTTTATGGTGGTATTTCTTTAGCGGTTTCGAGTTATTCGAAGTAGTTCATTGTGCTCGTAAGCTCAAGATAACAAAAATACAGAGTAAGAAAACTAAGGAGCAAAAAAAAAAAAAAAAAGGCCAAGAGTGATGCCTTATCATTTGACGGGCATAAAGGTCGTAATAATGGATCTAGTCGATATGTGAGTATGCGGAATTATTCTAGCCCTCAAAGGAGATATTCGGGATAAAGTAGTCATGATGGATCACGAATAAGTATAAGTCAAAAGTCATCTCACTCGATCCATTAGGGTTTTAGAAGAGGATATTCAGTTTGTCAAGTGTGTTGCAAGACCCATATGGGTATATGTTCTAAAGGGATAAGAGCATGTTTCTTTTACCATCAATAGGGTCATGATACAAAATTATCCTAGCTACAAGATGGCACAAGCCACTACTTTGAGAGGGGTATAAGCTCATTTTATGGCCTACTCATCCTCAAGTCGGTATGGTGGTAGATTTAGTGGCTAGTATGGTTGAGGGTTTAGCATCAAAGCATAGTAAGGTCGAGGATAAGCTAATAGAGGTCATGAAATGGATGCTTAAGAGGTCAAGGTCGGACGAGTACTAGTGGCGGACAAGCTTGAGTATTTGCCATCACCCAATAGAACATTCGGGTATCTAATATGTTATATCAATTATCTTTCAAGTCTTTTCATATAATGCAAGGGTACTATTTGACTTAGGGGTAACCCATTCTTTTGTGTCCTAATATTTTGCTAAAAGATTTGATGTAAGATCATGTACATTAGAGCGAGTTTTTGATGGTATCAAACACCAATGAGAGAAAGCATGATAAGCTGATTCGGTTTTTAGGAATTATGATGTATGAGTAATGGATAAAAATTTACTTGTGGATTTGATGTTATTAGAGATGAATGATTTTGATATGATACTAGGAATTGATTGGTTAGCAAATTATAATGTTTCACTAGACTATTATAGTAAGGTAGTGTATTTACGAGATTTAGAAGAAGGAGGATTTTTTAAAAAAGAATGAAGTATAGCTCCTTCTAACCTAGTGTTTGCCATTAAGGCAAGTAAGAAGTCGAGTAAGAGGTGTGTAGCCTATATGGCATATGTGAAGAAGACGGACGATAATATGGTTAGTTTGGACCAAGTACGTGTCTGTTAAGGAGTTTCACGATGTATTTTCGGATGAATTACCCGATTTACCTCTAGATAGAGAAATAAAGTTCGGTATTGAACTGATTTCGAGCATCGAACCTATCTCTATAGCTCTCTATCGAATATCACTAACCGAATTAAAGGAGTTGGAGGTTCATCTTTAAGTTTGTTAGATAAGGGGTTCATCCGACCCAAGCATTTCTCCATAGGGTGCTCGATTTTGTTTGTCAAGAAAAATAATGAGAGTTTAAGGTTATGCATTGACTATCATCGACCGAATAAAGTGATGGTGAAGAATACGTATTCGTTGCTAAGGATTGATGATTTGTTTGATCGGTTGCAATGTACAAGATACTTCTCTAAGATTGATTTGAGATTTGAATACCATTAGTTGAGGATTAAGAGGGAGAACATTTCTAAAACTACTTTTTTATCGTGGTGGTATAGCCACTATGAATTCTCGATGATGTCATTTGGCCTTACCAATGCTCTACAGCACCTTTTATGGATTTGATGAATAGGGTGTTTTGACACTTCCTCGATAAGTTTGTAATTTTTTTTATTAATGATATTTTTGTGTATTTTAAGAATGAGAGGGAGCATGAGAATCATTTGAGATAAGTGCTACGGACATTAAGGGATCGAAGATTATATGCTAAGTTTTTGAAGTGTAATTCTAGTTAAAGAACGTGACATTCTTATAACACATTATGTACTAAGAAGGAATTATGGTTGACCCGAAGAAGGTAGAAGCGGTAAGCCTTTGGTCGGGACCTACTTTGGTAACAAAGATTTGAAGCTTTTTAGGTATGGTTGGATATTGATAAAGGTTTATGCAAGACTTCTCAAGGATTGCAGCACCGATGACTAAGTTGACTCGGAAGAATGTGAGGTTCTAGTGGTTAGATAAATGTGAAGAGAGCTTTCGAAGCTAAAGACGTGCTTGATCATGACACCGATCTTTAACTTACCCTATAGTAGTGATGGATTTTTGATGTTTTATAATGCCTCAAGAGTACGGTTAAGATGTGTATTGATATAGCATGGTAACGTAGTGGATTATGCTTCAAGGCGATTGAAGAAACATAAACATAAACTACCTTACACATGACTTAAAATTCGCAGCGAGTGGTGTGTTTATTTTAAAGATTTAGAGACATTATTTGTATGGAGAAACTTGTAGCATCTATACAAATCATAAGAGTTTAAAATACATATTTGATCGAAGGATTTAAATTTGACGCAAAGAAGATAGATGGAATTACTAAAGGTTTGTGATTGTACTATTTTATACCACTCGAGTAAGGCTAATATAGTAACCGATACCTTAAGTAGAAAGTCGATCGAGAATTTGGCTTATTTATCGAAAGAGAAATGGTTATTGGCATTAGAAGTGAATAGATTATGAGATTTTAGAGTAGTATTTAGAGTTAGTGAATCGGGTATTTTTTTTACCTATATGAAGATTAGGTTAGTTTTGATGGATCGGATTCAAAAGGCTCATATAAATGATAAGGACATACAAGAGATTTACACAAAGAAGCAAAAGGAAAAAAATTTTAAGTTTTAGAGTTGCTAATAGAGGCACACTATGATTTTATCGAAGGTTGTGTATGCCAAAGAATCCGAGCTAAAAGAATAGATTTTGATAGAAGCTCATAAGCATGACCTATTCCATACATCCTAGCTATGTCAAGATGTAAAATGATCTTTATGAGAACTATTGATGGACTAGAATGAGAAAAAATATTTTAGAATTTATTTTGAGGTGCTTGACATGTCAACAAGTAAAGTATAAGCACCGGAGGGCGATAGGAATGTTGTAAGAGTTGCCACTATCGAAGTGGAAATGGAAAAGAGTGATAATGGACTTTATAACCGGTTTGCCTTGAACTCGAAGAGAATATGACTCGATTTATGTTATTGTGGATAAATTAACTAAGTCCATCCACTTTTTACCGATAAAGAAGACATATAGGTATGCTTAATATGCCTAGGTATATTTTGATTGGATAATATCCCTACATGATATTTCGATCTCCATCATTTCAAATCGAGGTACTCAATTTATATCTTAATTTTAAAGGAAATTACAAAAGACACTTGGTACGAGATTAGATTTTAGTATAATGTTTAATTCTCAAATAGTTGGTCGGTTAGAAAGAATAATTCAGACCTTAGAGGATATGTTTATAGCATGTGTGATGGATCTAGGAGGTAGTTGGGATCATCACTTACCATTGATTGAATTCTTATACAATAATAATTATCACTCCGAGTATCGATATGGCATCTTATGAAACCTTATAAGATCAAAAGTGTAAATTACTAATATGTTAAGCATAAGCTAAGAGAAGGAGCCTTTAGGGCTAGAATTGATTCAACTCACTAACGAGAAGGTGAAGTTGATCCAAGAACACCTAAGGACTATATATAGTAAACAAAAAATTTATACGGATCTAATAGGAGACATATGGAGTTCTAAATTGGTGACTTTGTGTTTTTTCGAGTTTTTCTAATGAAATAAGTAATGCGGTTTGGCAAGAAGGAAAAATTGAGCTCGACATACACTAAACCATTTGATTATTGGTCAAATTGGACAATGGCTTATGAATTGGTGTTGTTGTCATAATTTTTAAGTGTGCATCCAGTATTCCATATTTCCATGCTAAGAAAATATGTACCCGACCCATTTCATGTCTTAAAATCATAATTGATAGAGTTAAATCTTGACTTTTCTTATGAGAAACAACCAATGGCGAGTAGTAGACCGTCAAGTTAAGAAATTACGAAATAAAGAGATTGTGTCCGTCAAGGTCATTTGAAGGAACCATTCAACTAAAGAGCCACTTAGGAGGCCGAGGAGGAAACGAAGAGGAAGTATCCTTATTTTTTTGCTTACTAATTACGGATAAAAGTAAATTCGAGGATGAATTTTCTTAAGGGAGAGAATGTAATAACTTGAAAAAAAAAATAGGCGATAGTTGCTCGTTTTTTTTCCTTAAAATTTCCTCTTTTTTTTTTCTCTTTTTCTCTCTTT
This sequence comes from Dovyalis caffra, assembly GCA_963924115.1. Classification (NCBI taxonomy): domain Eukaryota; kingdom Viridiplantae; phylum Streptophyta; class Magnoliopsida; order Malpighiales; family Salicaceae; genus Dovyalis; species Dovyalis caffra. The sequence goes on from CAWUPB010001184.1 coordinate 6,574,097, forward strand.
CGTATTTTTCTCTTTCTCTCCCATTTTCCCCAATTTCTCTTATTTGATTCCTAAGCTAAGTCATAGTTAAATTAGCATAAGAAAGCCTTAAACAAAAAGATTTAAGTAGAGTTTAGCTAGATTGGAGTTTAGAGAGCTTGAAGAACTAGAAAAAAAATTAGAGATTAAAGGACAATTACCCAAATACAAGATTTTGGATTAATTGGTCTTTGAATTGTAATGTTTATGTGTAGATAGTGATGATTTTAAAATGAAATTGCATTAGATTGTGATTTGCTTAAAGAATTGATTAGATTAAGGTTAGGGTTTTGAGATCCATTTGGGCAAAAATGATTCTAAATGATTATAGTGATTTGAATAATGTTTAATTATCTTGGGTAAGTGGATTATGAAGTTAATTTAATATGGAATTGAGTGAATTTAAGTAATTAAAAGGTTGATGATGATGAGTAATGGAAAATCCAAAATTTAGGTTTTAATGGAAACGAATTTGGGAAAAGTGAGGAATTAAGCTATATAAATGCAATTAAAGATGAATGAAATGAGCCTTGGATAAATTAGGGTAGAATTAATTATTAAATTAAAAGTTGTTTGTCTAAAGATTGATTGATTAAAGGTTTGAGTTAAAAATTTATAATTGATAGATGAATTAATAATTGATGATGGGATTTAGTTAAGCAATGGTTTATAATTATTAGAGAGATCATAGAGTCTAGTTAAGATTATCGATTAGAGTCTTTTTTATCAATTCTATTTTGTCGATCTCTTATATTCTTGTTTAAAAAATAATTCATTGTTTTGAGTTATTCTTTGATATATGGTATTGATGGATGTTCCATCATCTTGTGATATTAGATTTTTCGAAGCGGTGACTCCATTTCAACCTTGATTCTTTATGTTCTTCAAATTGTACTATGAGTGGATATTATATAGCATACCGTGTTTTATATTTCTTTGATTGAATTCATTATGCACCATTAATTTAAGAATGATTTAAAAGCATTCCATTAGAACTTAGATGGGAATGAACTTCATAAATTTTGAAATGATTTTGTATCAAAATGATTTGATATGAAGTGGAAAGGGATTTGAATATATGTTTGAACAAATGTGCTATTGGATCCGATATGTGTTTTTGAATTTGAACATGGACGTGTTATAATCATAATTTTGATTATCCATATAACTTTTGAAAATGCATGCATGGTATTTGAAATATTAGTTTAAAAAATGTGTAAGTATACTTGGTTTTAAAAAATGTTTTCGAGACCCTAAGAAACCTAGCTACGAGGGGTGTAGCATTTGAGCTCATTGATACGAGACTCCAGCTAGTAGGAGAGGTGCGATGCTTAGTCTATGTGTCGACTAATATACAAAAACCTAGTTACGAGAAGCGTGACCTTTGAGTGTTCATACCCAATGATATGTTATTAACCTATGAGTGTATAAAAACCTAGATATATGTTTTGATATGATTACAATATGTATATATATGTATGATTTGATACAAAATGGTTTGGAACCATTTAAATTGTGATATATGATTTGATTTTTTGATATGCATGTGTTTGAAGAAACAAGCATAACATGCCGAGTTGAATTTCAAGTTATCATCCTTGGTATATTTTCCTCCCCTAATATGTTATATAATGTTTACTCACTAAGCTATTAATTGCCCACCCCTTATTATTTCAATCTTGTAGGATATTGAGGGATTGCTTCTTCGCTTTCTTTTGGCTACTTGTTGAAGTCGACACATTGATCGTGTAGCTTATTTTCTTGTAAAATTTCTTGGAACTTATGTTTTGATTTGTTGTATTTTTAGAAACTATGCAGTTATAATTATGGGTATTATGTTAAGAATTGATTATGAATTGTATTAAGGTTGTAATAAATGTTTATTAAGTTGGTTAAAGTTAATGGGAATGATATTTATAGTGATAATGATTTGAGAATTTTGTTTAGTATCCAAGACTTGCTTGGTCGAGGTGGGCCTCACGGTTCCTTATATTCTCGGGACGGTCATGGCCCATTTTTAGGATCATGAATGTATTTAGGATATATTAGTAGTATAGTGAAGGTGTATAACTTTTCAAATTTTTTTATTCTATTTTTGTGTATATAATAAATTCGAATTTATGGATGTTGTTTTTATAATTTCATATTTTGTGCATATGCATATGTGCTTGGCTTGCACAAATATATACACATACGCTTTTTTTTATATAATTATAACTATTGTATCCGTCACACTTTATTTGTCTAAGTTCCATTTGGAGGTATTTTTAGATCGATTTTTGTATTAATCGAGATTAAATCTATTACTTTCTAGACTATGTCAACTTCACATCATGTTTAACTTTTGATCGAATTTAAAGGGCGGACTCTTTAAGCTCATAACTAGTGTCATGAAAAAAAGAGGGAGAAGTTTTTCAAAAATGAGAATCGAACCCTTGATATGATGAATCAAAAACACTCTTCTTACCACTCCACCAATAACTTTCAATATACATATTTGTAGCTAATTTGATCACTAGTTTTATAACATGTTGAAACTTTCCATGTTTCTAAAAACTTTAAAAATAAATTTTATTTTAAAACATAGCTCAATCTAAGAATAACAATAGATTAGGTATGAGTTTAAAAAGTAAATTTTTAATGAATATAAATAGAGTAGTTTTTAATAGACATAGTAAGAGATTGAATTAATGGATTGGATATTCGATCTAGTTTGTTGTGTTTGGAGTGTGGAAGTATGGGCAGCAAAAACTACTTATGCCCATACAACGAGGACATAATATATTTTTTTCTAGTGTTAATTTGGTCCTTAATTTTTTAAAATTTTACTTATATCCTTATATTTTATTTCGTACAATAAGTCCTTATTCAAAACAAATATTTCTCCTTATATTTCATAATAAATCCAAGCTAGCCCCCGAAGTAAAAAAATCAATTAAATCTCTACATGTCAAATTGTAAACTTGATCAAAATTAGTCAAATACTTTAAATAAGTTGATGTACAAGGCAAGAATTAAGTGGATTTAAATAGATATAATAAATCTCTACATGTCAAATTGTAAACTTGATCAAAATTAGTCAAATAGTTTAAATAAGTTGATGGACAAGGCAAGAATTAAGTGGATTTAAATAGATATAATAAATTTTATATCACTTAAGAAGTAACTAACAATACTTACTCCATAAGAGAAAGATAGACTAAAAAAGAAGATAGAAATAGGAAAAAATAATTGAGCCTAATAGGAAATAGTTTTATATATGTGATTTTCTTTCTTTATTTATTTTTTGCAAGTCCCTCTCCTCAAAGTGGGCTTATAGAGCAAGTATTGTTAGTTATTCTATGAGAATTTTAAAATTTCTCAATAGATATAACCTATTAAAAAAATTAAAATTTTTATTTCTTATAATGTCATATATCTATTGTCAAAATTTCGTTCTATTTATTTATTTATTTTTAAATAAATTCACAAAAATATCAATCATAATCATGATCAATCAATCCAATTAAATAAAAATTATTGAGTAAAGAAAACGTTTAAGGGTTTATTACCAAAATAAAAAAGATTAGGGATGGAACTATTATTTTGAGATAAAATTTGTTTTTTGACGAGAAATCGTGTCAACATGCAGTCGAGTTAATATCAGATTTAATTGCGTTAGGACCACCAACGGACGATAGGATGTAACTTCGATAAAAATATAATCTATAAAATTGATATTTAAGACAAAAAATAATCAAGGGACCTTTTGAACACTCGGTGAAGAGTAAAGGATGTACAAAGTTAGTCGGACTTTCTAAATAAAGTACATAATTTTTTTTAAAAATTTTTTCTAGTTCTATCCTCAATTGTTAATTCATTACAACTCCGTTAGAAGTATATATAAACTTTTATAGTTTTCAAGGCATGAATATTTTTGACATTATACATTACACACAAAGTAATAAATAGTGGAACTTTAATGATGGGCAAATAAAATAGAACAAAAAGGATATTAAATTTACTCTAATCTTCTTTGGCAAAATCTTTGAATTTTATTTAAAATCTAATTATTAAGTAAGTAAGAAAATAGATGAAACTCTTTGCAATTAAATTGAAAAGCTATTGAATATTTATGAGAAAAATAGTAGAGAAAAGATAAAAAAAGTAAAACAAAATGACGAAAAAAATTGAAATTTCCATTAAGTTTGTTACATATTGAAAAATTACAAGAAGCAGTCGTAATGTGATAAATACACTATAGATATATCAATTTTTAATTTATTCCCAATTGAGTAAATAAATTTTAATTTTTTTTGTTTGATTAAATCAATTTTCAAAATTGAAAATTAAGTATTTTAGTTAATTTTTTATTAAGTTATGATGTATCTCGTTATCCCTAAAATATCAAATTATAATTTTTTTTCTCTTTTTTCTCAATTGATTATGTAGATTTTTTTTTTAATACACTAACTTTTTCAAAACTTTCAATAAAGTATTTTCGTCTAATTATAATTTTTTTCTCTTTTTATTAAAGGAAACTTGCCTCCTAAATTATTATATCATTTTAAAATTTAACAATGAATTAATATATATATATATAATCCCAAAACTATTCTTAGTTAGTTTTAGGCATGAAAATTAAAAATAAACACAAAAATAAGACTTTTTTTTTATCAAAAAAAATTCATTACTTGTGAGCATTGAGGAGAAAAGTTTTCTCCAACAAAAAAAGGACAAAATTATAATTTGTATTTAAGGTGTAATGCACATGCCATCAATTAATGAAAAAATTGATGAAATTACTCAATTGATAGTTCTGAAAAAATTGATATATTCAAATAGAAAAAATTAAAATTTATGTATTTAATTAAGAAAAAAATTATAATTTGGCTATTCTAAGGAATATGGATGTTCTCATCACTTATTAGAGAAATTGACAAAAATACTCGATTGATAATTTATAAAAAAATTAATGTATTCAAATAAAAAAATAAAATTCATATATTCGAAGAAAAAATTAAAAATTGATATATTTACAATGCAATCATCACTAATCATAATTGATTTTTTTATAGAAATTATAGTGATAATATTGAAAAATCTAAACTACCGGACCAAAGTAAAAACTAAATGAATCTAGAGGAGCAAAAGTACTAACCATGAATTACTCTAATTGGTTCATGTAATTCACACTTACCCTGTATTTGGATAGAGTGAAAAGCTAGGGGAGGAAAGAAAAGTGTTGAGGAAAAAATTTTAATCTATTTGGTTTTCATATGAAACCTATGGAAAGAAAAAAAAACAAATTTAAAGATGATGGGACCTACTTTTCTCTCAGAATTAAGAGGGAAGTGGAAGAAAATCATACCAAAATATAATAAAAATAAAAAATAAAAGGTATTATCATTTTTGACCTTTAAAGTATTTAAATATAGAGATATTATAGTAAATGTATAATAATATATTTTTTTCTCTTTTTTTCTACAAGTATCTAAATAAGAAAAAAAAATATATTTTTTACTCTTATCTAAATCACAAGTAAAATATATATATATATATATATATATATATATATTTTTTTTCTCTGAGAGATAAAATATCCAAACACAAGATTAAAGCAAGATGTCTAGAAGAAGAAAAGAGAGAGGCGGGGCCGGAAGGGTGTTTCATTTTCAAACAGAACGGACGAAACGAAAGACCTCGGATTCGAAAATAATAATAATAAAAAAAACCTTGCTTTCTTTTCTCTTGGATTTCGTGCACAAACAATTTTACTTTCCTATTTTATTTTTTCTCTCTCTCCAAAAATAACATATATTTATCAATCAAAGCGAAAGCGAAGACACTCTTTTTCGTTGTTCTTGTTAGGGTTTTCAAGTTTAGAGAGAATAAATAAATAAATGTGTCCTTCAATTCAGCTTCAAGGTCGTGCCTTTCATGCCGTTTCTCTCATGCTGCTTCAGTTCCCAGAGAGCTGGTTTCTACCCACCAAGTAATTCCTTTTCTTTCTTTGTTTTCTTTTGCAGATACACAGTCTCTACTTGTGAAAGAAACACATTGCTTGTTTATCTTTTTAGTCAGGGTTTTTAATTTTTATTTTCTTTTGAAGATTCAGGTTAGTTTATCGCTTGTGACTTCATTTTTGTCCTTTCTGTGCATTTCTGTTCGAGCCATTTGAGTTCCTTTTGGGCTTATTGTAAAATCTTTATTTATTTATTTATTTATTTATTTTTTGTTAAAGTTTGTTGTATTTATTTTTTCTACATTTTTTGTTGAATTATGGTTCTTTAATGAGGGGTGAGTTTGAGGTTTCTTTGCTTTGAATAAGAGCATTTGTTTTTACTCTTATGGGTTTTGGTATTATGTTGAAAATTCCTTGGGGTTCTTTAAATTATGCCTTTGCTGTGCCTTCTATTGCTAATTCCAATCATTTGTTTGTAACAAAGTTCAATACCTTTTATTTCCTAAAATTTTAGCTGACTTAAGTAGAATTGGGGAGGTGATTCACAAAAGGGCTCTTGTATATTTGCGTGTGTTTTATGAAATTTGCTCTGTGGATTGGGTAGTTATGATCTTCTGAACTTTGGGGCCCTTATTTATTGTGGTTCTGGAGAGAAGAAGGTTGAATGTGACTAAAACATATGTTTTTATCTTCACTTTTCTCCCTGCTGACGTTCTACATACCAATTTGAGTAGATTTCCGTTGCTTCTCAACTATTAATTTGATAATCAGGATTCATACAGAGTAAACATGAGTTTAAAACTTTTTCTGCATAATATTTGATATTTCAACATTTAGGCTCTAGAGTGGGCAATGAGTGTGGACCCATTTAACTCTAATTTAACAATGAAGGTGAATTGTACACATTAATTAATCCAAAACGATATGCGGTGTTAAAGAGGTATATATGATTTGTTTCCCTGTGTGTTTCCTGCTGACTTTTTGAATGGCAAGGTGTTTTTTTTTTTGCATGCAAAATGATGTTAGGGAAAGTGAAATGCAGGTATTGATTTCTGGAATTCTTTAAGGCTTTATTCTTACATGAAACTTAGTACGGCTTTTGCGAGGATTTATGTGCATTAGAGATTAAGCTTTTGTTTGATGCATTTACATGGTTTATTTATTACAAACCTGGGGACTTATTCTTGTAGTATGTCTCATAAACTTTTAACTTATATGGGTTCACCTGATTTGGAAGGGGGTTAGCTGAGTTGGAATTATGGTAGTTGTGGTTTCCCTTTGCAGCCAAACCACTCATATTCTTTCTAGGTGCAATCATTGTGTGCTGTGCAGGTTTGGTGTATGGTACACCCATTTTGTTTTCCCACTCCGGCTAAACATTAATTTGATTATGGATGATTCTTTAATCCATATACTAGTTATGGCAATTCTCCCTCTTTCTTTTTTCCTTCTGTGTTGTAGCATTCTTCAATTTTACTTAATTATCATATTCGTTGACCAACAATGCCATTTTATTGGTTTTCTCATTTCTTGAAGGCAATAAGCACAAGTCATTGTTCATGCTAGCTAGAATTCTGTCATAGCTCCCATGTGGCCAATCTCATTTCCTCGATCCATGGCATGATTGTGCTCTAAATAGAGTAAACTGCCTAAACAATTGTCAGCATGGCCATTTGATTTTGGTGTTTTCTACTCAATTTCATATTGTGTTTTGCAATTGCATATACTGTCTATTAAATGCTCAAATTGTTTTCTGAAACTCATTTTCTGCTTTGTTCAATTAATGGGGAAAAATGCGAGTAAAAAAGCATGACAACATCTGCCTTTTAGTATCCTGTTTATCACCTTCCCTTTAAACTTTCATCTTAAGGTTCTTTGGGATGTTCAGTTGCATGTATCGAAAAAATGTCTTCTTGGGATGACAAATCATATACAAGTTAATGTTCCCTGATATTCTTATATTGGTATCTGTAGTTGAAGATGGGGGCAAATGAGATTTGACAACTAATTTTCCTTATATTCAGTCTTTAAGATAACTGTTTTCAGATGTGTTAATCATATTTCCCTTATATATATTTTTTTTTGGTTGTCTAAAGATTCTCATGTCTTTTTATGTTGTTCATCGCTCTCCTTGTTAATTCCTTTTGTTTTATTCTGTTAGGTTCAAAGACACTAGTGATCCAGTTGATGTCAGCTGTAAGGATTATGATCTCTTCGAGCATTGAATATGAAAGATTACTTACTTTAAGGTACTGCAGAATTTACGGATTAATATAGTTGAGATTTGGAGTGGGGAATGAAGCCATCGGTCCGTGTAGCATAGGGTAGATGTATTATATTTGACAGTTTCTGTAAATTGTTAATGGATTTCTTTAGCTGAAAGAGGATATTTAATTGCTATTTTTTTTTTTTTTTTGTCTTTTCATTTGTGTGCCATTTTCTATTAGTACTCTCTCTCTCGGGCACAGAACCACTGGGAGTTTCTTTAGATTATTCTTTCTCTAAGGGCATGATGCCTAGGTCTGATAGTGAAATTTTGTTGTTGGGCTGATGTTGGGTTGGGTTGTGATGTGTAGTTTTGTGGACTTCTGTTTGCTATAAGTGAAGCATGCACATTTGTCTATTACCATTTTTATTCATTGTTTTTTTACTAATTGCATTGATCCCATTGTTTGATGCAATGATGATAATCTTAGGTGCAGTTTCAAATTTCAATAGCTGTCAGTTCATGAAAAGATATCCTGATGCACGAGACTGTCAGTTCTTTTTGGAAGATCCTATTTTAGTTGTAGCTGGACTAGATAATGAATTGTTTTTCATCAATAGGCTGAGTTCATGTATTAGCTGGTGGGATGGAGAATAGTGCATGGAGATAAATAGGCTTTCACTTCCTGCTTTTATGGAATTAGAGGTTTTTACAGAGCTATCAAAGGGAAAAAGAAACCGTAGAATAGGTTTTATGTTAGTCTATGGCCACCTTAGCTAGCTGAAGTTCTGGCTTTGTGAGATTATACGTGTTAAGATTGTTCAGCCTCTGGACTGACGGAAAATGCATTGTCTATTGCAATTGAAGATATATAAAGTCATGGAAATATGAAATCAAACACGGTTTGAGTTGAAGGCGGTTGTGATGGCTTGATTTTTATGATCCTTGTACACAATGGTTACTTTCAAACTCTTGTTGGCTCCATGATTTGTGTTTAGAGAATATTTTGTCATCATGCATCAATCAATTTGCGTTGGACTGACGGCCTATGGCTGTGGGTTTGGATGGTCATGGCTCTCTTCTCGTGAGGGTATTGTCCACTTTGGGCTGTGGCTCTTGGTAGTTTTCTCCTACAAAAGGGCCACTTTCAGGGGCGCTTTTGGCTAAAAGATCTAACAAGGTCTAAGCCCTGATTTATTGTTGAATGAGGAGTCTTCTGTATTGTGGCTAAGCAGTTTGGTTCAATACCCAGGTGCTGTGTTTCGCTGTCGATTCTGTATTGTTGAATGAAAGCAAGATGCATCTAATGTACCGAGTGAGATATGTTCTACAAAATTCAAGCCAGTCTTCCACTGCTATCCACTTCAGTCACGAGTGGAATCAAACTTGGAATAACTTTTGCAGGGTATTCTTAACTTTTGTCTCGCAGTCAAATTAGTTTTTCGTTTTTATTTCATTCACGATGTCGGGAGTAATGAAATGATACAAGGCATATCATGTCAGACATGGTGGGTTCAGGCTCCGCGTATTCCATCATTTTGTTTCTTGAATTCGTACAAGAGAAGTAGGAAGAGATCAATTGTCTTCTCCGCCTCCATTTTGAATCTTCATGACATCAATATATGATTTTCCAGCGAGTACACGTGAAAAATATCCCTTCAAGAATTCCGCAACCCTTATTCTCCTATATTGCGCTGGAGTCTCTGGAGTAACAAGGCTTGGTGCAGGACCCATTTCACTGTCTAGATTGGGGCTGTAAAAGGTGGCCATAGAAAGTCGGTCTTTCATCGAGTTAACAGTTGCTCGGTGGTAAGTGCTGCGGTAAATCCCGTTAGTCACAATCTGAAAGAAGACAAGAACTTAAGTTATTTTTAGCAAAATCTGCAGAGCCAGCTTTTTCAATGTTCGAAGGAAAAGATAGGGGATTAGCTAAGCATAAATTATTACCTCCGACATGTCTCCAACGTTGACCACAAACGAATCTGGTAGTGGTTTAACCGGAATCCACTTCCCCGATTTCCTTATCTGTAACCCTTCCACCTCACTTGTCATAACTAAAATTTCAGAAATTTTTATTTTTAATTAGCTATTTGTTTTCTTTTATTTCATTTGTTTTTATTATCTTAATTTATGTTATTAGTTTTCTTTATTCCATTTCACTTAATAATTTGCCAAAAAAAAAAAAAAAAACAAAAATACAAAAACAAGATGAATTTAATATTTAGGGATGCAATTGTAATAAATTCAAAAGTATTATAATAATTGAGGATACAATCGAATCATTTAAAAATTCAAGAGCCAGATTACATTAGACAAGGACTAAATTGACCTAATAACAATTTACGAGTGACCAAAATGCAAAAACAAAACAAAAAAAATTACAAAAAAAATTACAAAAAAATCAAAAAATACAAAGTTTGCACCCCCTCCTGCCTGAACTAATTTATGGGATTATTTTTTTCTCTTGCTTCATGGAATCATTTTTAGTTTCGGTTGCGGGAACTAATTTACGTGCTCAATTTTGGTCTTGAATTCCAATCCTAGTAAAAATTAATTCCCTCGAGTGCAGTCGCCATTTCTCCCTTATCACCCGATCAACAATAGCAAGCACCCCTCACTCGCCAACCTCACTCGTTTTTGCCGCAACTCCCACAGTCCCTCGAGACCACTTCCCCCATATCCAAGCAACCTCCAGGTGCAATCCCCCAATTCCTGCAGACCTCACCATGCCGCAACCGGCATCAATCGCACAGACTTTCCTCCTATTACCAGCCTTGCCACAACCATCCCCTACAACCCAAAATGGTCACACATGCCCACTCCAAAAACTCCGCAGAAAATCTCCCACCATCATAGTGAGGGAACCAACCAAGCATTAAAAAAAAAAAAACACATATATATAAATAGCAAGAAGCACAAACAAAAAAAAAAAAATGGGATCCGAAAATCAGTTCAAAAAATTGGAAAGAAATCAAACTAAAAAAAGAAGAAGGAAAACCGAAACCGAAAGAAGAAAACGAGAAAAGGAAAGAGAATTTTACCCCAATTTTTGCTGGAGCAAGCAGTGACCCAAAGAGGTTTTTTTCTTCATCTTCAATCCGGATTCTCCTCTAGGTAAGCCACCCCTAATTCATCCCAATGTAAATTTATTTTTCTATAGAATTAATGGCGATGATGTTCATCACCGCCATCCTCGAATTTCCTCCTCAATCATAGACTCATATATGTTTTTCTTTTTCACTCAATCGAAGATGAATTGAATTCAAACCCGGATGCTTTTGGGTTTTGGATTTGAGAATTGAATTGGATTTTTGGGAATTTCGTGGTTCTTGACAATTTGAGTTTTGAATTTGGGGTTTTTGTTGATTGGTTTGAAATTAAGGTTAAGGAATTGAAAGGAAGGCTAATTAAAGTTGGGCGGGGTTTCAATTTAGGGTTTAAGTCTCAATTGAAGACTCGATTTAAGATAAAAAAAAAATAGGGTTCCCGAGCTTTCAAACTAATAAAATTGGGGGTTTTCAAGAAATGGGTTCCTAATAAGTGGGATTAGGTTCGATTTAAGGAGAAATTAATCCAATCAAGGCCAATCGCATGAAAATTTGAAGAATTGAAAAGTTAGGGTTCGGTCGAATTGGGGAGAATTTTGTGAAATTGATTTGGGGCTTTTTGTTTGAGCAAGGAAAAGAAGGAAAGAAAGGGGAAAAGAAAGAAAGAAAAGGGAAATCAAGCTGCCATGGACAAACCTCCATCGGTTCATCCATGGCAAGCAGCAGCGTTTTATAAAAAAAAAAGAGACGGGAAAGGGAGAGAAAAGAGAAAAGGAAGAAAAGAAGAAAGGGAGAAGGGAAAGAAAGGAAAGGAGAAGGGAAGAACCTCCACTCGGTTCGTCCATGGAGGCTAGAGCCAGCGGAGAAGAAGAGAGGGAGAAGAGAAGAAAAAGAAAGAAAAAAGGAAAGAGGGAGAGACGGGATGGAATAAAAAAAGAGAGGGTTTTTTTAGTTTTGATCCGAAATGTAAGAAGAAAAAAGGGGGAGTATTTGTGGGTTTGGTCTTTTTTTTTTGGGTTGGGTTGGGCTAAGCCCAACCCATTTTCCATTGGCCGGATCGAATCGAGTCCAGTCGGTTTTTTTTTTTTTTTGGCCGGATTGATTCCAGCTCAGACCTCGAAAACAAAAAAAAAAAAAACAAACAAAAAAATATGTGTAACAAATTTTACATTTTAATTTTATGCATGTTAGTTTTTATGTTAAATGGTCGTTATTTTATTTTTAATGTAAATTTAATTTTAGTTGTATTTATGTATGTTAGTTAGAATTTGTCATTTTAATATTTTGTAATTGTTTGAATTTACCCTTGAATTTATTTTATGCATATCTATTATTAATTTGAATTTCAGTATTTGAATTTTTTTTTATTCGTGTAGTTTTAATTTACTTGCTTAGAATTAAGCTCGGTAAGTAATAAGTAGAATATCGTCGAGTCTCCTAAATTTTTAGGGACCGATGACAATCTTTCATGTAAAAAAAAAGAAAAAAAAAGAAAATAAAAAATAGTATTTATGTATGTTAGTTAGAATTTGTCATTTTAATATTTTGTAATTGTTTGAATTTACCCTTGAATTTATTTTATGCATACCTATTATTAATTTAAATTTTAGTATTTGATTTTTTATTTAATTCGTGTAGCTTTAATTTATTTGTTTAGAATTAGGCTCGGTAAGTAATAAGTAGAAGATCGTCAAGTCTCCTAAATTTTTAAGGACTAATGACAATCTTTCACAAAAAAATAAAAAAATAAAAAAAATAAAAAATAGTATTTATGCAAAAAAAAAAAATAATAATAATAAATAAAAAATAAAGAAAGAAAAATAACAAAAAAAATCATCATAAAACTTTTAACAAAATCTCCTATCCGATAGGGACCGTTGTTAGCCAAAAATTCATTTTAATAAACAAGTGTTTTCCGACACACCGGTTGTGTCGAGACAAAAAAATGGATCCGATGTTTGAACCGACGTGTCTCCCGACGGAAGGGGTCCGACGATCGTTTCAATACAATGCCACGCTAAAAAAAAAAAACTTAATTTGACTTGAAAAATTGGAGTCTCAAAAATTGAAAAATAATTTGGCAAAAATAAAATATTTTTGGAGATAATTTAGGACTAAGCTAGATGTGGTACATTTCTTAGTAAAGGGCACTTTTGGGTGATTAATTATCTTCCCATAAGCGTAACCGACTCCTTACCATATAATCTCCGAACCGAGTGCCAATTTGAGGTTCTTAGTTCCTTCAATACTAGGTGGCGACTCCAAACTCGTAAATAGTTTTGTAAATAAAATAAAAATCCGAAACTAGTGATACAATCGGATTTATTTTTTTGGAAGTCCCGTCCGACGTCGGGTAGCGACGAATGACGACTCCACTTGGGGAGATATGTCGGGCCATAAGTTTAGTCCTTGCAAATTTATTTTCTTTATTTACTTTTGCCATTTATTTTTTTATGTCTCCTTTATTTTTCAAGTCATTTATTTTCTTGTATTATTTTATTGTCTTTAAATTTTTGCAATTCATTTCCTTTTAATTTCGTACATACTTAATGCATTTTGAACTGGGTTATATGCTTTTTGAACTCGTTGCACACACGCCACAAATGAAACCTACAAAAGCTCGGACTCGAGCTGAACCCCGTTATGATTTAGATAGAGAGATTTGGAGGCAAGTATGACGAAAGTCTACCGATGCTCTTCCGGACTCTTGTTTGGACTGGAACTCACCATATACATAGGAAATGGTGGAATAACTTTCCCCTACCTCCTAACACATAAGGTCGGAGGTCGGATTACCCCATTGGTAATTTAGATAGTTCATGAGCTTGAAAAGATTTAGGATTAGACCGAACTTCACCAAACCGTATACGAGCTAGATCCTATCCACTAGGGTTGACTTGATTAAGACACAAATCATTTTCAAATGATGTAAATACTAACCCTCGGTTCTTGCGAGTGGTCCTTCACATGAAATCATGACGAAGAAATCGAAATGACATTGAGGATTTTAGGGTCGGATCAAAGCGGTCCAAATTGATGAGGGAGATTGTTTGCCCTCGAGCTTTGTGTCGAAACCGCTCGAGAAAGCAAAACTCACCGACAAGCTACCCAATATGAGACCACTACTTAGTTGCTGGAAAATGCTTACTTCTACCGATAGGTTTGACTTCCAAAAGATGTATGGTGATATAGCTCGGCTATTTAAGATTAAGGTTCGGATCTCGTGCTTTCAAGCCATGATAGGGCATTGGGATCCGTAATATCGCTACTTCACTTTTGGGAGTATGGATATGTCACCCACACTAGAAGAGTATGAGGCTTTGCTAGCATTTCCGAATCAAAGGCGATCTATTTCTACGACCCTCCCGAACAAGCTCTAAGCACACTTCACATGGTTAATCGGAATAAACTTGACCATTGTCGATAAGCAAAGGACCCGGAGGGGTTAGACGCATGGATGGTTTTGGATTCTCCTCCAAACGAATTCACAAAACATCTACATGACAAGGACAATAGCCTCGGACTCGAATACCGGCATCGAGCATATATGGGTTGGTACTATTGTCGTTAGTTGAAGGTATGATCGACTTCGAAGCGATAAACGTGTTCAAAAGTGTAGTATCCCTCAAAATCAATCATACCGCTGCAATCCTAGCAGAAACACTCTCATCCTTCAATTTTTATCGAAGAAAAGGGGAGGGACATTTGAGGTGCTTGCGTCCCACTACTCGTTTGTTTGGACGGTTAGCCACATAGTGATTGAAAGGGCCTTGGGGATCTTTCGCACGCCATGACACTTACATTCCAAACTCGGAGAACTTTGCTAGACACCCCCTCAATGAGTTAGAAAAAACAGTATGGACAAGTATGTTCTAGAGTTTAGAGAAGTCGAATTTCACTAGAGGGCACAATATGCTTTTTCTCGGTCTTACTTAGCTTCATGTGGTGACTATCCTTGGGTACCGTTAATCGAAGCACGTTGTTGTATCAGCTATTGCCCGAATATGTTCCCGAGATAGTTAGGTTTTGAGCAATTTATACCGAGAACCATGGATTTAGCTGATTGTTATGAAGACTTGAAAGTCTCAAGGAAACTTTTGGAAAAAGCAAAGGCCGCATGGAGAAATAGAAGGATAGTCACTCTCGAAAGAAGAGTAGACGGAAGAACCACGCAAGGGTATCTTAAATGGTAAAGCACTAAGGGAAAAGGATATCGTGTGCCACCATTTGAGGGTCCCTCTCGACCGAGGAGTGAGATGATGGAGGACATCCGCCAAGAGATGAATGCCCAACATAAAGTATTTAATGAAGTCCCGAATACTCGAGTGATCGAACCGACCCAAAAGAAAAGAAAGTTAGAAGAAACTCTTGACTTGAAAGACCAAGCAATGAGTGCTTTAAAAAAAGAAAACAAGGAGCTTCGTGATCGACTTCAACGATCAAAGGGGTTAGTAAGACAGATAAAGAAGGATCATCGGTCACTCAACGAAAAACATGAGAATGCGACCAAACTCACGGTTTCTCGATGGATGAGTTAACTAATCTTCATGATGAGAAAATGGTTGCTGAGAGGGAAAGAGATGTCCCGAGGAGGGAAGTAGCTGAATGGGGAAGTAGGACCATGGAATACCACTCGCAAGGCCGAATGTTAAGAATTATGCCCTACACATGCGACACACCATAGAGGATTTAGCCGATGGCATACATCCGGGAGATGAGCAAGTTCGGCTCTTTTTGAGCAACTCCGGAGGCTTGTGAATGGCATGATCGCCTACGAGGGTTTCGAGCTGTGGCCGAATCTAGAATAGGTTTTGTAATAGGGATTTTCATGTTTGTAATTTCCTTTTTGGAAAATGGCTCTAAGTCACATTTAGGACGTGCTAGAAGTTCGAATTTCAATGTATTGAAAATACCCTATGTAATAAGATTACTTTTGTGACCTTTTGTTTTGTAATGAAAACTATCTTTATGTCGTGATTAAGAATCCATTAGAAGTCGATATTTTTAGTTTTCTTGAGCATGGCCTTTCACGCGTGTCATCATATCACGCGATCAACCGAGTGTGTATGCTCGCAATCAAAATAAGGGGGAGATATATCTCCCAAGTCGCCCAAAGTATCCGTGGGGTCTCTATTGCCTTCGGCGAATACCGAGCTTTGATCCGGCCCGTTTTTAATACAAATTCTGTCATAATTTAATGTGCAACAAACACAAAAAGGTATCTAACCCAGTTCAAATCATGCATGTACATACTATATATTCATCATACATATATTCTCTTCGGTTTTTTCGGGATCGTGAAATATAGGCCGCTCCACCAAAGCTCAATCCCCTCCACGCCTCCATAACACTAGGTTCGGGGCCCACCAAATGGGAAACGAAGAAAGGGCAAGACATAAGCGAGTTACGTCGGTAAGATATTGAATTCTCGAAGGAGGAAATGGTGCAATTGAGGATCTTATTTCAAGAGGCGGTAAGTAGAGAAGGTATCTTGAATCGGGAACGGACACAACCCGAGATATCACCCGCAATTCCATTACTCGGTCAAGTTGGGCCATCCAACACACATGCAACCAACAAAGATGCTTTCTATGCTGAAACTTCATATGATACTTGGAGCATATCCGACGGATCCACGAGTGCCACAAAGGCCACCCCCGCTCGTAATGGATCCTATAAGGGAGGAAGCTCATGATTATAAGACAGGTTGAAGGTCCAAGTATAGACAAGTTAATGGCTCTAGAAGAACGTCCGAGAGCCGTTGAGGGAGGAGACATCTATGACCTAGTCAAGGCTTCGAAATGTGCCTAGTACTCGACGTGGTAATTCCGAGAAAATTCAAGCTCTCGGATTTTACCAAGTACACTCGGAACTCAATGTCCCACGACCCACTCGAGGGTTTACCGTAGCAAAATGACAAAGGTTGTACATGATGAAAAACTGCTAATACACTTCTTCCATGAGAGTTTAGGTGGGTCGAGACTCGAGTCGGTATATGAGGTTGGAAGGATCTAAGATTAGAAGGTGAAAAGATTTGACGGATGCTTTCCTTAAGCAATACAAGTTTAACATGGAGGTAGCTCCGAACCGGTCGGACTTACAAGGTATGGAAAAAGAGGGCTAAAGAGACGATCAAAGAGTATGCATAAAGGTGGCGCGAAGTGGTCGTTCGATTCACCCGTCATTACCCGAGCCCGAATTAATCTCTATATTCTCGAATACTTTCAAAGCACCCTACTTTGAGTATTTGATTGGAAATGCTTCAACAAACTTCACGGATATAGTGGTCATTGCAGAAAGAGTAGAGCTAGCCATCGAAGGCTAGAAAGATCTCCGGGGAGCGAGAAAGAAGGTGAGCATGGGAACCAAGAGAAGGGAATGGGAAGTCAATCAAGTGGCAACTTACGGATCCCTAAGCTATTGGAACAACTTAAGACAATACACCAATCAAAGCTATTACCAAACATAACCATCGCCTTACCTCCAACCATAATATCCAACACATACTATAGCCGCCACCTTTACCTCCACCTAAATAAGACCACCAACACCAAGTCAAAACTACCCACCTTACCAGCCAAATTTGCCATCCCAATATCATCCCACTATACCCATTTACCAAAACAACCAATTTCCACATTCGGTGAGACCACCTCGTGGTCCTTCGAATTTCCACCAAATACCACGCAATCAGCCCAACCGTAATTACAACTACAATAGAGAAGACTATGAACTTTTACCACCCCTGCCATTCTCTCTAAAAGAGTTGTTTTAACGATTGGTCAATATAGGACAAGTAGTCCCTATTCCCGCAGAGCTCGTGCGACCTCCATTTCCCTCATGATACAAAAGCAATGAACAATGTGAATACCATAATGGTATCAATGGGCACTCCATCGAGGATTGTTTGACTTTTAAGAGAAAAGTGAAGGAGCTTATCAAGCATAAATGGATAAGTTTTGATGATTCAAGCCCTCCGAATATCAATACTAATCCACTCCCAAGTCATGCTACGGGGGAGTAATGTCGGTATGATAACACCTGGAAGGGAAGAAGTTCGATCAAGAGGAGAAGAAGGTGAAGGTATCTATGGACATGTTATACACAATGCTATCACAAACCGGTTGCATTGGAAAACCAGTTAACTCGTCAAATCGGAGATGATTGGGACTAGTATTATTGGTATCATCGAGTGGAAGGGCATGATATCGATAAATGTGAAGAGTTTCATAAGGAGGTAGAAACTATGATGATGCTAGGGACTCTATGAGTAGAGGAAGCACATAAAGAGCGGTTTGTAGGTATGGTTTCACCATAGGAAACCAATTATGGTGATTTATGCCCCTACCAACCAACGAGCAATGGGCCTTCGAGGATGATTTTGACGATGCCGAGGATCCGTTTAGCCTCACCTTACAATACAATCAATCATAACTATCCGATCATGAATATATCAACGGATAGTGATGTAACGGGCCTTACTCGAAGTGGACGTTGTTATACACCCGAAGAGGTAGAAGCATCCGGAAAGGTAAAAAGTAAGGAAATAGCATACCTCACGAAGGTTGGAGAATTAAACAAGCCTATAGATGATGAAGAGGCAATTGAATTTCTCAAGGTGATGAAAAATCGTGACTATAGCATGGTGGATCAACTAAGGAAAACACCCGCCAAGATCTCCCCGTTGTCATTAATCATGAGTTCGAATCGCATCGAAAAGTGTTGCAAAGAGTTTTAAATGAAGCATATGTCCCTCAAGAGGTCACCACCGATGCCATGAAAAATTTGGTGGATAGAATTCAGTGCTACCAACTATTTGTCTTTCTCCGAGGATGAACTCGGGTCCCGAAGGCATAAGCCATAACAAGCCGCTACACATCACAGATCAAATGCAAAGAACATGTGATTGCCAAAGTTCCGATCGATAATGGGTTTGCTTTGAATGTTTTACCCAAGTTAGTTTTGGATCGATTACCGGTGGATGCATCTCACATGCGTCCTAGTAGCATGATGGCTAGAGCTTACGACGGGTCTCCAAGACAGGTGATAGGAGATATTGATATCAACTTGGATATCGGGCCCAATAAGTTCCTAGTTACTTTACGGGTCATTGATATTCATCCATCCTATAGCATACTTCTAGGAAGACCTTGGATTCACTCAACTGGGGTTATGACTTCATCGCTGCACCAAAGATTGAAATATATGGCTAATGGCAAACTAGTCACCGTGATGGTAGAAGAGGCACTACCTCTCGCTCAAAAATGTGTCGATGCCTTATATTGAGAGTGAAGGAAGTCGAGATGGTAATCTACATGCATTTGAAATCGTGAATGCATAACCGATGCCGGAGAATACCTTTCAAAGAAGGCTAGAAGTGTCCGTGGCTACAATGATGGCGATAAAATACTTGATGAAATATGGATTCCCATGGAACTCGTGATTTCAATATCGGAATGTTAGGAGTCGTGAATGTTTTGACACAAGCCAATTTAGATTACCGTTTTGGTCTAGGATTCAAACCCACTAGAAAGGATTATTCGAGGGTTATTGAGCAAAAGAAAGAAAAATGATTGGCTATAATCAAAGGTCGAGAGCCTAATGAAGAAAGGATTGTGATTCCTCACATTCGAGCTACTTTCCCTTTACCCCGCTTGTGTCATCAATCGAATCATGAAATAGTGAACTTGGGGGCAATAATGGTGGATCCGTCCATCAATCACACTGGAGGGGAGGCAAGGAATGAAGAAGTCGGTAATCCCGAATCGATGGTGGTTGTTCCTCGCTCCATGATACTCGCCACAACTAATCGTCAACACTCAAGAAGGAATGCTACCTATTGACTTGCTGATTAAGGAAGGAGCATGGGTGAGGGGCTCAATAATTGAAAGGAAGAGGAGATTCCGCCTACCTATACTATTGAGTAATTTACTCGCTTCTTTTCATTTTAAACATCTTAATCTTTTGGTTATCTAGCTCAAGATATCAAGAAAGACTTTATATGGAGCATTTATCTATGATATTAATATGAGATCATGAACTTTCTTAAACACTATGCCATTTTTCTTTTTCTTTTTCTTTTTCATTTCTTTTATTTTCACATTTTCCAACTTTCGGGAATATAGAAAATGAGCATCTTCTAAAATTCCAAAATAATTGCATCGAACATGTTTGGCCTAAATTTGAGGAGAATTTGATTGCCATGGATGAAGAAGAATTTGAGGACAAAGATGTGGATGAATTTACTAAGCTAGTCGAGTTATCCGAACGGGCCATAAAACCTCATCAAGAGGAGCTAGAAAACATAAACGTGGGCACCGAAGATAATAAAAAAGAACTGCAGATCGGAACCATGTTATCGAAAAAGAAAGAGAGGGTTTGATTGCCTTACTACAGGAGTACACGGATGTGTTTACCTAGTCGTATGATGATATACCTAGTTTAGATACTCGGTATAGTGGTACATAAAATCCCTATATTCCCTAATCATAAACCAGTGAAACAAAAGTTGAGGAGAATGAGGCCGGATGTTCTTATGAAGGTCAAAGAAGAAGTCATCAAGCAATTTGAAGTTGGATTCCTCCGGGTGATTAAGTATCCAACTTGGGTGTCAAACATCGTGGTAGTCAACAAGAAAAATGGGAAGATCGGGATGTGTGTTGATTTTTGAAACTTAAACAAGGCTAGTCCCGAAGACGATTTCCCATTGCCCCACATTGACATACTTGTAGACAATATTGCAAAGAACTCCACTTACTCCTTCATGGATGGTTTCTCGGGATACAATCGGATCAAGATGACAGAGGAGGACATGGAGAAGACTCGCTTTTATCACCCCATGGGGAACCTTTTGTTACAAAGTCATGCCATTTGGTTTGAAAAATACCGGAGCAACTTATCAACGGGCTATTGTTATCCTTTTTCATAACATGATGCATAAGGAAATAGAGGTGTACGTGGATGACATGATCGCTAAGACAAAGCCTCGAAGGGGATCATATACGGACGTTGAGAAAGTCTGTTTGAGCGGTTGAGAAAGTACTAGTTGAAGTTGAATCCAACCAAGTGCACATTTGGGGTCAAATCGGGAAAACTACCGGGATTTGTGGTGAGCAATAGAGGGATAGAGGTGGATCCCGACAAAGCTAAAGCCATTCAAGCAATGCCGGCACCCAATAGTGAGAGGGAAGTCCGAGGTTTTCTAGGTCGCTTGAACTATATAGCCCGATTCATCTCACAACTCACGGTTACATGTGAACCCATCTTTCGGCTTTTGAGAAAGAACAATCCGAGAACTTGGGATGATGTATGCCGATCGGCCTTTGACAAGATCAAAGAGTATCTACAAAATCCTCCTCTTCTTGTCCTACTCGTGCCTAGTCGACCTTTGATTCCGTATTTGACAGTCACCGAGTCAGCAATGGGTTATGTTCTAGGACAACATGATGATACTCGGAAGAAAGGAGCAAGCCATTTACTTTTTGAGTAAGAAAATCACTTATTGTGAGTCTCGATACGATCCCTTAGAAAAGTTATGTTGCGGCCTAATATGAAGCACCCGACGCCTTAGACAATATATGTTGTACTATACGACATGGTTGATATCGAAAACAGATCCCCTCAAATATATCTTCGAGAAGTCATATTTGTCAAGTAAAATTGAAAGATGGTAAGTTTTATTGGCGGAATATGATATCGTATACATGAGTAGAAAATCGGTGAAAGGGAGCGCAATCGCGGACCATTTGGCGGATAATGCAGCTTGATGATAATGAACCATTGAACTTTGATTTTCCCGATGAGAACATCATGGCATCCGAAATTAAAGTAGTGGAGTCCGATGTTGAAAAATGGACTATGTATTTGATGGGGCGAGTGAATGTATCGAGCAATGGTATATGAGTAGTACTAGTCTCTCCGGATAGTAAGCGGTATCCAATAGCTATCCGACTTTGATTTGACTCGCATAGTCGAGTATGAAGCTTGCATACATGGTTTAGAGGCAGCTATAGACGGAGGGATGACAAATCTTAAAGTATACGGTGACTCGATGCCGATAATTTACAAAGTCAAAGGAGAATGGCAAACCAAGGATGAGAAGTTGAAACCTTATCGAGCTTATCCGACCAAACTAGCCGAAGAGTTTGATGAAATTGAGTTTGCTTATTTGGGGAGAGATAAAAATCAGTTTGCTGATGCATTAGCAACACTAGCTTCGATGACTCGACTTGATATGGGGGTCGGGATACAGCCCATTTGTATTGAAACCAAAAATTCACCAACTTACTATTGTGCTTATTGAAGAAGAAACGGATGGCAAGCCATGGTACCATGACATCCGGATGTTTATAAAGAATCGAGAGTATCCCTCGGGCATTTTCAAGATAGATCGAAGGCTTTAAGAAGATTATCTATGGATTTTTACTTGGATGGTGAGGTTTGTACAAACGAAGTTTTGACGGAACACTTCTTCGATTAAATACTGCAGAGGCTAAGAAGATGATTAAGGAGGTCCATGAAGGAATCACGTGCAACCCATGCAAATGGCCACACTATGACTCGCCAAATGCAATGATGTCGATATTTCGGTTAATGATGAAAAGGGATTGTATAGAGTATGTCCGCAAATGTCATAAATGTCAAGTTTACGGAGATCAAATCAATGCTCCTCCCGCTCCACTCGAACAATATGGTGTCCCCTTGGCCTTTTGCCATGTGGGGATTGGATGTCATTGGCCGTATTAATCCAAAAGCAAGCAATAGTCATCGTTTTATCTTAGTGGCAATTGACTATTTCACTAAATGGGTCGAAGTCGCTTCTTATGCTCATGTCACTCGGAAAGTGGTCCGGCGGTTCATAGAGAAAAACTTGGTTTGTCGATACGGCTTGTCGAACAACATAGTTACCGACAATGCTCGAATTTTAATGGAAAGATGATAGCGAGAATTGTGCAAACGATGGAAAATTAAGCATTGAACTCAACACCATATTTGCTTAAGATGAATGGGGTGGTCGAAGCTGCAAATAAGAATATGAAGAAAATCATGCGGAAAATGGTGGTTACATATAGAGACCGGCATGAAATGCTCGCATATGCTCTGCATGTATATCGTACTATTGTAAGAACGTCTACGGGAGCCACCCCATATTCCTTGGTTTACGGGATGGAGGCGGTGATGCCTTTGGAAGTAGAAATCCCTTCTCTCGGGATACTCATGGAAACACGAGTTGGAAGAAACAGAATGGGCTCGAATCGGATATGAACAGTTGAACATGATCGGTGAAAAGAGGTTGGCGGCTATTTGTCATGCGCGAATGTATCGGAAGAGAGTGGTCAATGCATATAACAAAAAGGTTCGACCAAGAAAATTCTGTGAGGGAGATTTGGTGCTTCGAAAAATCCTATCGATACCTGGAGAGAATAGAAGCAAGTGGTCACCCAATTATGAAGGCCCGTATGTAGTAAGAAAGGTATTCTCGGGAGGTGCACTTTTTTTGACTAATATGGATGGGGATGATATAGTCAAACCTGTAAACTCGATGTAGTAAAGAAATACTATGCTTGAGAAATGACATTTTCTTCTTTCGAAATAAAGAATGAAATTCGGAGCCAAACATGTGCTTTGCATTTTATTTTCTTTTGTCTCCGTATGTCTTCGACCTTTGACCTCAAAAAACAAAAACAAAAAAAAACCTCTTCTATCCTCTCATGATCTCTATTAATATTGTTTATGAATGACATACAAGTTAATTAAGATGTTTAGGCGGTATTCTATTTAATAGATAGCCGACTAAATCTGACCTCAAAAAAAGAAAAAAAAAGAAAAGGTGCCGATGAACCCGAAGGGAACTTGTGGTTTCTATGTGCTTTTGAAGTTGGTTGGACCATTTTGCATGTGATGAAAATTATTCTTGACTAGACTAAGCAACCAAGATTTTAGTTCGGGGATAATCGCTCGACATTACTTTTGTCTACAATAACGGATGAATGAAGTGACAAGCCTGATGAAGAGGAACAAATATATCTTGTCGGCACTCTGGACTCGTCATGCAAAGGTTATGTGTTAAAAGGGAGAAATAAACAAACATGAAACCAAATCACAATTAAACCTAAATCTTTTTCATTTGGCCTTGTCCCGAATTGCTCCCGTGGCACCACCCATGACCATGATGTAGCACGTGTTTTAATTTACGGGTTCTATCTAAATATTATTCTAATAAAAAGGGGCTAATGAAAATGAAATTTGTCGGGTTAGGTACTATTATTGATTGAATGAGGAAAGGCCTTCGTTGGAAGTTTATCATACTCAAATTCAAAATTTACCATTTGAAAGACCAATTTTGAGCTTTTATTCCTTTCATGAAACCCGAGCTAGGATCACCCCTCACATTGGGGGCAAATCGATTGTTCGGAACAATGACTTAAGAGGCATGTCACCCAAATTACTTGTCTTCATAAAAACTCAATACTAAAAAAAAAAAATCAAAAAAAGGGAGTAGAAAAAAGGAAGTCACTACCAAAATTTGGAATGTGAGAGAAATGAAATCATAATCTTTCTAAAATGTACTAAAATAGAAAAAGAAAAGAAAGAACCAAACCACCACGATTCATACCACGTTAAAGAAAAGAGTGATTTGCCTTACAAATACCAATCCCTAGAAAAAAAAGAGAGAAGCATAAGTTAAGAGGACATAATTACAATCGAACATACCTCTAATCACACTTGACTAAAAAAAAAAAAAGTGGTCCGATGTCAATAGAACCTTGAAATGTCGTTTGAGCCTGTTTTGACCATTTTTCAGGAAACCATGCCTTAGCCTAGATTACGTACTAGTAAAAGTCCCTTCTAACTTGAGATGATTTACCAATCGGACAAGTAGCAGATTCTCGAGCACCTATGATTGAATTTTATTAAAAACGGATAGTCAAAATCGAGACATAAGCTTTTCCAAATCATGGTTGGTGCCAAAGGACAATACTTGGGGACAAGCTACATTTTCTACCATCAAACCTATAATTTGATCATTGTTTAAATGTCACGTCCAAACATAGATGCAAAAGCCACCTAGCCATACTCGTAACGTTTGCATGACAAGCCTATGAGAGTCGGTGAGTTTTTGTTTGAACCTCGAAATCAAAATCCTTGAATAAGATCTACATAGGTTTCTCCGTGAAAGAAGCGAGTTCATGAAATGCAAAGTTGTTAAACACTTCGAGAGGTACATGGTATCTCAAGTTATCAAGAAAAACACCCAAAGCAAAGAAATAAACCCGATACAACATTATCAAATATGAGAAGTCATTCGACGAGTCGATCTTACCTGGAGAATGGCCACAATCGTCGATAAAATAGAAATGATCGGCTCGTTCTATAAGTAATTGAACAAGTGGATGAGATCGGCTTGTCCTATCGATGAATCGAATAGTGGATGAGACCAAGTTCATAAGAAAGGCAATACTCGGTCGGGGAGCAAGGTCATAAGGCTCGGATGATGGATAACTAACGGGCGTCGAAAACCCGAATAGCCGACAAAGAAAAGTTGAAAAGGGGATTTGAGTTGGAGCGGCCTATGGCTCTTACAGGTACCCCAACTAATCATTATATTAAGTTTTGTTTTAGGTACTCTGCACCTTAAAGAAAAAGAAGAAAAGCTGGGATAAGTCCTAGGTAACGAATTATCAAGGACACAAAAATTTAAAGTTTTTTTCAAATCCTCTCGGGCGTGGTCGTCTCATAACGGACTACCCCCAATCACATAACCCAACAACCAATGACCGGTTCCAACTTCGGATAAGATCCATCAACTCAAGTCATCACGACGAGTAAAGCCGCCCAGACAATTACGGCATATTTAATTTTTTAAGGTTGGTCGCCCTCCGAGTTGACCATGTAATGCATATTTATTTTTTCGAGGCTGGTCGCCCTCCAATTTGGATGTGTACTTGCATATTTAATTTTTCGGAGATGGTCGCCCTCCAAGTTGACCATGTAATGCATATTTAATTTTTCGTAGTCGGTCGCCCTCCAAGTTAGTCGTGCACTTGCATATTTAATTTTTCGGGGTTGGTCGCCCTCCAATTTGGTCGTGTACTTGCATATTTAATTTTTCGAGATTGGTCGCCCTCCAAGTTGACCATGTAATGCATGTTTAATTTTTTAGGGTCGGCCACTCTCCAATTTGGTCGTGTACTTGCATATTTAATTTTTAGGGATAGTCGCCCTCTAAGTTGACCATGTAATGCATATTTAATTTTTCGGGATCGGCCGCCCTCCAATTTAGTCGTGTAATGCATATTTAATTTTTCGTGGCTGGCCGCCCTTCAAGTTGGTTGTGTATCGCATATTTAATTTTTCGGGGTTGGTCGCCCTCCAAGTTGACCATGTAATGCATATTTAATTTTTCGGGATCAGCCGCCCTTCAAGTTGGTCGTGTACTTGCATATATAATTTTTCGGG
Organism: Dovyalis caffra; assembly: GCA_963924115.1. Classification (NCBI taxonomy): domain Eukaryota; kingdom Viridiplantae; phylum Streptophyta; class Magnoliopsida; order Malpighiales; family Salicaceae; genus Dovyalis; species Dovyalis caffra. The sequence continues at coordinate 6,600,771 of CAWUPB010001184.1, forward strand.
GTTAGTTGCCCTCCAAGTTGACCATGTAATGCATATTTAATTTTTCGGGGTTGACCGCCCTTCAAGTTGGTCGTGTACTTGCATATTTAATTTTTCGGGGTTGGTCGCCCTCCAAATTGACCATGTAATGCATATTTAATTTTTTAGAGTCGGTCGCCCTCCAATTTGGTTGTGTATCGCATATTTAATTTTTCGGGGATAGTCGCCCTCTAAGTTGACCATGTAATGCATATTTAATTTTTCGAGATCGGCCGCCCTCCAATTTAGCTGTGTAATGGATATTTAATTTTTCGTAGTTGGTCGCCCTTCAAGTTGGTTGTGTACTGCATATTTAATTTTTCGGGATTGGTCGCCCTCCAAGTTGACCATGTAATGCATATTTAATTTTTCGGGATCGACCGCCCTTCAAGTTGGTCGTGTCATCGCATATTTAATTTTTCGGGGTTGGTCGCCCTCCAAGTTGACCATGCAATGCATATTTAATTTTTAGGGTTGGCCGCCCTTCGAGGTGGTCGTGTATTGCATATTTAATTTTTCGGGATTGGTTGCCCTCCAAGTTGACCGGGTAATGCATATTTAATTTTTCGAGATCGACCGCCCTTCAAGTTGGTCGTGTACTTCATATTTAATTTTTCGGGGTTGGTCGCCCTTCAAGTTGACCATATAATGCATATCTAATTTTTCGTGGCTAGCCGCCCTTTAAGTTGGTCGTGTACTCGCATATTTATTTTTTCGGGATTGGTCGCCGTCCAAGTTGACCATGTGATGCATATTCAATTTTTCGGGGCTGGCCGTGTCTTGCGTATTTAATTTTTCGGGGTTGGTCGCCCTCCAAATTTCTCTTGTATTGCACATTTAGTTATCGAATAGGCCGCCCTTAACAATAAGGTCGTTGCACTCTGTTTTCATGAGTCATTGCATTCTTGCATGACATTCCATCCTCAACTAGGTCATTTTAGTAGATGTTAATTTATTTTTCTCATATTTTCTTCTTTGCAAGCTCACTAAACAAACTTAACTTGAAATTTATATTTCGGTTAATGTTTGCATCGTAAGCATTGCAAAGAGGGGCAACTTGTCATAATCGAAATTTCAGAAATTTTTATTTTTAATTGGCTATTTGTTTTCTTTTATTTCATTTGTTTTTATGATCTTAATTTGTGTTATTAGTTTTCTTTATTCCATTTCACTTAATAATTTGCCAAAAAAAAACAAATACAAAAATACAAAAACAAGATGAATTTAATATTCGGGGATACAATTATGATAAATTCAAAAGTATTATAATAATTGAGAATACAATCGAATCATTTAAAAATTCAAGAGCCGATTACATTGGACAAGGACCAAATTGACCTAATAACAATTTACGAGTGACCAAAATGCAAAAACAAAACAAAAAAAATTACAAAATAATCAAAAAATAGAAAGTTTGCACCCCTCCCGCCTTGAACTAATTTATGAGATTATTTTTTTCTCTCGCTTCATGGAATCGTCTTTAGTTTCGAGTTGCAGGAACTAATTTACGTGCTTAATTTTGGTCTTGAATTCCAATCCTAATAAAAATTAATTCCCTCAACTACGATTGCCATTTCTCCCTCATCACCTAGTCAACAATAGCAGACACCCCACTCGCCGACCTCACTGTTTCTGCCGCAACTCCCACAGTCCCTCCAAACCACTTCCCCCATATCCAGCAACCTCCAGTGCAATCCCTCAATTCCTGCAGACCTCACCATGCCGCAACCGGCATCAACCGCACGACTTTCCCCCTATTACCAGCCACTCGCCACAACCATCCCCTACAACCCAAAATGGTCACATACGCCCACTCCAAAAAACTTGTAGAAAATCCCCCACCATCATAGTGGGGGAACCAACCAAGCATTCAAAAAAAAAAAACACATATATATAAATAACAAGAAGCACAAACAAAACAAGGGGGATCCAAAACAAGGGGGATCCGAAAATCGGTTCAAAATATTGGAAAGAAATCAAACTAAAAAAAAAGAAAAAGGAAAATTGAAACCGAAAGAAGGAAACGGAAAAGGAAAGAGAATTTTACCCTAATTTTTGCTAGAGCAGACAGTGACCCAAAGAGGTTTTTTTCTTCATCTTCAATCCGGATTCTCCTCTAGGTAAGCCACCCCTAATTCATCCCAATGTAAATTTATTTTTCTGTAGAATTGATGGCGATGATGTTCACCACTCGCCATCCCCGAATTTCCTCCTCAATCACAAACTCATATATGTTTTGATTTTTCACTCAATCGAAGATGAATTGAACTCAAACCCAAATGCTTTTGGGTTTTGGATTTGAGAATTGAATTGGATTTTTGGGAATTTCGTGGTTCTTGACAATTTGAGTTTCGAATTTGGGGTTTTTGTTGATTGGTTTGAAATTGAGGTTAAGGAATTGAAAGGAAGGCTAATTAAAGTTGGGCGGGGTTTCAATTTAGGGTTTAAGTCTCAATTGGAGATTGATTTAAGAAAAAAAAATTAGGGTTCTTGAGCTTTCAAACCAATAAAATTGGAGGTTTTCAAGAAATGGGTTCCTAATAAGTGGGATTGGGTTCGATTTAAAGAGAAATTAATCCAATCAAAGCCAATCGCATGAAAATTTGAAGAATTGAAAAATTAGGGTTCGGTTAGAATTGGGGAGAATTTTGTGAAATTGATTTGGGGTTTTTTGTTTGAGCAAGGAAAAGAAGGAAAGAAAGGGGAAAAGAAAGAAAGAAAAGGGAAATCAAGCTGCCATGGACGAACCTCCACCGGTTCGTCCATGGTAGCAGATAGCGTTTTATAAAAAAAAGAGAGATGGGAAAGGGAGAGAAAAGAGAAAGGGAAGAAAAGAAGAAAGGGAGAAGGGAAAGAAAGGAAAGGAGAAGGGAAGAGAAGGGACGAACCTCCACTGGTTCGTCCATGGAGGCTAGAGCCGGCGGAGAAGAAGAGAGGGAGAAAAGAAGAAAAAGAAAGAAAAAAGGAAAGGGGAGAGACGGGATGGAATAAAAAAAATAGAAGGTTTTTTAGTTTTGATCCGAAATGTAAGAAGAAAAAAAGGGGGAGTGTTTGTGGGTTTGGTCTTTTTTTTTTTTTGGTTAGCCCAACCCATTTTTCATTGGTCGGACCGAATCGATCCAGTCGGGTTTTTTTCTTTTGGGCTTGATTGATTCCAGCCCGACTCGAATGGATTTTTTTTTGGGCTGGATTGATTCCGACCTGACTCGAAAACAAAAAAAAAAAAAAACAAACAAAAAAATATGTGTAACAAATTTTACATTTTAATTTTATGCATGTTATTTTTTATGTTAAATGGTCGTTATTTTATTTTTAATGTAAATTTAATTTTAGGTGTATTTATGTATGTTAGTTAGAATTTGTAATTTTAATATTTTGCAATTGTTTGAATTTACCCTTGAATATATTTTATGCATATCTATTATTAATTTGAATTTCAGTATTTGAATTTTTTTTTATTCGTGTAGTTTTAATTTACTTGCTTAGAATTAAGCTCGGTAAGTAATAAGTAGAAGATCGTCGAGTCTCCTAAATTTTTAGAGACTAATGACAATCTTTCATGTAAAAAAAAAAAAAAAAGAAAAAGAGAAAATAAAAAATACTATTTATGTATGTTAGTTAGAATTTGTCATTTTAATATTTTGTAATTGTTTGAATTTACCCTTGAATTTATTTTATGCATACCTATTATTAATTTAAATTTTAGTATTTGATTTTTTATTTAATTCGTGTAGCTTTAATTTATTTGTTTAGAATTAGGCTCGGTAAGTAATAAATAGAAGATCGTCAAATCTCCTAAATTTTTAGGGACCGATGACAATCTTTCACAAAAAATAAAAAATAAAAAAAATAAAAAATAAAAAATAGTATTTATGCAAAAAAATAATAATAATAATAATAAAATAAAAAATAAAGAAAGAAAAATAACAAAAAAAAACATCATAAAACTTTTAACAAAGTCTCCTATCCGATAGGGACTATTGTTAGCCAAAAATTCATTTTAATAAACAAGTGTTTTTCGACACACCGGTTGTGTCGAGACAAAAAAATGAATCCGATGTTTGAACCGATGTGTCTCCCGACGGAAGGGGTCCGACGATTGTTTCAATACGATGCCACGCTAAAAAAAAAAAAAAAACTTAATTTGACTTGAAAAATTGGAGTCTCAAAAATTGAAAAATAATTTGGCAAAAATAAAATATTTTTAGAGATAATTTAGGACTAAGCTAGATGTGGTACCTTTCTTAGTAAAGGGCACTTTTGGGTGATTAATTATCTTCCCATAAGCGTAACCGACTCCTTACCATAGAATCTCCGAATTAGTGCCAATTTGAGATTCCTAGTTCCTTCAATACTAGGTGGCGTCTCCAAACTCGCAAATAGTTTTGTAAATAAAAATAAAAATCTGAAACTAGTGATACAATCAGATTTATTTTTTTTGAGAGTCCCGTCCGACATCGGGTAGCGACATCACTCATTTGGAGGAGGATGGTGAGGCCGGTGGCATTAGTGTGAGAGTTAAGGCCAATGACAAGCTCTGGTTGTGGGCATGGTGGATAATAGTTCATCCTCATCATCTGACACCCATCTTCGAACAAGTCTTTTATATCATCAGGTTTCATTCCTAGAGCTTTAGCCATGAGATAGAGAATCTTTATGGCAAGATTTTTCAGTTCTGCTGAGTATGCTTCCAAAGTATCTCTGCATGCAAACATTGCCTTGTTTATGTCAAAATTGAGAAATTATTACACGGACCACTTAAAGATTATAGAACAAACCCTACTAAATTTATCCACACCATCAATTATTTGATTCTATCAATATGAATGTGCTATTGAATATGAAGAGATGCACATTTTAAGGTGGAAAATTTAATGATATGTAATAATTCCATTGAATTGATTCATAATCTCAGACAAAAATTGATTTCTGTGATTTGCATAAAAAAAGAAAAAAAATCATCTTTATTTAAGCAACAAAAACCATACGAAAAACATTAATTAAGGGCATATTTTAGCGGAAAAGTAATTTAAAATTTCTCTGGACCATAAATGGCTTTCTCCTAGCCAGGTTAGAGGTATTTCCTCCCTGTATGTGCTGTGAAATTATTGTGTCCAAAAAGGAATGCCAAACGTATATCTAACAGTGGAAAGTACAAAAACTGAATAATTGAATGTATTCTTTTATTATTAATTATGATACAGTAAAGGCCACGCTACAAAACTAAATTATCGTATTGTTCTGAAAGTCTACGACCGTATATTACCAATTATCCCTTTTAGATCTATAAATGGTCTGGAATTCAAACATCTTTTATGTTTATATAAGAAATACTTGGACCAACTCAAGTGAAAAATCAGCATAGCATGGCAAAAATATATAATTTATGGCACTGAACAATTTATTTGATAACTGGGCGTCGACAATTGAGGGATTGGTATAATCACAACATCAAAATCACAATTTGTGTGATAGCTAGCGAAGTAAAATAACCCTAAGTTTTCCATCATCACATATCCTTTTGATTTAATGGATTTTTCTTTTATTGACAAGGATTTGTGAAAATGACAGAGAGAGAGAGAGAGAGAGTACCTGAGTGGTTGAGGAAGCTTGGGGAATAAATGAGGTTTCCTCTCATGAGTTGGAAGAGTGACCATGTAGAATATGTCTCCCCAATCAAGCTTCTGCTCCTCAGACACAACAAAAGCTTGTCCAAATCCCTCCATTTCTCCTGCTGTTTGCCAATACTTCCTTTTCTCTTCCATTGGGAGGTCGAAAAACTCTGGAATCTCCCCCTTCACTTTGTTAACCAATGAATCATTCACTCCATGATTTATCAACTGAAACACATGCAATTCGATCCATATTTTTGGTTAATCAAGGAATATTTATTTATTTATGTAAAACAATATATACCTTAACGGTTTTGGATTGTAGTTAAGAAATTAAAGACAGAAACAAATATAAATAAAATGACCTGGAAGAAACCCCATTCTTTGCACGCATGGTCTAACTTATCCAGCTCTAGATCCATGAATTGTTCAGAAATCAATCTTTGCATGTCAATAACTGGAATCTGGGGTGAAGAAGCTGCAGCAATGTCGCTTATGATCGGAGGGTCACGCGAATATCTTGTTGGGACTGTGGTTAGTGACTCCTTTGCCAGCTCCTGAACACAGGGAACTGGGAGAGACGTCCCAAGCGTTGCTGCTTCCATAGCTTCTCTCTTGTTTTTTCCTTTTCGCTTGTTGCCTCGCGAGGAATGAAGTGATGTATGTATAAATGAGTAAATTATAAATTATTCTTTTTTATTTTGAGAAACAAATTAATTAATTCTTTTAGTTTTAAAACCCCAATCATTTAATTATTTTTATTGTCTTTTAATTTATTATTTTTTTTTAAATAGAAAAAAATTATAAAAAATTTAAAAAGAAGAAAATACGTTTTATAAAATAAAAAATATTAATATAATCATATTAAAAAAATTAAATAATTATCTTAAAACTAAAAGGATTAATTAATTCGTTTCTCAAAAAAGAGAGAGACTATTTTATAATTTAGTCACGTATAAAGAGAAGCATAAGTTGACGAAGCTCATTTTATTGATTAAGCCAACTCATGTGTGATGCAATTTGTTAATTAATTATTTATACCCAAGTGGTTGCGTCATTGTTGACACATGGCTAGCTAGATAGCTATACATTATTCCATGTGTTTCAAAAAAATTGTTTTCTTTCTTTAAAAAAATTAATACATGTACCAACATACTTCTCTCGTCAAAACTTTTAATATATATCTTTAATTGATAACTAAAATCAATTATTTCTTATATTTGCTGTTTTCAACTAACAAAAAATCAACATTTTTTTATATATTTTATACATACAAATATTTTTAACATAAAAATTTTAAAGAATTTTTTTTATTATATATAAAAAATATTGATTCTTCTATAAAATACATGCCATCTTGAAAAACATCAAATCTCATTTAAGAGAAATTGAAAATACGCTCTAATTTTGTTTGCTCAAATAAAATTTTTTTATGTTTATTCCTCCCAAAATTCTTCATCACCTCAACCATACATGATTGTAATATTAGAAACACCTTGTTAAGTTCATCTTATGGAAATTCATAAAAAGCTTTTTTTTCCATTTCTGATACTAATTCATTAATTGTGAAAGGGACTTGTTGATGCTGAATTGATTGAATTGCTATGAGGAAACCAAGATTAAGTACATTAAGAAAAAAAAAAACTAAAAGATTTGGAATTATTATTGTTTTAGGGCTATTCATTTCCTTTTGCTTTATACACATAATGCCTATTCATTGTGACTCAAATGCATGGTTTGAGTCATCTTCTTCGATCTCAGCTATCCATCAGATATGTGCTTTTCTTGCAGCCGTCCAATTACCAATTTGATGCTTTTTAATATTTTCTTTTCTCTTAAAATGGGGTTGTTAGCTTAGTTTCTGTACTTTAACTTTTACTTAATTCCTCTTGTGCCACTACAAAAGAAATTAAAAACTTTTTTGTTTCACTCTTGATTTTGGTCATTGTCACTTAGTATATTTATAAAAATTGATACTTGTCCTTGATTGATTCTCTTTTTAATTTTTTTCTTTAATCTTTTTTTTGTCCTTTACTTTTCTTTTTATATAAAACATTTGATGCTCTGTCTTCCATTGCCTTTTCCCTCATTTTTGTGAGGAGTAGCTTAGTGTTCAAGAGTAAATTATAAATTAGTCCCTCGCTTTTTGAGAACGAATTAATTAGTTCATCTGGTTCAAAAAATAATTTTTTTTGTCCTTTTTGTTATTTTTTAATTAATTTTTTATTTTAGGAAATAAAAAATAATTAAAAAATAAGTGAAAATGTACAAATATTGATGAGAATAAAAAATATTTTATATAAAAAAAATTAGTTGTGGTCAACTATGGTTAAAATGATTAAGTAATTAATTTTTAAACTAAAAGGACTAATTAATTCATATTTCACAATGAGATGGACTAACTTATAATTTACTTTGCAATTTAAGGATTCCTTTCATCATTCTTTGTAAGGTATTTTTTCTTTTTAATAAATATAGTGCTATACATCATTATGCTAAAAATTCTAATAAATGACTAATGAAAACTTGATGTGCTATTTCAAGGTTATGTTGACATGGATATTTCTTGAAAGTAGCAACCACGATAAATTCACAAATTATACAATACCTAAAAGAAAAGGCAACCATGTATTTATTTATTTATTTGCTTTTTTTCCAATAATTTAATTATTTTTTAATTATGGATTTTGAGGTAACATTTATGGAAGATTGAACGTTATTTTTCATGTTTCCTATGCAACTTCACGATGATGAAATATATATATGATTTTTAAACGAGATTAACGTAATTGCATATATATAAAGCTAAAAGTGTCTTTTAGATAATTTGACTCAATTGTTTTTTTTTTTAATATTTAAATAATCAATTAAGAAAATAGAATTCAAGGGTTTTATTTGTATATATATATATATATATATATATATATATATATATATATATAATCAAAATTTATTAGAATCAATTTTGTAGTAGTGTTTATTTCAATCTATTAACTTCAATATATTCCATACAATTTATGTAATTTTTTTATATTTTTTATTTATGCTTTATATTATGAATCCGTTAAATATGATCATCATGTGTGTGTGTTTATATATATATATATCATTATTTTTATTAGAAATTTAATGTCTATTGACACACATAACATTAATTATTTGTTATTTATTATTTTTCATATTCTAAAATCAATATTTTCAAATAAAATAATTGAACTAATGTTTTGAAAGAACCTCCTAATTATTTAAATATAATTTTTTATATTAATATTATTGATTAATTTGTTAACATATACATATAAATAAAACTATTTCACTCAATAAATATATTTAATTTATTTTAATTACAAAAAATAAGACTTTTATTCGCATTAAATCATATCAATTGTTGATCTTACTCATGTAATACTTGTCCGACCTTACCATAGCATAGGTATATAACTAGTTCATATTTAGAAGATTTGGTGGTTGATACATTGCCTTGTGTTTAATATTTGAGAAATTGAGGATGATGAGACTTAAACTCGGGATCATCCGATCAATCAAGCTTTGATATCATATTAAAATACCATCTTACCTAAAAGCTTAAGCTGATAGGTGAGACTTCATAATATAATTTATATTAGTCTCTAATATCGAGGTTTAACATTGTCTTGTTGGATATAAGATGGACCGATACTATCACCGGGCCATTTCTCTAGGATTGCCGACAAAACCATTTCAATAAAAAAAAAAAAAAGAAGAGATTATATCTTTAGTAACTGACACTATAGGTTTTGTTTCTAAATATCAAAAATACGATTTTTATTGTTTCTTTTAGCTGCTTCTTTATAAATTACAAAAGGAAAAAATTCAATCTTACCATTTTTTTTAATGATGGGACATATCGAAGGCGTGCCACAACAGATAAAAACATATATACTTTTTAGGATGGAACTCCTACTTTTACAAGTACATAAAGTTTTATTTTCATCAGGATGAAGATGATATTTCTCTATTGTTTTACTCATGAAAAAAAACATCTTGTCTATATGAATATAGTTTTACATATCAATAAACATGGGATTAGAATGGATAGTACCTTTATCAATCATTGAGATGCAAAATTTCAGTGTTGCTCTCTTGTTGTTATCTATGAAGAACGATTTGACTACATATGAATGCCATCCTTAATCCATCTATGGAGTGTTGATTTTGACAAATTCAAGGCTTTGAGTCTTGCTTTTATGTCAGCGCGGCGATGCAGAGGTATTTGTGTGATTTGTTTGAAATCAACCTCCATCTGTTTTAGTTTGTGTAATTTTTTTTTCGTATATATATTTGAAGAGACATCAACCACAACACCATTGGAGAACCAATTTATTGTAATTCAATGTCAAATTCTATAGACATTTTTTTTTCAAATGAAAAATATAGTTGCAACTAGCAAAATAAAGCCACGTTTTTAACTTACCATTACTAACATTCTAAAAGACATAGGGTTCTAACTATCCACAATCCTATTTTGGATAGATATATATATATTTTGTAATTCAAGTACAAAAATATGCTTATAGTCCAACGGTTAAGATAATTATCTTTCAAGTAATAAACTCAAGTTTGACTCCCAACAAATGCATTTATACATAGATTTTATTTTTCTATATATAAATATATATTTTGTAATTCAAATACAAGAATGCATTTACGATCCAACGGTTAAAATAATTTCTTCTAAGTAATAGACTCGGGTTTGACTTTTGATAGATGCATTTTTGCTATAGATTTATGCTTTGATTTTTTTTCCAATATTTGCATATATATATATAAGACCCGGGATTGCGACTATTCACAATCATGTTCACCTCTTTCTTTTTTTCTCAAGTGTTGTTCACTTTTTTCTTTTTCTTTTTGGTTTCAAGTTCTTGCTTTCTTTTTTGCCCTCATTTTTTTTAAAATCAAGTTAGGTTCTTTTTTTTATACTTTAATTTTTTCATCCATTGTTCGCCTTTGTTTTTTTTTTCTTTATTTGTTTCGAGTATCGAGCGCTTTTTTCAAGTTCTTCTTTTCTTTTTCTCCTCCTTTGTTTTGTTTCCATCAAGTTAGGTTCTTTTTTTTATTTTATATTTTTGAATTTTCAGGTTGTTTCATTTTAGTCTCTAAAATTTTAATCCCCTAACCGATGCACTACTCATGCCTTTTCTTTTCTTGTTTTTCTTTTTTTTTTTATTAATTTATATTTTTTTAAATTAGGTTTTAGAATTTTTTAAAATCAATCGTTAGTTTTTTTTTCCATACAAACTAACGATTATATAACATATATGATATTTTTTATATTTATACGATATGTTTTTGGATTTTATTACGATATATTTTTCTTTCTTTTTTCATTTCAAGTTGTTTTACTATACATGTCTTTTTTTTCCTTTGTTTTTTTTTCCCATCAATTTAGGTTCTTTTTTTTATTTACTTATTTTTAAATTTTCAAGTTGTTTCATTTTGGTCTCTAAAATTTTAAAATAAAAAAATTAATCTCCTAACCGATGCACTCGCTCATGGCTTTTTTTCTTTTTCTTTTTCCCATCAATTTATGTTCTTTTTTTTATTTAATTAAGTGTTAAAATTTTGAAAAATCAATTGTTGCTCTTTTTTCCATATAAACTGATAATTATATAACACTATCCATGTCTCTTTTTTTTTTTTCATCAATTTATGTTCTTTTTTTTCATTAGGTTTTAAAACTTTTAAAAATAAATCGTTACTTTTTTTTCCCATATAAACTAATAATTATATAATATATATGATATTTTTTATATTTATAAGATATCTTTTTAGATTTTAGAATAAATATAAAGTACTCTTATTGTTTAAAATTGATTTTTTTCTATAAAAATTCTCATCAAGTTAATTTTTATTCTTATTTTTTATAATTTTATTTATTAATAAATATGACTTATTTTATCTATATATGGATTCAAATAAGTTTTTTTTAATACCTATTTTTATTTTCTTATTTCTTATATAATCAACTTTTAAAAATTGAATATATGTATTTTATTTTCATATTTTTTACATAATAAAATTTTATCGAAATTGGTTTTATAGTTTTCTACACTCTATTAACTTCAATACATATTTTACCATTTAATTTTTTAAAATATTTTTTAATTTATTTTATACATTTTCACCTATTGAGTACGGTCATTATGTATTGAGAATAATAATGTTAGAGTCATTGATTTTATTAGAAATCAACTATACATCTATACATATAATACCAATTATTTGCTATTATTTTTTTAATATTTACAATAATTTTTTAAATAAAATAATTGAAATAATATTTTAGAATAACTGCATAATAATTCAAAAATAATTTTGTATACTAATATTATTCATTATTTTATAAATAAATAAATATAAATCAAATCTATATATTTAAAAAAATAATCTTCTCATCCGTAGAAAGTTTCATTCGTTAATTTTCATACAAGTTTTGATACTAGTTATTGTTTTGTTTCTTCGATGTAATGTAATGAAAAAAATAGTAAGATGTTTTTTTAAAATTTTATATTAAAATTTGTTTATTATGGGTTTTAATTAAGAATAAATGCATAAGAAAGAACAAATCATATTTTTTTGACTTCAAAATTTATCTTTTATACTTAATTTAATATATTTTAATTAACTAATAACATAATATATGTTATCAAACTGCAATAAATAAATTTAGTTTGGTCCATAACATTGCGCAAGAATAGAAACTATTCATATGTCTAAAATTTTTATTCACTTACTATTAATACGCATAAAATTACTATTCAATTGATGTCAATTTAAGTAATTTTTGGGAGTTTTTGGACATTAATAGGCAAATTTAACACTTTTTATTTATTTTTCATCCCTCATGTTGTAACATTTTTTTTAATCCTTATTTTTTATTTTTCTTTCGTTTTCACGTAGCATGTATGTGTGTGTGTGTGTGTGTGTGTGTGTGTGTGTGTGTGTGTGTGTGTAAACACTATCTTTTTATATTTTAAAATTAACATATACTTCAACTTATATTACTCTTATCATTTAAATTTCATTATTTGAATTTATCATTCTCTATGAAAATTCTCATCCAATTAATATTTTATATAAGATTTTATTTATTGATAAATATAATTTATTTTTCTCTATATTTGAATTATAGAATAAAATTTTAAAGCATGATTGTTTTTTCTTTTTTAAAAAGTAAATTGATATAATGTATATCATGAATTCTTAGAATTTCTAAATGACGAGTTGCACGATTATAAATATATAATTATTTTATTCTAAAAGGTTAAAAATGTGTTTCAAATAATTTATCCGAGTTCACTAGGTATGGTCAAGACCTATAAAAAAAAATATTGAATCGTTAATTTTATTAAAAAATAGATATACATCTTCTAACATAAAATAAATTATTTATTAAGAATATATTTTTTTTAACATTATAGAATCAATTTATTTGAAATAAAATAATTAAAATAGTTTTTTAAGGGAACCAACCAATTATTCAAATATATTTTTGTATGCTAATTTTTTTGATTTTTTTTTTTTGAGAACGAGGGCGGTACCTTGGAGTATCATAAATGAAACGGGAAAAGGATACAAGAGGGACAAAACCAGCCTAACCCATTAAAATGGGGAGACTAGGTAGCCTAAAACCCGAAAAAAAAAAAAAAAAACGAGGCATCCCTTAAGCCTTAAGAAACTAAAACGCATAATGTCTGTATTGGAAAGAATGAAAAGATAAACAATTATAAAAAAATTATCTCCTAAATATCGCTAGGCCATAAAAGTCTTCCTTTAGTGGTGCTCGAACCGAAGACGGGAGTCTATCTAGAGAATGGTAAGTAACTTTGTTTCCATGAGTGTGAGCATGATCTGCTAGCCTATCTGCAGTGTAGTTGCCTTCCCCGTATATATGTGTAATTGAAATATCCTCCATCATTTCTTTACATTTGCGCATCAAGTATGTCAATGGCCGAGGCACTCGTAGATAGTCCCTTAATAGCGTCAATCACCAATTTAGAGTCCAACTCCACATAATGAATGACTATATTATGTCCCTTGCATAATTCCGGACCTTCAAATAAAGCACTAACCTCTCCTTTATTATTTGCACCCTCCTCATAGTGAGAGGAAAATGCAATAACAAACTTTCCATTTCCATCCCTCACCACTCCCCCCAGTCATGATTCCTTCTCTTTCGGATCCATCACAATTTAACTTGAGCTTTTGCGAGTGGTGGAGACCATGCAATCCATTTTCCTTGGGGCACCTTTGAAGGTAGAAGAGGAATTTGTAAAGCTTGAAAGCAAAAGGTGTCATGAAAGCCGAGTTTCCTTAGGAATGAACAAAGGTTGGATATCAGCTAGCCATCTCTTGATCTTAAAGATTATCATTGTAGCAACCATTTTTTCCCCATCAAAAAAGGCTTTATTCTGTGCCTTCCATATTTCCCAAAGCGTGCAATGGAGAGTCACCATTCTCCAAAAAATTTTCTGATTGGTGGGAGCTCCACGAGTGTAGCCATTTTCGAACTAAAACACCCACCAAGCTTTCTATGTGGGAACATTAAGGAGCGGGCTGAAGTGTCTCCAGATTGTTGCAGCTATCTCCCCTGAAGGAAGAGATGATTCGATTGATTATTTTGTAAACAATTATACATAGATCTAATGCATACACTTGAAAAAAAAAAAAATCTTCTCACTAACATTAAATAAGAATAAATTTTTATTTTTTCATTGACTAATTTTTATGCAAGTCTATATGTTAATTGTAACTTTATTTTTTAATACATTCTTATAAAAAAATGTAGTTTTAAAGTATTTGCTTTTGAATTCTTCATTAATATTTTAGATTTAAATTATTACACATTTTTATTTAAGAATTCATAAATAAAGAAGAATAAATCATGTTTGTTAAGCAAAAATCTATGAATAACACACAAAAAATATAATAATTAAATAAAAAATCATAAAAAAGTATAAATTTTTAAATGATTTTGTTCTATCTACCCGTAGCATTGTATGGATAATTTTAAAAATTAATCTTCGCATTAGTATTAAATAAGAATTTTTTTTTCATTTATTCATTTTTGTAAAAGTCTTTCGATTAATTATAATTTTATTTTTTAGAATACAATACTATGAAAAATATATTTTTATATATATACTTTTTAATTCTTGATTAATATTTTAGTTAAAATTATTATATTTTTTTACTCAAAGTTCAATTCATAAAGAAAAATGATATATATTTTTTTAGGAAAAAATTTATAAAAAAAAACATTAAAAAATTAATTAAATAGAAAATTATAATTAAAAAAATTTAAAATTTTAAAATGATTTTTTTTCTACAAGCATAGCGCGGGTAATCGGCTAGTTTATACTCTATTTCAACAAGATCTCAAAAGATATTTTGCCTTAATTTTGGTAATAAAAATTTTAGCGTAAATTTGGGTGGAAATTTTAGAAAAGTTTAATGATCTCTAGATGTTTTTTAAAAAAATTTAAACTCAAATTTGGTAGGGATGAAAATTTTAATTTATCACATTAATTTTGGACCTTTACTTTAAAAAAGAGGAAATTTTTAATTTACTACATTAATTTTTGGCTTAAAATCTTGTAGTGACTGTCAAAATTTTGAGAATATTTTATAATGCATGATTAAATGAGATAGATTTTTTTCTTTAAATGAAAAAAAAAATTTTAGAGAAGTATGGTGAAAAAAATATTGTTATGATATTATAATTATTAAGTTTTTTGTTATGATGCTTCCCCATCAATTGTTTGATTCTATCAATATGAATGTGCTATTGAATATGAAGAGATGCACATTTTAAAGTGGAAAATTTAAAGATATGTAATAATTCCATTGAATTGATTCGTAATCTTATACAGAAATTGATTTATGTGATTTGCATAAAAAAAGAAAAAAATCATCTTTATTTAAGCAACAAAAACCACACCAAAAACATTAATTAAGGGCATCTTTTAGCAGAAAAGTAATTTAAAATTTCTCTGGACCATAAATGGGTTTCTCCTAGAAAGGTTGGAGGTATTTCCTCCCTGTATGTGCTGTGAAATTATTGTGTCCAAAAAGGAATGCCAGACATATATCTAATAGTGGAAAGTACAAAAACTGAATAATTGAATGTCTTTTTTTATTATCAATAATGATACAGTAAAAGCCACGCTACAAAACTAAATTATCGTATTGTTCTGAAAGTCTACGACCGTATATTACCAATTATCCCTTTTAGATCTATAAATGGTCTGGAATTCAAATATCTTATATGTATATATAAGAAATACTTGGACCAACTCAAGTGAAAAATCAGCATAGCATGGCAAAAATATATAATTTATGGCACTGAACAATTTATTTGATAACAGGGCGTCGACAATTGAGGGATTGGTATAATCACAACATCAAAATCACAATTTGTGTGATAGCTAGCAAAGTAAAATAACCCTAAGTTTTCCATCATCACATATCCTTTTGATTTAATGGATTTTTCTTTTATTGACAAGGATTTGTGAAAATGAGAGAGAGAGAGAGGGTACCTGAGTGGTTGAGGAAGCTTGGGGAATAAATGAGGTTTCCTCTCATGAGTTGGAAGAGTGACCATGTAGAATATGTCTCCCCAATCAAGCTTCTGCTCCTCAGACACAACAAAAGCTTGTCCAAATCCCTCCATTTCTCCTGCTGTTTGCCAATACTTCCTTTTCTCTTCCATTGGGAGGTCGAAAAACTCTGGAATCTCCCCCTTCACTTTGTTAACCAATGAATCATTCACTCCATGATTTATCAACTGAAACACATGCAATTCGATCCATATTTTTGGTTAATCAAGGAGTATTTATTTATTTATATAAAACAATATATACCTTAATGGTTTTGGATTGTAGTTAAGAAATTAAAGACAGAAACAAATATAAATAAAATGACCTGGAAGAAACCCCATTCTTTGCACGCATGGTCCAACTTATCCAGCTCTAGATCCATGAATTGTTCAGAAATCAATCTTTGCATGTCAATAACTGGAATCTGGGGTGAAGAAGCTGCAGCAATGTCGCTTATGATCGGAGGGTCACGCGAATATCTTGTTGGGACTGTGGTTAGTGACTCCTTTGCCAGCTCCTGAACACAGGGAACTGGGAGAGACGTCCCAAGCGTTGCTGCTTCCATAGCTTCTCTCTTGTTTTTTCCTTCTTTTTGCTTGTT
The DNA here is from genome assembly GCA_963924115.1 of Dovyalis caffra. Lineage (NCBI taxonomy): Eukaryota > Viridiplantae > Streptophyta > Magnoliopsida > Malpighiales > Salicaceae > Dovyalis > Dovyalis caffra. The sequence continues at coordinate 6,617,642 of CAWUPB010001184.1, forward strand.
GCCTCGCGAGGAATGAAGTGATGTATGTATAAATGAGTAAATTATAAATTATTTTTTTTTATTTTGAGAAACAAGTTAATTAATTCTTTTAGTTTTAAAACCCCAATCATTTAATTATTTTTATTATCTTTTAATTTATTTTGATTTTTTTAAGAAATAGAAAAAAATTATAAAAAAATTAAAAAAAAAGAATACGTTTTATAAAATAAAAAATATTAATATAATAATATTAAAAAAATTAAATAATTATCTTAAAACTAAAAAAATTAATTAATTCGTTTCTCGAAAAACAGAGAGACTATTTTATAATTTAGTCACGTATAAAGGGAAGCATAAGTTGACGAAGCTCATTTTATTGATTAAGCCAACTGATGTGTGATGCAATTTGTTAATTAATTATTTATAACAACTATCCACAGCTGGCAATTTCGAAGGAATTAAGCAGAAAGTTATATATCCAAGTGGTTGCGTCATTGTTGACACATGGCTAGCTAGATAGCTATACATTATTTCATTTGTTTCAAAAAAATTGTTTTCTTTCTTTTAAAAGAATTTATACATGTACCAACATACTTCTCTCGTCAAAACTTTTTATATATATATATATATCCTTAATTGATAACTAAAATCAATTATTTCTTATATTTACTGTTTTTAACTAACAAAAAATCAACATTCTTTATATTTTTTATACATATAAATACTTTTAACATAAAAATTTTAAAGAATTTTTTTATTATATATAAAAAATATTCATTCTTCTATAAAATACATGCCCATCTTGAAAAACACCAGATCTCATTTAAAAGAAATTGAAAATACGCTCTAATTTTGTTTGCTCAAATAAAATTTTTTATGTTTATTCCCCCAGAAATTCTTCATCACCTTAACCATACATGATTGTAATATTAGAAACACCTTGTTAAGTTCACCTTATGGAAATTCATAAAAAGCTTTTTTTTCCATTTCTGATACTAATTCATCAACTGTGAAAGGGACTTGTTGATGCTGATTTGATTGAATTGCTATGAAGAAACCAGGATTAAGTACATTAAGAAAAAAAAACTAAAAGATTTGGAATTATTATTGTTTTAGGGCTATTCATTTCCTTTTGCTTTAGACACATAATGCCTATTTATTGTGACTCAAATGCATGGTTTGAGTCATCTTCTTGGATCTCAGCCATCCATGAGATATGTGCTTTTCTTGCAGCCGTCCAATTAACAATTTGATGCTTTTTAATCTTTTCTTTTCTCTTAAAATGGGGTTGTTAGCTTAGTTTCTGTCCTTTAACTTTTACGTAATTCCTCTTGTGCCACTACAAAAGAAATTAAATTTTTTTTTGTTTCATTGTTGATTTTGGTCATTATCACTTAGTATATTTATAAAAATTGATACTTGTCCTTGATTGATTCTCCTTTTAATTTTTTTTCTTTAATCTTTTTTTGTCCTTTACTTTTCTTTATATATAAAACATTTGATGCTCTGTCTTCCATTGCCTTTTCCCTCATTTTTTTGAGGAGTAGCTTGGTGTTCAAGAGTAAATTATAAATTAGTCCCTCTCTTTTTGAGAATGAATTAATTAGTTCATCTGGTTCAAAAAATAATTTGTTTTGTCTTTTTTGTTATTTTTCAATTAATTTTTTATTTTAGGAAACAAAAAATAATTAAAAATAAGTGAAAATATAAAAATATTGATGAGAATAAAAAATATTTTATATAAAAAAATTAGTTGTGGTCAACTATGGTTGAAATGATTAAGTAATTAATTTTTAAACTAAAAGGACTAATTAATTCATATTTCACAATGAGATGGACTAACTTATAATTGACTTTGCAATTTAAGGATTCCTTTCACCATTCTTTATAAGGTATTTTTTCTTTTTAATAAATATAGTGCTATACATCATTACGCTAAAAATTCTAATAAATGACTAATGAAAACTTGATGTGCTATTTCAAGGTTATGTTGACATGGATATTTCTTGAAAGTAGCAACCACGATAAATTCACAAATTATACAATACCTAAAAGAAAAGGCAACCATGTATTTATTTATATATTTGCTTTTTTTCCAATAATTTAATTATTTTTTAATTATGGATTTTGAGGTAAGATTTATGGAAGATTGAACTTTATTTTTCATGTTTCCTATACGAACTTCACGGTGATGAAATATATATGATTTTTAAACAAGATTAACGTAATTGCATATATATAAAGCTAAAAATGTCTTTTAGATAATTTGACTCAATTGTTTTTAATATTTAAATAATCAATTAAGAAAATAGAATTCAAGGGTTTTATTTGTTTATATATATATATATATAGATCTTGTTACAAAGCTAGGGTGCACTAGGTGAGGCTAGGTAGATGTGGCGGTAATTCTTCAAAAACATAAAGATAAAAATTTTAAGTATATTCATATTAGTTTAGTTCAAGTGGGAATTAAATCACTTACAAAAGAAGGATTGAATACCTCAATCTCGACAGATCCTTAGAGACAATAGGTTTACCAATTTTCAAGACTCTCTCGCTTAGTTCAATTGAGTCTAGTTTATGCGAGTAGACCTATCTCTTTTGATTGTTATCCAAATTTTACCGTTTCTTTGAATGACAAAAACATTCGGAGTCTTTAGTGCTTCAAATCAAAACCCATAATTATCATATGATGGATAGATCTATTCTAGTTGCATTAATTACAAAAATTCATTACAAGGCTATGAATTCCGCATTTGCATCCAAACACAAAAGGCGATCGACCAAAGGTGAAACCCTTCTTACGCAAACGTACACTTCGCCCATTGAAATGATTGTCAAAAGAATTATTCCACTACCAAATTTGACATGAAGTTCGATTTACGGCAAATCCGGATAACCCCAAACGACCGATACAAAATTGCCTTTACGAGTTCCATTTTATGTTCTTTAATACGGGTCCTAATCTTTTCACCTAAAAGGGTTGGAAGACCCGCAAGAAATTTCTCATTCCGGAAAGGTTGATTTGAATCTTTTCTAAGCATAACTGCGGTCGGGAAAGTGGTTTTGTAATACTGAAAATCACTAAGTTTCTTACACCTAAGGTTACTAAGAAGCTCGGCGTTTTTGTCTTTGAGGTGAGAAAGATCTCCTATGAAATGAAGGGAAAAAGTCAAGATGAGTGTTGACACTTGCATCTTGAATTGGTTCACCTAAGTCATCTAAAATAAGAAGACCTTCTTGGTATGTTTAGATGGAATTTAATATTTTCATATGCTTGTTGGGTAGTGAGATGATAGTCCTACCATCCTTTGAGTTGACCGGAAAAATCGACAATGAGCAACTCGGCTATCGCACGGTCGGGGGTGCCGGTTTGGGTTTTATAGGCGTTAGCGACTATGGTCATTTGCTTGGAGTAAGCTAAGGGTATTATACTTCGACAATTCATCTATGGTCCATTCATAAATGGAAGAAGCATTAAACCTAGGTTGTGCTAACTTATTTGGCATCTCACCTATGTCGTGGGCGGTGATCACGGGTAATGGGTTTGGCCAATGAAACTTATTAATTTTAGGGACGATTCTGTCTCCGAATTTTGATCCAAAACATTCATGCTATTTGATTGGGGAGTCTCGGGAGCTATCTCGCTTAGAGGTACTTTCGGAAGATATTCCTATCTTGCTAAGTTGGTCTCTAATAGCTCTAGAAAACTCGAGCTTGTTGGTTTGGATTTCGTTGTTGGCTAGTCTTAGAAACTCGAAAGGGTTTGAACACTAGGTTCTTGAGCTTTTGCTCATTGGTTTCTATTTTAGCTATGGAAACGACTAGTTTTGGAGTAGGAGGAACAATTGTCTGCTTGGATATGAGATTCTATCCTAACAAGTTGTTTTCCTATGGTTTGAAGATTGGTATTGGTAAAATTGTTCTATTGAACAATATTTTTGATGTTGACAAAGTCATCATCTTTGAGAATTTTGTATAGACAAGCTTCTATTTTGGTTTCTCCATAAGAGAATGTCAATTTCTTAGGTGAAGGATGGTCGATCGAATCATCCGTCCTTCCACTTACCATGTAGGGGTTTTGTTCCTAACGATCACTCGGTTTCACAGATTTAAAAGGATAGGAAATATCATTTGCGAAGCATATATCTCAAACCAATCAAAGAACAAAATATGAACTTTATTAACATTCACAAATTCATAAAATTCATTTTGAATATCCTTCCTATTAGCCGAAAGTTTTTGAAGAACCAAATTCGTTTTTCGAATTGGTTTTTGCATAGAAGTCATCATGCGGATATTATTTGTCTACGAGTAAAACTATCATCGGACAAAGCAATACATTCATGTGCAATATTATCGGTGATAACGGATGCAATAGGAGATAAAGGAGGAGAATCCTTTTGGTTTGAATATCCGGGTTTTGGAATACTAGAATAGTAATCAACGTTTTGAAGAAAGGGGTTAGGGACATCCGAGGTTGAAAACCTATGTGGTTGTCTTAGAGATGACGGACTTTGGTCTAAGTCGGTATCTCTCCTAACATTTGGTAAGTTTATAGCTGAAGGAATCTCGGAAAATCTTCCTAAGTCATAAGTCATTGAACTAGAGGCAACATCGGAAAATCTACCACTCGGTAAACTTTCTCGTCAAATGAGAGTCTAACAATCCCATCCATATGTTGGGCTATAGATCTAATTTGTGTGTTTGGTTTTGGGACCTCGGGCATTAATAGAGATCCGGGTTTTGTAATTTCTTCCAAGATCCATTCATCTAGTAGTACTATGTCTTTCCACCTAATAGGTTTGAGAATAATAGTATTGGATTTGGTCGGATCTATTTGCGAAGAAGGGTTTCACCTTTGGTCGATCGCTTTTTGTGTTTGGATGCAAAGGTAGAATTCATAGCCTTATAATGAATTTTTGTAATTAATGCAATTGGAATAGATCCATCCATCATATGATAATTATGGGTTTTGATTTGAAGTACTAAAGACTCCGAATGTTTTTGTCATTCAAAGAAATGGTAAAATTTAGGTACCATCTCGGACATGATGGCAAAGTATTCTTCTTCTGTTTTGGTCGCTGCAAGTCCGGCATTTGCAACGATTTTTATGCAAGAAAATTTATGGAAGAAGGACTTGGCTTGATTATACCTTGTTTTGTAAGCCATTCTTTAACACTTGTTTTGGATAAAGATGATGGAACCTGGAATGAATCCCACCATTTTACTTTGAACCTTCGGATGAGGATTAAAGCTCGGTTTTTGTATTGTGTCTCATAGAACTAGGAACATACCCAAAGAAGGAAGAATTTTATGCGGAAAAGGAAAAGAGGTGTGAATCTTTTTTCTTTTTTCGAAGGTTTGTAATTTGTTTTAAAAAGTTGGGAACTCTCGGAGATATTTGGGGAAAGAATGTACTGGAAGAGGTCCAAAATAATTCCACCAATGAATAAACCACATGGGGTTCTTTGTAGAAGTAAATTTTTTGTCAAAGAAAAAAAGCCATGAATGACTTCCCCTATGATTTTGGAGGAGAATAGTATTAAACCACGCCTGCCGATAATCCCGGTAATTAGAGGAGCGACAATGGTTTACACTAGGTTTGTAGTTTGCTTGAGAAGAAAATTTGGAGTGACAGGTCTTGTCCCTAGTCGAAAGGATGGGTTATTTTTTGGATCCAGCAAGTGGAATAGGCGGTTTCGTTTTTGTCGGGGGTGAGGAAGTGTTTAAAACTTGTCGATTTTGTTTGTTCAATGATGGCCATATAGTAGGCTTGGTTTTTGGATAAGTCCCAAGTGGTTTAATTCCCACTTGAACTAAACCGATATGAAGATACTTGAAATTTTTATCTTTTGGTTTTTAAATCTCTACTTTTAGATTTTGGTTCTTGTTCTTGCATCAATTTGCTTTCAGCATTGTTATATATATATAATAAAAATTTATTTGAATCAATTTTGTAGTAGTGTTTATTTCAATCTATTAACTTCAATATATTCCATAGAATTTATGTGATTTTTTTATATTTTTTTATTTATGCTCTATATTATGAATCGTTAAATATGATTGTCATGTGTGTGTGTATTTATATATATATTTATTAGAATCAATTTTGTAGTAGTGTTTATTTCAATCTATTAACTTCAATATATTCCATACAATTTATGTGATTTTTTAATTTTTATTTATTTATTCTCTATATTATGAATTTGTTAAATATGATTGTCATGTGTGTGTGTGTTTATATTTATATATCTCATTAGTTTTATTAGAAATTTAATGTCTACCGACACAAATAACATTAATTATTTTTTATTTATTATTTTTCATATTCTAAAATCAATATTTTTCAAATAAAATAATTGAACTAATGTTTTAAAAGAACCTCCTAATTATTTAAATATAATTTTTTATATTAATATTATTGATTAATTTGCTAACAAATACATATAAATAAAACTATTTCACTCAATAAATATATTTAATTTATTTTAATTACAAAAATAAGACTTTTATTCGCATTAAATCATATCAATTGTTGATCTTACTCATGTAATACTTGTCCGACCGTACCATAGCATAGGTATATAACTAGTTCATAGTTAGAAGATTTGGTGATTGATACATTGCCTTGTGCTTAATATTTGAGAAATTGAGGATGATGAGACTTAAACTCTAGAAAATACCCAAAACCCCGTTATACTCTAGACAAACAACAAAAAATACAATTACTTGAATGGATTAAACAACTAAAGTTTCCGGACGGATACGTCTCTAACTTGGCAAGGTGTGTGGATATGAATAACCTCGGATTACGTGACATGAAAAGTCATGATTGTCATGTATTTATGCAAAGGCTAATACCTATTGCATTTCATGATATGTTACCAACAAATGTATGGCAATCACTCACCGAGCTTAGCTTATTCTTTAAGGAAATAACATCTACTATGATTAAGGTTGAAGATATGATCCGTCTTGAGGAAAATATACCAATAATCTTATGCAAATTAGAACGTATTTTCCCACCTAGTTTTTTTGACTCAATAGAGCATCTTCCCATACACTTGGCATATGAAGAAAAAATAGCTAGACTCGTACAATATTGATGGATGTATTCATTTGAAAGGTACAAATTAATGATTTTAGTGGATATACGTAAGTTTATAACTCTGTCAAATATTGATTAAGTCTAATGAACTCACAATATTATTGTAGGTACCTTCGCAAATTAAAAAATAATGTTAAGAACAAAGCCGTAGTCGAATGTTCAATATGCAATGCATATTTAGTTGAGGAAGCTTCAATGTTCTGTTCATATTACTTCGAGCCTCATGTACACACTAGGCATCGAAAAGTGTCAAGAAACTTTGATCGTGATCGAGAATCGAATGAAAATATTGAAGGCATGTTAGCAATATTCATTCCTAAAGGTAGACCTCTTGGTCGAGCACGATTGCATGTCCTAACAGATTAAGAAAAGAATGCGGCGCACACCTACATTCTATTTTGAATCGTGATGAGGTCACACCGTACACGGAGTAAGTTTTATTACTATCAAATATTATTACTATACATTTATTCTTTAACAACCATTCAATTTATGAACATATAATAACAATATTTTTATCGTCGGATATTTTATCGATCAACTTTATGAAAGTGACCTCGACATATCGAAAAACGAGGTTGATTTTCGACTTCAAAACCAATTTGCATCATGGTTCCATCGATATGTGAGTATTCCTGCTGTCAAGATTGTTATTAAATATTCATAAATTTATTTTATCAAATTTTATTATAACATTACCTTATAAGTAACTCGGTCCTTACATACGAGCAAGTCGAGCACAACCTAAAACTATAACAGATCATTATATTAAAGATTTAGCTAAAGGACCATTGCGAATCTGCGAAGTCGTATGCGGGGTACATTATAAATGGATATAAGTTTCATACCGATGTTGGTGGTTCGGAGAGAGCATCAATGTGTAGTGGAGTGTGTGTTAAAGGAGTTAGCTACGGTGTGATGGAAAATGACTACTACGGTAGGTTGATTGACATACTCGGAACTTGAGTATCCAGCCTTACCAATAAAGAAAACAATTTTGTTCAAATATGATTGGTATGATACAACACACGGTACCGGTATACGAGTTCATGATCATTATGGACTAGTTGAGGTTCATAGTCATAGGTATTCAAATAGATCCGATCCATTCATACTAGATCACAAGCGCATCGAGTGTATTATGTAACATATCCTACATGTAAACGCATACGACGAGACTGGTTAGTAGTATGTAAGGTTAAACCAAGGCCGACGAGTTCATGTGCAATAAATGTACGTTACCGTCGATCAAACCAACATCGAACCCTTTCAAGAAAATGAAATAGAAGGTCAACACAATGTCATGCACATTGATGATGATGAAGGTCGATCATTGATTGATCCTACTTGGAGCATTATTAGAATTGGACGGTGATGAAATAAATATTCGGAATGAATCGAGTTAGAAACCGATGTTGAAGAAGACTTAGATGAAGAATGTGACAATGATTATAATGATAGTGATTAGAGATAATATGATATATCCCATTGGATTATGTTATATTGTATTTTTTATTCAATTCATAAATTATGCACTTGGATTTTATGTAATTGTTGTTCGAATTTAAGGGTTTAGGCAACCTTGTCCTCCCAAGATGTTGGGATAGGCTAGTTTTGTCCCCCAAGTGTAATTTTTCAAACTATTTTAATAAATCTCCAGGATACCGTCCCTGTTACTATCACAATTTTAGGAAAAAATTAGGTTTATTCGTATGTTTACCTATATAGTTAACATATAATTTTTAAAGGTAAGATTTAATTAAATAAATGTTTATGATTTATTATTGTTTAGTATAAATCAATTAGTTCATATTAATTTGAATGTTATATGTAAGTATATATGCATTATATAATTCATATTTTATTTAACAACTATTGAATTTAATAATTAATATGTAGGTCATAATGACTCGAGGTAGGGGTCGTGGTTTAGATGCCGATCGGTCCGACGGTGATCGTGGACGTCGTCGACACCATTCTTATTTCGCTCACGGTCGGATGGATCCTCCACCGGACATGCCTCCGTACCACTCTTTCGGTGGCCCCTCCATATCCCGTTCCATGCTTGTCATGTCTCGGCCTCGACCTTTTGAACCTCCATGTCAACCTCCTTCATCTTTTCCGTCGTCATCGTCGGTGCCTTCGTCATCACATCGGGATAACCGTTCGTTCCTCAACACGTTCCACCCCGAATGTCCCACGTCAATCGGCTTCGGAACCAATAACATCTGCGGTTGACCATCGAGTACGGGTCATTGTCGTTGGGCACAATGAGTACGGTTTATGCTTAATTTAATTAAATATTTTTTTGTTTACCGTTATTACGTACTCCGTTATCTATAAATTTAATTAATGTTTATTTTTTTGTAAGTTGTATCCCTCCGATGCTTGCTCTCGCTCGATCGTTAAGACATTCTAAGAGTACGTTCATTCTTTAGGATGGATGTGGAAAAAAATGACTCTAGAGACAAGAGATTTTTACTGGGAAGAATTTAAGGTTCTAATTTCTAAATTTTATTTGATTAATTATATTATTTAATATTTAATTAAATTGTACAAAATAATATGAAAGTAAATTTAGTAGTGTTTATTATTATTTTTTTTGGAAGAAATCATTTAAGTGGGATGATGATTTAAACGAGAGCATAGTTAAGAAAGCATGAGAAAGTCTCGCACGAAAGCGATATTCGACTTCCTTTGTCGTCTAAGGAAAAAACCGAAGCCAACATATATCTCACGGGAAATATGGGATGCATGGACTACGGAATGAATGAAACTCAAGGTCGTTGCTTGATCCGAGATCGTAGAACGGAACCATAGGAGCGAGGCTCGGTGGAGTCGAGCTGGTCCTTCTAGACATATGGGGGGATCAATCGGCCATAGAGAGCACGGCATACGCATGGTAAAAAATATATATTATTTTATTTATTTATATTTTTTAAAAAATAATACCCAAAAATAATTAATTAAACATCTAACGATATTTAATACATTTACGTTTATTTATATATGTTTTCGGCGTAATGTGTTGGGTCGTGAACCCGATCCTCACGAGGTTTTCTTAAAGACTCGTTAGAGAAAGGTTAATGATCGGTTAGTCTTCGTCGATCAACGATCGAGGGTTATCGGAGTAAGTGATAACTTTGAAACATTATTTAATATCCGTTAGTTAATAACGTTATTTGACAATCATATTTGATGTGACGTGTTTCATAATTATACGAGAGACCGTACAAAGATTAATTAATGAGGAGGAGGTTGCTAGCCGACAGTCGAGAGGGACCGAAGCGACCGCGACCAACATTAATGACATCTTTCAAAGGGTCGTTGGTGGAGGAGATAGTAGGAGGAAGAGGATGTATGGACTCGGGTCACATGCATCTCACTACTATTCAACTGTCAATGCAAGCTCATCTTCTCGCTACTTTCGGATTCAATGCAGTCGACGAGGCACGATTGAAGGAATTACAGGAGCAAACATCCGTAAACACGACGCACATCAATAACTTAGAGGGTACTATGAACGACCTACGGGGCTAAGTGGCATCGTTATTGGCTACCATAATTGAGTTGAGAACCTATAGTCGAGAGCGGTATATGATGATGTCATAGATGTAGCCGATGTTCGTGCGGCATTTTGAGCATAGTGGTAGTTCATCCGCCGTTCCCGAGACCGACAACGACTCCACCTGACCTCCGACCGATCTTGGACATTAAGTTATTTTAGATTTTCTGTTTTCTTTTATTAACCGCAACTCGATTCACTATTTTTTATTATTTAACAATAATTTAATTGTTTAGCGACGTTTTAATACATTTCGAATAATAAAAATTTACGTTTACGATATTTTACGAGATTTTTGCTACTTTAAAATTGTTACTTTTACCTCATTTTATTATTGTTGCAAATAAATTTATTTTTTCAATTAGCGATGGTCTTTGAAACGGTCTAGACCATCGCTAAAAATTAAATATTACCAACGATCCGCATCGTTGCCAAATTGACCATTGCTAACAATTTAGCAACGGTTCGAACCGTCGTAAATCCGTCGCTATTTAACAACGGGCATACCAAGGGTTTACAAGACCATCGCTAATTTCATAACTATTTACATCGACGTTTACCGATGGAATAGCAACGTTTTGGACCGTCGCTAATTTTGCAACAGTCCAAACCGTCGCTAAAAAACACCGATGAGCTTTTTAGCGACGGTTACTTGATCGTCGCTAAATCGTTGCTAAAACATTTTAGTAACGGTTTTTTTATTTAGCGATGGGTTTGCCCATCGCTAAATCACATTTATTTGGTAGTGATATTCCATACAATTTATGTGATTTTTTTATATTTTTTTATTTATGCTCTATATTATGAATCTGTTAAATATGATTGTCATGTGTGTGTGTATATTTATATATATATATATATATATATATCTCATTAGTTTTATTAGAAATTTAATGTCTATTGACACACATAACATTAATTATTTGTTATTTATTATTTTTCATATTCTAAAATCAATATTTTTCAAATAAAATAATTGAACTAATGTTTTGAAAGAACCTCCTAATTATTTAAATATAAATTTTTATATTAATATTATTGATTAATTTGTTAACATATACATATAAATAAAACTATTTCACTCAATAAATATATTTAATTTATTTTAATTACAAAAAATAAGACTTTTATTCGCATTAAATCATATCAATTGTTGATCTTACTCATGTAATACTTGTCCGACCTTACCATAGCATAGGTATATAACTAGTTCATATTTAGAAGATTTGGTGGTTGATACATTGCCTTGTGTTTAATATTTGAGAAATTGAGGATGATGAGACTTAAACTCGGGATCATATGATCAATCAAGCTTTGATATCATATTAAAATACAATCTTACCTAAAAGCTTAAGCTGATAGGTGAGACTTCATAATATAATTTATATTAGTCTCTAATATTGAGGTTTAACATTGTCTTGTTGGATATAAGATGGACCGATACTATCAACGAGCCATTTCTCTAGGATTGCCGACAAAACCATTTCAATAAAAAAAAGAAAAAGAGATTATATCTTTAGTAATTGAAACTATAGGTTTTGTTTCTAAATATCAACAATACGATTTTTATTGTTTCTTTCAGCTGCTTCTTTATAAATTACAAAAGGAAAAATTTCAATCTTACCAATTTTTTTTTAATGATGGGACATATCGAAGGCGTGCCACAACAGATAAAAACATATATAATTTTTTGGATGGAACTCCTACTTTTACAAGTACATAAAGGTTTATTTTCATCAGGATGAAGATGATATTTCTTTGTTGTTTTACTCGTGAAAAAACACATCTTGTCTATATGAATATAATCGTACATATCAATAAACATGGGATTAGAATGGATAGTACTTTTATCAATCATTGAGATGCAAAATTTCAGTGTTGCTTTCTTGTTGTTATCTATGAAGAACGATTTGGCTACATATGAATGCCATCCTTAATCCATCTATGGAGTGCTGATTTTGACAGATTCAAGGCTTTGAGTCTTGATTTTATGTCAGCGCAGCGATGCAGAGGTATTTGGGTGATTTTTTGAAATCAACCTCCATCCGTTTTAGTTTGTGTAATTTTTTGTCGTATATATATTTGAAGAGACATCAACCACAACACCATTGGAGAAGCAATTTATTGTAATTCGATGTCAAATTCTACAAACATTGTTTTTCTTTCAAATGAAAAATATAGTTGCAACTTGCAAAATAAAGCTACGTTTTTAACTTACCATTACTAACATTCTAAAAGACATAGGGTTCTAACTATCCGCAATCCTATTTCGGATATATATATATATATATATATATATATTGTAATTCAAGTACAAAAATATGATTACGAGTCCAACGGTTAAGATAATTATCTTTTAAGTAATAAACTCAAGTTTGACTCCAACAAATGCATTTATACTTAGATTTTATTTTTCTATATATATATTTTGTAATTCAAATACAAGAAAGCATTTACGATCCAGCGGTTAAAATAATTATCTTCTAAGTAATAGACTCGGGTTTGACTTCGATAGACGCATTTTTGCTATAGATTTATGCTTTGATTTTTTTTCCCAATATATATATATAAGACTCGGGATTGTCACTATTCATAATCATGTTCACCTCTTTCTTTTCTTCTCAAGTGTTGTTCACTTTTTTCTTTTTCTTTTTGGTTTCAAGTTCTTGCTTTCTTTTTTGCCCCCATTGTTTTTTTTTTTTTTAATCAAGTTAGGTTCTTTTTCTATACTTTAATTTTTTCATCCATCGTTCACCATTTTTTTTTTTTTTTTGTTTCGAGTACCGAGCGCTTTTTTCTTTCTTTCTTTTTTCAAGTTGTTCTTTTCTTTTTCTCCTCCTTTGTTTTGTTTCCACCAAGTTAGGTTCTTTTTTTTTTAATTTTATTTTTTGAATTTTTAGGTTGTTTCATTTTAGTCTCTAAAATTTTAATCCCTTAATCGATGCACTACTCATGCCTTTTCTTTTCTTTTTTCTTTGTTTTTTCCATTAATTTATATTTTTTAAAATTAGGTTTTAAATTTTTCAAAAACCAATCATTAGTTTTTTTTTTCATACAAACTAACGATTATATAACATATAAGATATTTTTTATATTTATATGATATGTTTTTGGATTTTATTATGATATATTTTTCTTTCTTTTTCCGTTTCAAGTTGTTTTACTATACATGTCTTTTTTTTCCTTTGTTTTTTTTCCCCATCAATTTAGGTTCTTTTTTTAATTTATTTATTTTTAAATTTTCAGGTTGTTTCATTTTGGTCGCTGAAATTTTAAAATAAAAAAATTAATCTCCTAACCGATGCACTACTCATGGCTTTTTTTTTCTTTTTCTTGTTCCCATCAATTTATGTTCTTTTTTTAAATTTAATTAAGTGTTAAAATTTGGAAAATTCATTTGTTGCTCTTTTTTCCATATAAACCGATAATTATATAACACTATCCATGTCTCTTTTTTTTTTTTCCTTCTGTTTTTTCATCAATTTATGTTCTTTTTTTTTCATTAGGTGTTAAAAATTTTAAAAATAAATCGTTGCCTTTTTTTTCCATATAAACTAACAATTTTATAATATATATGATATTTTTTATATTTATAAGATATCTTTTTAGATTTTAGAATAAATATAAAGTACTCTTATTGTTTAAAATTGATTTTTTTCTATAAAAATTCTCATCAAGTTAATTTTTATTCTTATTTGTTTATAATTTTATTTATTAATAAATATGACTTATTTTATCTATATATGGATTCGAATAAGTTTTCTTAATATCTATTTTTATTTTCTTATTTCTTATATAATCAACTTTTAAAAATTGAATATATGTATTTTATTTTCATATTTTTTACATAATAAAATTTTATCGAAATTGGTTTTATAGTTTTGCTAGACTCTATTAACTTCAATACATATTTTACCATTTAATTTTTTAAAATATTTTTTACATTCTCGACTATTGAGTACGGTCATTATGTATTGAGAATAATAATGTTAGAGTCATTGATTTTATTATAAATCAACTATGCAGCTATACATATAATATCAATTATTTGCTATTATGTTTTTAATATTTACAATAATTTTTTAAATAAAATAATTGAAATAATATTTTAGAATAACCGCATAATAATTCCAAAATAATTTTGTATACTAATATTATTTATTATTTTATAAATAAATAAATATAAATCAAATGTATATATTTAAGAAAATAATCTTCTCATCCGTAGAAAAGTTTCATTCGTTAATTTTCATACAAGTTTTAATACTAATTATTGTTTTGTTTCTTCGATGTAATGTAATGAAAAAAATAGTAAGATGTTTTTTTAAAATTTTATATTAAATTTTTTTTTATTATGGGTTTTATTTAAGAATAAATGTATAAGAAAGAACAAATCATATTTTTTTACTTCAAAATTTATCTTTTATACTTAATTTAATATATTTTAATTAACCAATAACATAACATATGTTATCAAACTGAAATAAATATATTTAGTTTGGTCCATAACATTGCACAAGAATCGAAACTATTCATATGTCTAAAATTCTTATTCACTTACTATTCATACGCATAAAATTACTATTCAATTGATGTCAATTTAAGTAATTTTTGTGTGTTTTTGGACATTAATAGGCAAATTTAACACTTTTTATTTATTTTTCATCCCTCATGTTGTAACATTTTTTTTTAATACTCATTTTTTATTTTTCTTTCGTTTTCACGTAGCATGTATATATATATATATAAACACACTATCTTTTTATATTTTAAAATTAACATATACTTCAACTTATATTACTCTTATCATTTAAATTTCATTATTTGAATTTATCATTCTTTATGAAAATTCTCATCCAATTAATATTTTATATGAGATTTTATTTATTGATAAATATAATTTATTTTTCTCTATATTTGAATTTTAGAATAAAAGTTTAAAGCATGATTGTTTTTTCTTTTTTAAAAAGTAAATTGATATAATGTATATCATGAATTCTTAGAATTTCTAAATGAGAGTTGCACACTTATAAATATATAATTATTTTATTCTAAAAGGTTAAAAATGTGTTTCAAATAATTTATCCGAGTTCACTAGGTATGGTCAAGACCTATAAAAAAACTATTGAATCGTTAATTTTATTAAAAATTAGCTATACATCTTCTAATATAAAATAAATTATTTATTATGAATATATTTTTTTTAACATTATAGAATCAATTTATTTGAAATAAAATAATTAAAATAGTTGTTTAAGGGAACTAGCCAATTATTCAAATATATTTTTGTAGGCTAATTTTGTTGATTTTTTTTTTTTTTTTTTTTTTGAGAACAAGGGCGGTACCTTGGAGTATCATAAATGAAATGTGAAAAGGATACAAGAGGGACAAAATCGACCTAACCCATTAAAATGGGGAAACTAGGTAGCCTAAAACCCGAAAAAAAAAAAAAAAACGAGGCATCCCTTAAGCCTTAAGAAACTAAAACGCATAATGCTGTATTGGAAAGAGTGAAAAGATAAACAATTATCAAAAAATTATCTCCTAAATATCGCGAGGCCATAAAAGTCTTCCTTTAGTGTCGCTCGAAGCGAAGACGGGAGTCTATCTAGAGAATGGCAAGTAACTTTGTTTCCATGAGTGTAAGCATGATCTCGCTAGCCTATCCGCAATGTAGTTGCCTTCCCTGTATATATGTGTAATTGAAATATTCTCCATCATTTCTTTACATTTGCGAATCAAGTACGTCAATGGCCGAGGCACCGTAGATTGTCCCTTAATAGCGTCAATCACCGGTTTAGAGTCCAACTCCACATAATGAATGACTATATTATGTCTCCTATATAATTCTAGACCTTCAAATAAAGCACTAACCTCTCCTTTATTATTTGCACCCTCCACATAGTGAGAGGAAAATGCAATAACAAACTTCCCATTTCCATCCCTCACCACTCCTCCCCTAGTACATATTCCTTCTCTTTCAAATCCATCACAATTTAACTTGAGCTTTTGCGAGTGTTGGAGGCCATGCAATCCATTTCCCTTGGGGCACCTTTGAAGGTAGAAGAGGAATCTATAAAGCTTGAATGCAAAGGGTCTCATGAAAGCCGAGTTTGTCCTTAGGAATGAACAAAGGTTGGATATCGGCTAGCCATCTCTTGATCTTAAAGATTATCACCTGCAGCAACCATTTTTCCCCATCAAGAAAGGCTTTATTCTGTGCCTTCCATATTTCCCAAAGCGTGCAATAGAGAGTCACCATTCTCCAAAAAAATTTCTAATTTGTGGGAGCTCCACGAGTGTAGCCATTTTCGAACTAAAACACCCACCGAGCTTTCTATTGTGGGAACATTACGGAGCGGGCTGAAGTGTCTCCAGATTGTTGCGGCTATCTCCCCTGAAGGAAGAGATGATTCGATTGATTGTTTTGTAAACAATTATACATAGATCTAATGCATACACTTGAAAAAAAAAAATCTTCTCACTAATATTAAATAAGAATAAATTTTTATTTTTTCATTAACTAATTTTTATGCAAGTCTATATGTTAATTGTAACTTTATTTTTTAATATCGTAACCCCCATAAAAACCCTTATCCGTAACGCGACGTGTATTAGAATAATTCTATATATATGTATATTAAGAGTAAGTATAATTCTCATTTCATCATGAGAAATTAATTCTTGAAATATGTGATTTATGTTAAATTAAATTTATTGTGCTTAAGATTAATGGTTTAATTATTAAAGAAATCAAATATGCAAAATCGGTGTTTTAAGGAATGTATTCTGCCCGAGTTTTGTGTTAATTATTTGAGGCCTTTAGGGTAATTTTTGGGTCAACCTTAAACAATGAAAGTTGTTCATCTATGTGTTTAATAGGCCTGTATAAAAGTTTATAATATTTGGACCTATACATTAAGAGTTATACCAATTATAGTGAGGGTTGTTTCGAAATGCATTCTGCTGAAATTTTGGGAGAAGAATCGCCTGAATCTCGTGAGATTTATTTGATGCTGTTAGATTAATTTTTGAGCAAAAATTAAAGAATAAAAGTTGTTTTTCTATTTTTTTACTAGCTCTCTATAAAATTGCATAATTTGTGGATACATATAGAAAGCGTTATGCACATTTTAGTATAGATGGGTTAGGAGGTAACACTCGCTGAAATTTTGGGGAAAAAGAAATTTCGAATTTTAAAAATGGAAATTTTCAAATTTTTTATAAAAGAAATTATGTCTAATTACATGAACCCAGCTTATTAATGTGTTTATTTAGCCTAAGTTTTCTTTAGCCACCTAAGCACTTGAATTAAATGTTTGGAAGCTAAATCATCACCTTTGACTTCCAAAACATGCCAGCTTTGCCTTCCAAGCTTCCTCCACTTTACATTTGGCCTAGTTAAATTTTAACACTTATGATATAAATAAATGAGAGGATAAAAGGTGGGTATATAAGGGAAAGAGAGGGTTAAATGGCTGCCATTTTTAAGCCAAAAAACGTAGCCATCCACAATTAAAAGAGAAGCCAAATTGAAGAGAGAAAAACAGACAAAAAGAGAGAAAGAAAGAAAAGAGAAAGAGAAAGGGAAAATCGAAAAAAAAAAAGAGCTAAGGAAATTCTAATCAAACCTAAAAGAGGTAAGTAGGATTCATTTTTTTGGCTGATTAATGTCTTAAATTATTTTTTTAAAGTTATTTTGTTAGTGTTTATTTCATGGGTTGTAATAATTTTCAATGGTTATATGTTTGATGCTTGGGATAAATCTATGTATGGATGCCTTGTTGTGATGATTTATGATGTTATGATGTTTTGAAAAATGTCCAAGTATGTGGTGATGGGTTGGATTGAACTTGGACTAAATTTAAGTGAACTAAAACATGTTTAAAGTTGGCTTGGAATGAACTAATAAATTAGTGTTGATAAGGAGTAAATTCTGTCCGAATTTTGGGGTGTATGTTCAAGGATTTTAGATCGATTTCTAGGTGAAACTTAAAGCATAAAAATTTTTCATCTATGTTTCAAATAACTTCCTTTAAATTTTCTTGCTCATTGGATTCGTGTACAAAGAGTTATACCCGATTTAGTATAGATAGCTCTAGACAAACTACTATTAGGCAGATTTGTCCCTAAGTTTCAAAATTTTGTAATTAATTATGTACTTGGTATTTAGACCTAATTTTTGGATATGTTATAAATAAATATGTCTAGTATCTAAAATAAAATGAGTAAGATTTAATTATGTTCTGAAATTAGAAAATGATTTACTCGATTAGGAGTTGCTCGGTAATAAACCCTAAAACCAAAAAAAATTAGACTTGGACAAAATTAATAGGTTTGGAATAAACTAAATGAGCTTGGAATAAATAAAATGGAATTAAATAGAGTCAATGGACCTAGGATAAAGTTAATGGGCTCGGATTAAAGTAAATAGACTTGGACCTTCTTTTAAATATTAATGAAACTAATGAACAATATTAATGAGCGGAGATTGTGTTCTCGCTGTGGGTATCATGATTGGTATGTGAGCAATGGATAAATTCCGAATATGGGTTGGACCGTGAGTATGGTATGAGAATGAAGGGTTGGTACCCGAATTTGGTTGAATGTGATTAAATATGTCATCACGTGCATCATGTGCATAGTGGGTGGTTTAAAACAAGTCAATTGATTGAGAAATGGTTTATACATCTAGGTTTGATAACCTAACTGGAATAAATGGATATTAGCGAGTCTAGTACTTTAGGTCGTGTGCTCGCACTATTAGATGATAAATTTTCGCTAATAGTAGTTACAACGAGGGATAATTCGTTGTAGAAGAAGATGATCCGAGGATCATCCGGATGAAATCAAGTCTGTGTGCTTGCACTCTGTTAGACGATGGATTTTCGCTAACGGTAGTTACAACGAGGATAATTTCGTTGTAGCAGAAGGTGATCTCCGGACCACCCGGATGATAAATAGAATAGATCGGCTAATACCCGTGGTACCCGAGATTAAAATTTATGAGTATGGTGGAAAGTCAAAACAACATTACATATCACGTGCATCACCTCGCTTACCGAGCTTCAACTCACCCCGTTGTTATTTTTTTATGTCTTGACAAAAAAAGGACAAGTTGGTACGGATGCGGTGGCTCCTCTTAACCGGCTCATGTGAGGCACCATATATTAGTTTTTATTTTGTACGTAAATTTAGGGTATGGAGTTCATGAGAAATTAAATATTGCCTCTAATGTTTTATTAATGTATTTAATTATGTTATGTAAATTTTATCTTAAGGAGTTATATACGTAATGTATTGTTAAAGTTCTAAGAATATCATAAGAAAACTACTTAGAGTTTAGGGTATGTCGGCGTAATACGCTTCGTCCAATACCCTACTTGGGTAGTAGAAATATGATCAGGGCGGCGGCGTTACAAATACATTCTTATAAACAAATATATTTTTAAAGTATTTTCTTTTGAATTCTTCATTAATATTTTAGATTTAAATTATTACACATTTTTATTTAAGAATTCGTAAATAAAGAAGAATAAATCATGTTTGTTAAGCAAAAATCTATGAAGAACACAAAAAAAAAAATAATTATAATTATAATAATTAAATAAAAAATCATAAAAAATTATAATTTTTTAAATGATTTTGTTCTATCTATCCGTAGCATTATATGAATAATTTTAAAAATTAATCTTCTTAGTAGTATTAAATAAGATTTTTTTTTCATTTATTCATTTTTGTAAAAGTCTCGTCGATTAATTATAATTTTATTTTTCGGAATACAATACTATGAAAAATATAGTTTTATATATATACTTTTTAATTTTTGATTAATGTTTTAGTTAAAATTATTTTTATTTTTTTTACTCTAAGTTCAATTCATAAAAAAAATGATTTATATTTTTTTAAGAAAAAATTTATAAAAAAATTAAAAAATTAATTAAATAGAAAATTATAGTTAAAAAATTTTAAAATTTAAAATGATTTTTTTTTCCTACAGCATCCACGAGCATAGCGTGGGTAATTGGCTAGTTTATACTCTATTTCAACAAGATCTCAAAAAATATTTTGCCTTAATTTTGGTACCAAAAATTTTAGCGTAAATTTGGGTGGAAAATTTAGAAAGGTTTAATGATCTCTAGATGTTTTTTAAAAAAATTTAAACTTAAATTTGGTAGGGATGAAAATTTTAATTTATCACATTAATTTTGGACCTTAACTTTAAAAAAGAGGAAATTTTTAATTTACTACATTAATTTTTGGCTTAAAATCTTGTAGTGACTGCCAAAATTTTGAGAATATTTTATAATGCATGATTAAATGAGATAGGTTTTTTTCTTTAAATGAAAAAAAAATATTTTAGAGAAGTATGGTGAAAAAATATTGTTATGATATTATAATTATTAAGTTTTTTAAAATATATAAAAGTAAAAAAGGACTGTCGCTTGGGGAAAATTTTTTTTGTTTTAATTGTATCTTTGAATTTTCAACTTTTGACGTTTTCCTTTTTTTTTTTTTTTTTTTTTTTGAAATTGGTGAAATCTTTTTTTATATACAATTCCAAAGAGAGCAAATGGTACGTTTAGGGCAGGGGCAATTTATAAATTAGTCTATCTAGTTTTGCTAAACAAATTAAATATTTTTTTATTTTAAAAATTAATTAATTAGTCTACTTATCGGTGTTGATAATAATTAATTGTCTTGACATGGTGGGCTCGGACTCCACTTATTCCATCATTTTGTTTCTTGAATTCGTACAAGAGAAGTAGGAAGAGATCAATTTTCTTCTCCGCCTCCGAGAAGAAGAGATTTGGGATGAAAGTCTAATTCATTGATTCGAGAAACCAATACATATATACCCGGGGAGAAGCATTATTTTCGTGCGGCTTCCAAATATAGCTACCTAAATATATGCCTTAGTTTATACGTTTACGTGCTAAGCATAATATTCTCCATGATATCGGAATATTTGCCAACATGATTTGAGAGATATTCGCCTAATACCCTCCCTCAAGTTGGAGCATACGGATTTCGAATGCCCAACTTGCGAAGAAAGTATTCAAATTGCTTCTTGCCCAACGCCTTGGTGAAGATATCCGCCAACCGAGCATGAGTGGGCACGTATTTGGTAGTGATGTTGCCTTTGAGAATTTCATTGCGTATAAAATGACAATCAACTTCGATGTGTTTTGTGCGCTCATGAAAAACTCGGATTAGCGACAATGTGAAGGGCTGGTTGACTATCACGGTAGAGTTTCATAGGATGTGGATGATCAACTCCGAGAGACATTAGTAAAGCTTTTAGCCATTTTAGTTCACAGGTGGTGGTAGCCATGGATCGATACTCGGCTTCAGTCGAAGAACGAGAGACGGCTTGTTGTTTCTTGGTTTTCCAAGAGATAGGTGAATTACCAAGAAGCACGAACCAACCCGTAAGCGAGCGTCTAGTTAAAGGGCGGCTTGCCCGGTCGAGTCACACCATGCATAGAGTCGAAGATCACGATCAGCACGGAGCAAAATTCCTTGGCTCGGATTACCTTTCAAGTATCGAACAACACGAAGAGCCGCTTCCCAATGTTCACGACGTGGATGTCGCATAAATTGTGCAAGCATGTGCACACAATAGGAAAGCTCCGGTCTTGTAACGGATAAATAAATCGGACGTCCCACTAGTCGACGATAACATTCCGGGTCCGAAAGAGGTGGTCCATCAGCCGGTGAAAGATGATGATTTTGATCTAGAGGGAAGGCAACGGGTTTAACTCCTAGCATTCCAACTTCGAAATGATGTCAAGAGCATATTTTCTTTGACAAAGAAAAATACCGATGGAGTTGCGGGCTACTTCAATCCCCAAAAAATATTTCAAATAACCAAGATCCTTCATATGGAAGCGAGTGCTTAAGTATTGTTTGAAGGTGTGAATGGCGACACTATTATTTCCTGAAATAATCGGATCATCAACATAAACCGGGACATTGAGTTGCGGTGTACCTTTTTGTAGAGTAAACAAGGAATAATCGAATGAGATTGCTTGAACCCATACTCGTTTCAAGGCACCGACCAGTTTAGCAAACCAACATCTAGGAGCTTGTTTCAAACCATACGGGGACTTTTGAAGGCGGCACACTTGGTTTGAATTATGAGATCGAAAGCCGGGGGCAACCTCATGTACACCTCTTCCTCAAGATCACCATGCAAGAAAGCATTGTGAACATCCATTTGGTGAAGTTCCCGACTTTTGGCAGCAGCAACGGCAAGAAAGGTGCGTACGGTGACCATTTTGGCAACGGGAGCAAACGTTTCATTGTAGTCGAGCCCTTCAACTTGATTATTTCCCAAGATCACGAGTCTTGCTTTGAATCTCTCAATGGATCCATCGAATTATACTTAATCCGATAAACCCATTTGCATCCTATAGCTTTCTTAGCCGGGGAAGAGATTCCATAGTCCAAGTGCCATTATTTTCTAAGGCTTGTATCTCATGTTTCATGGCTTGTCTCCACCGTTCATCTTTCACGACTTCAACAAATGTTCGAGGTTCGGTTCTCGCAGTGATTGCTGCCAAGAAATGTCTATATTTTGCGAGAAAAGTTATCACGAGTTCACATAATGAGCTATAGGGTAGGGCGTACCCGAGGATCGTGATGAGCAAGATGAACTCTTCGAAGGGCTTAACTTGTAGATGGTGTTTGTCACAAAATCTTTTAGAAGAGTGGAAGGTATCTTGGTACGTTGGCCTCGACCCAAGGATTCCTCATTTACAACAACATTAGAACCCCCATTTTCATGTGTAGTGTCATGGCTGCTATCATGTACTATTGATCGTGATGCATTGCCTTCCAGATTATCGTTTGTCCCACTTGTCGTATCGAGCTCTTTTCCAAAGTGAGGGACAGGATTTTCATGTATGCGACTATGCTGAGCATTGCTTTGTTCTGCATTGTCATCTATACCATGAGAAGAAGAGATTTGGGATGAAAGTCTAATTCATTGATTCAGGAAACCAATACATATATACCCAGGGAGAAGCATTATTTTCATGCAGCTTCCAAATATAGCTACCTAAATATATGCCTTAGTTTATACGTTTACAGCTAAGCATAATATTCTCCATGATATCGGAATATTTGCCAACATGATTTGAGAGATATTCGCCTAATAGCCTCCATTTTGAATCTTCATGACATCAATATATGATTTTCCAGCGAGTTCACGTGAAAAATATCCCTTCAAGAATTCCGCAACCCTTATTCTCCTATATTGCGCTGGAGTCTCTGGAGTAACAAGGCTTGGTGCAGGACCCATTTCACTGTCTAGATTGGGGCTGTAAAAGGTGGCCAGAGAAAGGCGCTCTTTCATCGAGTTAACAGTTGCTCGGTGCTCAGTGCTGCGGTAAATCCCGTTAGTCACAATCTGAAAAAGACAGGAACTTAAGTTATTTTTAGCAAAAATCTGCAGAGCCAGCTTTTTCAATGTTCGAAGGAAATGATAGGGGATTAGCTAAGCATAAATTATTACCTCCGACATGTCTCCAATGTTGACCACAAACGAATCTGGTAGTGGTTTAACCGGAATCCACTTCCCCGATTTCCTTATCTGTAACCCTTCCACCTCACTCATTTGGAGGAGGATGGTGAGGCCAGTGGCATCAGTGTGAGAGTTAAGGCCAATGACAAGCTCTGGTTGTGGGCATGGTGGATAATAGTTCATCCTCATCATCTGACACCCATCTTCGAACAAGTCTTTTATATCATCAGGTTTCATTCCTAGAGCTTTAGCCATGAGATAGAGAATCTTTAAGGCAAGAATTTTCAGTTCTGCTGAGTATGCTTCCAAAGTATCTCTGCATGCAAACAAAAGAGGATAATTCATAGTAATAGTTTTCTTCTTCTAAGACCACATTGCCTTTTTTATGTCAAAATTGAGAAATTATTACACGGACCACTTAAAGATTATAGAACAAACCCTACTAAATTTATCCACACCATCAATTGTTTGATTCTATCAATATGAATGTGCTATTGAATATGAAGAGATGCACATTTTAAAGTGAAAAATTTAATGATATGTAATAATTTCATTGAATTGATTCATAATCTTAGGCAAAAATTGATTTATGTGATTTGCATAAAAAAAAAAAAGAAAAAAAATCATCTTTATTTAAGAAACAAAAACCACACGAAAAACATTAATTCAGGGCATCTTTTAGCGGAAAAGTAATTTAAAATTTCTCTAGACTATAAATGGGTTTCTCCTAGCCAGGTTGGAGGTATTTCCTCCCTTATGTGCCGTGAAATTATTGTGTCCAAAAAGGAAGGCCAAACGTATATTTAACAGTGGAAAGTACAAATACTAAATAATTGAATATGTCTATTTTGATAATCATAATACAGTAAAGGTCACGTTACAAAACTAAATTGTCGTATTGTTTTGAAAATCTACGATTGTATCTTACCATTATCCTTTTTCGATCTGTAAATGATCTCCAATTCAAACATCTTTTATGTATATATAAGAAATACTTGGACCAACTCAAGTGAAAAATCAGCATAGCATGGCAAAAATATATAATTTATGGCACTGAACAATTTATTTGATAACAGGGCGTCGACAATTGAGGGATTGCAATAATCACAACATCAAAATCACAATTTGTGTGATAGCTAGCAAAGTAAAATAACCCTAAGTTTTCCATCATCGCATATCCTTTTGATTTAATGGATTTTTCGTTTATTGACAAGGATTTGTGAAAATGAGAGAGAGAGAGAGAGAGAGAGAGAGAGAGAGAGAGAGAGAGAGAGAGAGAGAGAGAGAGAGAGAGAGAGAGAGAGTACCTGAGTGGTTGAGGAAGCTTGGGGAATAAATGAGGTTTCCTCTCATGAGTTGGAAGAGTGACCATGTAGAATATGTCTCCCCAATCAAGCTTCTGCTCCTCAGACACAACAAAAGCTTGTCCAAATCCCTCCATTTCTCCTGCTGTTTGCCAGTACTTCCTTTTCTCTTCCGTTGGGAGGTCGAAAAACTCTGGAATCTCCCCCTTCACTTTGTTAACCAATGAATCATTCACTCCATGATTTATCAACTGAAACACATGCAATTCGATCCATATTTTTGGTTAATCAAGGAGTATTTATTTATTTATATAAAACAATATATACCTTAATGGTTTTGGATTGTAGTTAAGAAATTAAAGACAGAAAAAAATATAAATAAAATGACCTGGAAGAAACCCCATTCTTTGCACGCATGGTCCAACTTATCCAGCTCTAGATCCATGAATTGTTCAGAAATCAATCTTTGCATGTCAATAACTGGAATCTGGGGTGAAGAAGCTGCAGCAATGTCGCTTATGATCGGAGGGTCACGCGAATATCTTGTTGGGACTGTGGTTAGTGACTCCTTTGCCAGCTCCTGAACACAGGGAACTGGGAGAGACGTCCCAAGCGTTGCTGCTTCCATAGCTTCTCTCTTGTTTTTTCCTTCTTTTCGCTTGTTGCCTCGCGAGGAATGAAGTGATGTATGTATAAATGAGTAAATTATAAATTATTCTTTTTTATTTTGAGAAACAAATTAATTAATTCTTTTAGTTTTAAAACCCCAATCATTTAATTATTTTTATTATCTTTTAATTTATTTTGCTTTTTTTAAGAAATAGAAAAAAACTATAAAAAAATTAAAAAGAAGAGAATACGTTTTATAAAATAAAAAATATTAATATAATCATATTAAAAAAATTAAATAATTATCTTAAAACTAAAAAGATTAATTAATTAGTTTCTCGAAAAACAGAGAGACTATTTTATAATTTAGTCACGTATAAAGAGAAGCATAAGTTGACGAAGCTCATTTTATTGATTAAGCCAACTCATGTGTGATGCAATTTGTTAATTAATTATTTGTAATAACTATCCACAGCTGGCAATTTCGAAGGAATTAAGCAGAAAGTTATATACCCAAGTGGTTGCGTCATTGTTGGCACATGGCTAGCTAGATAGCTATACATTATTCCATGTGTTTCAAAAAAATTGTTTTCTTTCTTTTAAAAAAATTTATACATGTACCAACATACTTCTCACGTCAAAACTTTTAATATATATATATCTTTAATTGATAACTAAAATCAATTATTTCTTATATTTACTGTTTTTAACTAACAAAAAATCAGCATTCTTTATATTTTTTTATACATATAAATACTTTTAACATAAAAATTTTAAAGAATTTTCTTTTATTATATATAAAAAATATTCATTCTTCTATAAAATACATGCCATCTTGAAAAACATCATATCTCATTTAAGAGAAATTGAAAATACGCTTTAATTTTGTTTGCTCAAATAAAAATTTTTGTGTTTATTCCTCTCAAAATTCTTCATCACCTCAACCATACATGATTGTAATATTAGAAACACCTTGTTAAGTTCATCTTATGGAAATTCATAAAAAGCTTTTTTTCCATTTCTGATACTAATTCATCAATTGTGAAAGGGACTTGTTGATGCTGAATTGCTATGAAGAAACCAAGATTAAGTACATTAAGAAAAAAAAAAACTAAAAGATTTGGAATTATTATTGTTTTAGGGCTATTCATTTCCTTTTGCTTTAGACACATAATGTCTATTCATTGTGACTCAAATGCATGGTTTGAGTCATCTTCTTCGATCTCAGCCATCCATCAGATATGTGCTTTTCTTGCAACCGTCCAATTACCAATTTGATGCTTTTTAATCTTTTCTTTTCTCTTAAAATGGGGTTGTTAGCTTAGTTTATGTCTTTTAACTTTTATTTAATTCCTCTTTTGCCACTACAAAAGAAATTAAAAACTTTTTTGTTTCACTCTTGATTTTGGTCATTGTCACTTAGTATATTTATAAAAATTGATTCTTGTCCTTGATTGATTCTCCTTTTAATTTTTTTCTTTAATCTTTTTTTGTCCTTTACTTTTCTTTTTATATAAAACATTTGATGCTTTGTCTTCCATTGCCTTTTCCCTCATTTTTGTGAGGAGTAGCTTGGTGTTCAAGAGTAAATTATAAATTAGTCCCTCTCTTTTTGAGAACAAATTAATTAGTTCATCTTGTTCAAAAAATAATTTGTTTTATCTTTTTTGTTATTTTTCAATTAATTTTTTATTGTAGGAAATAAAAAATAACTGAAAATATAAAAATATTGATGAGAATAAAAAATATTTTATATAAAAAAAATTAGTTGTGGTCAAATATGGTTGAAATGATTAAGTAATTAATTTTTAAACTAAAAGGACTAATTAATTCATATTTCACAATGAGATGGACTAACTTATAATTTACTTTGCAATTTAAGGATTCCTTTCATCATTCTTTGTAAGGTATTTTTTCTTTTTAATAAATATAGTGCTATACATCATTACGCTACAAATTCTAATAAATGACTAATGAAAACTTGATGTGCTATTTCAAGGTTATGTTGACATGGATATTTCTTGAAAGTAGCAACCACGATAAATTCACAAATTATACAATACCTAAAAGAAAAGGCAACCATGTATTTAATTATTTATTTGCTTTTTTTCCAATAATTTAATTATTTTTTAATTATGGATTTTGAGGTAACATTTATGGAAGATTGAATGTTATTTTTCATGTTTCCTATGCAGCTTCACAATGATTTTTAATATATATGATTTTTAAACGAGATTAACGTAATTGCATATATATAAAGCTAAAAGTGTCTTTTCGATAATTTGACTCAATTTTTTTTAATATTTAAATAATCAATTAAGAAAATAGAATTCAAGGGTTTTATTTGTATATATATATATATATATATATATATAATCAAAATTTATTAGAATCAATTTTGTAGTAGTGTTTATTTCAATCTATTAACTTCAATATATTCCATACAATTTATGTGATTTTTTTATATTTTTTATTTATGCTCTATATTATGAATCGTTAAATATGATCATCATGTGTGTGTGTTTATATATATATATATATATATCATTAGTTTTATTAGAAATTTAATGTCTATTGACACACATAACATTAATTATTTGTTATTTATTATTTTTCATATTCTAAAATCATATATTTTTCAAATAAAATAATTGAACTAATGTTTTGAAAGAACCTCCTAATTATTTAAATATAATTTTTTATATTAATATTATTGATTAATTTGTTAACATATACATATAAATAAAACTATTTCACTCAATAAATATATTTAATTTATTTTAATTACAAAAAATAAGACTTTTATTCGCATTAAATCATATCAATTGTTGATCTTACTCATGTAATACTTGTCCGACCTTACCATAGCATAGGTATATAACTAGTTCATATTTAGAAGATTTGGTGGTTGATACATTGCCTTGTGCTTAATATTTGAGAAATTGAGGATGATGAGACTTAAACTCGGGAGTCATATGATCAATCAAGCTTTGATATCATATTAAAATACCATCTTACCTAAAAGCTTAAGTCGATAGGTGAGACTTCATAATATAATTTATATTAGTCTCTAATATTGAGGTTTAACATTGTCTTGTTGGATATAAGATGGACCGATACTATCAACGGGCCATTTCTCTAGGATTGCCGACAAAACCATTTCAATAAAAAAAAGAAAAAGATATTATATCTTTAGTAATTGAAACTATAGGTTTTGTTTCTAAATATCAACAATACGATTTTTATTGTTTCTTTTAGCTGCTTCTTTATAACTTACAAAAGGAAAAATTTCAATCTTACCAATTTTTTTTTAATGATGGGACATATCGAAGGCGTGCCACAACAGATAAAAACATATATAATTTTTAGGATGGAACTCCTACTTTTACAAGTACATAAAGGTTTATTTTCATCAGGATGAAGATGATATTTCTTTGTTGTTTTACTCGTGAAA
Organism: Dovyalis caffra; assembly: GCA_963924115.1. NCBI lineage: Eukaryota > Viridiplantae > Streptophyta > Magnoliopsida > Malpighiales > Salicaceae > Dovyalis > Dovyalis caffra. The sequence goes on from CAWUPB010001184.1 coordinate 6,647,192, forward strand.
AAACACATCTTGTCTATATGAATATAGTCGTACATATCAATAAACATGGGATTAGAATGGATAGTACTTTTATCAATCATTGAGATGCAAAATTTCAGTGTTGCTTTCTTGTTGTTATCTACGAAGAACGATTTGGCTACATATGAATGCCATCCTTAATCCGTCTATGGAGTGCTGATTTTGACAGATTCAAGGCTTTGAGTCTTGATTTTATGTCAGCGCAGCGATGCAGAGGTATTTGGGTGATTTTTTGAAATCAACCTCCAACCGTTTTAGTTTGTGTAATTTTTTGTCGTATATATATATTTGAAGAGACATCAACCACAACACCATTGGAGAAGCAATTTATTGTAATTCGATGTCAAATTCTATAAACATTGTTTTTCTTTCAAATGAAAAATATAGTTGCAACTTGCAAAATAAAGCCACGTTTTTAACTTACCATTACTAACATTCTAAAAGACATAGGGTTCTAACTATCCGCAATCCTATTTCGGATATATATATATATATATATTGTAATTCAAGTACAAAAATATGATGACAGTCCAACGGTTAAGATAATTATCTTTTAAGTAATAAACTCAAGTTTGACTCCAACAAATGCATTTATACTTAGATTTTATTTTTCTATATATATATTTTGTAATTCAAATACAAGAAAGCATTTACGATCCAGCGGTTAAAATAATTATCTTCTAAGTAATAGACTCGGGTTTGACTTCGATAGACGCATTTTTGCTATAGATTTATGCTTTGATTTTTTTTCCAATATATATATATAAGACCCGGGATTGTCACTATTCATAATCATGTTCACCTCTTTCTTTTTTTCTCAAGTGTTGTTCACTTTTTTCTTTTTCTTTTTGGTTTCAAGTTCTTGCTTTCTTTTTTGCCCCCATTGTTTTTTTTTAATCAAGTTAGGTTCTTTTTCTATACTTTAATTTTTTCATCCATCGTTCACCATTTTTTTTTTTTTTGTTTCGAGTACCGAGCGCTTTTTTCTTTCTTTCTTTTTTCAAGTTGTTCTTTTCTTTTCTCCTCCTTTGTTTTGTTTCCACCAAGTTAGGTTCTTTTTTTTTTTAATTTTTTTTTTGAATTTTTAGGTTGTTTCATTTTAGTCTCTAAAATTTTAATCCCTTAACCGATGTACTACTCATGCCTTTTCTTTTCTTTTTTTCTTTGTTTTTTCCATTAATTTATATTTTTTAAAATTAGGTTTTAAATTTTTCAAAAACCAATCATTAGTTTTTTTTTTCATACAAACTAACGATTATATAACATATACGATATTTTTTATATTTATATGATATGTTTTTGGATTTTATTACGATATATTTTTCTTTCTTTTTCCGTTTCAAGTTGTTTTACTATACATGTCTTTTTTTTCCTTTGTTTTTTTTCCCCATCAATTTAGGTTCTTTTTTTAATTTATTTATTTTTAAATTTTCAGGTTGTTTCATTTTGGTTGCTGAAATTTTAAAATAAAAAAATTAATCTCCTAACCGATGCACTACTCATGGCTTTTTTTTTCTTTTTCTTGTTCCCATCAATTTATGTTCTTTTTTTAATTTAATTAAGTGTTAAAATTTGGAAAATTCATTTGTTGCTCTTTTTTCCATATAAACTGATAATTATATAACACTATCCATGTCTCTTTTTTTTTCCTTCTGTTTTTTCATCAATTTATGTTCTTTTTTTTTCATTAGGTGTTAAAAGTTTTAAAAATAAATCGTTGCCTTTTTTTTCCATATAAACTAACAATTTTATAATATATATGATATTTTTTATATTTATAAGATATCTTTTTAGATTTTAGAATAAATATAAAGTACTCTTATTGTTTAAAATTGATTTTTTTCTATAAAAATTCTCATCAAGTTAATTTTTATTCTTATTTTTTTATAATTTTATTTATTAATAAATATGACTTATTTTATCTATATATGGATTCGAATAAGTTTTCTTAATACCTATTTTTATTTTCTTATTTCTTATACAATCAACTTTTAAAAATTAAATATATGTATTTTATTTTCATATTTTTTACATAATAAAATTTTATCGAAATTGGTTTTATAGTTTTGGTGGACTCTATTAACTTCAATACATATTTTACCATTTAATTTTTTAAAATATTTTTTACATTCTCGCCTATTGAGTACGGTCATTATGTATTGAGAATAATAATGTTAGAGTCATTGATTTTATTAGAAATCAACTATGCATCTATACATATAATATCAATTATTTGCTATTATTTTTTTAATATTTACAATAATTTTTTAAATAAAATAATTGAAATAATATTTTAGAATAACCGCATAATAATTCCAAAATAATTTTGTATACTAATATTATTTATTATTTTATAAATAAATAAATATAAATCAAATGTATATATTTAAGAAAATAATCTTCTCATCCGTAGAAAAGTTTCATTCGTTAATTTTCATACAAGTTTTTATACTAATTATTGTTTTGTTTCTTCGATGTAATGTAATGAAAAAAATAGTAAGATGTTTTTTTAAAATTTTATATTAAAATTTTTTTTATTATGGGTTTTATTTAAGAATAAATGTATAAGAAAGAACAAATCATATTTTTTTTACTTCAAAATTTATCTTTTATACTTAATTTAATATATTTTAATTAACCAATAACATAACATATGTTATCAAACTGAAATAAATATATTTAGTTTGGTCCATAACGTTGCACAAGAATCGAAACTATTCATATGTCTAAAATTCTTATTCACTTACTATTCATACGCATAAAATTACTATTCAATTGATGTCAATTTAAGTAATTTTTGTGTGTTTTTGGACATTAATAGGCAAATTTAACACTTTTTATTTATTTTTCATCCCTCATGTTGTAACATTTTTTTTTAATCCTCATTTTTTATTTTTCTTTCATTTTCACGTAGCATGTATATATTTATATAAACACACTATCTTTTTATATTTTAAAATTAACATATACTTCAACTTATATTACTCTTATCATTTAAATTTCATTATTTGAATTTATCATTCTTTATGAAAATTCTCATCCAATTAATATTTTATATGAGATTTTATTTATTGATAAATATAATTTATTTTTCTCTATATTTGAATTTTAGAATAAAATTTTAAAGCATGATTGTTTTTTCTTTTTTAAAAAGTAAATTGATATAATGTATATCATGAATTCTTAGAATTTCTAAATGAGAGTTGCACACTTATAAATATATAATTATTTTATTCTAAAAGGTTAAAAATGTGTTTCAAATAATTTATCCGAGTTCACTAGGTATGGTCAAGACCTATAAAAAAACTATTGAATCGTTAATTTTATTAAAAATTAGCTATACATCTTCTAATATAAAATAAATTATTTATTATGAATATATTTTTTTTAACATTATAGAATCAATTTATTTGAAATAAAATAATTAAAATAGTTGTTTAAGGGAACTAGCCAATTATTCAAATATATTTTTGTAGGCTAATTTTGTTGATTTTTTTTTTTTTTTTTTTTTTGAGAACAAGGGCGGTACCTTGGAGTATCATAAATGAAATGTGAAAAGGATACAAGAGGGACAAAATCGACCTAACCCATTAAAATGGGGAAACTAGGTAGCCTAAAACCCGAAAAAAAAAAAAAAAACAAGGCATCCCTTAAGCCTTAAGAAACTAAAACGCATAATGCTGTATTGGAAAGAGTGAAAAGATAAACAATTATCAAAAAATTATCTCCTAAATATCGCGAGGCCATAAAAGTCTTCCTTTAGTGTCGCTCGAACCGAAGACGGGAGTCTATCTAGAGAATGGCAAGTAACTTTGTTTCCATGAGTGTAAGCATGATCTCGCTAGCCTATCCGCAATGTAGTTGCCTTCCCCGTATATATGTGTAATTGAAATATTCTCCATCATTTCTTTACATTTGCGAATCAAGTACGTCAATGGCCGAGGCACTCGTAGATTGTCCCTTAATAGCGTCAATCACCGGTTTAGAGTCCAACTCCACATAATGAATGACTATATTATGTCTCCTATATAATTCTAGACCTTCAAATAAAGCACTAACCTCTCCTTTATTATTTGCACCCTCCACATAGTGAGAGGAAAATGCAATAACAAACTTCCCATTTCCATCCCTCACCACTCCTCCCCTAGTACATATTCCTTCTCTTTCAAATCCATCACAATTTAACTTGAGCTTTTGCAGTGTTGGAGGCCATGCAATCCATTTCCCTTGGGGCACCTTTGAAGGTAGAAGAGGAATCTATAAAGCTTGAATGCAAAGGGTCTCATGAAAGCCGAGTTTGTCCTTAGGAATGAACAAAGGTTGGCTATCAGCTAGCCATCTCTTGATCTTAAAGATTATCACCGCAGCAACCATTTTTCCCCATCAAGAAAGGCTTTATTCTGTGCCTTCCATATTTCCCAAAGCGTGCAATAGAGAGTCACCATTCTCCAAAAAAATTTCTAATTGGTGGGAGCTCCACGAGTGTAGCCATTTTCGAACTAAAACACCCACCGAGCTTTCTATTGTGGGAACATTACGGAGCGGGCTGAAGTGTCTCCAGATTGTTGCGGCTATCTCCCCTGAAGGAAGAGATGATTCGATTGATTGTTTTGTAAACAATTATACATAGATCTAATGCATACACTTGAAAAAAAAAAATCTTCTCACTAATATTAAATAAGAATAAATTTTTATTTTTTCATTAACTAATTTTTATGCAAGTCTATATGTTAATTGTAACTTTATTTTTTTAATATCGTAACCCCCATAAAAACCCTTATCCGTAACGCGACGTGTATTAGAATAATTCTATATATATGTATATTAAAAGTAAGTATAATTCTCATTTCATCATGAGAAATTAATTCTTGAAATATGTGATTTATGTTAAATTAAATTTATTGTGCTTAAGATTAATGGTTTAATTATTAAAGAAATCAAATATGCAAAATCAGTGTTTTAAGGAATGTATTCTGCCCGAGTTTTGTGTTAATTATTTGAGGCCTTTAGGGTAATTTTTGGGTCAACCTTAAACAATGAAAGTTGTTCATCTATGTGTTTAATAGGCCTGTATAAAAGTTTATAATATTTGGACCTATACATTAAGAGTTATACCAATTATAGTGAGGGTTGTTTCGAAATGCATTCTGCTGAAATTTTGGGAGAAGAATCGCCTGAATCTCGTGAGATTTATTTGATGCTTGTTAGATTAATTTTTGAGCAAAAATTAAAGAATAAAAGTTGTTTTTCTATTTTTTTACTAGCTCTCTATAAAATTGCATAATTTGTGGATACATATAGAAAGCGTTATGCACATTTTAGTATAGATGGGTTAGGAGGTAACACTCGCTGAAATTTTGGGGAAAAAGAAATTTCGAATTTTAAAAATGGAAATTTTCAAATTTTTTATAAAAGAAATTATGTCTAATTACATGAACCCAGCTTATTAATGTGTTTATTTAGCCTAAGTTTTCTTTAGCCACCTAAGCACTTGAATTAAATGTTTGGAAGCTAAATCATCACCTTTGACTTCCAAAACATGCCGACTTTGCCTTCCAAGCTTCCTCCACTTTACATTTGGCCTAGTTAAATTTTAACACTTATGATATAAATAAATGAGAGGATAAAAGGTGGGTATATAAGGGAAAGAGAGGGTTAAATGGCTGCCATTTTTAAGCCAAAAAACGTAGCCATCCACAATTAAAAGAGAAGCCAAATTGAAGAGAGAAAAACAGACAAAAAGAGAGAAAGAAAGAAAAGAGAAAGAGAAAGGGAAAATCGAAAAAAAAAAAGAGCTAAGGAAATTCTAATCAAACCTAAAAGAGGTAAGTAGGATTCATTTTTTTGGCTGATTAATGTCTTAAATTATTTTTTTAAAGTTATTTTGTTAGTGTTTATTTCATGGGTTGTAATAATTTTCAATGGTTATATGTTTGATGCTTGGGATAAATCTATGTATGGATGCCTTGTTGTGATGATTTATGATGTTATGATGTTTTGAAAAATGTCCAAGTATGTGGTGATGGGTTGGATTGAACTTGGACTAAATTTAAGTGAACTAAAACATGTTTAAAGTTGGCTTGGAATGAACTAATAAATTAGTGTTGATAAGGAGTAAATTCTGTCCGAATTTTGGGGTGTATGTTCAAGGATTTTAGATCGATTTCTAGGTGAAACTTAAAGCATAAAAATTTTTCATCTATGTTTCAAATAACTTCCTTTAAATTTTCTTGCTCATTGGATTCGTGTACAAAGAGTTATACCCGATTTAGTATAGATAGCTCTAGACAAACTACTATTAGGCAGATTTGTCCCTAAGTTTCAAAATTTTGTAATTAATTATGTACTTGGTATTTAGACCTAATTTTTGGATATGTTATAAATAAATATGTCTAGTATCTAAAATAAAATGAGTAAGATTTAATTATGTTCTGAAATTAGAAAATGATTTACTCGATTAGGAGTTGCTCGGTAATAAACCCTAAAACCAAAAAAAATTAGACTTGGACAAAATTAATAGGTTTGGAATAAACTAAATGAGCTTGGAATAAATAAAATGGAATTAAATAGAGTCAATGGACCTAGGATAAAGTTAATGGGCTCGGATTAAAGTAAATAGACTTGGACCTTCTTTTAAATATTAATGAAACTAATGAACAATATTAATGAGCGGAGATTGTGTTCTCGCTGTGGGTATCATGATTGGTATGTGAGCAATGGATAAATTCCGAATATGGGTTGGACCGTGAGTATGGTATGAGAATGAAGGGTTGGTACCCGAATTTGGTTGAATGTGATTAAATATGTCATCACGTGCATCATGTGCATAGTGGGTGGTTTAAAACAAGTCAATTGATTGAGAAATGGTTTATACATCTAGGTTTGATAACCTAACTGGAATAAATGGGTATTAGCAGTCTAGTACTTTAGGTCGTGTGCCCGCACTATTAGATGATAAATTTTCGCTAATAGTAGTTACAACGAGGGATAATTCGTTGTAGAAGAAGATGATCCGAGGATCATCCGGATGAAATCAAGTCTGTGTGCTTGCACTCTGTTAGACGATGGATTTTCGCTAACGGTAGTTACAACGAGGATAATTTCGTTGTAGCAGAAGGTGATCTCCGGACCACCCGGATGATAAATAGAATAGATCGGCTAATACCCGTGGTACCCGAGATTAAAATTTATGAGTATGGTGGAAAGTCAAAACAACATTACATATCACGTGCATCACCACGCTTGCCGAGCTTCGACTCACCTCGTTGTTATTTTTTTATGTCTTGACAAAAAAAGGACAAGTTGGTACGGATGCGGTGGCTCCTCTTAACCGGCTCATGTGAGGCACCATATATTAGTTTTTATTTTGTCCGTAAATTTAGGGTATGGAGTTCATGAGAAATTAAATATTGCCTCTAATGTTTTATTAATGTATTTAATTATGTTATGTAAATTTTATCTTAAGGAGTTATATACGTAATGTATTGTTAAAGTTCTAAGAATATCATAAGAAAACTACTTAGAGTTTAGGGTATGTCGGCGTAATACGCTTCGTCCAATACCCTACTTGGGTAGTAGAAATATGATCTGAGGCGGCGGCGTTACAAATACATTCTTATAAACAAATATATTTTTAAAGTATTTTCTTTTGAATTCTTCATTAATATTTTAGATTTAAATTATTACACATTTTTATTTAAGAATTCGTAAATAAAGAAGAATAAATCATGTTTGTTAAGCAAAAATCTATGAAGAACACAAAAAAAAAAAATAATAATAATTATAATAATTAAATAAAAAATCATAAAAAATTATAATTTTTTAAATGATTTTGTTCTATCTATCCGTAGCATTATATGAATAATTTTAAAAATTAATCTTCTTAGTAGTATTAAATAAGATTTTGTTTTTTCATTTATTCATTTTTGTAAAAGTCTCGTCGATTAATTATAATTTTATTTTTCGGAATACAATACTATGAAAAATATAGTTTTATATATATACTTTTTAATTTTTGATTAATGTTTTAGTTAAAATTATTTTTATTTTTTTTACTCTAAGTTCAATTCATAAAAAAAAATGATTTATATTTTTTTAAGAAAAAATTTATAAAAAAATTAAAAAATTAATTAAATAGAAAATTATAGTTAAAAAATTTTAAAATTTAAAATGATTTTTTTTTCCTACGAGCATCCACGAGCATAGCGTGGGTAATTGGCTAGTTTATACTCTATTTCAACAAGATCTCAAAAAATATTTTGCCTTAATTTTGGTACCAAAAATTTTAGCGTAAATTTGGGTGGAAAATTTAGAAAGGTTTAATGATCTCTAGATGTTTTTTAAAAAAATTTAAACTTAAATTTGGTAGGGATGAAAATTTTAATTTATCACATTAATTTTGGACCTTAACTTTAAAAAAGAGGAAATTTTTAATTTACTACATTAATTTTTGGCTTAAAATCTTGTAGTGACTGCCAAAATTTTGAGAATATTTTATAATGCATGATTAAATGAGATAGGTTTTTTTCTTTAAATGAAAAAAAAATATTTTAGAGAAGTATGGTGAAAAAATATTGTTATGATATTATAATTATTAAGTTTTTTAAAATATATAAAAGTAAAAAAGGACTGTCGCTTGGGGAAAATTTTTTTTGTTTTAATTGTATCTTTGAATTTTCAACTCTTGACGTTTTCCTTTTTTTTTTTTTTTTTTTTTTTTTGAAATTGGTGAAATCTTTTTCTATATACAATTCCAAAGAGAGCAAATGGTACGTTTAGGGCAGGGGCAATTTATAAATTAGTCTATCTAGTTTTGCTAAACAAATTAAATATTTTTTTTATTTTAAAAATTAATTAATTAGTCTACTTATCAGTGTTGATAATAATTAATTGTCTTGACATGGTGGGCTCAGACTCCACTTATTCCATCATTTTGTTTCTTGAATTCGTACAAGAGAAGTAGGAAGAGATCAATTTTCTTCTCCGCCTCCATTTTGAATCTTCATGACATCAATATATGATTTTCCAGCGAGTTCACGTGAAAAATATCCGTTCAAGAATTCCGCAACCCTTATTCTCCTATATTGCGCTGGAGTCTCTGGAGTAACAAGGCTTGGTGCAGGACCCATTTCACTGTCTAGATTGGGGCTGTAAAAGGTGGCCAGAGAAAGGCGCTCTTTCATCGAGTTAACAGTTGCTCGGTGCTCAGTGCTGCGGTAAATCCCGTTAGTCACAATCTGAAAAAGACAGGAACTTAAGTTATTTTTAGCAAAAATCTGCAGAGCCAGCTTTTTCAATGTTCGAAGGAAATGATAGGGGATTAGCTAAGCATAAATTATTACCTCCGACATGTCTCCAATGTTGACCACAAACGAATCTGGTAGTGGTTTAACCGGAATCCACTTCCCCGATTTCCTTATCTGTAACCCTTCCACCTCACTCATTTGGAGGAGGATGGTGAGGCCAGTGGCATCAGTGTGAGAGTTAAGGCCAATGACAAGCTCTGGTTGTGGGCATGGTGGATAATAGTTCATCCTCATCATCTGACACCCATCTTCGAACAAGTCTTTTATATCATCAGGTTTCATTCCTAGAGCTTTAGCCATGAGATAGAGAATCTTTAAGGCAAGAATTTTCAGTTCTGCTGAGTATGCTTCCAAAGTATCTCTGCATGCAAACAAAAGAGGATAATTCATAGTAATAGTTTTCTTCTTCTAAGACCACATTGCCTTTTTTATGTCAAAATTGAGAAATTATTACACGGACCACTTAAAGATTATAGAACAAACCCTACTAAATTTATCCACACCATCAATTGTTTGATTCTATCAATATGAATGTGCTATTGAATATGAAGAGATGCACATTTTAAAGTGAAAAATTTAATGATATGTAATAATTTCATTGAATTGATTCATAATCTTAGGCAAAAATTGATTTATGTGATTTGCATAAAAAAAAAAAAGAAAAAAAATCATCTTTATTTAAGAAACAAAAACCACACGAAAAACATTAATTCAGGGCATCTTTTAGCGGAAAAGTAATTTAAAATTTCTCTAGACTATAAATGGGTTTCTCCTAGCCAGGTTGGAGGTATTTCCTCCCTTATGTGCCGTGAAATTATTGTGTCCAAAAAGGAAGGCCAAACGTATATTTAACAGTGGAAAGTACAAATACTAAATAATTGAATATGTCTATTTTGATAATCATAATACAGTAAAGGTCACGTTACAAAACTAAATTGTCGTATTGTTTTGAAAATCTACGATTGTATCTTACCATTATCCTTTTTCGATCTGTAAATGATCTCCAATTCAAACATCTTTTATGTATATATAAGAAATACTTGGACCAACTCAAGTGAAAAATCAGCATAGCATGGCAAAAATATATAATTTATGGCACTGAACAATTTATTTGATAACAGGGCGTCGACAATTGAGGGATTGCAATAATCACAACATCAAAATCACAATTTGTGTGATAGCTAGCAAAGTAAAATAACCCTAAGTTTTCCATCATCGCATATCCTTTTGATTTAATGGATTTTTCGTTTATTGACAAGGATTTGTGAAAATGAGAGAGAGAGAGAGAGAGAGAGAGAGAGAGAGAGAGAGAGAGAGAGAGAGAGTACCTGAGTGGTTGAGGAAGCTTGGGGAATAAATGAGGTTTCCTCTCATGAGTTGGAAGAGTGACCATGTAGAATATGTCTCCCCAATCAAGCTTCTGCTCCTCAGACACAACAAAAGCTTGTCCAAATCCCTCCATTTCTCCTGCTGTTTGCCAGTACTTCCTTTTCTCTTCCGTTGGGAGGTCGAAAAACTCTGGAATCTCCCCTTCACTTTGTTAACCAATGAATCATTCACTCCATGATTTATCAACTGAAACACATGCAATTCGATCCATATTTTTGGTTAATCAAGGAGTATTTATTTATTTATATAAAACAATATATACCTTAATGGTTTTGGATTGTAGTTAAGAAATTAAAGACAGAAAAAAATATAAATAAAATGACCTGGAAGAAACCCCATTCTTTGCACGCATGGTCCAACTTATCCAGCTCTAGATCCATGAATTGTTCAGAAATCAATCTTTGCATGTCAATAACTGGAATCTGGGGTGAAGAAGCTGCAGCAATGTCGCTTATGATCGGAGGGTCACGCGAATATCTTGTTGGGACTGTGGTTAGTGACTCCTTTGCCAGCTCCTGAACACAGGGAACTGGGAGAGACGTCCCAAGCGTTGCTGCTTCCATAGCTTCTCTCTTGTTTTTTCCTTCTTTTCGCTTGTTGCCTCGCGAGGAATGAAGTGATGTATGTATAAACGAGTAAATTATAAATTATTCTTTTTTATTTTGAGAAACAAATTAATTAATTCTTTTAGTTTTAAAACCCCAATCATTTAATTATTTTTATTATCTTTTAATTTATTTTGCTTTTTTTAAGAAATAGAAAAAAACTATAAAAAAATTAAAAAGAAGAGAATACGTTTTATAAAATAAAAAATATTAATATAATCATATTAAAAAAATTAAATAATTATCTTAAAACTAAAAAGATTAATTAATTAGTTTCTCGAAAAACAGAGAGACTATTTTATAATTTAGTCACGTATAAAGAGAAGCATAAGTTGACGAAGCTCATTTTATTGATTAAGCCAACTCATGTGTGATGCAATTTGTTAATTAATTATTTGTAATAACTATCCACAGCTGGCAATTTCGAAGGAATTAAGCAGAAAGTTATATACCCAAGTGGTTGCGTCATTGTTGGCACATGGCTAGCTAGATAGCTATACATTATTCCATGTGTTTCAAAAAAATTGTTTTCTTTCTTTTAAAAAAATTTATACATGTACCAACATACTTCTCACGTCAAAACTTTTAATATATATATATCTTTAATTGATAACTAAAATCAATTATTTCTTATATTTACTGTTTTTAACTAACAAAAAATCAGCATTCTTTATATTTTTTTATACATATAAATACTTTTAACATAAAAATTTTAAAGAATTTTCTTTTATTATATATAAAAAATATTCATTCTTCTATAAAATACATGCCATCTTGAAAAACATCATATCTCATTTAAGAGAAATTGAAAATACGCTTTAATTTTGTTTGCTCAAATAAAAATTTTTGTGTTTATTCCTCTCAAAATTCTTCATCACCTCAACCATACATGATTGTAATATTAGAAACACCTTGTTAAGTTCATCTTATGGAAATTCATAAAAAGCTTTTTTTCCATTTCTGATACTAATTCATCAATTGTGAAAGGGACTTGTTGATGCTGAATTGATTGAATTGCTATCAAGAAACCAAGATTATGTACATTAAGAAAAAAAAACTAAAAGATTTGGAATTATTATTGTTTTAGGGCTATTCATTTCCTTTTGTTTTAGACACATAATGCCTATTCATTGTGACTCAAATGCATGGTTTGAGTCATCTTCTTCGATCTCAGCCATCCATCAGATATGTGCTTTTCTTGCAGTCGTCCAATTACCAATTTGATGCTTTTTAATCTTTTCTTTTCTCTTAAAATGGGGTTGTTAGCTTAGTTTCTGTCCTTTAACTTTTACTTAATTCCTCTTTTGCCACTACAAAAGAAATTAAAAACTTTTTTGTTTCACTCTTGATTTTGGTCATTGTCACTTAGTATATTTATAAAAATTGATACTTGTCCTTGATTGATTCTCCTTTTAATTTTTTTCTTTAATCTTTTTTTGTCCTTTACTTTTCTTTTTATATAAAAAATTTGATGCTCTGTCTTCCATTGCCTTTTCCCTCATTTTTATAAGGAGTAGCTTGGTGTTCAAGAGTAAATTATAAATTAGTCACTCTCTTTTTGAGAACGAATTAATTAGTTCATCTTGTTCAAAAAATAATTTGTTTTGTCTTTTTTTGTTATTTTTCAATTAATTTTTTATTTTAGGAAATAAAAAATAATTAAAAAATAAGTGAAAATATAAAAATATTGACGAGAATAAAAAATATTTTATATAAAAAAAATTAGTTGTGGTCAAATATGGTGGAAATGATTAAGTAATTAATTTTTAAACTAAAAGGACTAATTAATTCATATTTCACAATGAGATGGACTAACTTATAATTTACTTTGTAATTTAAGGATTCCTTTCATCATTCTTTGTAAGGTATTTTTTCTTTTTAATAAATATAGTGCTATACATCATTACGCTAAAAATTCTAATAAATGACTAATGAAAACTTGATGTGCTATTTCAAGGTTATGTTGACATGGATATTTCTTGAAAGTAGCAACCATGATAAATTCACAAATTATACAATACCTAAAAGAAAAGGCAACCATGTATTTATTTACTTATTTGCTTTTTTTCCAATAATTTAATTATTTTTTAATTATGGATTTTGAGGTAACATTTTTGGAAGATTGAACGTTATTTTTCATGTTTCCTATGCAGCTTCACGATGACGAAATAGATATGATTTTCAAACGAGATTAACGTAATTGCATATCTATAAAGCTAAAAGTGTCTTTTTGATAATCCGACTCAATTGTTTTTTTTAATATTTACATAATCAATTAAGAAAATAGAATTCAAGGGTTTTATTTGTATATATATATATATATAGTCAAAATTTATTAGAATCAATTTTGTAGTAATGTTTATTTCAATCTATTAACTTCAATATATTCCATACAATGTATGTGATTTTTTTAATATTTTTTTATTTATGCTCTATATTATGAATCCGTTAAATATGATTGTCATGTGTGTGTGTGTGTGTTTATATATATATATATATATATATATATATCTCATTATATTTATATGATATGTTTTTGGATTTTATTACGATATATTTTTCTTTCTTTTTTCGTTTCAAGTTGTTTTACTATACATGTCTTTTTTTTCCCATCAATTTAGGTTCTTTTTTTTTTTTTTTTTTTAAATTTTCGAGGTTGTTTCATTTTGGTCTCTCGAAATTTTAAAATAAAAAAATTAATCTCCTAACCGATGCACTACTCATGGCCTTTTTTTTTCTTTTTCTTTTTCCCATCAATTTATGTTCTTTTTTTAATTTAATTAAGTGTTAAAATTTGGAAAAATCAATTGTTGCTCTTTCTTCCATATAAACTGATAATTATATAACACTATCCATGTCTCTGTTTTTTTTTTTCCTTTTTTTTTCATCAATTTATGTTCTTTTTTTTTCATTAGGTGTTAAAACTTTTAAAAATAAATCGTTACTTTTTTTCCCATATAAACTAACAATTATATAATATATATGATATTTTTTATATTTATAAGATATCTTTTTAGATTTTAGAATAAATATAAAGTACTCTTATTGTTTAAAATGGATTTGTTTCTATAAAAATTCTCATCAAGTTAATTTTTATTCTTATTTTTTTATAATTTTATTTATTAATAAATATGACTTATTTTATCTATATATGGATTCGAATAAGTTTTTTTTAATACCTATTTTTATTTTCTTATTTCTTATACAATCAACTTTTAAAAAATTGAATATATGTATTTTATTTTCATATTTTTACATAATAAAATTTTATCGAAATTGGTTTTATAGTTTTTACTGCACTCTATTAACTTCAATACATATTTGACCATTTAATTTTTTAAAATATTTTTTAATTTATTTTATACATTCTCACCTATTGAGTACGATCATTATGTATTAAGAATAATAATGTTAGAGTGATTCATTTTATTAAAAATCAACTATACATCTATACATATAATATCAATTATTTGCTATTATTTTTTTAATATTTACAATAATTTTTTAAATAAAAAATTGAAATAATATTTTAGAATAACCGCATAATAATTCAAAAATAATTTTGTATACTAATATTATTCATTATTTTATAAATAAATAAATATAAATCAAATGTATATATTTAAAAAAATAATCTTCTCATTTGTAGAAAAGTTTCATTGGTTAATTTTCATACAAGTTTTTATACTAATTATTGTTTTGTTTCTTCGATGTAATGTAATAAAAAAAATAGTAAGATGTTTTTTTTAAAATTTTATATTAAAATTTGTTTATTATAGGTTTTATTTAAGAATAAATGCATAAGAAAGAACAAATCATATTTTTTTGACTTCAAAATTTATCTTTTATACTTAATTTAATGTATTTTAATTAACCAATAACATAATATATGTTATCAAACTGAAATAAATATATTTAGTTTGGTCCATAACATTGCGCAAGAATCGAAACTATTCATATGTCTAAAGTTCTTATTCACATACTATTCATACACATAAAATTACTATTCAATTGATGTCAATTTAAGTAATTTTTGTGTGTTTTTGGACATTAATAGGCAAATTTAACACTTTTTATTTATTTTTCATCCCTCATGTTGTAACATTTTTTTTAATCCTTATTTTTTTTCTTTCGTTTTCACGTAGTATGTATGTATGTATATATAAACGCACTATCTTTTTATATTTTAAAATTAACATATACTTCAACTTATAGTACTCTTATTATTTAAATTTCATTATTTGAATTTATCATTCTTTATGAAAATTCTCATCCAATTAATATTTTATATAAGATTTTATTTATAGATAAATATAATTTATTTTTCTCTATATTTGAATTTTAGAATAAAATTTTAAAGAATGATTTTTTTTCTTTTTTAAAAAGTAAATTGATATAATGTATATCATGAATTCTTAGAATTTCTAAATGACGAGTTTCACACTTATAAATATATGATTATTTTATTCTAAAAGGTTAAAAATGTGTTTCAAATAATTTATCCGAGTTCACTAGATATGGTCAAGACTTATAAAAAAAACTATTGAATCGTTAATTTTATTAAAAAATAGCTATACATCTTCTAACATAAAATAAATTATTTATTATGAATATATATTTTTTAACATTATAGAATCAATTTATTTGAAATAAAATAATTAAAATAAGTTTTTTAAGGGAACCAACCAATTATTCAAATATATTTTTGTATGCTAATTTTGTTGATTTTTTTTTAGAAAAGGAGCGGTACCTTGGAGTATCATAAATGAAACGTGAAAAGGATACAAGAGGGACAAAACTAGCCTAACCCATTAAAATGGGGAGACTAGGTAGCCTAAAAAAAAAAAAAAAAAAAAAAAAAAAAAAAAAACAGGGCATCCTTTAAGCCTTAAGAAGCTAAAACGCATAATGATGTATTGGAAAGAATGAAAAGATAAACAATTATCAAAAAATTATCTCCTAAATATCGCTAGGCCATAAAAGTCTTTAGTTTGTGTAATTTTTTGTCGTATATATATATTTGAAGAGACATCAACCACAGCACCATTGGAGAAGCAATTTATTGTAATTCGATGTCAAATTCTACAGACATTGTTTTTTTTTTCAAATGAAAAATATAGTTGCAACTTGCAAAATAAAGCCACGTTTTTAACTTAGCATTACTAACATTCTAAAAGACATAGGGTTCTAACTATCCACAATCCTATTTCGGTATATATATATATATATATTGTAATTCAAGTACAAAAATATGCTTATAGTCCAACGGTTAAGATAATTATCTTTCAAATAATAAACTCAAGTTCGACTCCCAACAAATGCATTTATACTTAGATTTTATTTTTCTATATATATATATATATATATATATATACAAGAAAGCATTTACAGATCCAGCGGTTAAAATAATTGTCTTCTAACTAATAGACTCGGGTTTGACTTCGATAGATGCATTTTTGCTATAGATTTATGCTTTGATTTTTTTTTTCCCAATATACATACATATATATATAAGACCCGGGATTTGGACTATTCACAATCATGTTCACCTTTTTCTTTTTTTTCTCAAGTGTTGTTCACTTTTTTCTTTTTCTTTTTGGTTTCAAGTTCTTGCTTTCTTTTTTGCCCCTATTGTTTTTTTTTTTTTTTTTTTTTGTTTCGAGTACCGAGCGTTGTTTTCTTTCTTTCTTTTTTCAATTTGTTCTTTTCTTTTTCTTCTCCTTTGTTTTGTTTCCATCACGTTAGGTTCTTTGTTTTATTTTATTTTTTTGAATTTTTAGGTTGTTTTATTTTAGTCTCTAAAATTTTAATCCCCTAACCGATGTACTACTCATGCCTTTTCTTTTCTTTTTTTCTTTGTTTTTTCCACTAATTTATATTTTTTTAAATTAGGTTTTAAAATTTTTTAAAATCAATCGTTACTTTTTTTCCATACAAACTAACGATTATATAACATATATGATATTTTTTCTATTTATATGATATGTTTTTGGATTTTATTACGATATATTTTTCTTTGTTTTTTCGTTTCAAGTTGTTTTACTATACATGTCTTTTTTTTCCTTTGTTTTTTTTTTCCCCATCAATTTAGGTTCTTTTTTTAATTTATTTATTTTTAAATTTTTAGGTTGTTTCATTTTGGTCTCTGAATTTTTAAAATAAAAAAATTAATCTCCTAACCGATGCACTACTCTTGGCTTTTTTTTCTTTTGCTTTTTTCCATCAATTTATGTTCTTTTTTTTATTTAATTAAGTGTTAAAATTTTGAAAAATCAATTGTTGCTCTTTTTTCCATATAAACTAATAATTATATAACACTATCCATGTCTCTGTTTTTTTTTTTTCCTTTTGTTTTTTTTCATCAATTTATGTTCTTTTTTTCATTAGGTGTTAAAACTTTTAAAAATCAATTGTTACTTTTTTTTCCATATAAACTAACAATTATAATATATATATATATATGATATTTTTTATATTTATAAGATATCTTTTTAGATTTTAGAATAAATATAAAGTAATCTTATTGTTTAAAATTGATTTTTTCCGATAAAAATTCTCATCAAGTTAATTTTTATTCTTATTTTTTATAATTTTATTTATTAATAAATATGACTTATTTTATCTATATATGGATTCGAATAAGTTTTTTTTTTAATACCTATTTTTATTTTCTTATTTCTTATATAATCAACTTTTAAAAATTGAATATATGTATTTTATTTTCATATTTTTTACATAATAAAATTTTATCAAAATTGATTTTATAGTTTTTACTACCCTCTATTAACTTCAATGCATATTTTACCATTTAATTTTTTAAAATATTTTTTAATTTATTTTATACATTCTCACCTATTGAGTATGGTCATTATGTATTGAGAATAATAATGTTAGAGTCGTTTATTTTATAAGAAATCAACTGTGTATCTATACATATAATACCAATTATTTGCTATTATTTTTTTTAATATTTACAATAATTTTTTAAATAAAATAATTGAAATAAGATTTTAGAATAATTGCATAATAATTCAAAAATAATTTTGTATACTAATATTATTCATTATTTTATAAATAAATAAATATATATATATATAAATCAAATGTACATATTTAAAAAAAAAAAAAATCTTCTCATATGTAGAAAAGTTTCATTGGTTAATTTTCATACAAGTTTTTATACTAATTATTGTTTTGTTTCTTCGATATAATGTAATGAAAAAAATAGTAAGATGTTTTTTTAAAATTTTATATTAAAATTTGTTTATTAGGGGTTTTATTTAATAATAAATGCATAAGAAAGAACAAATCGTATTTTTTTGACTTCAAAATTTATCTTTTATACTTAATTTAATATATTTTAATTAACCAATAACATAATATATGTTATCAAACTGAAATAAATATATTTAGTTTGGTCCATAACATTATGCAAAAATCGAAACTATTCATATGTCTAAAATTCTTATTCACTTACTATTCATACGTATAAAATTACTATTCACTTGATGTTAATTTAAGTAATTTTTTTTGTGTTTTTGGACATTAATAGGCAAATTTAACACATTTTATTTATTTTTCATCCCGCATGTTGTAATATTTTTTTTAATCCTTAGTTTTTATTTTTCTTTCATTTTCACGTAGCATGTATATATATATATATATAAACACACACTATCTTTTTATATTTTAAAATTAACATATACTTCAACTTATATCACTCTTATCATTTAAATTTCATTATTTGAATTTATCATTCTCTATGAAAATTCTCATCCAATTAATATTTTATATAAGATTTTATTTATAGATAAATATAATTTATTTTTCTCTATATTTGAAATTTAGAATAAAATTTTAAAGCATGATTGTTTTTTTCTTTTTAAAAAAGTAAATTGATATAATGTATATCATGAATTCTTAAAATTTCTCAATGACGAGTTGCACACTTATAAATATATAATTATTTTATTCTAAAAGTTTAGAAATGTGTTTCAAATAATTTATCTCGGTTTACTAGGTATGGTCAAGACATATATAAAAACTATTGAATCGTTAATTTTATTAACAATTAGCTATACGTCTTCTAACATAAAATAAATTATTTATTATGAATATATTTTTTTAACATTATAGAACCAATTTATTTGAAATAAAATAATTAAAATAATTTTTTAAGGGAACCAACCAATTATTCAAATATATTTTTGTATACTAATTTTGTTGATTTTTTCTTTTTAAGAACAAGGACGGTACCTTGAAGTACCATAAATGAAATGTGAAAAGGATATAAGGAGGGACAAAACCGGCCTAACCCATTAAAATGGGGAGACCGAGTAGCCTAAAACTTGTAAAAAAAAACGGGGCATCCCTTAAGCCTTAAGAAACTAAAAAGCATAATGTTGTATTGGAAAGATTGAAAAGATAAACAATTATCAAAAAAATATCTCCTAAATATTGCTAGGCCATAAAAGTCTTCCTTTAGTGCTGCTTGAACCGAAGACGGGAGTCTATCCGAGAGAATGGTAAGTAACTTTGTTTTCATGAGTGTAAGCATGATTTGCTAGCTTATCTGCAGTGTAGTTGCCTTCCCTGTATATATGTGTAATTGAAATATCCTCCATCTTTTCTTTACATTTGTGCATCATGTATGTCAATGGCCGAGGCACTATAGATAGTCCACTTAATAGCATCAATCACCATTTTAGAGTCCAACTCCACATAATGAATGACTAAATTATGTCTCTTGTATAATTCCGGACCTTCAAATAAATCACTAACCTCTCATTTATTATTTCTACCCTCCCCATAGTGAGAGGAAAATGCAATAACAAACTTCCCATTTCCATCCCTCACCACTCTTCTCCCAATACTGATTCCTTCTCTTTCGGATCCATCACAATTTAACTTGAGCTTTTGTAGTGGTGGAGACCATACAATCCATTTACCTTGGGGTACCTTTGAAGGTAGAAGAGGAATGCAGTAAAGCTTAAATGCAAAGGGTGTCATGAAAGCCGAGTTTGTCCTTAGGAATGAACAAAGGTAGGATATCGGCTAGCCATCTCTTGATCTTAAAGATTATCAACTGCAGCAACCATTTTTTCCCCATTAAAAAATGCTTTATTCTGTGCCTTCCATATTTCCCAAAGTGTGCAATGAAGAGTCACCATTCTCCAAAAAATTTTCTAATTGGTGGGAGCTCCACGAGTGTAGCCATTTCCTAACTAAAACACACACCGAGCTTTCTACCGTGGGAACATTAAGGATGTTGGGCAAAGAAACACAAATAACACGACGGAACCCCTTTGCCCTTGCTTGAATAATCAACCATAGGGTACAACCAAATACCCAAGCTAAACAAGTAACTAATAATCTGAAAAATAAGCAACCAATCACAATCACACAAAGCACACATAAATATTTACGTGGGAAACCTCCTCGATTTAAGAAGGAAAAAACCACGAGATCGAGTCCACTATAACTTCCACTATCAACAATAATTGGTACAAGGAGTCCTCTCTAGATTAAACTAGATGAATAATCAGCCATAAACATCAAAGGTTACACACCCTTGGCAAACCACATCAAAAGATGATACACAAAGAAAGTAGAAGAAACCAAGTTTAGATTTTATCGGAAAATAGCACTTTTACGAGCACCATATCTCCCTCTCTAGGCCTCAAACCTAGATCTCCATCGTTCCGAATGTATGTCCGACTCTCTTGAACGTGTTTACCAAAATTGAGCTTGATCCAACAATTAATGAACCCGAAACTCAATTTTAGCATGATTGATTTGTGCTTGAAACTTTCTTCCCTCTTTCTCTCCAAAGTTGTAGCTCTCACTCCTTTTTTCTTCTTTTTCTCTCTTGCTTCTTCCCTAATCTGATTTTAGAATAAAAGAGAAGATAGGGTTTATTTGAAAATACCAAAATTACCCTTTAAGTGATTAAAAAATCCTCCTCTACATGGGCTCCAAAATTGGGCTCATGTAGGCAAACCTTTGGGCCATCCTCCAACTAGGAGGGAAACCCAACAAAGGAGCGAGTCGAAGTATCTCCAGATTGTTGCGACTATCTCCCCTCGAAGGAAGAGATGATTCGATTGATTATTTTGTAAACAATTATACATAGATCTAATGCATACACTTGAGAAAAAAAAAATCTTCTCACTAACATTAAATAAGAATAAATTTTTATTTTTTCATTGACTAATTTTTATGCAAGTCTACATGTTAATTTTAACTTTATTTTTTTAATACATTCTTATAAACAAACGAGGTTTTAAAGTATTTGCTTTTGAATTTTTAATTAATATTTTAGATTTAAATTATTACATATTTTTATTTAAGAATTCATAAATAAAGAAGAATAAATCATTTTTGTTAAGCAAAAATCTCCGAAAAACACAAAAAAAAATTGTAATAATTAAATAAAAAATCATAAAAAATTATAAATTTTTAAATGATTTTGTTCTATCTACCCGTAGCATTGTATGGATAATTTTAAAAATTAATCTTCTCATTAGTATTAAATAAGAAATTTTTTTCATTTATTCATTTTTATAAAAGTCTGTCGATTAATTATAACTTTATTTTTTGGAATACAATACTATGAAAAATATATTTTTATATATATTTTTAATTCTTGATTAATATTTTAGTTAAAATTATTATATTTTTTACTCTAAATTCAATTCATAAAGAAAAATGATTTAAATTTTTTTAGGAAAAAATTTATTAAAAAAAACATAAAAAAAATTAATTAAATAGAAAATTATAATTAAAACAATTTAAAATTATAAAATGATTTTTTTCTACAACATCCACAGCATAGTGTGGGTAATCGGCTAGTTTATACTCTATTTCAACAAGATCTCAAAAAAATATTTTGTCTTAATTTTGGTACCAAAAGTTTTAGCATAAATTTGGGTGGAAAATTTAGAAAGGTTTAATGATCTCTAGATTTTTTTAAAAAAAATTTAAACTTAAATTTGGTAGGGATGAAAATTTTACTTTATCACATTAATTTTGGACCTTAACTTTAGAAAAGAGGAAAATTTTAATTTACTACCTTAATTTTTGGCTTAAAATCTTGTAATGACTGCAAAAATTTTGAGAATATTTTATAATGCATGATTAAATTAGATAGATTTTTTTTCTTTAAATGAAAAAATATATATTTTAGAGAAGTATGGTTAAAAAATACTGTTATGATAATATAATTATTAAGTTTTTTAAAATATATAAAAGAAAAAAAGGACTGTCGCTTTGGGAAATTTTTTTTTGTTTTAATTGTATTTTTGAATTTTCAACTCTTGACGTTTTCCTTTTTTTTTTTTTTTTTTTGAAATTGATGAAATCTTTTTTTATATACAATTCCAAAGAGAGAAAATGGTACGTTTAGGGCAGGGGCAAATTATAAATTAGTCTATCTAGTTTTGCTAAACAAATTAAACCTTTTTTTATTTTAATAATTAATTAATTAGTCTACTTATCAGTGTCGATAATAATTAATTGTCTTGACATGGTGGGCTCAGACTCCACTTATTCCATCATTTTGTTTCTTGAATTCGTACACGTGAAGTAGGAAGAGATCAATTGTCTTCTCCGCCTCCATTTTGAATCTTCATGACATCAATATATGATTTTCCAGCGAGTTCACGTGAAAAATATCCCTTGAAGAATTCCGCAACCCTTATTCTCCTATATTGCGCTGGAGTCTCTGGAGTAACAAGGCTTGGTGCAGGACCCATTTCACTGTCTAGATTGGGGCTGTAAAAGGTGGCCATAGAAAGTCGGTCTTTCATCAAGTTAACACTTGCTCGATGCTCAGTGCTGCGGTAAATCCCGTTAGTCACAATCTGAAAGAAGACAAGAACTTAAGTTATTTTTAGCACAAATTTACAGAGCGAACTTTTTCAATGTTCGAAGGAAATGATAGGGGATTAGCTAAGCATAAATTATTACCTCCAGCATGTCTCAAATGTTGACCACAAACGAATCTGGTAGTGGTTTAACAGGAATCCACTCCCCAGATTTCCTTATCTGTAACCCTTCCACCTCACTGACTTGGAGGAGGATGGTGAGGCCAACAGCATCAGTGTGAGAGTCAAGGCCAATGACATGCTCTGGTTGTGGGCATTGTGGATAATAGTTCATCCTCATCATCTGACACACATCTTCGAACAGGTCTTTTATATCATCACACTACAACAAAAATGATATTTAGCGACGGTCAACAAACCATCGCTAAATACCTAGATTAGCAACAATTTTTCACACTTTAGCAACGGTCTAAAAAATGGTTACAAAAATTAAATTTTATGACGGTTTTTTAGCAACGGTCCACCAATCCGTTGCTAATGATATAGGCTAACCATTTTAGCGACAGTTTATAAATTTAGCAACGGTCTAAACCGTTGCTAAACCGTTGGTAAATATTATTTAATATATTTTTCAACTGTTTTTTTTTAAAAAAAAACCCTAAATAAAAAATAACCGTAGCAACGATCAAAGACCGTCGCTATTCCGTTACCAAAAAGAAAATTAGCAATGGTTTGGTGTTATTAAACCGCTGCTAAAATATTCGTTTTAGCAATGGTCTAAACCGTTACTAAACCGTTGGTAAATGTTATTTAATATATATTTTCAATGGTTTTTTTATAAAAAAAACCCTAAATAAAAAATAACTTTAGCAACGGTCAAAGACCGTCGCTATTCCGTTACCAAAAAGAAAATTAGCAACGGTTTGGTGTTATTAAACCGTTGCCAAAATATTCGTTTTAGCGACGATGCAAGACCGTCGCTAAAACGTCGCCAAATCAACTCGGAAACGGTTTAGCGACGGTCTTACCCGTTGGTAATTTAATTTTATTATTTTAACGGTTACAAAAATAACCGTTGCAAACGTTAAATTAGCGACGGTCAAATCGTCGCTAAAAGTAAACCGTTGGTGGGAAACGGTCAAATTTAATTTTGAATTTACGTTTAGCGACGGTCACGAACCGTCGCTAAAAACTTTACCCTTCTATAAATAGCGAGTTGATTGGAATCGCCATTTTTTTCCCCAATCCTTTCCTCTCTCTCCTCAAAGCTATTGTTTTCTTAAAATCTCCATATTTCTTCCCTCTTTTCTCCTCCTTTCAAGTTTTCTCTCTTTCGTTGAAGCTGCCGTTTTTCGACGACCATATTCCGACGAGGTATTTTTTTCGACGGTTGCTCCCCCTCCTTCTCTTGGTGACAGATCCACCTAAATCTAAACCATCGTTTCAATTATTAATTTTTTCAGTTATTTATTTATGTCAAATAATTAGATTTTTTTAATTTTTTTAATTACTTATTATTGCTAGTTTAATTATTGAATTGATTGTTCATTACATGTGTTTTTTTAATTTGATTATTTAATTAAAATTTATTTTGTGTGTTATTTTAGCGTAAATTGTGATAGTTAATTGAAATGTTTAATTGTTAATTGTTATGTTAATGTTGTTGTTAATTATTGATTAATTGAATATTATTGTTAACTTTTTTAATTTTGTGTTAATTGTTTTAATTGTTAATTGTTAATTTACTTACTTTAATTTATTGTTAATTTTTTTTGTTAGAAAATATAATTGTTATATTATATTTTATGTTGTTATTTAAATTGTTATTGTTATTGTTATTAGTGTAGCTAATAATTGTTAATTTACTTAAGTAATTCACAATTTATTGAAAACATTATTAATTTCAGTAATTCCTAGTTCATTAAGTTAAAGCGTTAGGTTAGTACAAAATAAATCAAAAAACATTTCTAAAATTAATTTTAAATAAATAAAAAATAAAGTTATTAGAAATATTTGTAATTGTTAGGAATTAAATAAATAATTAAGTTATCTTTAAAAAAATTTCTGAAATAAAATTTAAATAAATAAAAAATAAAGTTATTAGAAATATTTGTAATTGTTAGGAATTAAATAAATAATTAAGTTGTATTTAAAAAAATTTTTGAAATAAATTTTAAATAGATAAAAAATAAAGTTATTAGAAATATTTGTAATTGTTAGGAATTAAATAAATAATTAATTTGTATTAAAAACAATTTTCTAAAAAAAATTTTAAATAGATAAAAAATAAAGTTATTAGAAATATTTGTAATTGTTAGGAATTAAATAAATAATTAATTTGTATTAAAAAAATTCTGAAAAAAAATTTAAATAGATAAAAAATAAAGTTATTAGAAATATTTGTAATTGTTAGGAATTAAATAAAGAATTAATTTGTATTAAAAAACGTTTTTGAAAAAAATTTTAAATAGATAAAAAATAAAGTTATTAGAAATATTTGTAATTGTTAGAAATAGATTGGTTGGCGGTATGTAAGGTTAAACCAAGGCCTACGATTGATGTGCCGTAAATGTCCGTTATCGTCGATCAAACCAATATCGAACCCTTTCAAGAAAATGAAATAGAAGGTTAACACAATGTCATGCACATTGATGATGATGAAGTTCAGTCATTGATTAATCCTATCGAAGCATTATTAGAATTGGATAGTGATGAAATAGATATTCGGAATGAATCGAAGTTAGAAACCGATGTTGAAGAAGACTTAGATGAAGAATGTGACAATGATTATAATGATAGTGATTAGAGATAATATGATATATCCCATTGGATTATGTTATATTGTATTTTTTATTCGATTCATTAATTATGCACTTGGATTTTATGTAATTGTTGTTCGAATTTAAGGGTCTAGGCAACCTTGTCCTCCCGGGATGTTGGGATAGGCTGGTTTTGTCCCCCTAAGTGTAATTTTTCAAACTATTTTGATAAATCTCCGAGGTACCGTCCCTATTCTATCACAATTTTAGGAAAAAATTAGGTTTATTCGTATGTTTACCTACATAGTTAACATATAATTTTTAAAGGTAAGATTTAATTAAATAAATGTTTATGATTTATTGTTGTTTAGTATAAATCAATTAGTTCATATTAATTTGAATATTATATGTAAGTATATATGCATTATATAATTCATATTTTATTTAACAACTATTGACTTTAATAATTAATATGTAGGTCATAATGACTCGAGGTAGGGGTCGTGGTTCGGATACCGATCGGTCCGACGGTGATCGTGCACATTGTAGACACCCTTCTTATTTCGCTCACGATCGGATGGATCCCCCACCGGACATGCCTCCGTACCACTCTTTCGGTGGCCCCTTCACATCACGTTCCATGCCCGTCATGTCTTAGTCGCAGCCTTTTGCACCTCCACGTTAACCTCCCTCATCTTTTCCGTCGTCATCATCGGTGCCTTCGTCATCACATCGGGACAACCATTCCGTTCCTCAACACGTTCCACCCCACAATGTCCCACGTCAATCGGCTTCGGAACCAATAACATCTGCAGTTGACCATCGAGTATGGGTCATTGTCGTTGGGTGCAATGAGTATGGTTTATGCTTAATTTAATTAAAAAAATTTTTGGTTACCGTTATTATGTACTCCGTTATTTATGAATTTAATTAATGTTTATTTTTTTGTAGGTTGTATCCCTCCGATGTTTGCTCTCGCTCGATCGTTAAGACATTCCAAGAGTACGTTCATTCTTCGGGATAGATGTGGAAAAAAATGACTCCGGAGACAAAAGATTTTTACTTGGGAAGAATTTAAGGTTTTAATTTCTAAATTTTATTTGATTAATTATATTATTTAATATTTAATTAAATTGTATAAAATAATATGAAAGTAAAGTTAGTAGTGTTTATTATTATTTTTTTTGCGTAAATCATTTAAATGGGATGATGATTTGAACGAGAGCATAGTTAAGAAAGCATGGGAAAGTCTCGCACGGAAGCGATATTCGACTTCCTTTGTCTTCTAAGAAAAAAACCGAAGCCGCATATATCTCACGGAAAATATGGGATGCATGGACTACGGAATGGACAAAACCCGAGGCCGTTGCTCGATCCGAGATGGCGACAAGGAACCGTAGGAGCGAGACCGGTGGAGTCGGAGCCGGTCCTTCTAGACATACGGGGGATCAATCGGCCATAGAGAGCACGCCATACGCATGGTAAAAAATATATATTATTTAATTTATTTATAATTTTTTAAAAAAATAAAACCAAAAATAATTAATTAAACATCCGACTATATTTAATACATTTACGTTTACTTATATATGTTTTCGGCGTAATGTGTTGGGTCGTGAACCCGATCCTCACGAGGTTTTCTTGAGGATTCATCGGAGAAAGGTTAATGATCGGTAAGTCTTCGACGATCAACGGTCGAGGGTTAACGAGTAAGTGATAACTTTGAAACATTATTTAATATCCGTTAGTTAATAACGTTATTTGACAACCTTATTTGATGTGACGTGTTTCATAATTATACAGGAGACCGTATAAAGATTAATTAATGAGGAAGAGGTTGCTAGTCGACAGTCGGGAGGGACCGAAGTGACCGCACCCGACATTAATAAAATCTTTCAAAGGGCCGTTGGTGGAGGAGATATTAGGAGGAAGAGGATGTACGGACTCGGCTCACATGCATCTCACTATTATTCAACTCGTCAATGCAAGCTCATCTTCTCGCTACTTTCGGATTCAATGCAGTCGATGAGGCACGGTTGAAGGAATTACAGGAGCAAACATCTACAAACACGACGCACATCCATAACTTAGAGGGTACTATGAACGACCTACGGGGCCAAGTGGCATCGTTGTTGGATACCACAATTGAGTTAAGAAACAATAGTCAAGAGCGGTTTCCGATGATGTCACGGATGTAGTAGATGTTCATGCGGCATTTTGAGCGTGGTGGTAGTTCATCCATTGTTCCCGAGACCAACAACGACTCGACCCAACCTCCAGTACGACTCCATCCACCCTCCGACCGATCCTGGACATTAACTTATTTTAGATTTTTTATTTTCTTGTATTAACCGAAACTCGATGTACTATTTTTTTATTTAACAATAATGTAATTGTTTAACGACGTTTTAATACATTTTGAATAATAAAAATTTACGCTTATGATATTTTACGAGATTTTTGCTATTTTAAAATTGTTACTTTTACCTCATTTTATTATTATTTTAAATAAATTTATTTTTCAATTAGCAACGGTCTAAGAAACGGTCTAGACCGTCGCTAAAAATAAAAAATTACCAACGGTTTGCACCGTTGCCAACAATTTAGCAACGGTCAAGATCGTCGCTAATCCGTCGCTATTTAGCAACGGTCATACCAAGGGTTTACAAGACCGTCGCTAATGTCTTAACTGTTTACATCGACATTTAGCGACGGAATAGCAACGTTTTGGATCGTCGCTAATTTTACAACGGTCCAAACCGTCGTTAAAAAACACCGACGACCTTTTTAGCGACGGTTTCTTGACCGTCGCTAAACCGTTGCTAAAACGTTTTAGCAACGGTTTTTTTTAATTTAGCGACAGGTATGCCCGTCACTAAATGACATTTATCCGATAGTGTCGGGTTTCATTCTTAGAGCTGTAGCCATGAGATAGAGGATTTTTATGGCAAGATTTTTCAGTTCTGCTGAGTATGCTTCCAAAGTGTCTCTGCATGCATACAAATGAGGATAATTCATAGTGACAGTTTCCTTCTTCTAAGACCGCATTGCCTTCTTTATGTCAAAATTGAGAAATTATTACACGGACCACTTAAAGATCATAGAACAAACCCTACTAAGTTGATCCACACCATTAATTATTTGATTCTATAAATATGAATGTGCTATTGAATATGAAGAGATGCATATTTTAAAGTGAAAAATTTAATGATAGTAATTATATTTAATTGATTCATAATCTTAGACATAATTTGATTTATGTGATTTGCATAAAAAAAAAAAAAAAGCATCTTTATTTAAAAGAAAAAACCACATGAAAAACATTAATTAAGGGCATCTCTTAGTGGAAAAGTAATTTAAAATTTCTCTGACCATAAATGGGTTTCTGCTCGCCAGGTTGGAGGTATTTCTTCCTTGTATGTGCCGAGGAATTAGTGTCCAAAACGGAATGCCAAACATATATGTAATAGTGGAAAGTACAAACACTGGATAATTGAATGTGTCTTCTTTTATTATCAATTATGATACAATAGAGGCCATACTACAAAACTAACTTGTCGTATTGTTCTGAAAGTCTACGATCTCTCTCTCTCTCTATATATATATATGTAAGAAGTACTTGGACCAACTTAAGTGAAAAATATATAATTTATGGCACTGAACAATTTGTTTGATAGCATGGCGTTGATAATTGAGGGAGCTACCACGGCTGAGTCTGGATTTAGTGATTGGTATGATCACCACATCAAAATGACAATTTGTATGATAGCTAGCAACGTAAAATACCCCCAATTTTCTATCTATCGCATATCCTCTTGATTTAATGGATTTTTCTTTTATTGACAAGGATTTGTGAAAATGAGAGAGAGAGAGAGAGAGAGTACCTGAGTGGTGGAGGAAGCTTGGGGAATAGATGAGGTTTCCTCTCATGAGTTGGAAGAGTGACCATGTAGAATATGTCTCCCCAATCAAGCTTCTGCTCCTTAGACACAACAAAAGCTTGTCCGAATCCCTCCATTTCTCCTGCTGTTTGCCAATACTTCGTTTTCTCTTCCATTGGGAGGTCGAACAGCTCTTGAATCTCCACGTTCACTTTGTTAACCAATGAATCATTCACTTCACCAACTGAAACACATGCAATTCCATATTTTTTGTTAATCAAGGAGTATTTATTTATTTATATAAAAGAATGCATAGCTTAATGGTTTTGAATTGTAGTTAAGAAATTAAAGACAGAAACAAATATAAATAAATGACCTGGAAGAAACCCCATTCTTTGCACGCATGGTCCAACTTATCCAGCTCTAAATCCATGAATTCTTCAGAAATTAATCTTTGCATGTCAATAACTGGAATTTGGGGTGAAGAAGCTGCAGCAATATCGCTTATGATTGGAGGGTCACGCAAATATCTTGTTGGGACTGTGGTTAGTGACTCCTTTGCCAGCTCACGAACACAGGGAACAGGGAGAGACGTCCCAAGCGTTGCTGCTTCCATAGCTTCTCTCTTGTTTTTTCTTTCTTTCGCTTGTTGCCTCGCTAGGAATAAGGTGATGTATATATAAATAAGTAAATTATAAATTAGTCTTTTTTATTTTGAGAAACAAATTAATTAACTCTTTTAGTTTAAAACCCCAATTATTTAATTATTTTAATTATTTTTTAATTTATTTTGATTTTTTTTTTAAGAAATAGAAAAAAATTATAAAAAAACTGAAGAGAAGAGAATACGTGTTATAAAAAAAATCATATTAAACACATATTAAAAAGATTAAATAATTAAGTTTTAAAACTAAAAGGATTAATTAATTAATTCGTTTCTTGTAAAACAGAGAGACTAATTTATAATTTAGTCACATATAAAGAGAAGCATAAGCTTATGATGATTATTTTATTGATTAAGCCAACTCATGTGCAATGCAATTTGTTAATTAATTATTTATAATAACCATCCACAGCCGGAAATTTCGAAGGAATTAGTTTTTTTTTGTCAACGATACGATGCGGGATGGATAAAACATGTAAAATTATTTTAAAAAATTATTTTAATTTAATGGTTCGTGCTATATTATTGATCTATAAAAATATATAAAAAATATTAATTCTTCTTTATTCATGGATTCTTAAGCAAAAAAAGAATTAAAAATTAAAAATTATTCTTTATATATTTATTAAGAAAAAAACATATTAAAATAAAAAATTATATTTGAATAATTGAGTTAATTATGAAAAAACATAATTTCATATATTTAATTTAAAAAATGATTTAAAATATCTATAAATAAATAGTAAAATTCTTAGAGCTATAATTGCACAATTGATTTTGGTAAAAACAAATGATTCAATTTTTTATATTATAAATATATCGAGTGGGCTTAGAGTCTATGTTGTAAAATAAAAGATATTTAAAAAAGTTATTTGTAAGGAATATATTGAATAGATTTGAAATTTATAAATTAAAATAAAATTTATTAAAAAATAATTCTTATAATTTTTTATATAAAGAAATATTTTCTCTTATTTTTTATTTCTTTTCTATATGTTAAAGAAAAAAAAACAAAATAAATGAAAAAATAGCAAATAAAATTAAATAATAAATTTTTAAAATTATAGAAACTAATTAATTTGTTTGTGGAAATAACAGGACCAATTTATAATTTATTCTTGATTGCAATTCTTCCCTGCGAAAAACAAACAAAGGGGCAAAAAAAAAACAATGAATGACAGAGCATTTAATGTGTCTAAAGCAAATGATTGGGAAATGAAGGAAATGAGCGAAAAAACGCAAGAAGCAAATTAATCAAGGGTAAAGGTGAAATTTCATAATTTCACTGATTGTCATGACAAAAATTAAGAAACAAATGAAAGGGTTTTTGTATGCAAAGCTATATAAATAAAGAAATAAAATAAAATAAAAATAAAAAAAGAAAACCCAAAACCCAGATGGAAAGGGTAAAAAAAAGAAAAAAAAAGAAAAAGATGTGAGTTAAAATAGAGGAAATGAACAATCTAAAAACAGTAAAATACCCATACTTTTTAGTTTCTTTTAATTTAATTATGCAGAAAGTTATATATCCAAGTGGTTACGTCATTGACATATGGCTAGCTAGATAGCTATACATTATTCCATGTGTTTCAAAAAAATTATATTTTTTTTAAATTTATATACGTACCAACATACTTCTCTGGTCAAAACTTTTTTTATATATATATATATATACATTGTTTTTAACTAACAAAAAATTAACATTTTATATATTTTTTATACATATAAATACTTTTAACATAAAAGTTTTAAAGAAATTTTTTATTATATAAAAAAATATTCATTCTTCTGTCAAATCCATGCCATCTTGAAAAATATCAGGATCTCATTTAAGAGAAATTCAAAGTACGCTCTAACTTTGTTTGGTCCAATAAGAAATTTTATATTTATTCCCACCAGAATTCTTCATCACCTCAACCATACCTGATTGTAATATTAGAAACACCTTGTTAAGTTCATCTTATGGAAATTCATGAAAACGCTTTTTTTCCATTGCTGATACTAATTCATCAATTGTGAAAGGTACTTGTTGATGCTGAATTGATTGAATTGTTATGAAGATACCAAGATTAAGTAAATTAAGAAAAAAATAAAAGAATTGAAATTGTTACTGTTTTAAGATTATTCATTTACTATTGCTTTAGACACATAATGCCTATTAATTGCGACTCAACTGCACTGTTTGAGCAATCTTATTTGATCTCAGTCATTCATTAGATATGTGTTTTTTTTTTTTTTTTGCAACCGTCCGATCTACCAATTTGAGGCTTTTTAATCTTTTCTTTTCTCCTAAAATGGGGTTGTTATCTTAATTTTGTACCTTGACTTTTTCTTAATTCCTCCTTTGTCACTAAAAAAGAAGCTAAAAACTCTTTTGTTTCACTCTTAATTTTAGTCATCGTCACTCGATGGATTTGTAAAACTTCTTACTTGCCCTTGACTAATTCTCCTTTTAATTTTCTTCTTTAGTCTTTTTTCATAACATTTGACGCTCTATCTTCCATTCCTTTTCCCTTATTTTTTGTGAGGAGCTGGTTGGTATTCAAGAGTAAATTATAAATTAGTCCCTCTCTTTTAGAGAATGAATTAATTAGTCCCTCTGGTTAAAAAAATTATACTTTTTTTCTTTTTTGTTATTTTTTATTTTAAGAAATAGCAATGGAATAAAAAATAAGTGAAAATATAAGAATATTGATGAGAATAAAAGATATTTTATATAAAAAAAATTAGTCATAGTCAACTATAGTTAAAATGATTAATAATTAATTTTAAACTAAAAGGACTAATTAATTCATATCTCGCAATGAGATGGACTAATTTATAATTTATTTTGCAATTTAAGGGTTTCTTTCATCATTCTTTTTAAGAGATTTTTTCTTTTTAATAAATATAGTGCTATATTTACGCTTAAAATTCTAATAAATGACCAATGAAAACTTGATATGCTATTTCAAGGTTATGTTGACATGGATATTTCTTGAAAGTAGCAACCATGATAAATTCACAAATTATATAATACACTAAAAGAGAAGGCAACCATGTATTCTTTTTTTTTTTTTCAATAATATAATTAATTTTTTTAATTATGGATTTTGAGGTAAATTTTATGAAAGATTGAATGTTATTTTTTATGTTGCCTACGCAACTTAGCGATGATGAAATATATATGATTTTTAAATGAGATTAACGTAATTGCATATATATAAAGCTAAAAGTGTGTTATAGATAATTTGACTCAATTTTTTAAAAATATTTAAATAATCAATTAAGAAAATAGAATTCAAGGGTTTTATTTTATATATATATATATCATTAGTTTTATTAGAAATTTAATGTCCGTCTACACACATAACATGAATTATTTGTTAGTTATTATTTTTCATATTCTAAAATCAATATTTTACAAATAAAATAATTAAAATAATGTTTTGAAAGAACCTCCTAATTATTTAAATACAATTTTTATACTAATATTATTGATTAATTTGTTAACAAATACATATAAATAAAATAATTTCGTTCAACAAATAGATTTAATTTATTTTAATTATAAAAAATAAGATTTTTATTCGCACTAGATCATATGAAGCATTGATCTTACCGATGCAATAATTGTCCGACCGCAATATAGCATAGGTACGTAACTAATTACTAAAAAAACTAAAAGATCTAGGATTGTTGCTATTCATTTACCGTAGTAATATTTTTTTGCCCCGTGTTTAATGGCCTATGTTGCTCGGTGCATGGGCCTGTCTTGGCAACTCCCGGCCCTATTTTTTTTTGGTAGCTCGCACTCGCCCCTCTCTTTTTTTCCTTCATAAATATATATATGTGTGTGTGTGTGTGTGTGTGTATGTGTATTATCATGAAATTAGGTATGAAAAATATAGAAAATAAATAATTATTTTTTTAGTTTTACGTATAATTTGAAAATGATAGAATATATATAATATTTTTTAAAATTTTAATTTGAACATATATAGCTGATTATATTACTCTTATTATTTAAAATTTATTTCTTCAATTATTTTTTATTAAAATTCTTATCAAATTAATTTTTTGATATAATTTTATTTGTTAATAAATTTAGTTTTTTAATATATGAACTTTGAAATAAATTTTTAGAACGTCGGTATTTTATTTTTAAAAAATATATTATTATAATTTATACAATAAATTATTTTATGCTCTTAAATGAGTGTTTTATTTTTAACAATATATTATTATAATTTATTAATTTTGTGTATATATATATATATATATATATATATATATATATATATGAGAGAGAGAGAGAGAGAGAGAGAGAGAGAGAGAGAGATAAGTATGTTTTAGATAGCTTGGCTCAATTTTTTTAAAATAATAATAATTAATTAAACAATCACAAGTTTTATTTTCTTTTTTAATATATATTTTTTCAGAATTTATTTTAATCAATTTTGTTGTATTTTTTATTTTATTCTATTGACTTCAATATATTTCATACAATTTAGATTGATTTGTTTTGTATATTTTTCTATTTATTATATACTCTAATTTTATATATATATTTATTCAAAATTTATCAGAACCAATTTTGTTTAGTTTTTATTTTAATCTATTGACTTCATTATATTTCATACAATTCAGGTGATTTTTTATTTTATATATATTTTTATTTATTCCGTATACTTTGAATATGTTAAGTATGATATATATAGTTTTATTAAAAATTAACTATATAACTGCATACATAATACTAATTATTTGTTATTTATTTTTCATATTAATTTTTTTAAATAAGTTAGATATTAAGTTACACTTGCCACTCCGAAACATTTTTAATTTTTGATTTTATTACAAATTTGTAATAGCTGATAATTTTTTGATATAATTTTTTTTGTTAATAAATTTGTTTTGATATAATTTTATTTATTGATAAATTTAGTTTTTTAATATATGAATTTTGGGATAAAATTCTAAAACATCAATGTTTTATTTTTAAAAATATTTTATTATAATTTATAAAATAAATTATTTTTATATTTTTAAATGAGTGTTTTATTTTCTAATATATATATATATATATAGAGAGAGAGAGAGAGAGGGGGAGCTAAAAGTATTTTTTAGATAGTTTGACTTAATTTTTTTTTTAAATAATAACGATTTAAAAAATTCACAAGTTTTATTTGCTTTTTTATATATATTTATTTAGAATTTATCAAAACCAATTTTGTTGTTGTTTTTATTTTAGAACATCAATGTTTTATTTTTTAAAAAATATATTATTATAATTTATGCAATAAATTATTTTTTTTATTTTTAAATATATATATATATATATATATATATATATATATATATATATATGAGATATAGAGAGAGAGAGAGAGAGAGAGAGAGAGAGAGAGAGAGAGAGAGAGAGAGAGAGAGAGAGCTAAAAGTATGTTTTAGATAATTTTACTTATTTTTTTTAAATTAATGAGCTAAAAAATTTATAATTTTTATTTTTTTATATATATTTATTCATAATTTATTAGAATCAATTTTGTTATTATTTTTATTTTAATTTATCGAGTTTAATATATTTCTACAATTTAAATAATGTTTTTGTATATTTTTTATTTATTTTATATACTATCAATCTGTATATATATATATATATATATATATATATATATATTCGATTTATATTAATAAAAAAATAAAATTTTCTACTGATATTATATTATATAAATCATTAATCTTGTATATAAAATGATTATCTACCTGTAAAATAGTGCGGGTATCCAATTAGTTTAATGTATAGAAGATGTGGTGGTTGAAAACAAATATAAATATCAATTCATCTCTTTGTACAGGTGCAACGAATTTAGCTTCATTAAGATCTACATGAGGTTTAACATTGTCTTGCTGGATATAAGTTGGACGCATACTATCACTAGGCCATTTCTCTAGGATTGCCGACAAAACCGTTTCAATAAAAAAATAAAAAAAAGAAAAAGAGATTATATCTTTAGTAATTGACACTATAGGTTTTGTTTCCAAATATCAACAATACGATTTTTACTGTTTCTTTTAGCTGCTTCTTTATAAATTAATTACAAAAGGAAAAATTTCAATCTTATCATTTTCTTTTTTGTTTAATGATGGGACATATCCATCAAAGGCGTGCCACAACAGCTAAAAACATACATAATTTTCATGATAGAACTCTTACTTTTACAAGTACATAAAGGTTTATTTTCATCAGGATTAGTTTTTCTTTTTTATTTCATTCACGATGTCGGAAGTAATTAAATGATGCAAGTAAGGCATATCACGTAGACATGGTGGGCTCAGACTCCACTTATTCCATCATTTTGTTTCTTGAATTCGTACAAGAGAAGTAGGAAGAGATCAACTGTCTTCTCCGCCTCCATTTTGAATCTTCATGACATCAATATATGATTTTCCAGCGAGTTCACGCGAAAAATATCCCTTGAAGAATTCCGCAACCCTTATTCTCCTATATTGTGCTGGAGTCTCTGGAGTAGTAAGGCTTGGTGCAGGACCCATTTCTCTGTCTAGATTGGGGCTGTAAAAGGTGGCGATAGAAAGTCGCTCTCTCACCGAGTTAACAGTTGCTCGATGCTCAGTGCTACGGTAAATCCCGTTAGTCACAATCTGAAAAAAGAACAAGAACTTCAGTTATTTTTAGCACAAATCTACAGAGCGAACTTTTTCAATGTTCGAAGGAAATGATTGGAGATTAGCTAAGCATAAATTATTACCTCCAACATGTCTCCAATGTTGACCACAAACGAATCTGGTAGTGGTTTAACCGGAACCCACTCCCCAGATTTCCTTATCTGTAACCCTTCCACCTCACTGACTTGGAGGAGGATGGTGACGCCAACAGCATCAGTGTGAGAGTCAAGGCCAATGACATGCTCTGGTTGTGGGCATGTTGGATAATAGTTCATCCTCATCATCTGACACCCATCTTCGAACAGGTCTTTTATGTCATCAGGTTTCATTCTTAGAGCTTTAGCCATGAGATAGAGGATTTTTATGGCAAGATTTTTCAGTTCTGCTGAGTATGCTTCCAAAGTGTCTCTGCATGCATACAAATGAGGATAATTCATAGTGATAGTTTCCTTCTTCTCAGACCGCATTGCCTTCTTTATGTCAAAATTGAGAAATTATTACACGGACCACTTGAAAGATCATAGAACAAACCCTACTAAATTATCCACCCCATTAATTATTTGATTCTATAAATATGAATGTGCTATTGAATATGAAGAGACGCACATTTTAAAGTGAAAAATTTAATGATATGCGATAATTCTATTGAATTGATTCATCATCTTAAACAGAAATTAATTTATGTGATTTGCATTAAAAAGAAAAAAAAAACAAAAGAAAAAAAGCATCGTTATTTAAAAAATAAAAACCCTCAAATGAAAGCTCTTTAGGCTTAAAACTTGCTCGAGTGGTAGGATTCGAATTCACGACCGTTTAATCATCAAGATCCGATTCCATATCAAATAATTATCTCATCTAAAAACTTAAATTGTTAGATAAATTTTAAAATATAATTTATATTATTTTTTAATGTGAAATTATTGTATTCAAAACGGAATACCAAATATATATCTAACACTTAAAAGTACAAACACAGAATAATTGAATATGTATTCTTTTATTATCAATTATGATACAGTAGAAGCCATGGTATAAGACTAAATTGTCGTATTGTTCTGAAAGTCTACGACTATATCTTATCAAATATCAATTGTCCCTTTCCGGTGTCTGAATGGTCTAGACTTCAAACAACTTATATACATATAAAAGAAATACTTGGACCAACTTAAGTGAAAAATCAGCATGTCATTGCAAAATATATAATTTATGGCACTGAACAATTTATTTGATAGCAGGGCGTTGGCAACTGAGGGAGCTACCACGGCTGAGTCCTGGTTTAGTGATTGGTATGATCACAACATCAAAATCACAATTTGCATGATAGCTAGCAACGTAAAATACCCCCAAGTTTTCCATCATCACATATCCTTTTGATTTAATGGATTTTTCTTTTATTGACAAGGATTTGCGAAAATGAGAGACAGAGAGAGAGTACCTGAGTGGTTGAGGAAGCTTGGGGAATAAATGAGGTTTCCTCTCATGAGTTGGAAGAGTGACCACATAGAATATGTCTCCCCAATCAAGCTTCTGCTCCTCAGACACAACAAAAGCTTGTCCAAATCCCTCCATTTCTCCTGCTGTTTGCCAATACTTCCTTTTCTCTTCCATTGGGAGGTCGAAAAACTCTGGAATCTCCACCTTCACTTTGTTAACCAATGAATCATTCACTCCATGATTTATCAACTGAAACACATGCAATTCGATCCATATTTTTGGTTAATCAAGGAGTATTTATTTATTTATATAAAACAATATATACCTTAATGGTTTTGGATTGTAGTTAAGAAATTAAAGGCAGAAACAAATATAAAAAAAATGACCTGGAAGAAACCCCATTCTTTGCACGCATGGTCCAACTTATCCAGCTCTAGATCCATGAATTCTTCAGAAATTAATCTTTGCAAGTCAATAACTGGAATTTGGGGTGAAGAAGCTGCAGCAATATCGCTTATGATTGGAGGGTCACGCAAATATCTTGTTGGGACTGTGGTTAGTGACTCCTTTGCCAGCTCCTGAACACAGGGAACGGGGAGAGACGTCCCAAGTGTTTCTGCTTCCATAGCTTCTCTCTCGTTTTTTCTTTCTTTCGCTTGTTGCCTCGCTAGGAATGAAGTGATGTATATATAAATGAGTAAATTATAAATTAGTCTTTCCTATTTTGAGAAACAAATTAATTAGTTGTTTTACTAAAAAGAGAGACTAATTTATAATTTACTCATACATGAAAAGATGCATAAGTTGATGACAGATTATTTTAATTGGGTATATATAATCTTACCTACCTAACTACGGAAAGAAAAAAATGAAACACCTTCTTCAAGGTAACACTTGGATAGCCAAAAACTTTGAAATTTCTGAAATAATATAGTCCAACCTTGTACATTCTACCATATTTTACCACTTTTTCCTGTTACAAGTTAAGAAGACTAAATAAAGATGATCTTCTCAGTTGTCACAGTGCCACACACGTTTGATGGCTGTTATTACTTTTTTAAAACAATAAAAAAAGCAATAAATCCAATCAATCGTGTAATAAAGCGTAAGAAAGTATTGTTCGCACAAAGAATTAAATTACAATGCTAAAATTATCTAACTTAGAATAAGTTGAATTAATCAAAACAATTAAAAGAATAAAAATTAAATTAAAACTCTATTCTAAATTCGCAGAATTGAAAATTACTAAGAATATAATATGAAAGCAGACTAAGGATAGATTCATTTAATTCTAAATTATGCAATTAACTATATTAACTCAACTCACAAATCACATTAAAATCTATCTTAATATATGTGACGACGGAATTCTTTGAACAAGTTAATAAGATATCTCTAGTTATATTAACCTTATTTTTTACCTAACAAATCATCCATATTTCTATGTGACTTAAATTAAGATCTAAATGCATTAGAATTAATGGAATCCTCTAATGTAAAATAAGCATGTCATCACGCACTTCTCTTTTTCATTATTGCACTAGAACTAGTTGTCTTTCGATTAATAGTAAACTAGTGATTTATATTGTTTGATATAACATATACAATTCCCTCTCGGGCTCAAGCACATGTCATTAAATTAATAAGAGGTGATCGCTCACTTAAAGCATTAAATGCAGCAATATAAATTCATCATACATCAAGAATCATGTTTTGAGTTGAAAAAAATAATTAATCACATAAAATAAGAATTAAAATCCTTCATCCCTAACTTAACAGTTTATTTCTCCATCAAGAAATTTATTGAATTTAAAAATAAAATATCACATCGATAATCCATCATAATAATAATTAAAAAAAAATTAATTATTTATCTAATGAATCCGTATCCTTCTATAGATTTTCTTTCTTTCTTCTGGTTGCTGCTCTTGGTTTGCTCTCTAGCGACCTTTGATTTATTTTGCTCTTTGCTGCCTCAACCTATGAAAATTCTCTTGCTACCTGCAGCCGTGCTAAAAATCCTCACTGCCGTCCCCCTCCTAAATCCGTGCGCATTCTCCTTTTATACTGTTGTGCACAAATTCTCTTTTTTTCTACACTGCCGTCCTCAAGTCCAACTTCTCGTCCTCAAGTCCAACTTCTCATGCTTATCACCTTTTTACTTTATAGCTAGACTACCCTTTTTTAGTCTAGCACGTCACTCTCCTCCAAGGTGATGAATTGATTTTTTTTTTTTTTTGAGTGTACAAGTCAAACATTTTTTTTTATTCTTTAATCCTTGTTTTTTATTTTTACTTTCATTTCAGTTTTTGTTTTCACCTTACTTCTTAATCTTCTTTTTAATCTTTATACCTACAAATTCAAAACATATAGAGATTAATTTATATCAAATAAAACATAAATCACATGCATAATTAACGAATTCAAGCTCCAAATTTACATAAAATATATATATAAATTATATTTGTTTCCTCACATCTCTTAAGCACCAAAATTAAATTATGTAAACATGCATCAAATTATCATGTCTTCGTCAGCACCTAATATTGAGAAGTTTGATGGACTTAGTAGATAACTTATGGTACGTTAAGATGAGAGTCATTCTTTTCCAAAAGGATTTAAAGAAAACTCTCAATGGTAAAGAAAAAAACCAGATGCCATGATGAATTAAAGATGTAAGGGGATAAAAGATGAAGCTTTGATAGCGATCAAACTCTATTTAACGAATGGATTTTTGTGAGAAGTAATGGCTAAAAAGACTGCATGTGCTTTGTGGCAAAGTTGGAATTCTTATACATGACAAAGTCTTCGACAAACAAGTTCTTCCCGAAACATCACTCGTATATCTAGCGTATGGTTGAGGTACACTAATGAAATCTCATCTTGATGAGTTTAATATAGATTTGTTCTCTATTGATGTTGAAATTATTTTTTGGTCCTTAATTTAACTTTTTTGTACTTTGTTCATTTATTTATAAGTTTTTTGGTCCTTAATTTTTTTAAAAAAATATTTTGATTCTTAAGTTTTAAATTTTATACAATTAGATCCTTACATGTTAAAAAAAAAATCAAAATAAATTAGTGGATATAAATAAAATTAAGAGTGAGTACCCATATCCCGAAATCATATTAGTGAGTATGTTATTATTATTATTATTTATCCTTATCTACTTCAATACTCATTAAATATTTTTAATGAAAATTTATTGAGTCAAATAACACGGGTATCCATTTTATACCCGGTCTATTTCCATCCCTACTTGAGGCCAAGAATTACAAGCTGAAATTCTTGGAGGATCAAAATAATCAGTAGGCCACTCTAGTCTTTTACTTTAGCTAATGTGTTTATTAATTCTTGATAATGGATTGGATAACTTTTTATTTTGAGTCTTCTATTTATATGGACTTGAGCTAATCAATTAGTCCTCATAATTTTTAGATTTCCTAATTGTTTGAGAACTTGGTGAATATGTGGCCTAGGTGTGCGACTGAATTCTTGTGTGTTATGGATCATTATTTATTTAGTAATTTTTATTTATTTATGAGTCCATGTAAAATATGGATCCATATTTAATCGGGATAAATTATTTAAGTTCTAATTAAATGTGGGTTACATAAAGTCTAATTTATTTTGTTTAGAGCCAAATCTAGCCTAAGTAGGGAAACTAACCCTAGCCAAATTTTGTCGGTTAGTATTTAATCAAACTTTTTCTCAACAATTAGGGACTTTTGACTTGTGATGAATCTTTGAATGAATTGAGAATTTTCTTTCTACTCTTTGCTATTTTTCTTTGCTTAGACTAGTAAGTACAACTGTAAAATATATTCTTAAAGTGATCAACTAAGGTAGATTTTTGATCAACTAAGGTGGGCTTTTAATCTACAATTGCATATGATGAATTCTTAACGAATGTATCTCACAAGTATTCTAATCTCTTCTTTGTTGTGGTAGACTTTATTTCAAGAAGGGGGTTGATTGCTTGTACCATTTGCTTGATTGTTGAATTGGAAGAACGACTTGAATTCCAGGTTGATAATTTCGACCTTAAAACTAATAATCAAGACTTGAGATTTTATTTTGCTTTAAAATTTTGACAATCACTTTATTAGGTGTGATTAGGCATTAATTCAAAAATCATAAAAAAAAAATTTGATAAGGTTTTAGATTGGTTGAACATTGTTTTGTATTAGAGAATCTAATCTAGACAAATTTTGACAGAGTTAAATAAGGACCTGGAGGACTTGGACTGACCTAAAATTTGGTACCTGTGCTCTACCGAACCTTAGTTAGGTTGTACAAAAATTTTAGATTAGTTGGGCAAGGTTTGCCTGAATTTTGGTTTAAGCCTAGTTGATGGTTCTGTGAGATATGTTGTGGAGTTTGGGGTTTGTTTGTATTTGTGGATCATTTGGAATTGATTTACATTAGATTTGGGCTGAGTTTGAGTTGATTTATTGCTGAAGTGTTTTTGATCTAAAAGTTATTTTTGGTGTTTGAGTATTTGAAATTTTGCAAAGTTCAGACTTTTCCCAGTCCGGCGTCTATTAAAATTATGAATAAGCGAATTAAAATATATTTTTTAATAACATACCAAAGGGGTTTTAGTGTATTCTTCAACTCTCTTTCGACCATTCCTTTTCTACCCTATAAAAAACCATTAATATTTGCATAATCCAAAGAAAAGGAATCCATGTATATTTCTTAGTCAAAAATTTAGAAGTAATGGACTAGTGGTGAGTTTTTAATATGTTTTTATATTTTTAATTGAAATAATTTTATTCTCACAAAATGATTAAGTTTTCATTCTATAATTAAGTTAAATTTTCTCATTAAAAAATTTATCCAATGATATATTATATTTACTCCAACCAGTTAACTCTCCATTACCCAATCCCTATCATTAAACGTTAATCTCATTCTGAATTTTTAAATATTAATATTTAAAAAATATAGTTTTTTATTTTGTTCTGAAGATGTACATTATCTGATTAAGTACTTGAAAACTTTGTCTTATTAAATTCGTAATTCTGGCTCCATTATCTTCACCCGGCCTACTGGCAGGCACAAGAGGTGGAGGGTGCTTTGACTTGCAATCAGGAGTGGTAGAGAAACATGATTAAGCCAACTCATGTGTGATGCAATTTGTTAATTAATTATTTTTAATATCTCGCTTAGAATTGAATTTCATCTTCTTCATAATAAGTATAAACAGCTGGCAATTTCGAAGGAATTAAGCAGAAAGTTATAGATCCAAGTGGTTACGTCATTGTTTTACATATGGCTAGCTAGATAGCTATGCATCATTCCCTGTGTTTCCAAAAAATTGTAGACATTAAGGGGAAAAAAAAACTAAAAGAATTGGAATTGTTACTATTCTAGGACTATTTATTTATTGTTACTTTAGACACATAATACCTATTCATTGTGACTTAAGTACATTGTTTGAGTCATCTTCTTCGACCACAGTCATCCATCAAAATGTACCTTTCTTGCAGCTATCCAATCTATCAATTTGATGCTTTTTAATCTTTTCTTTTCTCCTAAAATGGGATTGTTAGCTTAGTTTATATCCCATGGCTTTTTGTTAATTCCTTTTTTGCCATTACAAAAGAAACTAAAAACCCTTTTGTTTCACTCTTAATTTTGGTCATTGTCACTCAGTGGATTTGTAAAAATTCATGATTGTCCTTGACTCGATTCTCTTTTTATTTTTCTTCTTTAATCTTTTTTGGTTATTTACTTTTTTTCCATTTAGAACATTTGATACTCTGTCTTCCATTGCTTTTTGCCTCATTTTTGTGAGGAGCAACTTGGTTCAAGAGTAAATTATAAATTAATCCCTCTCTCTTTGAGAACGAATTAATTAGTCCCTCTAGTTAAAAAAAATAATTTTTTTTTCTTTTTTGTTATTTTTTATTTTAAGAAATAGAAAAGGAATAGAAAATAACTAAAAATATAAAAATATTGATGAGAATAAAAGATATTTTATATAAAAAAAATTAGTTGTGGCCAACTATAGTTAAAATGATTAAGTAATTAATTTTTAAACTAAAAGGACTAATTAAT
Organism: Dovyalis caffra; assembly: GCA_963924115.1. NCBI lineage: Eukaryota > Viridiplantae > Streptophyta > Magnoliopsida > Malpighiales > Salicaceae > Dovyalis > Dovyalis caffra. The sequence goes on from CAWUPB010001184.1 coordinate 6,691,808, forward strand.
TTATATCTCGTGATTAGATGGACTAATTTATGATTACTTTGCAATTTAAGGATTTCTTTCATCATTCTTTGTAAGTGATTTTTTCCTTTTTAATAAATATAGTGCTATATATCATTACATTTAAACTTCTAATAAATGACCAATGAAAACTTGATGTGCTATTTCAAGGTTATGTTGACATGGATATTTTTTGAAAGTAGCAACCATGATAAATTCACAAATTATACAATACACTAAAGGAGAAGGCAACCATGTATTCGTTTCTTTTTTCTTTTTTTTTTTTTTTTTTTTTTGCTTTTTTTTTAATAATTTAATTAATTTTTTAATTATGGATTTTGAGGTAAAATTTATGGCAGATTGAATGTTTTTTTTTTTTGGTGTTTCCCATACAACTTGGCGATGATGAAATATATATGACTTTTAAACGAGATTAGTGTAATTGCATATATGTGTGTGTGTGTGTGTGTGTGTGTGTGTGTGTGTGTGTGTGTGTTTAGATAATTTGACTCAATTGTTTTTTTTAAAAAAAATTTAAATAATCAATTAAGAAAATAGAATTCAAGGGTTTTATTTATTTTTTTATATATATAATCAAATTTATTGGAATCAATTTTGTAGTAGTTTTTATTTCAATCTATTAACTTCAATATATTCTATACAATTTAGGTGAGTTTTTATATATATATATATTTTTTATTTATGCTATATATTTTAAATCTATTTAATATGATTGTAATGTGTGTGTGTGTATATATATCATTATTTTTATTAGAAATTTAATGTTTATCTATACACATAATATCAATTGTTTTTCAAATAAAATAATTGAAATAATGTTTTGAAAAAAACCTCCTAATTATTTAAATATAATTTGTATAATAATATTATTGATTAATTTATTAACAAATACATATAAATAAAATAATTTCGCTCAATAAATAAATTTATTTTATTTTAATTATAAAAAATAAAACTTTATTTGTACTAAATCATACGAATCATTAACTTTACTTATATAATAATTATGTGATCATAGTATTACATAGATATATAACTAGTTCATATCTAAAAGATTTGATGATTGAAAACACAAATGGTTTAACATTGTCTTGCTGGATATAAGTTGAACCCATACTATCACGAGGCCATTTCTCTCCGATTGCCGAAAAAACCATTTCAATTAAAAAAAAAGATTATATCTTTAGTAATTGACGTTATAGGTTTTGTTTCTAAATATCAACAATACGATTTTTACTGTTTCTTTTAGCTGCTCCTTTATAAATTACAAAAGGAAAAATTTCAATCTTACCATTTTTTTTAATGATGGGACATATCAAAGGCTTGCCACAATAACTAAAAACCTTTACTTTTACTAGTGCATAAAGGTTTATTTTCATCATGATGAAGATGATATTTCTCTGTTGTTTTATGCATGAAAGAACATTTCTTGTCTATATGAATATAGTTGTACATATCAATAAACATGGGATTAGAATGGATAGTACCTTTATCAATCATTGAGATGCAAAATTTGAGTGTTGCTTTCTTGTTGTTATCTATCAAGAACGATTTGACTATATATGAACGATTTGAGTTTAATTATCTATAAAAAACGAGTGAGAAATTTTGATTTTTGGGTAGGAATATTTTGCTATAATTTCTGGGCAATTTCTCCATGTTCATATTTTATGGGTTTTTGTTCATCCATCTTTGATCCATTTAATTTACTTTTTTGTTGTTTTTGGGTTTAGTTTCAATCATAACTAGTTTTCTTAACCTCATTTTTTGGGGTTTGGAGGCTTGATTTAGGATTTGTTGGTTTCTCTCTTTGAAAGTTCTGGGTAGCCTCTTGTGTTGTTAAAAGTTTCTAGGCTTAAGTTCATGCTTTTTTTTTCATTGTAGGATTCAATTCTTGGGTTTGAATCTCATCCAAGCATTTCCAAACCAATTAAGAGTCTCTTAATCCTTTTCAAAACTATCCCGACACTTAAAGTTCTATAATCATTTCTTTAGAACGACAATCACCGGTTTAAGCACGCCGAGTCTATATTTCTTCTTCTTTTTTTCTTTTCAGCTTTGATTATGCTCGTTTATCATTTTAAATATTGTTAGTTATCGATTTAAGCTTCCATTGTAGGTTTGTGATCGAAACGGGACTATAAATATGATATGTTAGCTAAATTATTTGTATGAAATAGGTTTTAATTCTAGAGAAAACTAGAAAATAGAGACGAGAAAATGAAGAACAACAAGAACATGAGAGAAAGGGAGTCAAAATTGGATAAAAAGGCAATTTGATTGGAAAAAAATAAATTAAAAGAAAGGGGCTTGTTTTAAGGCTTAGGATCCGGTTCGAGAGTTCCTTTAAAGGAAGATAACGGGGCGTGGGTTGGGCTTAGCCCAACCTACATAAAGTGAAAAACTAGGCTGACCTAGCCTAGCTTTAAAAGAAAAGAAGAAAAAAAAAAGCTCGGTAGAAGGCTGGTTTCGATCCAGCTTCGACCTATCCGATGGAAATATAAAAATAACAAAAAAAGAAAAAGTAAAAATCAAAAGTAATAGAAACTGCAATTAGTCTAGTTAGGAAATGAAGAAAAAAAAAAAGAAAAAGAAAATGGGTAGGAGAGAATAAGGCATGGGCCAATGGGCATGAGGCATAAAAGGATTTTTTTCAATATTTTGATTTTATTTTTTACTATAGCTTGAATTTTTTTTCTTGTTATATTTTTATTTTTTCTCAATAATCTAGATTCAATATTTTGAAAATTGTTTTTTGGAATTTATATAATTAACCTTAAATTTTAAAATTAATGTTAAATAATTATTTGATAAAATAATTATCAAGTTTCCTAAATTTTTAGAGGGTCGATGATAATTTTTTATTAACAAATAATGAAAAAATAAAATAAAAAATGATAAACAAAAAAAAAAAGAAAATTAATTTTTGGAGTTTGTTTTAATGTAAATCACCTTTAGTCAATAGGTAGATGAATTGTCGAGTCTCCTATATTCTTAAGGACCGATGATGATTCCCCCATCGAATCATAGGTCATCAACATTCAAACAATCGGGATGTTCTTTGACCCATCGGTTGTGTCGAGGCTAAAAATGGATTCGATATTCAAATCAATGTGTCACTCGATGAAGGGGATCATCTATCGTTTCAATACGATGCCATGTTCAAAAAAAGAAAAAACTTAATTCAACTTGAAAATTGAAGTTAAAATCGAAAATAATTTGACATAAAAAATAACAAATACTTTATAAGATGAATTTATGACTAAGCCGGACGTGGTACCTTCCTAAGAAAAGGCATCTTTGGATAATTGATATCTTCCCAAAGCATAACCAACTCTTTACCCGAGAATCTATGCACTAGTGCTTATTTTAAATTCCTAGTTCCTTTAATACTACGTGACAACTCATAAATAACTCATATTCCTAGAACAACTTACAAATGAGATGAAAATATCTTAAAACCTAAAAACTTAGATATTTTTTAGGAGTCTAGTCCGACATCGGGTAGCGATAGAATGACGACTCCACTAGAGAATTAGAGTTAGGCCATAGGTTTAGCCCTTTAAGTTTATCTCTTTTATTTATTTTTTCCAATTATTTCCCAAATACTTTATTTTTTTATCATTTAATTTTATGTTATTTATTTCTTATACATATTTTAATTTTTGTAATTTATTTTCTCACTTGTATATTTACTTTTAAATTGGGTTGTATGCTTTCCTTTGAACTATTGCATACACCAAGAAGAAAACCTATAAAAGCTATGAATCCGTGCTTAAACCTTGATATGAGTTAAACGAAAAGATTTGGAGCAAGTATGATGAAAGTCTAGTGATTGTCTTCTAGACTCTCGTTTGGAATGTAACTCACCCTATGCATAGAAAATGATGGAATAACCTTTCTCTTCCTCCTTGTGCATAAGGTTAGAGGCTGAATTACCTCACTGGTAATTTAGAAAGTTTAGAAACTTGAAAAGAATTGAGGATTAGATAAGTTTTTCCTAAATCCATGAAAAACTAGAGCAAGTCCACTAGAGTTAACCCATTAAGACATGAATCATTTTCAAATGATATCGGTGCTAATCCTTATTTTTATTAGATATCGTCAAAACAAATCATGATAGAGATTGTTATCGAGGATTTTAGGGTCAAATCGAATGGATCCAATTGGAGAAGGGAGGCTGCTAACCCTAGATCTTATACAAAAAAAAAAAAAAAAAAGAAGAAGAAGAAGAAGAAGAGACCCTCAAGAAGCAAATACACCATTGAAGATGAATATATAAAAGATTCAAAAACTTCATGGTTCCTATTACCTCAAGTCCGGGTCTAAAATTACGAAGGGTAGAATAGGAATTTATTTGTATTGTAAATGTTATAAACATTATAATGTAAGTAGTTTTTACAACTAATTATTGAAAATAGCTATACTATTTTTATTCTTCAATAAAAAATGACTTTGAGTCACATTCGAATGTGCCGGAGGTGTAAATTTCAAAGTCTTATGTATACTCGTCATAAGATGTGCTCATCACCCAAGGTCTAAAAAAAAACTATCTCATCTAGGGTAAAAGTTTCCCAAATCGGCCAAATGTCCGTGAGATTAAAATTTGATCTAGCCCATCTCCAAGTACAAACTCTGTCATAATTTGATGTGCAACAAACAAAAAATGGTATTCAACCTAGCTTAAATCATGCATGTGTTTTTGTTTACATTTCCATTCATTGTACATGTTGTTTTGTGAGATTAAACAAGTTTAAGGAAATATAGACTACACTTAACGAAAGGTCAATTCTCTTCATCAGCAAAGCTCAAATAAGAAATGGAAAACCAAGAAAGGGCTTAGAATGAACCATCAAGAGGAGATCAACACCATGAGAGGCAAAGTTAGTTTGAGCAAGTGTTATCCTCTAGGAAAGATACTTCAACTGGGGGGCAAGTTCAAACAAAAAAGTCATCATTTGTTACTCTATCGAATGATCAAATGCCTTAATGGTCATTACACATAAGTTAAGGAGCACTAGGATCGATTCTACGGGGTCGGTTTTCATAAATACCATAAGATTTTACAGCCGGAGGAATCATAAAAACCAAGTTGGTCGGAAAATTCAACCAAGAGAAATTGGTTGCTATTGAAGAATGTTTAAAGGCAATAGAAGGCCTAGATTCATATGACCTAATGAGAGTTAGTGAGTTATGCTTTATATCGGGAGTGGTGATTCTAAAGATGTTCAAGATACTTGAATTCACCAAGTACATCGATACACAGTACCTAAAAATCCATTTTTGGATTTACGGTAGCAAAATAGTCGAAGTTATACATGTTGAGAAGCTATTGATCCATTTATTTCATGAAAGTCTAAGTTATGTGGCCCTTAGCTAGTATATGTATCTTAATAAAGCCAAGATTCAAAAATAGAAGGACTTGGTATATGTATTCATCCGTTAGTATAGGTTCAATTAAAAAATAACTTCTAATAGAACCCAAAGAGACTCGTCAAAAAATATGCACGAGAGATTGCATGAAGTTGCCATCTAGGTTTATCCACCCTTGATAGAAAAGGAGTTGGTTTTTATGTTCATTGAAACATTTGAAGCTCGTTACTTTGAGTATTTGATCAATATTTTCTCACCTAATTTTGTTGATGAGTAGTCATCGATGAAAGAATAGAACAAGCTCTTAGGTCGGGAAAGATTTCTAATACTCGCTTAAGGAAAAGTAATTTTGGCACCATTAAAGATAATGAGATTAACTAATTGGAGTCCACTAATTTCCAAACACGAGGATCTGGAGAATAATTGGGGGCACCAAAATTACTTCTATACTCAGCAAGTAACTAACAAAAATCAAACCCTAGTTGCCTCTACAAATGGACACCACTTCAACATTTTTAATCCATTATCAAACTATGAACTTCCTATATAAAGCCATCAAATGCACAATCAATGATCTTTCAATGGTTCTCAAAGATCACATTCTCAAAATAGTGGTAGAAGGTACTAAGATATATTGCCTCCTTTTTCTATTGCACTAAGTGAGTTAGGCAGACCTTCTCATCATAAATGGGTAAGTCATTTCTATTCATATAACTCTGTTTCAGCCACCATATCCTTGTTGGCACAAGCCAAATGAGACATTTGACTATCATGCTAGTGAGGTGGGGCATAATATCAAGAATTGTATGGCTTTCAAGAAAAGGGTAAGATCTTTGATTAAGAAGAGCTGAATCTCTTTAGATGGAACTCCAAGTGCATTAAATGTTTAGAAACAATCCCCTGCCAAGTCATATAGTTTCCAACACAAAGGATGAAGAGACCGAGTAAGCTTGAAAGATGTCATAAGGATGTATGCTCATTGATTTGCAAATGTCATCCTTTAATTTTATCATATTTTAAAAACTATTTCTTGAAAGTTTTGGTTATACATGAATTAAGACGTATATTTGAATAAAAGAATTCTTATGCTTTCTTTTGTAATTTTATATTATCTGATCTAAAATCAAGAGATGTTCATTTAAAAGCCTTATTTGTCATTATGTCTTTCTTCATCAAGAAAATATAATGGCAAGTTCATTCAAAAAATTCAAAAGATTGATCAAATTTCAAAGTATGACAAATAGATGTAAGATATAATTCTTCAACTCAATGAACCTAAAAATGCACCCTCCTATTAATGTTTTTGAGAAGAAAGTAACGGGGCAATTCCTTATTTTGATGAAACCAAAGAAAAAAAACCAAATAAACCAAAAAAATCATCATTATTTTCCAAATAAATTCTCAAAGGAAAGTTTTGCTTAGAAAATCCTCACGAAGCCCAAATTTGAAATAATTGATGCCTTAAATAACGATGAACAAGTACATCTTTGAGTCATGATCTCAAATTACATTCATCATTTCTTCTTTCGAGTTAACCTAAGGGTTTTCTAAATTAATCATCATTTTTCAAAGTGATTAACGTTTATCAAGCATAGGTAAATTAGCTTTTGAGATGAGAAAACGTCATCTTTCAAATATTTCATAAAAGTTTCATCCTTTGTCGTCCCAATTTGAGCCTAAATGATTTTTTTTCACGATAACTCAAACTATAATCTAGGATCACCCCTCACACTAGAGGCGGATATGTAATCCATAAATAGTTGATGAAACTCTCAAAAAATTCTATCAAAAGAATCTCATCAATAATCCTAAAAGAAAAAAGGAATTTAAAAAACAAATTGAAAGAAACAAAAAAAAATTCCCTAATATAAAAAAATTAAAAGTCAAGATAAGAGTCGGAATCCGGATAAACAAACAAAAAAAGCTGAGGCTAGGAAACAAGGTTAATAATCGAAATGAGAAAATCCCTATAGCAAGTCTAAGAAAAAAAATCATGGACATCAAGATGACACAACAACCCAACTAACGGCTAAAATGATAGAGGCCAAGTGGCATGGCCTAAAGAGATTTTCATGGATAACAAAGTGATGTTATGTCATGAAAACTTTAAAATGTTTTTGAGCCTTTATATCCATTTCATCTTAAACCCAAGCTATAGCCTACATTATGTGCTTTTACAAGCTCTTTCGATTAAAGGCGAGTTTGTTTAGGTTTTTGGCTTCTAATATTTTAAAAAAAAATGATTGAGAAAAAAAAAGATTAGTCGATATGTTGGTTGTCATCCTTTATGAAATCAAATCATGACTCTTCATCAACTAACTTAGGGGAAAAATGAATAGAATCAAGATATTCGAGGCAAAATTATCCTTTAAAACTAATTTTTTTAAAATACTTTCTAGTTAACGTGTTTCCTTCACCAAAACGAGACTTATTATTTGACCAATTACTTTTAAGCGCATCAAAAGCTACTTTTTTTTAGATAAACCATGCTAATCCAAAAACATTTGTTGCTTAGACCAAACTTCTTGAGGAAATTCAATCATAGCATTTGAATATCGTATTTTGACTTTTAATCAATCAACTTGAACAGTACTTTCATTGTAACATCTTTACATATCTTTCAAATAATCCGAATTGTTTTAAAGGGAATCATTTAAGTATATGACTTGATCCATGAAAACCAAATGCATACTCAATGATCTTTCTCAAAAGATAAAAAAAATTCAAGAATAATTTGTAAATTATGATACAAACATCAAAAGACAAACATTTGAACACAAGTAGTGATCGTGTCGAGAGAGCTATAAATGTATAGTCTCAACCAAGTACTTGGGGAATCTTATGACTCGATCCGAATGGTGATCCACAAATTTGAAAATACTCGAAGGCGGGACCAAGACCAAGAATCTCGCCATTGAAAAAAAAAATTCGACAATTGGTCAAACAATGACACCATAAAAGTCAACTAATGTGATGAGGCTCTAAGCGACAAGTATAGAAGCATTATTTTTCATGTGATAAAATTAATATTTTTTAAATAAAATAATTGAAATAATGTTTTGAAAGAACCTCATAATTATTCAAATATAACTTTTTATGCTAATATTATTGGTTAATTTATTAATAAATATATATAAATAAAACGTTTGCATTCAATAAATAGATTTGATTTATTTTAATTATCAAAAATAAGATTTTTGTATACACTAAACCATTCGAATTATTAACATTATTTAAATAGTATAGCATAAATATCTAACTAGTTCATATCTACAAGATTTGACTGTTGAAAACACATATAAATATCAAATCCATCTCTTTCTACAGGTTCAGCGAATTTAGTTTCATTAAGATCTACATGTAGTTTATCTCGCTGGATATAAGTTGGACCCATGCTATCACGACGGCATTTCTCACGGATTGCCGACAAAACCTTTTCAATCTTTAAAAAAAAAAATTGAAAAGGTTTTGTCGGCAAAAAAAAAGAAAGAAAAAGAAGAAGAAGAGAGATTATATCTTTAGTAATTGACCTTATAGGTTTTGTTTCTAAATATCAACAATACTATTTTCTCTGTTTATTTTAGCTGCTTCTTTACAAACAATAGGAAAATTTTCAATTTTACCAATCTTCTCTTCTTCTTCTTCTTTTTATTTTTTTTTAATTTTATTATTAATGATGGGGCATATCGAAGGCGTGCCCCAACAGCTAAAAACATATATATATTTTTCAGGATGAAACTCTTACTTTTACAAGTACATAAAGGTTTGTTTTCATCAGGATGAAGATGATATTTCTCTGTTGTTTTAGTCATGAAAAAACACTTATTGTCTATATGAATATAGTTGTACATATCAATAAACATGGGATTTGAATGGATAGTACCTTTATCAATCATTGAGATTCAAAATTTCAGCGTTGCTTTCTTATTGTTAACTATCAAAGATGATTTGACTATATATGAATGCCATCCTTAATCCGTCTATGGAGTGCTGATTTTGACAGATTCAAGGCTTTGAGTATTGATTTTATGTTCGTGCGGCGATGTAGAGGCATTGGAGTGATTTCTTTGAAATCAATCTCCATCTGTTTTAATTTGTCCAATTTTGTGTCGTATATTTGAAGAGACATCAACCACAACACCATTGGAGAAGCAATTTGTTGTAATTCGACGTCAAATTCTAAAGACAATTTTTTTTTTGAAATGAAAAATATAGTTGCAACTTGCGAAATAAAGCTACGTTTTAACTTACCATTTATACTCTATTTCAACAAGATCTCAAAAAATATTTTGCCTTAATTTTGAGAATAAACTTTTAGCTTAAATTTGGTGGAAAATTTAGAACAGTTTAATGATCTCTATATTTTTTTAAAAAAATAAAATTAAACTTAAATTTAGTAGGAATGAAAATTTTAATTTGTCACTTAATTTTGGACCTTAAATTTAGAAAGGAGGAAAATTTTAATTTGCCACCTTCACTTTGGGCTTAACATCTTGTAGTGACTGTCAAAATTTTGAGAATAGTTTATAATGCATGATTAAATTGAATAGATTTTTTCTTTAAATAAAAAAATATTTTAGAGAAGTATTGATAAAATTACTGCTATGACATTATAATTAATAAATTTTTTAAAATATATAAAAGTAAAAAAAGACTATGGCTTTGGGGGAAAAAAATTGTTTTACTTGTATCTTTGAATTTTCAACTCTTGTCGTTTTTGTTTTTGTTTTTTTTTTTTTGTTTTTTTTTTTTTTTTGAAATTGATGAAATCTTTTTCACAATTCCGAAGAGAGAAAACGGTAAGTTAATGGCAGGAGCAAATTATAAATTAGTCCATCTAGTTTTGCTAAACAAATTAAAATTTTTTTATTTTATAAATTAATTAATTAGTCTACTTATCAGTATTTATCATAATTAATTTAATATTAATTTATTTTAAAAAATATTTTATTTTTTATCAATCGTTCTATATTATTTATTTATTTTTTAGTTCTTAAAATAAAAAGTCAAACTAAATTGAAAAAAGTTAAATTATAAATAAATTTAAAAATATAAAACTAATTAATTAGTTTTTAAAACTACAACGTTTGTATAATTCATTTTAAAAAACTGGACGAACTAATGAATAATTTACTATAATGGCGGTGACAGACTGGGGAATAAATGAGGCTTCCTCAAGTGGGCTGGAAGGGTGATCGTGTTGGAGAGATCGCTCCAGTTAAGTTTTTGTTTCTCAGACATAACAAAGGCTTGTCCAAACGCTTCAATATCTCCCGGTTTTTTGCAAAAATTTCTCCTCGTCATGCGTTGGAATTTTGAAGAAATCGTGAATTTCTGGTTTAACCTTTTGTACTTTTGAGATGCTGACTCCATGATGTATCAACTGCAAGATAGGAATATTCGCCATGGTACCATCGTATCCAAGACATGGAACGATTACAGCCTGTCGGGGCCTAAGACTTTTTTATTATTTGTTTTGCAAACGGGGCCTAAGATTGTAGCCAAAACTTTCAGCACTTACAAGTGTATTTATATTTGATACTACTATCTTTCTTTCTTTCGTTTTCTTTAAGAAATATTGTTATTATATATCGTTCAAAAGCAATGTGATTTTTTTATTTTAAAGTTAATGTCATTCTCGGTTTAGTTTTTTTTTATGAAAATCAATTTAAATTATAAAGAAAGCCATCTAGTTGATGGTAAAAAAAAAAAAAAAAAAAAAGAGATTACAAAGTAGATACACTAAGACTATAGTTAAGTAAGAAAAACTTCCTGGCAATCCACTCCTTGCTTAGCTAAATTATCAATCCCGTATTACTAGCTCTAATAATTCTACTAAACCTAAGTGACTTCAAATTATGAATACAAGACTCAATGCTTATAAATAGATCATGTATTTTCCATGGTCTCTCATTAGCATTTTGATGAACTCAAAGTATTAGATTCGCTGAATTAGTTTTTATGATCCAGTTCATATCACGAGAAAGATGATTGGATGAACTCATCTCCATGGGTAGTTTTATTCATGTTTCTTCGCCTATCTTAAAGCATAGGCTACTATCTTACCATGTTGCATCCACACACACTCTAATCCTACTCTTGAAACATCGCAAAACATCGAAAATCCATCACTTTTCGAGGGTAAGGTAAGGATCGAAATTGTGGTCAAATATGTCTTTAACTTTAAAAGCTCTCCTCACACTTATTTGATCATAGGAATGCATTATTCTAAGTAAATTTAGCTAGTAATGTTGTAATTTTTAAGAAGTTTTGTATAAACCTTCGATAATACTCAACCAAACCCAAAAATCTATGAAATTCGAGTGACCGAAATAGGTCTCCGCCAATGAGTTATTGCCTTTACTTTCTCCGAGTCAACCATAATCCCTTCTTTAGACACATTGTGTCTTAAGAATGCCACATTCTTCAACCGTAACTTACATTTCGAAAACTTAACATACAACTTACGATCTCTTAATGTCCGTAACACTTATTTTAGATGATTCTCATGCTCCCTCTCATTGTTAGAGTACACCAAAATATCATCGATGAATACTATCACAAACTTGTCAAGAAAGGGACGAAACACCCTATTCATCAAGTCCATAAAAGTTGATGGAGCGTTAGAGTTAGTAAGGCCAAACAACATCATCAAAAATTCATAATGGCCATACTTCATACTAAAAGCACTTTTAGGAATGTTCTTCTTCTTAATCCTCAACGGATGCTACCCGGATCTTAAATCAATTTTGGAAAACTATTTTACACTTTGTAACCGATCGAACAAGTTATCAATCCTTCCTAATAGGTATCTATTCTTTACCGTCACTTTATTCAATTGAACATAATCAATATATAACCACAAACTCCTAACTTTTTTCGTAACAAACAAAAACTCGAGCACCCATGAAAAAATAATAAGTTAGATAAACTTTTATCCAACAAGTCTTGAAGCTGAACCTTCAAATACACCACCTTATTATAGTAATCTAATGAAACATGATAATTTGATAACCATTCAATTCCTAGAATCACATGAAAATTATTCATATCTAATAACATTAAATTCACAATAGATTTCTACCCATCACCCATACTTCATAGTTTCTAAAAATCAAATTCATTATCATATACTCTCTCATAGGTGTTGACACCATAAAAGACTACTCTAACACACATAGACTCATATTGAATCTCGTAGCAAACTATGACGACATAAATGAATGGGTTGTCCCCGAATTAAACGAGTATCTTTACATCATAAGAAAAGACTTGGAGGATACCCGATACAACAATATGGATGCTTGAGCACCTCGTTAGGTGATGGAAAAACCTAAGCCTAGCCACCACCGAGTACTTGTCCGACCTTGACCTTCCGAGCCTCTATGACCCCTACCGGCTTATCCTCGACCTTGTTACATTCTACCGCCAAACCCTCATCCAGACTTGGCCACCAAACCTATGACTATACTAACTCGAAAATGGATTGGCCATAGGAGGAGTCTATACTCCCTCCGAAGTAGTACCTTGTGTCATCTTGTATCTAGGGCAATTTTGTATTAAATGTCCTTGTTGATGGTAAAAAACATGCTCCTATCTCTTGAGAGCATATACCGGATAGGTCTTGCTATATACTTGACAAACAGAGTATCTCCTTCTAGAATCCTAATGAACTAATAAGATGATCTTTGACTCATGCTCATACGTGATCCACCATGACTATTCTATCCAAAAAATCTTCTTTATGATCTATAATAACTTTGCATACTCATATCTTAGCTAGATTCACTAATATGACCTTTTATTCCTATCGGATGATAGGGAATCACTCATAGCCTTCTTTTTTTGCTCTTTGGTTGCTATACTCTCCATCTTTCTCATCTCAAACTAACGACATAATCAACTCGCTTCAGAATAAATTTAAAATATTTAGGAAAATACAATTGTAAAGAATGAATTGACAAGCCCATTTACAAATCTTTTCACCCTTTTTGCCTTAGTCGATATCATTTATGAAGCATAATGACTTAACTTGATAAACCTACTCTCAAACTTCGTCACCGTCATGTCGAGCTTCGCACTAGTCTCTAAACTCTTTAGTTCTTTCTTTCCCGATGATCTCGGGTAGTTACTCCTCTAGAAAAGCTTTCTTAAATTGCTTCCATGACCAATCAAGTTTTTTATCCCATTTATCCCAATCACCGGCACTCTCTTCAAGCATAAATTCCGTCGGTTTAACCTTTTTTTCCTCAAGACATTAAAGAACAATTAACCATTTTTCTATCTTAAAGATAAAATGCATTAGATATTTATCATTCATATCACTAGAATAGATTGCCAATTTTTAATTTCAAAAATTCAATCACATAGGGATCAAACCCCACTAATTCCGATAGGGTGCCGGTGTAAAAGTGCTTGCTTCACTCAAACCCCGATTGGTAGCCACCAATCCTACCATATTCTGCAAAGTTTGCTCGAATACCCATAACCATCATCTTTATAGTATATTGCATAACGTGAAAACTAGCCATGATGTTAACTAGTCTCATCATATCGTAGTCTATTTTTTCCTTAACTCTATACCTACCACGAGACAATGAAGGTCCGGATGATGCCTTAGCCTCGACACCTCCTCCTCTATCATCACCTTACCTAGTCCTCACTACGACAACCTATACGAAATACAACTTAAGTTCAACACATTTTAAAAGAGATAGATTCAAAAAGTTAAAACAATCAATGTATATCTTATATAATTTTTGTTCATTATTTCATTAGGCTTGCTTATAATTAAGAACAAGGAAATAATTTTAGGTTTGCAAGAAAAAATAGCAAATCAAATTAGTAAACTTAAGCCAAGGCATGTATAAGTCCATACACATGAAGGATAAAATAAAAACAAAATGAAAAGCTAGGTTGAAAAGGGAGACACATGGGCGAAGTGGTAAACACGACTTGAAGAGTAAATTTAACATACTTGTGCGTGTATTTAGCATAAGAAAAAACACGAGTAGAAGGGTTAAGCATGACTTAGACGGAAAAGTGACATGTCCACGTGTGCGTCTAGCACAAGAAGACACACGAGCAAAAAGAATAAGCATGGTTTGCACAAAAATCTTAACATGTCCGTACATATGTTTGGCATAAAAAAAGACACGAGCAAAACGAATAAGCACGGTTTGTGCAATAAAATTGACATGTCTATGTATCACCAATAAGGTTGTCATCCACGAAAGGAAGAAAAGCCACATGAGTGGTAGATGAGAGACACGGGATAAAAGAAAAAGTGACACGATCGTGCATAACCATTGATTTGTCATTCAAGAGAAAGAAAACCACATGGGTCATAGCTAAATGACACTAGCAGAAGGGAAAAAGTGACATGGTCGTACGTCACCATAGAGTCATTCAAAAAAGATGAAAAAGACACATGAACAAGTAGCTAAGAGACATAGAATAAAGAGAAAATTGACATAATCGTATGCGTCAATTAAGCAAGCCATGTGAGGCAACTATGCACGATAAAACTTACTTCTTGCATGTAATTTAGGACTATGGATATAAAAGCTAGAGTATACAATAATTGATTGACCCATGTAATTCAAATAAGGACATGGAATAAAATAGAATATATGTTCTACTATTACCTTAGGCTCTAAAACCTATACTCCGATACCAACTTTGCCATAATCCCGAGAGCGAGCTATGAAAGATGAGAGATTTTTAAAAATCGTGAGGCCTATCTCGATTCAAGTAAGCCTCAAATACTTATACTATAATTCTCAAGCCAGTATCACCTTAAATATCATGTCATTTTATAATGGTCCGAACTAATATTCATTACTTTACATTTTTGACACAAATTATAATTCAATGCTATCCTTGCATTTCTCAAATCAATATTCATAATTGATTCTTAATACAATTCCCATAAGATATAAATGTATAGCTTTTAAGAATTTCAACAAAGTTAAACATAAGTTCTAAGAGATTATAATTAAATAAGTAACACGATTAATGTACCGACTTCAAGATAGATAGTCAAGTGAAAGCTAAAAAGACACCCTTATAAACCCTACAAGATTGAAATAATGGAGGGTGAGTAAATCAACAATTTAGTAAACCGATACTATATAACATAATAAGGATGAGAAATGGATTAAGGAAGATAACTTAAAATTCAAATTAAGATGCAAAGCTTGTTTCTCCAAAACAAATACATATCATAAATATCAAATCTTATCTCGTACGTGTATTTAGCATAAGAAAAAACACGAGTAGAAGGGTTAAGCATGACTTAGGTAGAAAAGTGACATGTCCGTATGTGCGTCTAGCACAAGAAGACACACGGGCAAAAAGAATAAGTATGGTTTGCACAAAAATCTTAATATGTCCGTACATATGTTTGGCATAAAAAGAGACACGAGTAAAAAGAATAAGTACGATTTGTGCAATAAAATTGATATGGCTATGTATCACCAATAAGGTTGTCATCCACGAAAGGAAGAAAAGCCACATGAGTGGTAGATGAGAGACACGGGATAAAAGACAAAAGTGACACGATCGTGCATAACCATTGATTTATCATTCAAGAGAAAGAAAGCCACATGGGCCGAAGCTAAATGACACGGGCGAAGGGAAAAGGTGACATGGTCGTGTGTCATTATAGAGTTATTCAAAAAAGATGAAAAAGCCATATGAACGAGTAGCTAAGAGACGGAATAAAGAGAAAATTGACACAATCGTGTGCGTCAATTAAGCAAGCCATGTGAGGCAACTAGGCACGATAAAACTTACTTCTTGCATGTAATTTGAGACTATGAATATAAAAGCTAGAGTATAAAATAATTGATTGACCCATGTAATTCAATCAAGGACATGGATTAGAATAGAATCTATGTTCTACGATTACCTTAGGCTCCAAAACCTATACTCCGATACCAACTTTGTAATAATCCCGAGAGCGAGCTATGAAAGATGAGAGATGTTCGAAACCGTGAGGCCTATCTCAATTCAAGTAAGCCTTGAATACTCATACTATAATTCTCAAGCCAGTATCACCTTAAATATCATTTCATTTTATAATGGTCCTAACTAATATTCATTACTTTACACTTTTGACACAAATTATAATTCAATGCTATCCTTGCATTTCTCAAATCAATATTCATAATTGATTCTTAATACAAATCCCATAAGATATAATCGCATAGCTTTTAAGAATTTCAACAAAGTCAAACATAAATTCTAAGAGATTATAATTAAATAATTAGCACGATTAATGTACCAATTTCAAGACAGGTAGTCAAGTGAAAGCTAAAAAGACACCCTTACAAACCCTACAAGATTGAAATAGTAGAGGGTGAGTAAATCAATAGTTTAGTAAACGAGATACTATATAACATAATAAGGATGAGAAACGGATTAAGGAAGATAACTTAAAATTCAAATTAAGATGCAAAGCTTGTTTCTCCAAAACAAATGCATATCATAAATATCAAATCTTATATCATGCGTGTATTTAGCATAAGAAAAAACACGAGTAGAAGGGTTAAGCATGACTTAAGCGAGAAAAGTGACATGTTCGTATGTGTATCTAGCACAAGAAGACTCACGAGCAAAAAGAATAAGCATGGTTTGCACAAAAATCTTAACATGTCCGTACATATGTTTGGCATAAAAAGAGACACGAGTAAACGGAATAAGCACGGTTTGTGCAATAAAATTGACATGTCTATGTATCACCAATAAGGTTGTCATCCACGAAAGGAAGAAAAGCCACATGAGTGGTAGATGAGAGACACGGGATAAAAGACAAAAGTGACACGATCGTGCATACCCATTGATTTGTCATTCGAGAGAAAGAAAGCCATATGGGCCGAAGCTAAATGACACGGGCATAAGGGAAAAGGTGACATGGTCGTGTGTCACTATAGAGTTATTCAAAAAAGATTAAAAAGCCACATGAACAGTAGTTAAGAGACATAGAATAAAGAGAAAATTGACACAATCGTGTGCGTCAATTAAGCAAGCCATGTGAGGCAACCATGCATGATAAAACTTACTTCTTACATGTAATTTAAGACTATGAATATAAAAGCTAGAGTATACAATAATTGATTGACCCATGTAATTCAAACAAGGACATGGATTAAAATAGAATCTATGTTTTATAGTTACCTTAGGCTCTAAAACCTATACTCTAATACCAACTTTGTCATAATCCCGAGAGCGAGCCATGAAAGATGAAAGATTTTTAGAAACTGTGAGGCCTATCTCGATTCAAGTAAGCCTCGAATACTTATACTATAATTCTCAAGCTAGTATCACCTTAAATATCATTTCATTTTATAATGGTCCTAACTAATATTCATTACTTTACATTTTTTACACAAATTATAATTCAATGTTATCCTTGCATTTCTCAAATCAATATTCATAATTGATTCTTAATACAATTCCCATAAGATATAACTGCATAGCTTTTAAGAATTTCAACAAAGTCAAACATAAATTGTAAGAGATTATAATTAAATAAGTAGCACGATTAATGTACCGACTTCAAGACGAGTAGTCAAGTGAAAGCTAAAAAGACCCCTTACAAACCCTACAAGATTGAAATAGTGGAGGGTGAGTAAATCAACGATTTAGTAAATAGATACTATATAACATAATAAGGATGAGAAACGGATTAAGGAAGATAACTTTAAAATTCAAATTAAGATGCAAAACTTGTTTCTCCAAAACAAATGCATATCATAAATATCAAATTTTATATCGTAACTTTAATGGTTCAAAACCAATTTATATTAAATCATCAATATATATATATATATATATATAATCAAATCAAATCACATATCTAAGTTTTATTTACCATTGGGGTGAAAATATAACGTATCATTAGATGCGTAAACCCAAAAGTCACACCTCCTGTGACTAGGTTTCGTATGTTGGACAACACATGAGCTAGCGTTTTGCCTCTCCTACTAGCTAGAGTCTCGTATCATTGAGGTCAAAAGCTACACCCCCATAGCTAGGTACCTCAAGGTAACAAAATCATTTTGAAAATCATATAAGCTTATACATATTCCAAAATACTCAAATCTAGTATTTTAAACACAATGCATACTTAAAATTAGGTTGATAGTGCAATTCAATATCAAATAAACATTAACTATAAATTATATGAATAATCAAAATAATAGTCTAAGGTAATTTAGCATTTAAATCCGTAATTTTATATCAAACTACAAATAAAATACTTGTTCAAACATATATTCAAATCCCCTTTTAAAATCATATCAAATCACTTTTGAGACACACACATATATATATGCAAAACATGTATCATATAATCATATAATGGCTGAAAATTTATTAAAAGATTATATCAAACAGTTTTTTTTTTTTTAAATATATGAAATGATTTAAAATTCGAACTTATTTCAATAAAAGAAAACTATTATGACAATGCTATTGAGTTTACATTTAATCTGCCAGACGCACATTGATCAAAAGACTACGTGCTTGCATGTGCCGCTTTACCATGGTAAATTTCTATTGACCGTTATAACCAGCATAATTAGATAATTTCTACTAGTGATATAGCTATTTGTACATTTACATTCAATCTCACTACTTTTGTGTTAATATTTGGTAGAGAATAATACGAAGCTTTATATGAAGTATCAATTAATATTTTAATTTTTTTTTAATTAAGTTTTTTTAATATAATATCAGATTTTTAATAACTAAATAATCATGAATTTAGATTTTACTATCTTCAAATTTCATTACGAATTTAAATCTTAACATTTTTTCTCCTTTTTTATTAAAAATAAATAATTTAACGAACTCAAAAGAAGAGTAATATAAAAAGTAAAATAAAATATTTAATTTTTGTACTGAAATGCTTCTTTGACAATATTAAACAATTTTTAAAAGTGTATTCTCAAAATAATAATAATAATAATAATAATAATAATAAAATACAATTAGGACTGGTCACTACCCAACAATCATGACTTGGTTTGATACTCTTTCCCAAAATGTTTCAAGAAAGAAAAGGTAATAAATCCCACAGCCATCCTTTGTCTAATATATTTCTACAGGAGATCCGAAGTTTAGTATTAGCTGTCAGAAGTTCCACATCAACAGGGCAAAAAAAAAAAAAAAAAAAGAAAAAGGTCAGACGTTATTGATATTTTCAAAGTAGGGGTACAGGGGAATGTATGCATCAAAATCTCACTCAATCAGCAATTTAATCGTGTTCAGAGGAACCTAGATCGCATGCATTCACGATGGCTGAATTTGCGACTTGATCGGTACAATAGTTGTAAATCATGTAATACTTCTGCACCCATCGGATCAATTTTCTACCTTTCACGTCAAGACCTTGAGTTAGCCAGCCCTTGGCTCCTTTAGAATCGGTAGTCTGTGCATTGAAGTTTCTGTAATAGGCAGTGAAAGGAGCCTTGGACCAGTCTGTTTTCACTTTTCCACCTTGTGTTGCCCAGTTCTCCGCATCCCAAAGGCTTGCATGAACCTTCATGGGCTGGTTTTTGGGATACGGAACTCCTAGGGATGCTAAATTTCTGAACACCCTTATGGGAATGTTATCGACTAAGATACTGCAAGGAGAAAAACACATATATATGGAAATTTGTTTTGATTATTACGTACACAAACATTACTTA
This sequence comes from Dovyalis caffra, assembly GCA_963924115.1. Lineage (NCBI taxonomy): Eukaryota > Viridiplantae > Streptophyta > Magnoliopsida > Malpighiales > Salicaceae > Dovyalis > Dovyalis caffra. The sequence goes on from CAWUPB010001184.1 coordinate 6,711,898, forward strand.
TTGTTCATGTACACTATGCGCAGGTCGATACTTTTTCGGTTTGAAAGGAGAGGCTTAAATCTGAGATTTTTTGAGAGGATATATATATATATATATATATATATATATCAGTTGAGCTACAATCTCATTGGCTATACCTACATATGAACATATAAATGTTATGGTAAATTAAGCAAGAGAAATTGAAGGCTGAGCTGGAACAACTTACATGATGCGTTGGGGATTCCATACAATAGAATATGTGTGAAAATTAATTGTTGGATCGAACCACAGGCGGAATTCTTGCTCCATATTCCCTTTTCCTTGGGTATACACATTAGTATGCAAAGTATAGGGGCTTCCGCTTTGGTTTCCCAAGAACTCGAAGTCAATCTCGTCATGTTTGTTTCCTTCCGATGATAACTGCAAAAAGAAAATATATGACAACAATTTTTAATTTTTAATGTGTTTCCGACAATGCCCAAAAGGGTTGGTTAATTAAGGTAATAAAGAAAAGGTTCATTTAGCTAGCCTAAGGTTTTAAGTTCGAATTTCGTTTGAATATCGTCATTGCCTCCATGATCAAATGGTAAATTTATGTCCTCGATTACAAGTAGTATCCTGAGTTTCTGTCCAGTTATGAGTGCAATAGAATCCAAAGGTAGGCAATCTGCAGAATTATTGACTAGCTTATCTATATGGTCATTTTATGCACAAAAAGTAATACCCAATGTGATAATCAAGACTAAACTCACATAAAAGGTGGTGACGGTCCCTGCAGAGTCGCCAGGGACAAGCTTCATTTGCACATCGAACCTCCCAAAGAGATATTGTCTCTTGGATACGAATCCGGAGCCTGAACCTTTGTCAAGGGAAAGGGAAAGAGCATTTCCTCGGCGTAGTATCTTGCCACGACCGTCACCCCATGTTATATTTACATCTGCGTAGAAGTTACCTGCAGAAGCAGCAAGGAAGGAACTAACAAACAGAGAAACCAACAATGTTATTGAAACTCTATTTGCCATCTTCAAAAGGAAAGAAGAGAGACAGATAGAGCCAATATGGTAGGACCTCCCCCTTCTTCTCCTTAACAACTCCTGGACCCTTGAATTTACGAAAATAAAAATGAATTAAGGGTGGTATATATATATATATATATATATATATATATATATATATATATATATATATGTACGTATGTAAATACATACACGCATACATACATACAGGTAATGCCTGAGAGGAAACGTACCATCGCTAATCAACATACTATATATAGATGTATGTGTCAGCATAACTAATCAGAATCATAGTCCACGCAACTAGAAAAAGGCTGAAATAGGAGAATTTGGGATAAGATTAAAATTCTACAATATTTTTGTTTTAATCCATGCATACTTTCCTCCTAATGCCATTAAAAGAATTGCTGACGATCAACTTTAGAATATAGGACTAATTTGATAAACACTAGAAAATAATCTAGCTCAATGAACACTACAAAAAAAGCTGTCAAATAGCGATGGATGTCGAAACGGATTGCGATCCGTTGCTAAATAGCGACGGATTAGCAAATGAACTGCAACTCGTTATCGAGATATGTGTTTCAGCTGTGGAATACTAACATATTAACGACAAATTTTCAGTGACGAACTTAATTTGATCACTAAATATGACGATAAATTATTTGTGGGTTTTTTATAGATTGTTTAGCAAAGGAATTGTAAGAGAAATCAATGACAAATTCTTAATTCTATCACTATTTTTGGGTTTGGAATTATCCATCGCTAATAGCATATTTTTCTCATAAATTAGCGATTAAAATTTCATCGCTAATATTGAAAAAAAGAGTGAACTCTTCAAATTCAAAATTAATGATGAATACTTATGTCTGTCGCTCATTATCAATATATTATTGACGACATGGCATACACCGCTAATCCTAAATATGTTCCTAAATAGTAGATTTCCTTTTTTTTTCTTTCATTTTCTTCTTCCTTTCCCTCTCCTTCTGTGGTTGGTTGCCGCCCACAATCCTCACCCAAAACCATCCCAAAACCCCACTTTTAAGTAATCTCTACCCACTCCAAACTCTTTTCTACCCAAAAATCTCCAAAGTTGTATACTACTTCTGTATATACTATATAGAAAGTGTTTTCGTAATTATTTCTTGCCTTTCCCAATTATATACTACTTTGGTATATCTATATATACTATATAGGTATAATTAGGATTATTTTGTTAATTACTTTTAAGTATTTGTTTTTCTGTTAAGATGCACTAATATTGTGTAGATTTAATGTTCAATTAGTACAAGGCAATTTAAGATGGAAAAACAATAATTAGCATGGAATTTTTGAGTTCGTTTGGATTAATGACACTTAATTAAAATCTTTGTGGTTTTTATTTATAAGAAACACAACCTTGTGGTTTAAAATTTTTTTTCAACTAAGTCCTTGATTTCAATATGATTTTGTGCTAGAGTTAGTCTCTTCATCCAAAAGAGATTCAATTTATGTTAAAGGACTAAATCTGACATCAAATCAAAATTTCAAGAATCCAATTACACATTTTTTAACTAGAGGATTGTGTCAGTCATATACTGATACCGCAGACCTCTGGGTGTCATTAAAGTTTGTTGATACACCCCCAAACTTTCATTTTTCTCAATTAAACACCTACTTTCATTTTTTATTTAATTTGAGACCTTTTCTAGCTATGTGTTAGGAAACTTATTGTAGAGCTTTTTAAGCACAAAGTTTAGGAGGCAATGGAGACAAAACTTCCAACTTCAATAGCGGTTTTGTAATAGAGAGAATATTGCTTTACGAAATAACTTTTTATTAGGAAAGTTCTTTTATTTATTTATTTATTTATTTTCAAAACCATGTATTCGTCTACATCTGAAGACTAAAAAACCTTCTTTATTATATTTATACAGCAAAAAAAATTAGGAACTTAATTATATATGCAAGTTTCAACCAACCCAATTAAAATTCACAAAATGATCCATCTTATTACAATCACATTAAAGCAGCAAATTAAAGTCTCTCTAAAAATGCTTAGAACGCCTGCACTCACGCGGGCGACCCTGAGGAAACCTCTTATAATCCGTGCAATAATTGTAAATCATGTAATATTTTTGAACCCATCTGAGCCTTTTACGACTATTTTCATCAAGATCTTGGGTTTGCCAAGCATTGTTTGTTATGGAGCTTGCATTCTTTAAAGCACAAGAAGACCATCTTGAAGACCATAAGCACGCATTGGCCTTGAAGTTTCTGTAATAAGCTGTGAAAGGTGCCTTAGACCAATCCGCTTTCACCAGTCCACCTCTTGTTGCCCATTGATCAGCATTCCAGAGGCTGGAGTGAAGTTTCATAGCTTGGTTCTTAGGGAAAGGAACTCCAATGGATTCTTGATTTTCGTACACTCTTATGGGCGTGTCATCCACTAAGAAACTAGAGATAAGAAACATGTAAGATAATATAGGAAAACTCTGCAAGCACTACTCTGTGCAATTCTTCAAGAAAATAAGAATATCATAAGGTCAAGGATCATGATTATATAGCAAAATCTTACATGATACGCTGGGGGTTCCATACAATAGAATAGAAGTGAAAATCTTTCGTTGGATCAAACCAGAGGTGGAATTGTTGTTCTCTATCCCCTTTTCCTTGAGTGTACACGTTAGTGTGGACTGTATAGGGTTCTCCGCTTAGGTTCCCCAAGAACTCAAAATCAATTTCATCATGGTATGGCCCTTCCGAGGATAACTGCAATATAATATACAAGTATACTGCAAAATTCAAGTCCTTATTCTTTCAAGACTAGAATAGTCTCATGATTTATGATTCTCATTTAAGAAAATGTTATCAGAATCCTGATTCTAAGGTGGAATAATTAACAATCAGACTTACATAGTAAGCAGTGACAGAGCCAGCGGAGTTGCCACCAACAAGCCTGATCTGCGTATCTATCCTTCCGTAGAGATACTCTCTCTTGGATTGAAAGCCAGAGCCAGAGACCTTGTCAAGGGTGAGAGACAGAACATTTCCTCCATTGAGTATCTTAGCACGTTCACCACCCCATGTTAGGTCAACTTCTTGATTGAAATTACCAGCAGAAGCAGCCATTAAAAGAGAAAACAAGAACATTATTACTGAAACTTCATGAGTGTTCATCTTGAAAGAAACAAAATGTGTTGTTAATTTGATTGATGGACTCGTTAGGTTGCATTGGAGACCTTTATATAATGGCATAATATAGAGAATTAACAGGTGTAGGCGGCTTGTGCTTTATATATGATGCTTGAAGTGGACTAAATCCCACACTACAGAAGGATTAGAGCTGGAAATGGAACACAGAAAGATAAGAAGTTTTATGTGGAAGTTATTTGAGGGATTCTTATTACCATTTACTACTCACTTTTGGAACCATGTTTGCTGAGTTTGTACCACAATTAATTCACTTTATTCAGGCTGCATGTATAATAGATGCCTGCCTAGGTATTACCTAATCCCCTCAATAGGATAAAAGAAAATTAATTTAGTTGCTCTTCCTAAAGGTCTTTTCTTGTGCTGTCAAAAAAAAAAAAAAAAAAAAAAAGAAGAAGAAGAAGAATGGCGATGTCAATAAATGGTAAGATGAGCTGGATCTCGTTTATCTCCAGTCTGATTTGGCTGTGTTTTCGCGAGGAAGCAACTTTGCTTCGGACTATCAAAAGAAGTAAAAGAAGTCTTAAAGAACTAGGCAAAGGAACATGGAATTCGAGAATACACGTGAGTTTGGTTTCTTTCTTTACATGGAAGGCATCGGTGTTTTTTTGCATGCAAGACACCGTTAAAGCTAATTGGAACTCCTTTTCCTTGTAATGGTCACATAGCTCGCAGAAATTGTTAGGAACAAGAAAGCTAAATAAGAGAAAACTTTTACTTCTGCTAAATTCCAGAGACTTATTATACAAACATGCTGCAAAAGTAGCAGCAAGTTTCTATTCCTTAGAATTTTGCCAGCCAGTATGGCCAGGCATTTACACAGAGTGGACTGAGTCCTAATTTAACAAATCATCAATTAGAAGTGAGTTTGGTGTGAATTTGCAATATTTGCAGCTTTGGTCAAGGTGGGGTGAATTGGTAATATTTGCCGATCCTCTTCTACCTCCTTAAGGCCTTCCCAGTAGAAATACTTCACAAATCCAAATAATACAGCTTAAACAGCCTTTAGTTAGGATAACAACACAGGATTTTCGACCCATGACAGTTAAATTAAGTTGCTTAAACTGGTCTTCATATATTGGACCTAACAATCTATAACATATACAATTAGCAGTTCTGCACATATGTAGCTACATAATTTGTTAAGGAACGTGAATCAATATGTTAAGGAAGAAGATCAAGCAATTCAAGTGTATAATATCCAAATGATATGGATAGTCAACTGTCTTTAATAGCACCTTGATCTTAGGATTGTAAATAGGAAACTATATCATAAATGCTTTATTCTAGGAGTTAATATCAGTGTATATATATTGCCTTATTCTATCAAGAAAACAAACGCACATAGAATCCCTTTCAACCTTTCTTTTTATGGTATCAGAGCAGTAACGTTCTTGAACCTACTTGATCTCTTTTTTTGCACAGGAAAGATCACCCACCTCCACCTAGTCAATACACATGGCAGGAAAGGAGCAAAACCAAAATTCAGCCAAGCCTGAGATCAACAAGTTTGACAATCCAAACGAGCCCTTTTACCTTCATCATTCTGACCAACCTGGCGTCCTGGCCTTGTGCTTGTCACGCAGCAGCTGAATGGAGAAAATTACAGTACCTAGAGCCGTGCAACGCTCATGGCTCTCAATATCAAGAACAAGGCAGGTTTTGTTAATGGTACCATCAAACAGCCACAAGAGACTTCCGCCATGGAACTTCAACAGTGGTGGAAGCGCTGTAATGATCTTGTGAGAGCATGGATTTTTAATTCAATCTCACAAGATATTGGAGCAAGCATAATCTATAATGAAAATGCTCACGAAATTTGGTTTGACTTGAAGGAGAGGTTTTCTGGCACTAACAGTGTCCATCTTTTTCATATTGAAGAAGCCATCCACAATAACAAACAGGACAACATGACCACTGGGGCTTGTTACATCAAACTTAAAGGCCTATGGGATGAACAGGATGCATTGAATTGCTTACCAACATGCACATGTGGTACTGTAAAAGAAGTTTCGCAGTTTCAATAAAGTCAAAAAACCAAGAAATTTCTCATGGGACTTAATGAAGTTTATGCTGGTGCTCGAGGACAGACTCTTCTCATGGAACCACTTCCTAGCGTCGACAAGGCTCATTCACTCATCCTTCAAGATGAAAAACAATGAGGTATGCCAAAAGGAAGTGTGCCTTTAAGTGAGACTTCAACCTTTGCTGTTAAGAATAATTCAAGGAATTATGAGAGGAATTTCACACCTAAAAATCCTTATCTGAAATGTGCAATCTGTGATAAAATTGGGCAGACCTCAAAGACATGTTGGGCACATCTCAAGTGTGACTGTTGCGGATGGGGAGGTCACACCATTGATATCTGTCGTAAACTAAAAAAGACAGGTATCATAAGGAACAAGTCTTATCAAAAGAAGTATGATTTGGTTGTGTTTTCGCGAGGAAGCAACTTTGCTTTGGACTATCAAAAGAAGTAAAAGAAGTCTTAAAGAACTCGGCAAAGGAACATGGAGTTCGAGAATACACGTGAGTTTGGTTTCTTTCTTTACATGGAAGGCATCGGTTTTTGCATGCAAGACACCGTTAAAGCTAATTGGAACTCCTTTTCCTTGTAATGGTCACATAGCTCTCAGAAATTGTTAGGAACAAGAAAGCTAAATAAGAGAACTTTTACTTCTGCAAATATAATTAGCAGTTCTGCAAATATGTAGCTACATAATTCAACTCTCTTTACTATATGGGTGCAGAGCAGTGTTGTCTTCTCCATCTGCTATTCTCAAGCAGTCAAGGTATGACTTGCCATTCAGTTTTTTAGCAAAAAAGTCCTTGAAGTACCTCTCTGCAGAGACGCTCTGGAAGATTGCAGGACTACGCTTGCCAAGAAGACTGGGAGCAGGGCCCAAGACAGAGTCTAGCTTGGGACTGTAGAATGTGGCAACAGAGAGTCTATCCTTTGCTGAATTCACCGTTGCCCTATGCTGAATACTCCGATAAACGCCATTGCTTATTATCTGTAGAGGAAAACATGAACAACAACAATCCTATTTCAATACATGCCAGTTTCATGTTTGCCGTTAAAGTTGTTAATAGTTGCATATAACCCAAGTGCTCTTATTGGATGTGACCTATTTGAGGTTCTGATGGAAAATTAACAAATATATAAATGTCAAATTAGAAACCAATTCACGTTCTTCTTCAGGCATATTGCTTCTCTCATAGTTAATCTAAAAATCATTTTGTTGAAGGCCTGCATTTTCAATGCTTCTGAGAAGCTGAGGTCTAGTTCTGTGATTCCTATGAAAAGGGAGCTTCTCTGCACATGATGGAAACAATGAGCAGCTCATGCAGGAATTCTGATTTTACTGAGTTGGGATATCTCTACGGAAATTTATCTTTCAAGATATCAAAATCAAGTCAAACATCATTCAATCAGACAGTGGCAACAGCGGACATCAAATTTTTCGATGATACAGATCTAAGAGTCGATAACAAATTTCTCCTTTACAATTTATCATTAGAGTTTTGCTATTGAGATAAAAGCTTAACATATTTTTTCTTGTCCAATCCAATCAAGCAGCTTGTAGACTATATACTACAATGAGCAAAGCAAGAAAACAGTACCTCTGTAATGTCACCAATATTGACAACAAAAGCATTTGGAAGTGGTTTAACAGGAATCCATTTCCCTTCTTTTCTAATTTCTAGCCCTTCAGTATCATTGAGCTGAAAGACAATTGTTAAAGCATCAGCATCAGAATGAGGACTGAACCCAATAGTCTTATCTGGTTCAGGACATGGAGGATAGTAATTCATTCTAATCGATTGAACTCCATCACTGAACATCTCTTTCATTTCCTCACCCTCCATCTTTAAACCTTTTGCCATGTGACCCAAAATTTCAATAGCTAGCTTTTTAACTTCTGTAGAGTAAGTTTCTAGAGTCTCTCTGCAGTGAAATAAGAGAGTTTGAATTGAAATGAAAACATTGCTCAACAGATTTTATTAATTTCTAAAACTCTAGCCTTAATTGATGTGTTATCTATAGCTTCACCTAGACCCCTAGTTAATGAAATAACCAAAATGTGAAGGGTCTGCTTTCATATTTGTTCATTTCACTGTGGATTTTTGGTACTCCAAGAAGAAGAGGGGATGGAAAGACAGATACCTGAGCTTTGAAGGGAGTTTGTCAAAAAGTTCATTCATTCTAAGATAAAGAGGAAGGGTTGTTACATAGAACATATCTGACCAGTCTAGCTTCTGCTCCTCCGATATCACAAAGAGCTGCCCAAATCCCTCGTGATTGTCTGGTTGCTGCCACAGCTTCTTCTTGTCTTCATATGGAAGTTCGAAGAAATTCTGAACTTGTATCTTGAATTCTTCCAGCAACGTACTGCTGACTCTGTGGTTCACAACCTGTTTATCATATATCATCAACAACAAACAGTATTGGTGCCACAAGCGAAAATACATAGGAATCATAACATGAAAGAAAAGCTCGTTCACAACTGGAAGAAACCCCATTCTCTGCAAGCAGAATGCAAGGTGTCCAGCTCAGAATCCGTGGAACCTTCTATTGCCAATCTTTCAAGATCGATAACAGGGATCGATGAAAGTATTATTGACGCATCAGTTGAGATCGTTGGAGGATCTTGATCAGGTCTTTCATACCGAGGTGGGATCTTGGCCATAGACTCTTTGGCCATCTCTTGAACGCTAGGTACAATTATCGATTTTCCGAAGTTAACTGCTTCTAGAGATGACTCCATCGTTAGCAGCAAAGGGTCAACAGCCTATGGGTTTTTGCGTTCCAAGAACTCACTTCTTCGAGGAAGTGCCGTCACTGGTTTGGCCACTGCATAAAATATGAAAGGGGAAAAAATAATTTTCGAAATTAAAAAAATAAATCAATCAGGATTATTTGTAATAAAAGGAAAAATTTAAAAAGACCGAACCTCCAGTAACCAATTATTTGTAATAAAACAGAAAAAACATAATTATTGAAATTCAAAAAATCAATCAGGATTATTTGTAATGAAAGGAGAAGAAAGAAACAAAGATTTTGAAATAATTTATTTGGGCCTGGTTTCGTTTTATGAACGCTTTAGTTTAGTGTTACCATATTTCGAGCATCGATAGCTTCTACGTGCTTTTATTGCATTGCCAACAGAGAATGATTTATCAACAAATTCAGTACCGATTGCCCTCCTTGCACGATCACAAATGTAGATTGCTCGCGGCTAAATATGAATAGATACGAAAGCTTGAAAGAGCCTTTTGTAAAGATCTCGATTGCAAGGAATATAAGATAGAGTAAGAATTCGTTATTGATTTTTTATTTTTATTTTTATATATTTATTGCTTTTATATGGTTTTGGCGCGAAGATGTCAAAACTCATTGAATAACATCAAAAATACATAAATTTGATAATTTTTCAAACCAAAAACAATTTCAATTACATTATCAAACACATAAGTAAAAGGTTTTTTACGTATTATATTTAATTCACGGTAGGCAACAAAACATAGAATGCAAAATGGATAAACGTAAAAAATAGTAGCCAATTTTATAAATAGTTTCAATGTTATCACAAAATATTTTTTGGTATTAATTTTACTCTCAAACTTTCAATGATTCTTAAGAATTTTCATTCACCATCAAATTCTACTATTTTATTTTTATTTTTTTTACAAGAAACAACATCATTTCATGAGAAACTTAGCACTTTCTTTAAGTAATTCGAACAGAAGTCTTTAATTGAGTAAAATATATACAAAAAATAGTTTAAATGTAATATTAATAATACTCCAATAGTTTGGTGGTACATTTGATATTTTTCTATACACTTATGTTGTTTTGAATTTATCTAACATATTTGAAGCATCAGACTTTTTTTTTTTTTTTTTTGCATTTCACAATATCATGCGTGTTTAACTTATTCAATAATTTTTTCTTTGATAATATGCCAAAAAAAAATTAATTTTAGTAAAAAAGTTTATTTTTTAATGTAAAATTTGAAAAAGAATTTATTAAATAATGTCATCCACTTTCCTTATGAGTCTCATGGTTTCTCGGAAGAGTCATTGGAGTCCACTCACATAATACTATAAATTATATCTTAATGTCTCATATATTTATTAAGATGGAATTAAGAAAAATTAAAAAAAAAGGACTAAATAATTTCAATTAAGGATGCGATTGATGAAAAAATAATGAGATGAGGACCAAAATTGAAAACAAAAGAATGGAGGACTAAGCTAAATTTTACCCATAATCATATAAAAAAAAAAAAAAAGCACCACTGTAGCTTCCCAAGGTTTAGCCACTATTCACTCTCTTTCATAAAAAAAAAAAAAAAAAAAGAAAAAGAAAAAGAAGAAGAAGAAGAAGAAGAAGATAAAAAAACCTCTTCACTCATCCATCTCACAAAATCACCACCATCAACCAAAAAAATCTTCCGTTCATCATTTATGGTCACTACAATCTAAGTCAAATAAAACCCCTAAATCATCTTCTAAAGCCTAAGCTAAAATTTTGTGTGAGTTGTTTCAAAATTTAATTATTTGATCTAGTTTATGATTTTATTTTAATCTGAAATTTTTAAAGTTTATTAATGTATTTGTCCTTAACCTAGGTTTTAAATTTGGCAATTTTTGGAGTCCATTTAATATTATTTTATAATTTATTTATTTATTCTACCAATATTTTAATGATTAATGTGAGGTTGTTTTGAAATTTAATTATTAAGTCTAGCATTTAATTTTATTTTAATTAAAAATTTTACGTTTTGTTCATATGTTTATCCTTAGCATTTGTTGTTAATTTTTTAATTTTAAGAGTCCATTTACTATTATTTTGAAATTTATTTATTAATCTACCATTATTTTCATTATTAATGTCGGTGTGTTTAAAATTTTAATTATTAAGTTCAGTGTTTAATTTATTATAATCTGAAACTTTTAGGTGTTCATATGTTTGTCCTTAGCATTTTTGTTTTTTAATTTCGTAAATTTAAGAGTCCATTTACTAGTATTTCAAAATATATTTATTATTCTATCATTATTTTAATTATTAAGTTCACTGTTTCATTTTATTATAATCTAAAATATTTAGGATTTGTTCATGTGTTTCTCATTAGCACGTGTTTTAAATTTTGTAATTTTTTTTTGTCTATTTACTATTATTTTATAATTTATTTATTATTCTACCATTATTTTAGTTATTAATGTAAATATGTTTCAAATTTTAATTATTAGATCTAATATCCCATTTTATTTTAACATAAATTTTTTGGGGTTGGTTTTCATATCCAGATTTAGCTTGTGTTTTAAATTTTGTAATTTTTGGAGTCTATTTATTATTATTTTGTAATTTATTTATTGTTTCTATCATTTATCTTAATTATTAATAAGTTTTATTTTAGTAATTGATTTTTAATTATAGTGCCTCTTATTACTTTAATATAGAACTTTTAGTATTTGTACATATATTTTTCCATGCCTTGTGAGTTAAGTTTCATAATTTTATAAGTTCGTTTACTATTTATTTAACATTTATTATTTCTCTTCTATTTATTTTAATTGTTAATATGCTTTATTTCAGTTGTTGATTTTTTATTCCAGTACCTTTTGATATTTTAATCTAAAATTCTTATATTTTATACATATGTTTTTTCATGTCTTGTGATTTAAGTTTCATAATTTTATGAGTTCATTTATTATTTATTTTATATTTATTATTATTCTATCATTTATCTTAATTATTAACATGATTTGTTTCAAAAGTTGATTTTTAATTCCATTATCTTTTATTATTTTATTATTAAATTCGTAGGGTTTGAATATGTGTTTTTCCATGTGTTTTTTTAATTTTTTTTATATAATTTTATGAGTCCATTTGCTATTCTACCATTTGACTTGCCATTTTAATTATTAATGTGATTTGTTTCGAATTTAAATTTTAAGCTCGGTACCATTTGTTATTTTAATCTAAATATTTTTAGGATCTGTACCTATACTAGTTCTCACTTTGTATTTTAATTTTCATAATTTTTGAAGTTCATTTACTATTTATTTGTAATTTTTTTTCAATTTTTCTATAATTATAATTATAGTGTAATATACTTACTCTTTATTTAGCAAGATGAGAGATTATCAAGTCTCCTAAATTTTAGAGACGAGATGACAATCCCTCATCAAATTTATCTTGTTAGTAAAATAAAATACACTTTCGTAGGAAAATTGGAAAAATTTAAATCGACATAACAAATCGGTTGAAACACATTTAGCTAATTAGGTGGTTCCTTGACATGCTACCCATGTCAAGACGTAATTGGATCCGATGTTAAATTAAAGCGACTCCCAACGTTAGGGCCCGACGTCAAAATTAATATAATGCTATCATAAGAAATAAAAGAACTAATTTTCAAAATATTTTTTCATCCACGTCCAAATAAAACTTATTTAGTTAATTACGTAATTTTTTTGACATACCAATCATGTTAGAATGTAATTGAATCCGATGCTAAATTGATAAAACTCCCAACTTTGGGGCCAAAAGTCAATTTAATACATTGCCATAATAATAAAAAAAAATAATTTGACTTAGATGATAATTAAAATTGAAAATAGACTTAGGAAATAATTTGATAAATATAATTCTTAAGAGATATGTTTAGAATTAAACTAAACATGATATGTTTTCTTGGAAAGACACTAAAAGAAACCATAGAAATTACGACCATTTATTAGTGACGGTTTAGAAAACCATCACTAAATACTAAGAATTAGCGATAGTTTGTGTAAAACATAGCTAATTTTGTTACAAGTGCTGATTTTTAGTGACCGCTTTTAAAATTGTCACTAATAACTCAAAATTTGAAAAAAACTCACAAGTTTGATGCGAGTGATGAGTTTTTAGCAACGGCTTTTGTGAATGCGTCACTAAAAAACCTTTTTTTGGGCGGATTTAGCATTGGTTTATGCAATCCACTAAATTCCCCTAAAATTTAGGGTTGTTAGTGATGGTTTTAGTAAAAGCCTCACTAAAAACCCTTTTGTGGAGGAAATTAGCGATGGTTTGCTTAACCTATCGCTAAATCCCAACCTCTTTTTTGAAGGTTTTAGCGATAGTTTTAGCAAAACCCTCGCTAAAAATTGTTTTAGTTGAATTTATCGATGGTTTAAAGAGACCTTTGCTAAATTCCCCTAACGAATACTTTTGGGGATTTTAGCAACGATCCGGGAAGATCGTCTCTAATTCTCTCAAATTTGGGGGGTTTTAGCGAAAACCTTGCTAAAAAAGCATTTTTTGGTTTAAACAGATCGTCCCTAAATTCCGTCATATTCCCTAACGGATACTTTTGAAAATTTTAGTGACGGTCTCCTTAGATTATCGCAGATTCCACCCTAATTTTTGGGGGGGGGGTTTAGTGATGAATTTAGTGAAACCATTGCTAAAAACCATTTTTAGATGAATTTAATGACGATTTGAACGGACCATCACTAAATTCAACTAATAGATACTTTTGGAGATTTTAGCGATGGTCTACTCGGATTGTTGCAGATTCCACCCCATTTTTAGGGGAATCAACATTGGTCTAGGAAAACCGTAGTTGATTCCTCCAAATTTAGGTGACTTAATGACGGTTTAAACAAATTGTCACTAAATTCCCCCAAATTCTTCCAACAGTTGGTTTAGGGAATTTTAGTAATGGTTTGCTAAGATTGTCATACATTCCACCCTATTTTCCCCAAACCATAGCTATAGTCTCCCAAATTCTCCTAATGGATAATTTTGAGGATTTTAGTGAAGGTTTGGTCGACCGTCATAGATTTCACCCTATTTTTAGCAAAATTAATGACAATCTAAGAAGGTTATCATTGACTACCCTAAATTTGAGGGGAGGAGGGTCTAATGACGGTTTCAGCAAAGCTGTTGCTAAAAAACCATTTTGGGAAAATTTAGTGATAATTTAAATGGATCGTCGCTAAATTCCTAAATTCCGCTAAATACTTTTAGGGATTTTAGCGACGATTTGCTCGGACCATTGCTCAAAACCCCTAAATTTTAGGGGAATTTAGCGACTCGTCTCGACAAACCATCACCAAATTTTCCCAAAATTTTGGAAGAATTTTATGATGATGTGGCAAAAACCTAAGGGATCATGCATCATATGGAGGTACGGAATAAAGAATTTTTTTCTTCATCTAAAGTCCCAATATCATACTCGTTAAATCAACTAATTATATAGATATAACAAAATAATAATAAATGATTACCTTTAGTAGCACGAAATTCAAATTTTGCAAAAAGGAACCATCCAAGTATCTAGCCTCTATTGATAGTCTACACGGATCAAACACTCATACAAGAAGCAACGAAATTGTTATGTGCTAGCTCCAACTATTTTAGTATAGTAAGTTTTCTCTCTAGAAATCTTTTAGGGTTTTAGCGCCAATAATAAAGAGAACGAGGGTGGTGTTTTTCTTTGGGAGAGAGGCACTTTTTCTTTTCTTTTTTGTTATGTTACCACCTCTCTCTTTCTCCACTATTTATAGGGACGTCAATAAATCCTGGTTAGAAATTAAGTTGTTGCTTATGTGGGCTTTGATATGTGCCCTCATCAAATCTCTAATTTATTCAAAGAGCATATAGACCTATCTAGAGTGACATGGAAGTCAATTAACGAGGAAACTAAAGACTTCTATTAGGAGGAGTTTAAGGTAATAGCTTAATTAATTATATGATAGTATATTTCAATTAAGTTGCTTAATGTTCATTTAAGAGTAGTAATGAAAGTTTTTACTTTCTTACAAAAGTATTATTTGTAAGCTCATGAGTTTGATCAAAGCTTTAGGAGACCGTGAGAAAGTTTAGCACGAAAGTGATATTTTTATTTTTTTATCATGTGAAGATAGACCCCAAACCAATGTATATCGCCCGGGAAATATGAAATACTTGGCAGCGAGGAATGGACAAAACCTAAGTCTTGAACTTGACCTAAGCGAGTGGCCCGGAACTACATGAGTGAGACAAATGGCCTTGAAGCTAGCCCATCTAGCCCATCATACATAAGAAGAATGCAATACACATGGTAAATCATATATATATATATGTTATTTATAATTATTACAACATCAATATACATTTAAGTATATTTTTTTTAGGGGAAGAAGTTGGATCATGACCCCGATGCTCACGAGGTGTTCTTGAAGACATATGAGAAAGAGGATAACAATAAGTACATATTTAATATTAAAATTTATACAATTATGTAGGACACAATCGAGAAAAAATCTCAAGATAATTAATTTATAAGTTATTTCATATGTATGCCACTTTTATATAACTTATCGAGATTACTATTTAATATTAAAAGTTATGCAATTATGTAAGACACCATCAAGAAAATATATAAGGAGGAGGTTGTTAGCCGGAGAATGAAGGGTACTTCAATACCGAACATCAACATGAATGAGATATTTAAGAGGGTTGTTGGAGGAGGAGGTAGTAGTATGAAGAGAATATACAAACTTGAATCACAAGCTTTCCATTATTACTCTAATATCATTTTATCCTCTAGTTTCACCACATCATGATTTCATATTGATATTGAGTAGCATCGAAAGAAAATAGAGGCTAACAATGTAGACATGAAGAACTGCTCCAAAAATTGAAGGGTATTATTACATCACTCCTACGTACTATAAATCAATTGGAGTAACATAATTAGGAGTAGTATATGATGATGTAGCATATGTAGTAGATATTATTGAATATGTAAAAAGGTAATTCCCTCACCAATACTTCGACTAGCCATCATTCATCGGATGAAAATGTTGATATGTGACATGTACCCACTTCATCACACTATTTTTTTTTATTTTATATCTATTGTGTTTTTATTTGCTGAAATATCAATCCATTTTAATATAATTTGGTGTTTGGATATATATATATATTGAATTGAATTTGATATATTATAAAGGATTCATAGTTTCTATAATTTTATTTCATGGTGTTATTGTAGTTGTTGGATTAGATTGGATATGTGAAAATGAAAATGAGATATATCACTTATGTTATTTAGGTAAATGACAGAATAATTGATTGAAAATATCATCCAATAAAAAAATTGATTTAGTGATCGTTTTTTAAAATCATAGCTAAATTCAAGCTAAATTTGGGAAAATTTAGCAATGGTTTAGAAACCATCAATAAATACAATCTAAAATTAATGACCATTTATCTATGATTTTTAGAAACCATCATTAAGTTTGAATATTTTGATGATCTTTCTTATCATCTTTTAGCGATGAATAAACTACCTTTAAATTAGTGATGGAATGTTTAAACCGTCGCTAAAAAATTAATGATGAGCTTTTCAATGATGATTTTGGACCGTCTCTGAACCATATCTAAATTTTATTAGCGATGGTCTTTTTAACATTTAGCGATGGTTTAAACCATCACTAAATGAAGTTTTTGTTGTTGTGAAAGTGCCTTTAGGTAATCGTTATCTTTCTAAAAACAACCAACTCGTTACCCAAGAATTTCCGAGTTTAGTAATATTTTTAAGTTCCTATTTAACTTTAAAACTAGGTGGTGACTCCAAAATATTTTTCTTAACTCTTTTTCCTTTAAAAACATAATAATTTTTGAAAGTTCTCTAAATTTTGAGTAGCGACAACTTGACTATTCCACTAGAGATTCGCAGTTAGGCCATATGTTTAGTATTTCTTTTAATTTATCTCTTTTAGTTATATTTGACATTTTAATTTCAATTCATTTATTTTTCAAGTATTTATTTATCGTTTATTTAATTTCAAGTCATTTATTTCATGTATTTAAATTTATGTATTTACTTTCACGCATATTGTGAACCGAGTTGGATGTATCTTATTGGCATTAGTACACACACCACAACCAAGAAATCCTACTAAAGCTCTAGACTCGAGCTAAAATGTTTTAGGATTTAGAAAGAGAGATTTTATTGGCAAGTATGATGAAAGTCTACCGATGCTCATTTGGACTTTTGTTTGGATTGAAACTCATCCTATGCATAAAAAAAAATTATGAAATGACTTTACTATACTCTCGTTGCATAAGGTTAGAGGCTAGGTTATCTCGAGTGTATTGAAATGGACGCTCCAAAATTGTTTGATTTGATAAGTCATATAGTTACATAATGTATTATATATGGCCTTGTCCTTATCACTTTTTCATCTTTGTTTTTGGCTCGAAATCATCAAGTTCCTTTCCTTATTCTTTCATAATTTTTCCTTCATGTGTAAATAGATTTTCCATTGAGATTCATTTTGAATAGTATTCTTAAGAAAAGCTAAGGTTTCATTGGATTGAACAAATCAAATATTTCAATAAGCAAAAAGGAAAAAAAAAAAAAAAAGAAGAAGAAAAGAAGGTATCATCTTTTAGTTCTACAAGATTCAAAATTTTTATAAAAAATCAAACTTGATAGTAATTTTACATTGGGTAAATTTCAATATGAAAGATATAAAGATCGATTAAAACAAAAATAAAAAATATGAGGTCTAATTGAAACAATCACTATGTTAAATAAAAATAAAACAACACTTGAATTGAAGATGGGGCAAATTAAATTTACCATGTTTTGAAAATAGTTAAGAGATGATGTTATTTGAAACTATTATTTTTCTTATTAATCGGATGCCTTCTTTTGTTTCCAAAGATATTTCTCCATATGAAATTATTTATAGTTATAAATTTGATTACTCTTTTCCTAAAATATTTAGGTGTTTATGTGGTTTTTTATTTATAACTATATAATAAATATAAAATTTATTTAATATCAATTCTTTGTGTTTTTCTTGAATACAATCCTTCAAGCCTAGGTTACCGTTGTCTAGACCCCAAAACTAATAGAATTTACAAGTTGGTTTAGGCATGAAGTGTTTTGAGCAAATCCCCCTTGCACCGACATGGACAACATTATTAATGCAATCCCAACACATGAAAAAAGTTTGTCCATCTTTGTTTTGCTCTTTTGGGTTGCATGTTAATAGACAATTTCTATGAAATTAACGTTGCGTGTTTGTGTCTTAGAGGGAGTGGGAGCTGTTTATCTAAGTACAACTACTTACTTAGGAAAGTTGGTCATCCAATTTGGCTATTTTAGCTAAACACTAGTTAGATACCCGTGCTTGTGGTCAAACAACGGTTATATATGTAGGGTTAAAGATCTATATGGTGTGGTATGAATAGAATTTTTTTTCTAGTGATTAATGTAAATTGAATGTGTATATTGAGCAAAATTATTTAATTTATATATATTTATTAACAAAATAATTAATAATATTAACATAAAAATTTGTGTCTAAATAATTGAAAGGTTCTTTCAAAACATTATTTAAATTATTTTATTTAAAAATACATAATTTGGAACATGAAAAAATGAAAATCAATAATTGGTGTTATGTGTTCGGATAAATAGCTAATTTCTAACAAAATCAATGATTCATGTATATATATATACCCACTTAAATTGTATAAAATATACTCGAAGTGAATAAATAAATAGTTAAAGTTTTAAGAAAACTAATGTTTCATGTGTGTGTGTATATATATATCTACCTAAATTTTATGGAATATATCGAAATGAATAAATTAAAATAAAAACTACTATAAATTTGGTTCCAATAACATCTAATCATATATATATATATAAAATAAAACTTGTGAGTTTTTTTAACCGATTATTAATTTCTTTTAAAAAAAGTAATCAAATTATCTAAAACACACTTTTTTTCTCTTTCTCTCTCTCTTAAAACTACTGCAAAATTGGTTTCAATAAATTTTAATTATATATATGTGCAACTCGTACTACTTTCATTTAAAAATAATAAAAATAATCCAACATATAAATTATAATATATTATTTTAAAAAATAAAACACTCATGTTTCAAAATTCTATTCCAAAATCCATATATAAAAAATAAAATTTATTAACAAATAAAATTATATCCAAAAATGAAAAAAATATAATTTGATTAGAAGTTTAATGAGAAATAAATAATTGAAGAAATAAATTTTAAAGAATAAGAGTAATATATATATATATATATATATATATATATATATATATTCAAACAAAAATATACAAAAATATCATATATATCCTATCATTGTCTAAGTATAAGCGAAAAAAAATCGATACAAAAAGCCTTGTTGAATTAACCTTTAATCTGTAAATTGACTTTTTTAGTTAATTGACAAAATAAAGTACATTTACTCTTTTTTTTTCCATTTTTATTTGTTTATAATTGAAATTTTTTGTTTTTATATTACATTTAAATATTATGACTCATGATATATATAAATGCATGTATATATAAATTTGTATTGAAAAAGAAAAGATGAATTGATAGTTAATTTTTTTTTTTGAATTCTCTTTATAAAAAGTTATTGAATTTGAATTATTTTTTATAGCCCCTAACAAAATTTTTGGAACATTCCAACTATCTTTCATAATTTCTTAAATATATATTTTTATTTTTTTAAATAAAAGTTCTCAATGTTAAAAAAATTTGAATCATTCTTTGAAGTATATTACTTTTATTGGTGCACGTAATTTGTTTTCTTTTTTTTTTTTGTTCAAAATACCAAGAATGAAAATTTTTTGTGAAGTTAGTTGGTGAAGTTTGACTAGTTGAATTGATAATGAAATTGAATAAAGGAATAACGTACCTTCCAATATTTTTCACAATCAAACCAAAGATTTGAAAATCATTTCATAGGGTAAAAAGAAGAAGAATGGAAGTTTATAGGGACCATGCTCTCTATGGCTCTTTGCTTTACATTGTTGTCTCTACCCTTTGTATCAAAGACTTGACTCCCATAGCTCACATGCTATTGGACGATGGTGGAGCACAATTGGGATCTGTGAGGCCAAGCTAGCCCAACGAGTTGAAGCTCGCATGTGCGAGCTCGAGCATCGAGCCAAAGCCGTTTAGGCCTATGTGTCGGGGTAGCTCGGTCTTGCTTCTCTAAGGTCAGGTCGTTGGCCAAAAAAAAAAAGAAAGAAGAAAAGTCTATAACTTTCGACGAACTCAAGGTCATCTAAAGCTTTGTCGAACAATCGGAGATCAATTTTCAAACCCTTAGAAATTCAATTCCAACATTATTTTTCTCCCTAGACACCTCTAAATGAATGAAATAAAGTCAATAAACACATTTTACACCTTAAAAATCATTTTAATGTATATTAAAACTAAAAAAAATACATAATCATATCGAATTTTTTTTTCTTTTTGGCTCTAGTATACCTTATTTAATATCTTAAAACCACCATGGACAAACTTATTTCTCAAAGATAAAAAAAAAATATAATACATTTTTGCTAGCTAAAGTGGCCTAAATAAGCTTGGTCGACAATCTCTCTCTCTCCTTCCATTTCTCTCTTCTTCCCTCCCTTGTCTCTATACCTAAGGACTAAAATGTATTAATAAATGAAGATGTGAATCGAAATATTAGTTTAAAAACATCGGGGACCAAAGTGTAAAAAGTTGTATAATTTTCATATCATCACCCACCAAAGTAAAAAAAATCACCAAAAAAAAAAAAAATACACATTGTAAATGAGTCTAGAGCTATAGTAAATGATTAGTGAGAAAAACCTCAATTCTTTTAGTTATATAGAATATCTCTTATCGTATTTATTTTATAAAGTTTATGTTCCCTTTTTGGCATAGTTGCTTTAGTTAACTCTAACCCAAACCATGAGCCACTCTACCCTCAGGGCGGTATTCCGATCCAAAATCTAGCCCTTCGAGTCTACCATTTTGTCGTTCAATTCTAGTCCAAGCACATTCAGCCCATCTAGTCCGTGTTTTAATTTTTACTCCAATAGCTCACACTCCAACGACCCACAACCTTTGTCCAAGCTCGTCCCCTTACCAACCCACATGTCTCTCTCCAATTGACTTACACTAGAATACTTCTCAAACACAATCACCATCCCACCAGATCCTCAATGTATCCAATAATTCTTCCCCTACAAGTTCACTCTAGCCACCACATCTTTTATCTTTTACCATAAATTCGGGATTTTCACAACAACAAATTAGATAAAATCTAGTTCTTGATTTAAGTTAGTATGATATGATAAATCAAAAATTTACTACATAGAACCCTAACCCCCTTAGAACCCATCAAATGGTTCTACCACTAGGGAAAAAAAAAACTAAAAAATAGTGATAGAATTTTATCTATCATTAAATGGCAAAAAAATGGCAAAAAAAAAAAAAAAAAGCACTTGTTGAAAACAATGATAAAATTGCAATAGCTTATTAGCAACAAACACTAATCCGTTATTAATTTTGACGATAAAATTTTTCCGAGAGTTTTAGAGATAGTTTAGCAATGGATTTACTAGGAAAAATAGCAACAAAATTGCAAATCCATTGCTAATTTTAATGCCTTGATTTAGCATGGAATATCCATCATAAAAGGATGAATCTCTTGTAATTTACGGATGGAAAAATCTATCACTAAAGGGAAAATCGAGCAAAATTAAGCGGACTTTTTGAAAGTCAAACGGTGTCAAATTTGCAATGGAAAGTTCGTCACTATATGTGGAGAAAATGGACGGCCAACCGTAGGAAATTGGCAGCCCATTTTGAGATGGATTAGCGATGAAAACTTATGTGTGTCGCTATTTATCAACAAGGGGATCTCATATATCGCTATTTTCTTATTCCTAATTAAACTCCCTTATTCCTCCTCCCTTATTTTGTTCTCCATCTCCTTCTCCAACTAGCAGATCGTCGGACTCCCTTCCTTCCAAATCACCACCAAACTCCACTCCTCGACTCTAAATCAATCCACACCCACTTCAATAACTTTTCTCCCAAAAAAACTCTATTTTTCCTTCCCTCCTCTTGGTATAATTCCACCCAAATTAGGTAAGTTTTTCCTCTCTTTTATTTTCTTAATTAAATTTAGTAATTTGTTGTATTTGTTATGCTAATTTTAAGTTTAATTGGTTCATTTATAATTGTTTATTTATTTAATTTTTATTTTGTTAATTTATTTGTTAAATTGTTAATTTTTGTTATCCGTTAGATTAATTTGTTAAATTATTAATTTTTGTTAATTATTAGCTAATTTATTTTTAAATTAAAATTTAAATTAAATCAGAATCAATTTTAATTAATTAATTTAATTTATGTTTATTTAATTAATTACGTTAATTATGTTTAATTGGTTAAACTAGAATAGCTAAATTAGAATAAATTTGTTAATTAATTATAATTTGTTAATTTTTTTAATTAAGCTAATTTAATTATTATTTTAAATTAAATTTGGTTAGAATTAGAATTAATTAAGTTAATATGATTTATATTTTATTAATTAATTAGGTTAATTTTGTTTAATTAGTTGAATTATAATTTTGTTTATATTAAAAATTATGAATTAATAATTATTTTAAATTTAATGTGTTTAGAATTAGAATTAATTATGTTAATTTAATTTATAATTAATCGGTTAGGTTAATTTTTTAACCGATTGAATTAAAACTTTATGTGTGTGTGTGTGTGTGTATCAAAAGTTGTTAAATTATTATAATTTTAAACTTAATTAAGTTAGAATTAGAATTAATTAGTTTAATTATTTTGTATATAATTATTGAAGTGTGCTTGAGATATGTCATAGTGTATAAAACCCTAAAAGTCGGAGACCCTCATAAATTGAGGTGAAATAAGATTGGTTCAATGGAGCTGGAATGAGGTTTTGGATTGACTTTCAATGGAGCATTTGAGACAATTGTTTGTCTTGGTGTGCGCCAATTAATTATTGATTGATTTAATTTATTGTTTGTGTAATCTTTTTGAGTATTTGTTAGTTGAAAAAGGTGCAATTTACATGAAAGACTATGTCAAAATTTTATTAAATGTTTAATAAAATTATTAATTAAATAATTTTGTTTGGCCTAAAAATTTTTGGACGTGTTTAATTTTGTGCCGGTGGCATTTTCAATAGCAAGAGAATATCAAATTTATATATTTTTGTTTGTTTTAATTGATAATAGTTTATAATATATTTTTTAGTCAAATTGTTATTTGTTTGTTAAATTATTTTAGATGTTATTCTTGAGTTATACCTCATGGATTGGATGGATCCGATAGCGATGTTAGTGGTCGAGAGTCTAATGTTGATTGTGAGACTAATAGTAGTAGTGTACGTGGATGTGGCACTACTAGTGTAATTGTCCGCAATCACGGACTTGATTTTGGTGCTAGTGCTTTTGCATCCCCTACTAGTAGTGCCCTCGCTAGTTATGCTCCCATCGGTAGTGCTCTCTACTCGCGAATGATCTAACTATGGTTTCCTTAGCTTAAAGAAGTTCTACTCGTATCTAATGATGAATGGACCAATTAGGTTGTGAGTGACTCATAAGTAATATGTTTTACATGTGATAATTAATTTTTATATTTTTATATATTCTATTGGAATTATTAATTCACTTATTTATTATTTATTTGTTTTGATTGATGGTTTGGTTCCATTAAGCAAGTGTTTCATGAAAATCATCAATTTTTGAAGTGTGGTTAGATGTCATCGGCTTCACATGGAAGTCTATTTACGTAGACACAAAAGACTTGCACTTTATTGAGTTCGGGATAATATATTAATTGTCATTACCCGACTTTGGATGAGCCTCCTAAAAAATAGAATTTAATATTTATAGAGACATGAGTTATTATAGATTTTAAAAGTTGTTACCTCGTATTGGATAAACTAGAAACCTAAAAATAGCATTGCTCCAAAGATTCTAGGCTAAGGTGTTGGTTACGCTTTTGAAAAGATATCGATCACCCAAAAGTGCCATTTCCTAAAAAATGTATCATGCCTAGTTTAGTACTAACATTTATCTCTTAAGGTGTTTTATTTGTGCCAAATTATTTTGATTTGAAATCCAAATTTTTTTTAGGTCAAATTAAGTTTTTTATTTTTATTTGTGGCATTGAATTGAACCGATAGTCGAGACCATTTCATTGGGAGATGTATCATTTTAGCATCGGATCCACTTTAAGTCTCAACATAATTGGTATATTAGAGAGCTACCTAATTACTAAAGCTAATTTGTTTTTTTGGCTAACAATAATCCTTATCGGATAGGAGACTATTAATTTTTCTTAGCTTTTACTTGTTTTTTGTTTTCTATTTTTTTTACTTAAACATTTTCCTCTCCTTTTTTCTTTTTCTTTTTTCCTAGAATTTCTTCTTTTTTTTTTTTTTTTGTAATATTCCTTTTTTTTTTTTTACTCATCCTTTTTTTTTATCATTTATTTTTTCTTATTTTTTGGTTGGGAATTGTCATCATTCTAAAAAAATTAGGAGACTCGACAATCCGTCAATCTATTAATTACCTAAACTAGTTATTAGAATAAATTTTAAAATTAATATTAACTAAATATATTTAAGAAAATGCAAGAAAAAATTAAATCTAAATTAAACAAGAGATAAAAATACATAAATAAAAGGTATTCAAGGTCAATTTATCTATAAATAAAATTCAAGCATTGGGCATTTTTTAGTCAATGGGCTCGGCCCTAGGCCCTTTAGGCCGGGCACATTAGGCTAGCCATCCCTCTTTCTTTCTTTCTTTCTTTTTATTTTATTATATATATATATATATATATATATATATATATATATATATATATATAATGAGTACGAGGTCGGGCTAACGCTAGACCAACCTTTTGTCTTACGTGGGTTGGGCTTGTTTTTTTTGTTTTTTGTTTTTAACTAGCACAAGTCCACTAACACCTCTTAATTGTTTTTTCTTTTCTCATTTTTTTATTTAAACTGTCTCTCATCTCTCTCTTACTCACCTCACTTGTTTCTCTTTCGGTATCCCAAAAGCTTCTCTCCCTCCTTCATCTGTTTCATCCTTTCAAAATCTAAAAAAACCTACCGAGATCTAAATGATCTCACCCTCGAAACTAATTCTTTTTTTTCCTCTTAGAATCAAACCAAAAACATTTAATCTCTCTCTCATTTGGCCTCATTCAACCTCTATCTCTCTTGTCCATTAAAACCCTAAAACTTCCTTTCTTTCTTCCTTCAATTAATTCCTCGTAATTATGAAAGGGGGTTACATGTTGCATGATGACGGTGACTAAGTCATTGTCATTATTGGTTTTTGAACAAACCAGAGGTAGGAAGTTTGATGAATTGAATTGAAATGAAAGGGATAGTAGAAGATTTACCTAAGTCACTCGATCAAAGATGAAACGATGGCAATGAGGGCATAGTAGCCTTCTCTTTGCTCTCTCCCAATAGTTTTTCATCCAAACCTAGAAATCTAGAACCTTGGAAACCTTTGAAACTTAGAATGTCTCGATTCTCAAAATTGCTTAGAGTTCTTTTCTTCTTAAATTTCCTCGAAATTCTCTTATCTAAGTTTTAGAATTCCCACAATTCTCTCATAATTCCTTCTTCCGCCCAAAATTTCCCTCCAATCCTTCCTTTTGTTCCCTTAATTCCTAGCCTTTTATTGGCAACCAATACCCTATGACCTCTCATTGGTTTGAATTGTACTGTTGCGAGAGCAAAAACCAAGTACTAGGTTTTTGTATTACGTGAATAGACAATTGAAATGGCTTAATGTCTATGTGTGTGTGTGTGTAGTGTAGTGTGGTGTAGAGGTGGGTAGTGTAGGGAGTAGAGTGTAGTGTATTGGAGCAAGGTGGAGAGCATGAGTTTTGGGTAGTATAATTACAAGCCAATAATCATAATGGTAAAAAGAAAATTTAGAGCTTTTTGTCTTCAAGGAAAAAGGTTGAAGACAAGCCCGGGAATTGATTTTGGGTTGGAGCGAACGATAAGCAATTCGCTTGAATTTGGTCATGTCATTTGTTCTTAAATTTTAATTTAGTCCCTATGAATTTCAATTATCCGTAATCATTCCCTTTGGATATGTAATTTTAGTCCGTGTGAATTGTAATTTTCTTAATTGGGCCTTTGTAAATTATAATTTTGGTTCTTAACTTTCTAGTTGATTCAATTATATCCCTAATTGCATAACTTTTACTTTTTATTTGATTCAATTATATCCCCGATGTAATTAATAAATTCTTTTTGCATTTTGTATTTTATATATTTTATATTCTTTTTCTTATTTTTTTTATAGTAAATTCCCAAATAAAGTAAAAATAAAATGAAATAAAATAAAATTAAAACAAGAAATAAATAAATAAAAAAATAGTGGAAATTTTTAAGTTATGACAATTACAATACTCACGAGGCAAAAGCCGGTTAGAGTGCGAACCTCGGATCGGGTTTGCTTGGTGAGTTTGTAAAGAAAAAGTAAATTCACTCATAAAAAATGGTTTTGTTACCCCGGGTAATCATTCCAAACAAACCGAAAAGCTACGATAGCCTCATTATGCGGGGTGGCTTACTCTCGAAAAAGAAAATGCAATAACCTCATTATGTAGGATAGCTTGCCCTAAAAATAAAATGTAATGTACAAGGTAACTTGTCCTAAAAATAAAAATATGATAGCCTCATTATATATAGTGGATTGCCTTAAAAGTAAAATATAGTAGCCTCATTGTACAGAGTGGCTTACCCTAAAAATAAAAATATGATAGCCTCATTATGCAAGGTGGCTAATTCTAAAAATAAAAATATGATTGCCTCATTGTGTAGGGTGGCTTGCCTTAAAATAAAATACAATAGCCTCATTATGTAGAATGGCTTGCCCTAAAATAAAAATGAGATAGCCTTATTGTGTCGGGTGGTTTGTCCTAAAAATAAAATATGATAGCCTTCTTATGCGGGGTAGCTTTCCCTAAAAATAAAATACAATGATTGATAAGCAATTCCGCACTAAAAGTAATGGTCTATTATTAAGCGAAAAACCTTAAAGGGAGTTCACGGAGCGTTTTTCTTCTTATTTCTCTAGGATTTTTCCATTTCATACTCAAGGTAGATTTCACCTTTCCTTTTGTTCCGTAATTTTCCTAGAACAAGACTTGGCACAGGGGTTAGTTGATTACCTATGAGAAATATAGGTTGTACTTTGAAAGCTCTGCTCTTTCTTTTTCAAATTGTTGAATCCGAACTATATTGGTTTATCAATTTTTTGTTTGCTTGATAAAGCCCTCCTCGTCCCTCGGTGTACTTAAGTCGCTTTAACTAATGCTTAAATGCTTGTTGTTAGGCCCCCATCATATTAGATGAGTTTACAATGTCATTGTTTAACCAATTTTTAAATTTGGTCCAAATGGTTAGATCCTTAGCCTTGCCCCATAAGTATTTTTATATTTTTTCTATTACAATTTAGATCGAACCATAAGATGCCCCTAAGTATTGGTTGAGATCATACATTTGTAGCTCTCTCGACACAATCACGTTATGTTCAAATACTTATCTTTTGATATTTGCATCTAAATTTTTTGTTATCTTTTGAGAAAGATCATTGAATAGATATTTGGTTTTCGTAGATCAAGTCATGCACTTGAATTATTCTCTTAAAATAATTTGGATTATTTGAAAGAAACATAGAGATATTCTAATGAAAGTACTTTCATTCATGAATATATTCAAGTTGATTGATAAAAAATTAAAACATGACTTTGAAACGCTATGATGTAATTTTTTTAATAAAGTTGTTGGGCAAAGCTGGAAAATGTGTTTGGGTCATGTAAGGTTTATTTAAAAATTGGCTTTTTGATGTTACAAAAAGGTGGCGTAAGGAGACACAAGAGTGTGTGAATTACAAGAAGAAAAAACTACTAGCCATGTGAAACAAAAGAGGAAATCATGTGGTTGTTCAGCAACAAAACCACAAGAACAATAACAATCCACACACATGTACTGAAGAAGAAACATGCATTTATGTGTCAAAGCTAGAATAAATCTAGAGAATTAAGAATCGAAGGCACACGAGTAGAAGGAACTCGAAATGAGATGAAGTGCAAATTTCTTATGAACAAAAGCCAAGGACACAACATGAAGCAAAAGAAGACATAAGCTGGAGTGTAAGTGGCACACGGTCATGTGCCTCTATCCAACGAGCGATCTAACATCGGTAAGCTAAGGTTGCAAACCATGTGAAGCAAAGTAGCAAGTTGTATGTGCTAGACCATCAAGTCGTGTGTCATGCTTAGGTGGCCATGTATGTGTTATAACCCTATTTTTAGCTATAAATAGTAAAGATAGGGTTTTATTCAAAGATCCCCTTTTTTGGCAATTACCATAGACATAAACTCTCTCTCACAATCAATCATGAGTCACTAAAAATCTATTTTGGTTGAAGAAAAGTTGAAATTTTTGGTAAAATCATTATGAGATATTAATGGATTCTAATTCTAAACTTATTCTTTTTCGGTATTTTATGTTTTTCTATGTTATTTGAATATGATTATATGATTAATTGATTAGAGTGCATGCTAGTTTCTTAATCATTATAATTTATTGCTAGTTAAGTATTGAAATTTATGTAATTGCTTATCTAAACTTGCCTATGGTAGTAACTAGGGACTAATGATTATAAATGCGTTTTCATTTAATTTCTTGAAAAATATGGAACTAGATTAAATCTTTCTAGTGTCTAAAAAGGTTATTTAGCTTCACTTGTCTTTCTTTAATTTAATGTTGCTATTGAATTAAATCTAGCTAGCATATATTAGGTTGTTCAATAGTTAGGGATTAATCAAATGACATCTATTTGGTTCATGAATCGGTAAGGAAAGATTAGAGACAATATACATGTTGTTGTCCTCTAGTGAATATTCGGAGTTAAGAATATGTTAATGTTTGAATCAATGATCGGTGATTGAACCAAAAGTGGATGCCAATTTTTAACCAAAGTTTCCCTCATTATTTTTATTTCTATTTACTTTTGATTGCTTTACAAATCTCTACAAAAATAAACCCCCATTTTACTTTCATTGCACTTTAGAATAATCGATCGAAAGAAACCATTGATTAGATTATTTTCCTCATAGGATCGACCCATGCTTGCCCTATCTACACTTTTATGGTTGGTTTCTTTAAGAAATATAAATATAATTTAATTTGTTAGCGATACAACATGCCATCAAAATTTGGCATCTTTGCTAGGGAAGATTATACTCAAGTTAATTATTTCTTGACATTCTTACTATTCTTATTGTCTATACCATGTTGGTATATGATCAAGTCTTAAACAAGTGACCTAATTTTCATCCCTAGACCATAAAGAGCATTACGCAAGGTGAGGAGAGAAGCTAGACAAGCTTCAATAGAGAGGATTGAAACAATTGAGAGAGTACTTTTTGCTTCACCCGACATAACTATAGCTCTTGAGTTTTTATCATCAAGTAACTCGAAGGAGAGGAAATAGCTACAAACGGAACTTTGAAAAAGCTTGGATGCTCCTAATCTTAATCAACATCCTTTATGTATAGAGTTCCTAATTCTAGATGTGGCTTTTGAGTTGAAGTCTAGACCGATGCCCTTGCTACCTAAATTTTATAGCCTTGCTGAAGAAGACCCCTATAAAAGCTTAAAGGGATTTTATATGATTTACTCAACCATGAGACCATAAGGAGTATCGAAGAGTAAATTAAATTATGTGCATTCCTATTCACTCAATGTCAATGCAAAGGACTAGTTGTATGATTTCCCTATAGTATTAATTGACTCATAAAATAGCATGAAGCGGACCTTTTTATTAAAATATTTTCTTGCATCAAGAGCTTCTATTATAAGAAAGGAGATATTTTGTATTCGAAAAGGAGATATTTTGTATTCGACAATTTAATAGAGAGACACTATATAAGTACTTAGAGTGATTTAAGAAGTTATGTGCTAGCTACCCATACCATCATATCTCTAACCATACTGTTAATTGTGTATTTTTATAAAGGTTTGCTACTAATGGAGAGGATGAGCATTGGTAGACAAGACCCTTGATGTTGCAAGAGCATTGATATCTAACATAGTTATGAATTCTTAATAATTTACTGCAAGGATTGACCATGCACCAAAGAGGGTCAATAAGGTCAACCTATCCATCTTGGAGCAATAAGTGTCCGACCTAACTTTAATGGTAAAATAAATGGCTATGGGAAATCTACAAGTCGTGGAAGCTTATGAAATCTGTTCAATTTTAGGTCACACCACTAATGCATACCCAACACTCCAAAAGGAGCACATCATACAAGTTCATGCTATTGAATATTTTGATGGTCAATCTAAACATTACAACCCATTCCCTAACACCTACAATCTTAAAGAAATCACCTAAATCTAAGTTATGAAGGTAATTAAGAAGGAGGGTAAAACTTTTATTAGTAGAGGTAACGGGGCTATAAACCCCAACCTTATCAACAACATGCCCTCAAAACTCAAATCATTCATTGAAGTCTTTTACTTTAAGCATAAAGCAATTCTAATAAGAGATGAGGTTTAGCATTCAAAACTTGAAAAATCAAATGGGTTAGCTAGTGATTGTTGTGAGTTGTTTAGAGGCTCAACTGGAGAGAAATTACCATCCTAAACTATGATAAACCCAAAGAAAAATGTGAGTGTTATGATATTAAGAAGTTATGATCTAGTAGAGAAACTAAGCTAGATAATGTTGAAGGCAGTTGAGGAAGAAGAGTTGGAGCTAAAAATAGAATAAAAGAGTATATAAATCGATGGAACTTCATTGAGCACTAAGGGAAATTCTAATCTATCCATCAATTTACAACTAACCATACATCCTTTCCTAGCATGTTAGAAATACAAAGAAAAGAGGAAATGGAGAAAGAAAAGGATAGGGAAAATTTTCAGCTATTCCATAAGATGGAGGTTAACATACCTCTCTTAGATGTAATCAAGTAAGTACTAAGGTATGCCAAGTTTTTAAAGGACTTATGCATAAATAAGACAAAACTAGATATTAATAAAAAGGTAAGAATGAGAGAAAATATTTTTGCTAATTTTCAAAGAAAAATCCATCTAAAATGCATGGATATAGGTATGTTCACAATACCTTATTGAATTGGTAGTGCTAGGATAGGAAAAGCTATGCTAGATTTAGGAGCATTAATGAATGTTATGTCATATTCTATTTATGCTTCACTAAATCTAGGACCATTGAAAGAAACTAGTGTGATCATTCAACTAGTAGATTGTACTAACGCCTACCCCGAATGGGTAATGAAAGATGTCTTTATGCGGGTGGTTGAGTTTGAGTTTCTTACTAATTTTTACATCATAAAGATGAGTGAGGAATCCACTTATAACCCCACACCCATCTTTCTAGTAAGGCTTTTCCTCAAGATAGCCCAAACAAACATAAATGTCCATGATGGTGTACTCATGATGGAATTCGATTGTGAAGTAATTTTTTTCAACATCTTTGAATCCATAAAATATCCCGAAGATGTCCACTTTATTTTTGCCAAAAAATGTGGTTACTTCTAAGGTACAAAGGGAGACAGTTCTCAAACATCAAAAAGTGGCAGATTCGTGCTCGATAGATATAGTGGCGTCAATGACATTAAACAAAAACATTTATTGAGAGGCAACCTAATAATTTTTTTTGTAAATTTGATTATTTGAGTTAATGTTTCAATTAGTTTTGTTTAATTTTTCTTTAAATTCTCTCCATACTTGACTTGATTTTAAGAATGTTTATAGCCTAGGTAATCTTTGGTGTATAAAGAAAGAGAAAAAAGAAAATACATATGAGTAGAAAGGGAGGACATGATTTGTTGGTATCGGAAAGCACACTTATGTGTGTGTTATGGATAGAAATTCAAGACAAGAAGAGATGAAACATGGGCAAAAAGCATAAATACGAGGTGACCTTCAAAAAAGGCATGCCCGTATGACTTAGAGCTATTGCCACAACTTTAATAAAGGTCTTAGGCCATCAACCTTGCACCTCTTAATGTGCCCATGGTTGAAGTCCCTTAATGAAATCGTACATATGATCATAGTTAGGTTTTCCATATACCTAAAGTTTAAGGAAAACATATTCTTTAACATACTCTAAATAGTTTTCATATGCTTCAATTTTCTTAACTTACCCCACGCTTCACAATTTACTTCCTCGAGGTAGAATTGAGCATATATAGCTTTCTTGAATTCATTCTATCTAGGTAACTCTCAATTCTCATCTTTATGCTCTTGGTGCTTCATATGCCTCCATAAAGCATCATCCTCTAAAAGATAGAGAGTAGCGAGTCTTAAAGTGACTCCTATGCTTGTTCACGCCTATTGCCTTAAAATATTGCTCCACTTACCAAAAGAAGTTGTCAACTTCCTTTGCATCTCACTTGCTAACATAATGCCTTGGTCTTGGTACTTTAACTCTTGGTGTTTCCCTCAAGACCACACCATTAGAGATGGCTTCTCAATAATTTTTCAAATCTCTTCTAAGTTGTTCAAGAGTTTGATCATACATGGTCATAGACTCTTGATGTTACTTGAACATTTCCTTTGTTCATTCCATGACGGCATCCTTTTCGACAATATTCTTTTTGGCACACCTTTCATTCCTTTTCACTCGAGCATAGAGATTAAAGAGCACCTAACATAGGCTTATGATGCCTAGAGTCTCCCTCTTATTATCTCCCTTTATCTTTTCAATTCCCTCCTTAAAATTGGCGAAGTGTTCCTCCATCCTTAAGAGCCACACCTTCAAGGCAACCAACACATCACAAGAGTTTCTCTTTCCCTTCGTAAGTTGAGGAGGTGGAGTCTTCTTTCTAGTTTCCCTTGCAATATCCTCAACACTAGAGACTAGGCATACTTACTCTTTTGAGCATTTAGCTAGTGTAAGCTTACCACATTTGATACAACCTACTTTGATACCACTTGTAATGGACTTAGCCTTGCCCAAGCTCTTATGTGGCACTTGGCTCACTTCTTCTTTAAGACAAATCAAGTCAACCTTTTCCATACAAATTTTTCAAGCAATAAAGATATACACCCACACACACAAAAGAGATATAAGAACTTTTTGTATTGCTCTCTAAAACTTACAGACTCTAATATTAAACTTCTTTAGATTTCTTGATGTCTTAGCCAAATAAAGGCCTAACCTATTTATAGTCCTCCACCTCCTTAATGGATGACTAGGATCTATTTAATCTAATAAATATAATTAATTTTTTAGAATTATCCAATATATATATATAAGGAACTATCTAGATATGCACAAGTTAGAATAATGAGGGACTCTCTAAAATTATCTAAGACATATCTAGATTTCTCTTGGACATCCTAGAGGCTTCTCCATTGCTCCATAGTCTTCTAGAGGCTTCTAAACTTATTTTTTAAAAAAATCCTTCTTTTAAGTAGGATATAACATCCTCCCCCACCTAATTTGGTGACGCCCTCGACGTACCTTCATTAAACTATTAGACCTTTCATGTGAATTGCCATAAGCCTTTAGTAGGTTCCCCACTAGCCTTACTTTTTGGTAATCTTTTCCATTTAACATAATACTTCTTCCTTGGTGGCAATCCATGACATTTGATTATGCGAGTCATCAAGTATGACATCAACTTTTTTATCATATGAGTCAACCACTACTATAGGTACCCTATGAGAAACTCTTTAGCTTGGATCTTCCTCATCCATATGGTATGGCTATAACATACTGACTTGAAATGTCAAATGGATCTTTAGCTTTAGTGGCAACTCTATATGATTGTACACCTTTCCTACCTTGTGCATTACCTCAAATAATCCTTCATATCAATATATGAGGCCTTTGTACACCTTTTGAAATGCTTTATATTACTGGTGGTAGCAACTTCACCATCACTTTATCACTTAGTTAGATGGTGACATCTCTTCATTTCTTCTTAGCCCATTTCTTTATCTTCTTAATAGTCTTATTCAAATGCATTCACACCAAGTCCGCATGTTCTTGCCATGATTTAGCTAACAAATATGCACTCAGGTTGCTTTCTTGGTACTTGTTACCAAGCACCATTGTATATGGAGCGAGAGGTTGGTAGCCCATCATGATCTTGAATAGTCTTGTTCAAATACATTCACACCAAGTCTACCTACTCTTGCCATCATTTAGCTAACAAATATGAACTCGGGTTGCTTTCTTGGTACTTGTTACCAAGCACCATCGTATATGGTGTGAGAGGTTACTAGCCCATCATGATCTTGAATAGAATCTTGCTAGTAGACTCACTTTTTTGCAAGTTGTAGAAGAATTGGGCAACTTCCAGCAACTTAGTCTAATCTCTCTGGTTGGCACTCATAAAATGCCTCAAGTATGTTTTCAACAAGGCATTAACCCTCTTGGTTTGCCCATTCATCTAAGTGTGAAAAGTAGTAGAGTAATGCAACTTTGAGCCTAACAACTCAAATAGCTCGGTTTATAGCTTTTTAGTAAATCAAAGATCTTGATCACTAATTATATATCGTGGCAACCCTAATACTTCAACCCATGCTTGAAGAGTAACTTAGCAGTTGTTCTCAATTGTCACATCCACTAGGTTTGTATGAAAGTGACATACTTGGAGAACTTATCCACAATTATGATAGTTCTCCCAAAGTTCTTTGATTTCAGTAAAGCCACTATGTAATCCATGACGATTATCTCTTATGGTCTTTCTACGATAGGCAAAGGTTGTAATAGACCCCGGGCACTCAATTTTTAACTTTTTCTTATAGGCACACCTAGTATGTTCTCATGTACGACTCCACATCATCATGTAATTATGGCAAAAAATATACTCCCTCTAGTAAGGATCTAGTATGCTATTATCCTGGATGTCTAGCTCATATCGATTCATGGCATTCCTTCATCAAATCTCATCGAAGGTTTCCCCACTTAGGTATATAAATTCTCATCCTTTTTGTGTAGAGAATGTCATCTTTCTCCTAAAATTTTTTAGTCTTACCCTACCTTGCAAGGGCCAATAAACTCTTGGTAGTGAGATCATGCTCTATTCCTTTCTTAATTTTGGCTACAATCTCCCCATCTAACTTTTTCATGTGATAGAACTTAGCCTTTCTACTAAGTGTATTAACCACTATAGTAGTCTTGTTTGGCTTATACTCAAAGACATAGTCAAATTTGATAAGAAAGTCTTACCATCGGGCTTACCTCGACGTCAACTTCTTTTAAGTTTGAAAGTAACTCATGGCTATATTGTGTGTCTTCACCATAAATCCAGACTTTAATAAGTAGTGTCTCCAAGTATACAAGTAATGTACCACTACAATCATCTCCTTATTTTACATCAAATATCGACGTTCGATGTCATTTAACTTCCTACTCTTATAACCTATAGGATGTTGTTCCTATATCAATACACTACCTATAGCAAAATTAGAAACATTAGTGTGTAACTCATATGGCTTGATTGGGTCAACCAAGCTCAAAACCGACTCTTTAATGACAACTTACTTTAGCTCATCGAAAGGTTTTTAGCACCATTCACTCCACTCTTATCTCTTATTTTTCTTCAACAAGTTAGTGAGAGAGACTGCCTTCTTTGAGTAGTCATGGATGAAATAGTGGTAGTAATTGACTAGTTTTAAAAAAAGAAGCAAAGCTTGAGTACCTTAATTGGCTCTTCCTACTTCGAGATGGCTTTGATTTTGACCTCATCAATCATCAACCTTCCTCCCTTAATCCTATGCCTTAGGAAGAGTACTACCTCTTTTGTAAAGGAGAACTTCTCTCTTTTGACATACAACTCATTCTCCCTTAGTATCTTAAATATAGAATATAAGTGGTCTAAAAGCTTCTTCAATATAGAGCTATAAACTATGATGTCATTAAGATATACTACTATGAACCGATTCAAGTACAACTAAAATAATTTATCATTAAGGTGCATAAGGTAGTTGATGCATTAATTAAGTTAAATGGCATAACAAGAATTCATAGGAACCATACCTTATCATATACACTATATTTGGCATATCTTCGGTGGTAATTCGAACTTGCTAATACCCGAATCTCAAATCAAGCTTGGAGTAGAACCAAACTTTATCCAACCGATCGAACAAGTCAGCAATTAATGGAATTGGATACTTGTTTTTCACTTTGACCTTGTTCGGTACTTGATAGTCCATGCACATTCTTAATAATCCATCATGCTTCTTTTGGAACAACACGAGCAAGCCATTAGATGACTTGGAGGGTTGTATTTATTCAGCCTCTAACATAGTCTTCAACTATTTTCTCAATTCCTCTAACTTAAAAAGTGGCCATATGATAAGGTGTCATGACTAGTAGTTTAGGACCCGACACCAACCTTATTTGGTGATCGATCTCTCTTTTAGGTGGTAATTTCTTGGACAAATTTAGTGGCATCACATCATCAAATTCGACCAACATATCGTTAATCTCTTGGGTATCTTAACACCTTTATGATCCACTAACCCATCTTCTTTCATTATTGCTAAATAGGTGACTTTCTCTTTCTTAAATGCCTTTTTCACTTGTATAGCTAAGAGATGTTTTAAGTCCAATCTAGCATACACCTTGGCTAGTACCATGCAAGGTGCTTCTTCCTTCATAATCACCATTTGCTCTAAGTGAGGTGTAGGTATGACTTTTGCTTGTTTAAAAAACTCCATACCTAGTATAACCTTGAAGTCATCCATCATGACAATCGTGAAATCTAACACCCCCTTCCAAGCATCTATGTTAAGGCTTATCTCATGTGCTACGCCATTAGTAGACTTCGAGGAAGCATTCATTATCTTTATACTTGCTCGATGACTTAGTCATTACCAAACCGAGTCTTTTGGCCTCATTCTCAATCATAAAATTATATGTGGCACCCATGTGTAGCATGGTAAGTGCGATCTTGCCATTCACATCCATATCCATATACATAATCCTATCTTTTAATGGGACCTTAGGTGAGGGCTTGACATTCAAAGTATTAAGTAGTCGTAATGATCTCATGTGCTTCTCATGCTCGGGGCACACTCCTTCTCCTCCATCAAGGCATTGAAGGCTTGTCACTTTGGGTACTCTCTCCATTGGTATGGCCCATTACAAAAGTAGCAACTCTTGGATTTGAATTCTCTCTTATGATGCCATTTGATAAAGCCTTTGGATTTGTGTGCTTTATCTTGTCCATCTTTATACCCTTTCCTCTCATAGGCTCCTCCAACTTTGCCCTCGAGTCTTTTTTAGGATTATAGGGTTCAACCTTCTATACTCAATTAGGGATTCAGCTATGGCCACTTGTTTTGGTACCGTTGACTTCATACCTCTTATTGTGCCTATGATTGAAGTCCCTTAATAAAATTATACCTATAATCGTAGTCAAGTTTGTCATGTACCTAAAGTTTAAGAGAAACATATTCTCGAATATAATCATGAATAGTTTCGAATACTTCAATATTCATAGTTTATCCTGTGCTTCTTAATTTTCTTTTTCGAGCTAAAATTGAGCATACAAAGCTTCTTTGAATCCATCATGACTAAATAACTCTTGATTCTCCTCTTTAAGCTCTTAGTGCTTCATACACCATCATAAAGCGACATCCTCCAAAAGGTAGATAGTAGTGGTCTTGACAAGACTCATATCCTTGCTCAAACTTGTTAACTCGAAATATTGCTCTACTTGCTAAAAGAGGTTGTTGACTTCCTTGGCATCCTCGCTTGCTAGCATAATGACTTGGTCTTGGTACTTTAACTTTTCACTTATCCCTCAAGATTCATAATTAGAGATGGCTTTTCGATAATTTGTCTAATTTTTTCTAAGTTATTCAAGGGTTTTCTCATACTTAGTCTTAGACTCTTGATGTTGCTTGAACATTTTCTTCATCCATTCCATGAAGGCATCCTTTTCAGCAACATTCTCCTTGGCACACCTCTCAACCATTTTTATTCAGCTTGGAGATTAGAGAGCACCTTATATAGGCCTCGCCATGCTTAATGTCTCTTTCTCATCGCCTCTCTTTACCTCTTCGAGTCTCTTCTTAAAATCGGTAAGGTTTTCCTCCACCTTTAAGAGTCGGTCCTCTAAGGTAACCAACACATCATAAGACTTCCCTTTAGCCTTCTTAGTTGAGGAGGTAGAGTCTCTTTTCTAGTGTCCCTAGTAACATCCTCAACATAAGAGCTAAACATGCTTACTCTTTTGAATACTTAGCCAGTTGTAAGCATACTCATACTTGATAGAATCGGTTATAATACCACTAGTCATGGACTTAGGCTTTCCCAAGCTCTCGTGCAACACTTGGCTCACTTCTTCTCTAAGCTAAACCGAGTTAGCATTCTCCACACAAAGTTATCAAGAAAGAAAGACACATGCACAAAAGATATAAGAATTTTTCTCTCTTTTTAAAGTTCACAACTCTAAGATCACGTTTTCTTAGATTTCTAGATGTCTTGGCCAAATTAAGACCTCACCTATTTAAAATTCTCCACCTCCTTAATGAATGACTAGGATCTATTTGATCTAATAACTATAATTAATTTTCTATAATTATCATATCTAGATATTTATAAGGAACTATCTAGATATGTATAAGCTAAAATAATGAGGGACTCTCTATAATTCTCCAGGATATGTCTAGATTTCTCTTGGACATCTTAGAGGTTTTTTCATTGCTTCATAGTCTTTTAAAGGCTTCCGGACTTAACTAGCATTCCCAATAGCCTCTAAAAAATCTCTCTTTTGAGTAGGGCATAACAATAGGGTGGGCTATATTGTTGAGTACGGATGTCCAATCATATAAGAAACTCACTTTGAAATTT
Source organism: Dovyalis caffra (assembly GCA_963924115.1). NCBI lineage: Eukaryota > Viridiplantae > Streptophyta > Magnoliopsida > Malpighiales > Salicaceae > Dovyalis > Dovyalis caffra. Next base: position 6,750,828 of record CAWUPB010001184.1, read on the forward strand.
CTCAATTTATTCAAATTTGAGGAGGAGGATGAGCGGACTTGCAAATTTAAGGTAGCCAATATTGAGTACTTACATGATCGATATAAGATAGCTGAAGTATTTGGTTAGCTACAAAAGAAAGCGAGACATCCACCGACTAGTTTTGAGAGACCCTTTTGGAGGGAAATAACTGGTTGGAAGAATGAGATATACAATCCCTTTTGCTTGAAATCATTAGTGATCATCGGTTTTGCCTTCCAATTCATCCATTGAATTGCATAAACATCATACGGGTGGGAACACAATAATGTTATGGTGAATAAGATGGAGTTTGGCATTTTAGTCTTCATCTCCAAGAAGGCAAAGGTAAACTTTATCTACATCCCGATTAAGTGCTTCTTATCGGTGAAGAAGTTAAATGAATGTGGCATTATGATTGGTTGGTTCATCACCCATATTGTCAAAAAATTAAAGTTGTTTAGCTATAAACCACGATGTTAGTATAAGTAAAAGGATGTACTCACATGAATTTTAAAAAGTTGGTCAAGATTAAGCTACTCAAGAAGGAAAATATACCTCGTTCACTAACCAAGAGACCTCAACGAGTGAAAGAGAGTCAATCAAATGACAATGATGGTAACGACGATACCGAGGCTCCAAGAGTAGCTAAAAATGTTCCATAGGAGGGTACCTCAAGTGCTCAATCACACACGTTAGAGTAACTCGCCTAGTAGTTAGATGATTTTTAAATCAACTACAATAGTCATTTTGACTATCCGAATAAGCAAATCTAATTTGTGAATAATAATATGGTGGTTGATTTTCAAGTTGCCAACAACCACCTTAACAACCTCTTCAATGCCTTCACCATACACTTTTCATTGCCTCCACCACCCACATTCCGAGTGCTTGTAAAATAGATTTGATCCCTTATCCTTTCTCTTAACATTTTATATGTCTATAATCAATTCTATTTAAACATTGAGGATAATGCACAATTTAAGTATGAGGGTAGAATTTAGGTTTTCTTGTATTGTTTATATGTTTATGATTGTTTGTGTGTTTGAATTTTTTTAGGTTATTCCCCTAATATATAAAAAAGATGATGATGATGAATGTCATGGTTTAGTATGATATCCTACTTGATTAATGATTGGTGATGAGTTTCAATAATATTTGATGAGATGATTGAGATTGTTTTGGATATTATTGTTATAAAAGAGCATGCATATTAGAAAACTTTATGTGCCTTTATCATAAAGCATGATTTATCATAGGTAAACCTAAGTATGGTTCAAATAACTAAGATTTTCTAATTATTATGGAATTTTTTTTAAAAAAGAAGAAGGAAAACTAAAGCATTCTAATTAGAAAAATTAGCCTAATTGAGTAAAAAACTACTCCAATGATTTGAGTTGCTTTAACTTGAAGTATTCATCACAAATATTTAGTTTTACATCAAATGATAATTTGAATTATAAGTATAGACAACACTCTAAGTTTATGATATGCTATGTAACCAGTTCCCTTCATCATAAATGTTAGTAGTCATGTAAAAAGGTATGTGATTACTTAGGAAAAAACTATTAGATGTCTTAGAAAAGATGTTAGCATAGGTACCCAAGATCCAATCTTGTTTGGATGGTTTAACTTATTGTAATATTGCATTCTTTTTTATTAATTAAAGAAGTATTTCTATTAATTCTTGTTGTTGATATTTTGATAGAATTAGATAGAAGTCCATATGATATGTATTACATTAATGATTGATCGAAAGATATGAGGCAAACATTAATGCTCTTAAATGATATCATTTAATAGAACAAGTCATAGCATTATCAAGAATGGACATTGACTATATGTGACAAGATTTGTAAGTGTTATACTTATGCTATAAAATAACGAGTAGGAGATCTCACATCACTTAGGTGATTAATGTTAGAAAATGTATCACTACACTTGACTCACTAGGAAAACCTATTTAGTTTAGTCTATAAGAATCTCATACAAGATAGGTATAACTAGTTTTTTAACTTAAAGTCATCATGGTTATTTTATTAAAGGATTTATGTACTTTAACGAGTTGTTTCAATGGGCTCAATTAAAAGTCGCACATGAGTAATTTGTTGGGTGCATTAGAAATCTAATGAAGTAGGTGGATTACTAAGAAAAAACATCTCATTCCTTATATGCTAAAGGAGTTATCACATAGTACTTTGATAAATATCTACTTAAGAAATCTATGGTCATAATGGGAGTCTACTAATAAAGCATTGTTGGTTTACTCTAGAGCTAAGAAATTTAGAAATTGAACTTATGTGATCATAATCGAATAGACTATAAATCAAGTTCCGGATCACACTATGATAAATTAGTATGAGCACCGAATTATATGGTAACCATGCTTGTGAAAGGTAATTATGGATTAATTAATCCTTCTAGAGAATTGGGCGAGTCATGATGCCTTGTTAAAGGCTAATCTTGATTTATGTATCAAGAGATAAAAGAGGTATCTTTTATTCTTGATACATTACCAATATATCTAGGAGCCTATTGAGTCACATACATAAGTTTAAGCATTCACATAATAAAAGAGAAGCGAAGATTTTAGATAAGGTTTCTAGTTTTGAAAAGTTTCCTATGAAAATATTTATGAAAATAGAAAGTTTCTTGTCTTAGAAAAAGTTTCCTACTTTGTAAAGCTTCCTAAAATAAAAAACTTTCTATTTTAGATATTAGTTGCCTAATTTAGAAGTGAGTTCTAAATTTAAAAGTATGACATTTAAATAGGAAATTAGTTTTCTAATTTAGGTTTAAAGGTAATTTAGGAAATTGCTTCCTAATGTGGGCTTCTTAAAAATATCTGATCCAATTTATTTGGATAGTTCAAATTAATTGATAATTAATTAGATCAAAAGAGTTTGGATCAATAGGCTTAATTTAAAAGACTATAACATATTTTAGCGGGATGATAAACTTGAGCCGTATTAGATAAGGCCAAAAGTTTATAACGATAAAATCAAATAAGTCCATACATATTACCACTTGTCCTTAGAGGAAAAGGATGTTGCTTGTAGGATATGCATGCAATGGACATATGGAATAAAAAAAAAAAAACTTTCCTCCATATAAGGCTCACAAGATCAAACTATTGAATTAATTAATCATACACACATGAATTAAAGTGTGAGTAAAGAATTATCTTTTGAAGTGTAGATTTAGGCTTTGAAAAAAGTAGCCATCTAAGTGTCTAACCTCTATCGATAATCCATATAGTCTAAGCACTCATACAAGAAGCACTTAAAAGTTATAGAGTGCTAGCTCCACTCTTTTTTTACTTGTTTAATATTGTCTCTTTAGAAATCTATTTAAGAATATTTTGCGACAACCCTAATTGAAAGGGAGAGAGTTGGTGTGTTTTGGGAGGGAGAAAACTATTCTCTTTTTTTTTCTTATAATGTCATGTATGCCTAGCAATTCTACTCTCTTTGCCATACCTCTCCTTCTATTTATAATGGGAGCAACTTCCTTGTCCTTCAAATATAATTGTCAAGGGCGACCTAACCTAAAAAAGTAAATATGTAGTACATGGTTTTGTTGTCAACGGCGACCTACTCAAAAAAATTAAACGTGCAATACATGACTTTGTTGTCAAGGGCGACCTATCCTTAAAATAAAATATACGGTATGTGATCAAGTTGATTAAGGCGACTTACCTTAGAAAATTAAACATGCGGATGTAGTACATGGCCAAATTGAAGCGTAGCTTGCCCTAAAAGTTAAATATGCAATATGTGGTCATATTGATTAAGATGGCTTGTCTTGGAAATGTAAATATTCGAGTACATGACCAAGTTGATTAAGGCGACCTACCTAGGAAAAGTAAATATGTAGTGCATAAATGAGATCGGAGAAACAAACCTTTGATAGGTGATTTAATTGCAAAAGATATATGAACCACTTCGGGTGATGTTTTTCTTTTTTGAAAAAGGAGAGCGAAGAAATAAACCTCTAACTCGGTAATCCAATTGAAAAAGATATATAGATCGCTTTTGGTGATTTTTTTTTTTTTTTGAAAAACAAGGTTAGAGAAATGAACCTTTAATAGGTTATTTGATCAAGAATAATATACGAATCGTTTTGGGTGGTATTTTTCTTTTTAAAAAAATGAGATCGAAAAATGAACCTTTAAGAAGTGATCCGATCGAAAAAGATATACGAACCTATTTGGATGATTTTTTTTTTGTTTTTGAAAATGAGATCAAAGAAACAAACCCTTAAGAGGTGATTCAATCAAAAAAAAGATATATGAACTAGTTTGGGTGATGTTTCTCTTTTTGAAAAACGAAGTCAAATCAACAAACCTTTAATAGACGATCCGATCGAAAAATGTATATGAATCGCTTGAGGTGATTTTTTTCCTTTTTGAAAAATGAGATTGAAGAAACAAAATTTTAATAGGTGATTCAATTGAAAAAGATATATGAATCGCTTTGGGTGATCTTTTTCTAAGATCGAATAAATGAACCTTTGACGAGATGATCCAACGAAAAAAATATACAAACCACTTTAGGTGATGTTTTTCTTTTTTGAAAAAAAATGAGATTAGAGAAACGAACCTTTAATAGGTGATCTAATTAAAAAAAGATACACGAATCACTTTGAATGATGTTTGATGAGGTATTTTCTAGTAAAATATCAATAAAACTCGATTATAATGGTTAGTTTCTTATCTATGTGAAACGATATATGAATCGTTTTAGGTGATGTTTAATGAGGTATTTTTGTATAAAATATCAATGAAAGTGATCACAATAGTTAGTTTCTTACTTATGCGAAACATAGGTTACACTTTAAAAGGTCAACTTTTTTTTTTTTTTTTTTTTGTTAATTGAGATTGAATTTGAACTATATCATATCATTGGCTTTTAGTTTATTTGAGATAGCCATACTACCCTTTGGTTTAGGTACTTTAAAAGTTTAGATTAATGCTTCTATACTTGTCGCTTGAGCCTCATCACATCGGTTGACTTTATGGTGCCATTGTTTGACCAATTATCAAATCCATCCTAAACAAACTCGCTTTTAATCAAAAAGAGCTTGTAAAAGCAAATAATGTAGGTTATAGCTTGGGTTTAAGATGAAATGGATATAAAGGATCAAAAACATTTTAAATTTTTCATGACATAGGATCACTTGTCCATGAAAATCTCTTTAGGCCATGCCACTTGGCCTCTATCATTTTAGCCGTTAGTTTGGATGTTGTGTCATCTTGATGCCTATGATTTTTTTTTGTTTTTTTGGTTTTCTTAGACTTGCTATAGGGACTTTTTCATTTTGATTATTAACTTTATTTCCTAGCCTCGACTCTTTTTGTTTGTTTATCCGGATTCGACTCTCATCTTGACTTTTAATTTTTTCGTATTAGAGAAATTCTTCTTTTTTTTGTTTCTTTCAATTTTTTTTTCAAATTCCCTTTTTCTTTTAGGATCATTGATGGAATTCTTTTGATATAATTTTTTGAGAGTTTCATCAACTATTTATGGATTACACAATCGCTCCTAGTGTGAGGGGTGATCCAAGTTTGAGTTATCGTGAAAAAAATCATTTAGGCTCAAATTGGGATGACAAAGGATGAAACTTTTATGAAATATTTGAAAGATGACCTTTCCTCATCTCAAAAACTAATTTACCTATGCTGATAAATGCTAATCTCTTTAAAAAATGACGATTAATTTGAAAAACCCTTAGGTTAACTCTGAAAGAAGAAATGATGAATGTAATTTGAGATCATAGCCCAAAGATGTACTATTCATCGTTATTTAAGGCATCAATTATTTCAAATTTGGGGTTCGTGAGGATTTTCTAAGCAAAACTTTCCTTCGAGAATTTATTTGGAAAATAATGATGATTTTTTCTATTTATTTCATTTATTTATTTATTTATTTATTTTTGGTTTCATCAAAATAAGAGACTTTCACCATTACTTTCTTCTAAAAAAATTAATATGAGGGTGTATTTTTAGGCTCATTGAATTGAAGAATTATCTCTTGTATTTATTTGTCATGCTCTCAAATTTGATCAATCTTTCGGATTTTTTGAATGAACTTGCCATTATATTTTCTTGATGAAGAAAGATATAATGACAAATAATTCTTTTAAATGAACATCTCTTGATTTTAGATCACATAATATAAAATTGCAAAAGAAACCATAAGAATTCTTTTATTCAAAGATACATCTTAATTCATGCATAACCAAAATATTTAGAAAATAATTTTTAAAATCCGATAAAATTAAAGGATGACATTTGCAAATCATGACATCTTTCAAGCTTAGTCTATCCATCCTTTGTGTTAGTAACTACACGACTCGTAGCGAGATCGTTTCTAAACATTCATTGCACTTGGAGTTCTATCAAAAGAGATTCACCTCTTCTTAATCAAAGATCTTACCCTTCTCTTGAAAGCCATACAATTCTTCATATTATGCTTGACCTCACCAGCATGATAGTCACATGTCTCGTTTGGCTTGTACCAACAAGGATATGGTGACCGAAATAGAGTTATGTGAATAGAAATGACGTATCCATTTGTGATGAGAAGGCTTCCGACTCACTTAATGTAATCAAAAAAGGAGGCAATATGTCTTAGTACCTTTTGCCACTATTTTGGAATGTGATCTTTGAGAACCATTGAAAGATCATTGATTATGTATTTGATGGCTTTATATAGGAAGTTGATAGTTTGATGATGGATTAAAAATGTTGAAGTGGGGGTCGTTTGTAGGGGCAACTAGGGTTTGATTTTTTAGTTACTTGTTAAGTATAGAAGTAATTTTGGTGCCCCTAATTATTCCCTGACCCTCGTGTTTGGAAATTAGTAGACGCCAACTCGGTTAATCTTATTATTTTCAATGCCAAAATTACTTTTCCTTAAGTAGGTATTGGAAATCTTTCATGATCTAAGAGCTTGTTCTATTCTTTCACCGATGATTACTACATCAAAAAAATTAGGTGAGAAAATATTGATCAAATACTCAAAGTAAGGAGCTTCAAATGTTCGATGAACATAGAAACCAACTCCTTTTTCTATCAATGGTGGATAAACCTAGATGGCGACTTCATGCCATCTCCGTGCATATTCCTTGATAGTCTCCTTAGGTTCCTTCTTCATACTTTATAGTGTAGTTCTATCGGAGTCATTTTTAATTGAACCTATACTAACAGATGAATACATATACCAAATCCTTTTATTTTTGAATCTTAGCTTTATTAAGATACATGTACTAGCTAAGGGCCGGATCACTTAGAATTTCATAAAAGAAATGAATCAGTAGCTTCTCAACATGTATAACTTCGATCATTTTGCTACCGTAAATATGAAAATGGATTTTTGGGTACCGTGTACCGAGTGTACTTGGTGAATTCAAATATCTTGAACTTCTTCGAATCACCACTTCGAGTTAAAGCATAACTCGTTAACTCTCATTAGGTCATATGAATCCGGGCCCTCTATTGCCTTCATACATTCTTCAATAGCAAGTAATTTCTCTTGGTTGAATTTTTTGACCAACTTGGTTTTTATGATTCCACTCGTCGTGAGATCTTATGGTATTTGTGGAAACCGACCCCATAGAAACGATCCTAGTGCCCTCTGACTTGTGTCCAATGACCATGAAGGCATTTGATCATTCGATAGAGTGACAAATGATGGCTTTTTTGTTTGAACTTGCCCTCAAGTTGAAGTATCTTTCCTAGAGGATAGCACTTGCTCAAACTAACTTTGCCTCTCATGGTGTTGGTCTCCTCTTGATGGTTCGTTCAAAGCCCTTTCTTGGTTTTTCATTTCTTATTTGAGCTATGATGTTGAAGAGAGTTGAGCTTTCATTAAGTGTAGCCTATATTTCCTTAAACCTATTTATTCCCACAAAGCAATAGGTATAATGAGTGGAAATGTAAACAAAAACACATGCATGATTTGAGCCAAGTTGAATACCTTTTTTTGTTTGTTGCATATCAAATAATGACAGAGTTTGTACTAAAGACAAGCTAGATCAAATTTTAATCTCACGGACATATAGGCGATTTGGGAAAATTTTTACCCTAGATCGGATAGTTTTTTTTTAAACCTTGAGTGATGATCGCATCTTGTGATAGTATACAAAAGACTTTCAAATTTACACCTCTTGCACATTCCGAATGTGACTTAAAGTCATTTTTTATTGAAGAATAAAAATAGTATAGCTATTTTCAATAATTAGTTGTAAAAACCATTTACATTACAATGTTTATAACATTTACAATATAAATAAATTCTTTTTCTACCCTTCGTAATTTTAGACTCGAACTTGAGGCGGTAGGAACCATGCGGTTTCTAAATCTTTAATGTGTTCATCTTCAATGGTGTATTTGCTTCTTGAGGGTCTCTTCTTTTTATTTTGTTTTTTTTCTCGTTCTTTTTTTTTTTTTTGTATAAGATCCGGGGTTGTCGACCTCCCTCCTCCAACTAGAACCATTTTGATTCGACCCTAAAATCCTCGATAATAATCTCTATCATGATTTGTTTTGACGATATCCGGTAAAAAAAGATTAGCACTAACATCATTTGAAAATGATTCATGTCTTAACGGGTTAACCCTAGTGGACAAGCTCTAGCTTTTTATGGGTTTACGTAAAGCTTGTCTAATCTCGAATTCTTTTCAAGTTTTTGAACTCGTCTAAATTATACCAATGGGGTAATTTAGCCTCTAACCTTATGCACAAAGAGGTAAATGAAGGTTATTCCACCATTTCTTATGCATAAGGTGAGTTACATTCCAAACGAGAGTCTAGAAGAGTATCAATAGACTTTCGTCATACTTATCTCTAGATCTCTCTATTGAAATTATATCGGGGTTTAGCTCGGATCCAGAGCTTTTATATGTTTTCTTCTTAGTGTGTGCAATAGTTCAAAGAAAAGCATACAACCCAATTCAAAAGTAAACATACAACGAGAAAATAAATTACAAAAATTAAAATATATATAAGAAATAAATAACATAAAATTAGATGAAAAAAAAAGTATTTGGGCAATAATTGAGAAAAATAAATACAAGAGATAAACTTAAAGGGCTAAACCTATGGCCTAACTTTAATTCCCTAGTGAAGTCGCATGCTATCACTACCCAACGTCGACGAGACTCACAAAAAATATCTTAGTTTTTAGGTTTTCTAAGATTTGCATCGCATTTATAATTTGTTATAGGGATATGAGTTTTTCATGAGTTTGGAGTTGCCGCCTAATATTAAAGGAACTAAGAATCTAAAATAAGCACTAAGTGCATAGATTCTCGAGTAAGCGATTGGTTACGCTTTGAGAAGATATCAATCATCCAAAGATACCTTTTCCTAGGAAGGTACCACGTCTAGTTTAGTCATAAATTCATCTCCTAAAGTATTTTTATTTTTTATGCCAAATTATTGTCGATTTTAACTTCAATTTTCAAGTTGAATTAATTTTTATTTTTTATTTTTAGTTTTGAACGTGACACCGTATTGAAACGATCGATGGTCCCCTTCATTGAGCGATGGATTTGAATATCGAATCACTTTTAGCCTTCATACAACCACTATGTCGGAGAATATTCTAATTGCTTGAATGTTGATGACCTATGATTCGGTGGGGGAATCATCATTAGTCCTTAAGAATTTAGGAGACTTGACAATTCATTCACCTATTGACTAAAGATTATTTACATTAGAACAAACTCCAAAAATTAGTTTTCTATTTTTTTGTTTATCATTTTTTATTTTATTATTTATCGACAAAAAATTATCATTAGCCCCTAAAAAATTAAGAGACTTGATAATTATTTTATCAAATAATTATTTAACATAAATTTTAAAATTTAAGGTTAATTAAATAAATTCCAAAAAAAAAGTTCAAAATATTGAATCTAGATTAATGAGAAAAAAATAAAAATATAACAAGAAAAAATATTCGAGGCTATAGTAAAACATAAAATCAAAATATTGAAAAAAAATCTTTTTAGCCCTCAAGCCCATTGGCCCATGCCTTATTCTCTCCTACCCATTTTCTTTTTCTTTTTTTTTCTTCATTTCCTAACTAGACCGATTCCAGTTTCTATCACTTTTGATTTTTGCTTTTTCTTTTCTTTTTTTGTTATTTTTATATTTCCTTCGGATGGGTCGAAGTCGGACTAAAACTAGCTTCTACCCGGCTTTTTTTGAAAAAAAAAAATAGCTAGGCTAGTTCAGCCTAGCCTTTCACTTCGTATAGGCCAACCCACGCCCTGCTATCTTCCTTTAAAGGAACTCCCAAACTGGACCCCAAGCCCCTTTCTTGTGATTTATTTTTTTCAATCAAACTCGCCTTTTTATCCAATTTTGACTTCCTCTCTCTCATGTTCTTGTTGTTCATTTTCTCTCTCTATTTTCAAGTTTTCTCTAGAATTAAAACCCATTTCAAACAAAGAATTTAGCTAACATATCATATTTATAGTCCTATTTCGATCACGAACTACGAGTGGAAGCTTAAACCGATAACTAACGGTATTTAAAATGACAAACGACGAGAATCAAAGTTGGAAAGAAAAAAGAAGAAGAAACATAGACACGGCGTGCTTAAACTAGTGATTGTCATTCTAAAGAAATGATTATAGAACTTTAAGCATCAAGATAGTTTCGAAAAGAATTAAGAGACTCTAAATTGCTTTGGAAATGCTTGGATGAGATTCAAAGCCAAGAATTGAAGCCTACAATGAAAAAACGAAAAAGCATGAGCTTGAGCCTAGAAACTTTGAACAACACAAGAGGCTACCCAAAATTTCCAAAGAGAGAAACCACTAAATCCTAAATCAAGCCTCGAAACCCTAAAAATGAGGAACTAGTTATGATTGAAACTAAACCCCAAAACAACAAAAATAAATAAATTAAATGGATCAAAAATGGATGAACAAAAACCCAAAAAATATGAATGTGGAGAAATTGCCCGAAATGGCAACAAAATATTCCTACCCAAAAATCAAAATTTCTCACTCATTTTTTTATTTTTTTGCTCTCTTTCTAACCCAAATTCCAACTCTCTTTTCTTCCCCTTCCAAACTAGAATTCAAAACTTGCTCAAATCTCTTCCCAAAATCAGCCCATTCAAACCCAAATTTTAGGTGTCAAATCTCAAATTAGAGATTTGATTAGCTAAACATAAGAAAACTCGGATCCATGATTACATGATTCTTGGTGGGTATCAATCATAGTAAATGCAAATTCAAGAACGTAATCGGTGAAAGATTTGGAAAGATTTTTTGAAAGATTTTTGGAGGAGTTCTAGGTTGGAGTGGACGACGAGTCGCTCACTTAATTTCAATTCGTTATTCGCTCCAAAGTTCTAATTTAGTCCTAGTGAATTGATGAAATTATATATATATATATATATACACATTGTCTTTTTATCATTTTTTTATTTTTGTACTAAACTTCAAAATCAAATCAAAATGAAATGAAATGAAATAAATTATAAAAAAAACATGGAGAAATTTTGGGTTATGACAACCACCGCCACCATCACTATTTTTACTATACCATCGCCATTATTCTTCTTCCAATCTCACTTCCTTAATTTGATGGTGACATTATTTTGTTTTTAAAATGTATTATTTCTATTAATGTAATTACTAGTCTATTATTACTACCTTCACAATCTCTTCCTTCTTCTCCACCATTGCTGCAATCACTTTTATTATTTTTCACTATAATTATAGTTGATAAAAAGTTTTTTTTTTTAACCATTATTCTTATTTATTTTAAAAATCTTATATTAAAAATTTTTAATTTATCGTGGTTTCTTATTACTCTTCTTAATAAAGTATTATAATGAAAATATCGTTTCATTTCCTTAATTTTTATTATAATTTTTGTATTTTTATTTTTGTACGCAAATGACATTCGAGCATCCTCTTCTATGGATAATTGTGGATGTCATTTTAGATACAATATTATCAAGACATTCGCGCTCCTCCGGCTTCAATAAGACAAAACCGAGAGGCACTCCAATAGCACATTTTATAACATACATTTTACAACATACATTGGATATAGCTAGGTATATAATCCTTCATTCCTTCAGCATGCATACACTACATTTATAACATATTATTTTGGTCAACCATAAGTTATTGTACACGCAGTTTCTCAAGATGTGTAGAGCTATCAATTGCCATCAAGTAGTGTAGCTTCTTCAGTACTTTCAATTTTCATGTGCTCCAAGAATGATTTTCCACAAAGCTTACGGGAGAAGAAATCTTTAACATATTTTTCCATTCTCATGCTTCTAAACAATGGTGGACTTTGTGGGTTGATTAAACTTGTCGCAGGACCAACCTCTGCCTCAAATTTGGGGTTGACAAAATATGCAATGGATATCCTTTCTTTCTCAGAGTTTATCGTTGCCCTGTGCTCAATGCTGTTATAGACACCGTTGCTCATAATCTACCCAAGATATATATAAAAAACAAAAGAGTAATGTTAATAATTATATCTAATCTCATTTACATACATTGAACTAGAATTAAAGAAAGGAAGTCAATGATTTTTGGACGCATTCATAAAACTTTTGATAATCCATCCAATATATATTATTGTTTGACTACGATATCAAACCCACCCAACAAATAACCTTGAAAATCGTTAGGGTTTCAAAAAGCTAAATACTAAATGCAATATATCACGTGCTTAATTTCTTTTATTTTATATTATCATTTTCCTTTGAGGATAAGAAAAAGGTGGAGATAAGCATGACAAACCTCAAGAATGTCTCCTACATTCACTACAAGAGCATCTGGGATGAATTTCACAGGAATCCAGAACCCATCCTTTTTAATCTGAAGACCATCTACACCATTGACTTGGTTAAGGATGGTGATGCCAGTTGCATCTGAGTGAGGTCTAAGGCCTATAACATTTTCTGGCTGTGGGCATGGAGGATAGTATGTCATCCTCACTGATTGCATCCCATCATCAAACATCTCCTCAATCTCCTTCAGGTCCATTTTTAGAGCTTCTGCTATAAACCCAAGCAGTTTCATGGCAAGTCTTTGCAATTCCAGCAGGTAACATTCCAAGGTATTCCTGCATGCACAAATAAATAATATTGATAAATTATTCCGATCGAAAATAACATACACCAAATGAGAGAGTAAGGGAGATAGAGGGGAAGGGAGGACCTGAGTGATGGTGGGAGCTCTGGGAAAAGATGTGGCTTCCTGTGATGAACAGGATTGGTGATCAGATAGAACCTATCACCCCAGTCAAGTTTTTCTTCTAATTTAGCCTTGCCATACCCTTGAAAATCATCTGGCCTTACCATGTATTTCATTTTTTCTTCCAAGGGAAGATTATAAAATTGTTTAATCTCATGGTTCAGCTCGTCCATCAGTGAAGAGCAAACTTCATGGTTCACCAACTGTATGAACAAGATCATGACTGTTAGGTTATTATTTGGCTGTATTCAGACTTCTATATATATGGATCAAAAGTTATCTTAAACGTTTTTTCAAAAAATAATATATAATGAAAGAAAATTAATTATGTTGTTGGAGCCTGAAAATTCTAGGTTATTTTTTTACTAAAATTTTCCATCTATAAACCTAGCTTAATATCTTATATATTTATGCATCAAAATGAGCAGCCAAATGATCCTATGTTAACTCTATATATATATGTCAAAGAAAAATGAAAGATGATGGACATCAAAACCTGAAAGAAACCCCATTCTTTGCAAGTGGAGTGCAACCGTTCTAGCTCCAAATCCGTGGTATCCACTGAGACCAACTGTTTAAAGTCAATTGTAGGAAGAGTTGGGAGGGGACCAGTGAACTCAGAAACAGTTGGGTTTTGCTGATTCAAATGAACATATTGTTGTGGGACTGAAATTATGGGCTCTTTGATAAGCTCCTGAACGCTAAATACTGAATGAATATCTAAGCTATCTGAATTTGCGGATGCCATTGCTTTGGAAACTCGCTATACCACCATCAAAGCTGTGTGGATGCTGCTTATATAGCCACCAAATTTTTTTTTAATTATCATTCACTTATTATTGTATTATTTTTGTTTTGGGTAAAAGCCACAACATTGTTTGTTACGTTGGCAAGTGCGGTGGACATCAACGCTGTTTTTATAATAAATCAAAAGATCTTATTAATTATGTTGATTTCTCATCTGAAAATAAAGTTAATAAATTGAAAGAGCTAATCTAAAGAAAAACACTAAAACGTAATAAGTCAGAATTTTACTTTTTACAATATATATTAAATCAATAATTTTTAATTCTTTTTATATTTAAACTCTTAGAATCCAGTAATTACTAATTAAAGAAAAACTTTACAAAATATATAGTAGTAAAAGTTACCACACCCTTATGATGTATCGGATTTTTTGTGGTAAATGAGTATATTTTCTATTGTTGAATAGATATAAAAATATAAACTAATATAAAATATGGTGAATGTATCAGATTTTTCGTTATTTATGTTTATATTAATTTTTTTACTTTTCTTAATGTTTCTATGTTTTCGAGGGTTTCAAGTTTCTTTAAAGGTTTGAAAAATAATTTTCATTTCTTCGTTTTTGAAGAACATTATTATTATTATTATTATTATTTTGAGTATTTTGAGCGGCATTTTCATTCAAAAAGTAGCAAACAAGTATATTTGAAAAAATATTATTATATAAAAATATATAAAAGTGAAAATTTAAAATAGATCAACTGATCATTTTACTAAATGTGGCCCTGGTTCGATTGTGAATTATTAATTTTACTAAAGCAGGTAAAAGCAATTATGCTTTAGCTTAAATTCAAAACAAACCTTAATCAAATATTGCTTTTAAATCAAAAGTTGGTAATATCAATTGTACTTTAAAAGTATATATAGCAAAAAATTTCCAAGATACTATATATTGTATTTGATATCTCAAAAATAATAATAATAATAATAATAATAAAAAGAAAAAAAGAAAAAAAACACTCAACAATTAATTAATATTTGAGATTCCTGTTAATTGAATCAACTGCATATATAAAGTTTGAAAAGAATATACATATTTACCTAAGTACGAAACTCATGTCTCCAGAAGTTAAAATAGTGTTGTTAATAAGATCCCTAGCTAACATCAAGCAGGATATACTATTTAATATATCTAATTAACAAGTTTCTTAATTTTAGCATCTTAATTATATTAGCAATATGATCTTTTTTCAGTTTTAAGATGGTTGTCAAATCCTAGCTACCTAATGATTTATCAGGTCACCGTAACACAAATCCAGGTGATATATACTTAATAGATACATAATTATTAATCATCTTTTTCTAATTAATGAACAAAAACAAAACCCTTATCCCTAGCTACGTAACGGATAAAGGGGTCAACTGCACCGTAATTTTTGTTCGCTTCCTTCTAGTCCTTACACTTCGTCAGAATGTGGTTTATTTATAAATAAAATCATTGCCTCCCAGAATTTTTTTTCCTTATTCCTTCTAATATTTGTCAACTGACATTAAAAACTGAGTGCATGATATGCTATAAAAATACGCATTTCTCACCCCCCCCCCCCCCCCCCCCAAAAAAAGCAATTGATAATATTTCTTTTGTTTCGTATTAATCACAAATAAAATAATATCGCTACACGACGTCGATTGGACTCCCCAAAAAAATTAAAGTCTAAGCGTTAATCATTTACAAAATTATTTACAGAGTTTTGGAGTCGCCACCTAGTATTTAAAGAACTAGGAATCTAAAAATAGCACTCGGTTCGGAGATTCCTAAGGTAAGGAGTTGGTTACGCTTTTAAGAATATATTTAATCACCTAAAAGCGCCCTTTTTTTGAAAAAAAAAATATACCATGTATGGTTTAGTTCTAAATTCATCTCCTAAAATTTCATGTCAAACTATTTTCGAATTTTAAACTCCTATTTTTTATAAAGTTCAAAAAAAAAAAAATTAGTTTGGGTGTGGCATTGTATTGAAACGATCATCGGTCCCCTTCTTCGATGACACGTCGGTTCAAACATCGGATCCACTAAATGCCTTGACACAACCGGCGTGTCGTAGGACGTCTTAATTAAAAGGTGATTTTTTATGACATCAATCCCTATCAAGTAGGAGACTTCGTAAAAAATCTTGAATATTCTTTTTGGTAATGTCGGTCCCTATTAGATAGGAGATTTCGTCAATTTATTTTTTATGGCATCGGTCCCTACCAAGTAGGAGGCTTCGCCAAAATTTTTAGGCATTTTTTTTTATGACGTCGATCCCTATCAAATAGGAGACTTCGTCAAGATTTTTTAAAAATTTTTTCTAGCAATACATATTAAAGAAAATAAAATAAAAAAATTGAAATAAAAATTATAAATTAATATAAAAAAACGATAAGGAATAAAAATAAAAAGGCTAAAAAAATAAATGAATAATAAAAGAAAACGATAGAAAAAATATCATATACCTAAACCATTAACCTACAACTTATTTTTTATTTTATTTTTTTTACCCATCCCTTTTTCCTTTTCTTTCTTACTTTTTTTTATTTTTTTCTTCCCTAATTCCTTTTTTTTTCTTTATTACCCCTTTCTTCTTCTTCTTTTTTTGGTTTTTTTTTTTTTTTTTTTTTTGGTGAGGGCCACGGGCTCGGGTAAATTCCAGTCTAGCCCCTTTTTATTTGGGGTAGAGTACTGGCTGGACCGAAATCGATCCAGCCCACACGTATTTTTTTTTTTTTGGAGAAGGGCCGTAGGTCGGACCGAAAGCAGTCCAACCCTTTTGTTTCTTTTTTTTTCGTGGATTCGGGCCGGACCTCAAGCCCGAAAACAAGTTCCACTTGTTTTCTTTTTTATTTCTCGGATCAAAACCGAAATTTTCAAGCTTTTAACCCTTTCTCTCTCATGTTCTTCACGTTCTTCACTTTCTCTTTCTTTTTCCAGTTTCTCTAAAACTAAAAATCCCAATTCCAAACCAATGAACTCATTAATCCAAAATCTTTATACCATTATTTCAATCACAAACCAAAAACAATCAAAATTAAAGCTTAAACAAATAACTAAACCAACATTTGGAATTTAAGCAATCGAAATCAAAAAAAAAAAAAAAATGAACAATGACCTGGATAATTGAAGAAAATGAAAACTTGGAACCGTCCATTGACCTTGGATGCTCAAATTGGTTCTAGATTAGAGAACTAAGTTTCAACGATGTGAAGAGCTTCAAACGCAAAACCTAGGACTCCAAGAATTTTCAAGCACTACCCGGAAAATGAAGAACGCTCAACCCGAAAAACCCGTAACCCGTAAAACCCAACTGCTAAAAGATCGAATATTTAACCTTTTTGCTTTCGATTTTCAACCTCTCTCCCCGAATTCTTCTCCAATTTTTTTCCTCCCATTTGTTCTTTGAAATTCAAAATGTTTTATAGCCAAAAATTTCCTAGAATTTCTCTTAGAATCGAATCTCAAATCCTAAATTTTTTTATCAAAATTTTTCCTCTTTAATTCATGATTAATGCAAAATCACAACAGAAATTACTTGATTTTTTGTTGGTATTAATTCCGATCCAATAATCATGATAAATGCAAAATCAAAACATAAAATTTGATGGAGGATTTGGCGATTTCTCCTAAAGATTTTCGGAGGGAAATTAGAATTGGAGTGGACGACGAGTCACCGTCTCCACCTCAATCCCGTCGTCCGCGCCAAAAATTCAACTTGGTCCCTATGCATTTCAAATTTCCACGATCACGCCCTTTTTGTGATATAATTTCAACACAATCTCATCAATTGAGTCCCCGTGAGGTGCAATTTAGGGCTTAAATTTCTTGATTGACTCGATTACACCTCTAATTACTTCAATTGTGTCCCTAAATGAATTTTTTATGTTTTTCATCATTTTCTTTTTTTTTCTTTGTTCTTTTCTTCTTTTTTTTTTTTTTTAGTAAACTTCAAATTAAAACAAAACAAAACATAATGAAATAAAAAGTAAAAAATAAAAATAAAAATAAAAATAAAAATAAAGAAATAAAAATAAAAATAAAAAAGGGTAAATTTTGGGTTATTATAGTTGCCCTCTCTTTACATTGCTTATGGCGCAAGTCAAGTGAAAAAGATGCTTTTCAATGACTTTGTTTAATAAGCTTGTAAAGAATTTTTTTTATAATGTACGGCCTTATTCTAAAGGGCGACATACCTTAGGAATTAAACATGCAATACGTGACCTTATTGTAAAGGACGATCTATCCTAGAAATTAAACGTGCAATGCATGGCCTTATTGTAAAGGGCGACCTACCCTAAAATTTAAATATGCAGTGCGTGGCCTTATTGTAAAGGGCGACCTATCCCGAAAATTAAACGTGCAAATGCATGACCTTATTGTAAAGGGCGACCTACCCTAAAATTTAAATATGCGGATGTGTGGCCTTATTGTAAAGGGCAGCCTATCCTAAAAATTAAACGTGTGGTGTGTGGCCTTATTGTATAGGGTAGCCTACCTTGAAAATTAAACATGCAAATGTGTGGTCTTGTTGTAAAAGGCGACCTACCCTAGAAATTTAAACGTGCGGTGCGTGACCTTATTGTAAAGGATAGCCTACCACGAAAATTAAATATGCAAAGAAAATTTGGCAATCTTACCTCGCTGAATTGAGTTAATTGTCCTCACTCGAAAGTGGTTGTTCAACTTTGGATTTCGCACTTAGACGGTGGTCTATTATAAGGCGACCATACCCGAGGTGGATTTGCAAAGGTATTGCTTTCCCGTTTCCTTTATATCCATTGGGATTGCAATGTGCCCGAAAATAAGCTCAACATACTCGGTTAGTCAAAGTATCTATAAGAAACATAAGCCAACTTACTCGAATCCCCTTGTTTGACTTCTCTCTTTCGATTGTTAGAAGTCGAATCGGCTATCCGTGCCCCGAGCTTCATGGCTCGCCCTCGATTGTATTTTTACTTTCTTGTGAACTTGGTTGATCTATCCTTCAAATTTATTAGGAGTATAATGATCTTTTTGGCCTATTAATGGTAATGGTCATCCCCCAATTTGATCAATTGTTGACTCGCTTACGTCCGATGGGAATGATGATGGATTTGTTGCCATTTTAGTGACCTTTTTTGTAACTTGAGGTTCCATATGCTTTTTAAAATGTTTGACACTTCTCCCTTTCGTGAATTTTCTCCTTTATAGGGAAAGCTAGATAGATTTCATTTAGAGATTTTAGATTCGAAGCTCGAGCAAAAACTCATCGAACTCGTGGACTTGTCATGCAAATGTTTTGAGGATGACAATATGGGTTTTGGGGTGAATATTGAATTTCCACATTGGGAAAATTAAAAGTTCGATGATAGAAGATATTGTTTTCCCTCAAGTATTGGCACCAACCATGATTTTAACTAGCCTATGTTTCGATTTTAACTATCTCGTTTAATAAAAATTCTTTTGTAAGGGCTTCGTGAATCCGACACTCGTCCGATCGATTACTTGTCTCTAGTTAGAAAGGACTTTTATTGGTACGTAATGTAGGCTAGGGCATGGTTTCTTGAAAAATGGGTAAAATAGGCTCAAATAGTGTTTCGGGGTTTACTTGACGTAAGACCACTTTTTTTTTTTTAATTAGATTTGATTAAAGGCATGTTTGATGGTGATTTTGTCAACCAAACTTGGGACCGATGTTTGCAAGGTGGTTTACTCTTTTCTCTAACGAAGTAGGAATCATTTTTTAGAAAATTTTGTCTTCTTCTCTCTTTTTTTTTTTTTTTTGAGTGCGTGGAAAGATCATGACCTCATTCCTCCTTCATTCCAAATCCTCCTTAATAGTGACTCCTTTTTGGATTTTTAGATCATAAGTTGTTTGATGACATGCCTCTCAAATCCTCTTCTTTTTTTTTTTTTTTTGCCCCCAGTGTGAGGGGTGATCCTAGTCCGGGTTTCATGGAGAAAAATAGAGGGCTCAAACTTTGTTTTCAATCAATACTTTTCACATAAGTATGATAAAATTCCCAAGAAGGCCTTTCCTCATCCTATCGACAATAGTATCCGATCTATACGAGCTTTATTTTCTTGAACCCTTTTTATTAGAATAATATCAAGATAGGACCTATAAATCTAAATATTTGCTATTTCATTTTCATGGGAGGTGCCATAGGAGCAATTTGGGACATGTACCAATGAAAAAGATTTTGGCTCGATTTTTTTTATTTTTAAAAGGGAGAAGGTTAAGCTTATCGTACGTTAAGTAAAACACTCGTTATAACATCTTAATTGACTTATATTTTATTTATAAATAATATTAATAGAGATTATGAAATGATAAAGGAGATAATGTGTTTATTGGGTCGAGGAAACAAAGATAGAAAGAAAAATACAATGTACATGTGTTAGCTCGAATTTCATTCTTTATTTCATGAAGAAGAAAACAACAACCCTCAAGCATAGTATTTTTTAACCGTATCGAATTTACGGGTTTGACTATATTATCCCCATCCATACTAGTCAAATAGAGTGCTACCCCCGAAAATACTTTTCCGACCACATAAGGGCCTTCATAGTTGGGTGACCACTTGCTTTTATTCTTTCCGTGTATCAAAAATTTTTTCCTAAGCACCGGATATCCCTCGTGAAATTCTTGTATGATAAATAGCAGTTAGCCTCTTTTCATTGATCATGTTCAACTCGTTCATATCCGATCCGAGCCTATTATGCTTCTTCCAATCGTGTTTCCATGAGTACCCTAAGAGAAGGGATTTCTACTTCCAAAGGCATCATCGCCTCTATCCCATAAACCAAAAAATATGGTGTTGCCCCCGTGGATGTTCTTACGGTCGTACGATATGCATGTAGGGCATATGAGAGCTTTTCATGCCGGTTTCTATATGTGACAACCATATTCCGTATGATCTTCTTGATATTCTTGTTTAGAGCTTCAACCACCCCATTCATCTTAGGTCGATAGGGTGTTGAGTTCGGATGTTTAATTTTTCATCTTTGCATAATTCTTCGATTATCTTTTCATCGAAGTTCTAAGCATTATCGGTGATTATCATATCCGATAAACCATACCGACAAACCAAACTCTTCTCTATGAACTCGCTGGACCACTTTCCGAGTGACATGAGCATAAGAAGCAGCTTCAACCCATTTGGTAAAATAGTTAATTGCCACCAAGATGAAACGATGACCGTTGTTTGCTTTGGGATTAATAGGCCCAATGACATCTAAACCCCACATGGCGAAAGGCCAAGGTGATACCATATTATTGAGTGGAATAGAAGGAGCGTAGATCCGATCTCCATAGACTTGACACTTATGGCACTTACAAACATACTCTATGCAATCCCTTTCCATTGTCAACCAAAAATATCTACATCGTTGTATCCGACGGGTCATAGTGTGACCGTTTGCATGAGTTGCACAAATTCCCTCATGGACCTCTTCAATCACTCTCCCGGCCTCGGCTACATTCATACATCGAAGCAATGTCCCATCAAAACTCCATTTGTACAACACTTCACAATTTAGGTAAAGATCCATGGCTAGCCTCCTTAAGGCCTTCGATCCATCTTAGAGATACCGGAGGATACTCTCGATTTTTAACGAACATCTAAATGTCGTGGTACCATGGCTTCCCATCTATTTCCTCCTTAATAGCACAACAATGGGTCGGTGCATTTCTAATCTCAATGCAAATAGGATGTACCCCGACTCTAGGATTAAGTCGAGTCATCGAGGCTAGAGTTGCCAATGCATCGACAAACTAATTCTTGTCCCTTCCCATATGACCAAATTCAATTTCATCGAACTCCTCAACTAATTTAGTAAGATAAACCCGATAAGACTTCGCATTCTCATCTTTAGTTTGTCATTCCTTTTTACCTAGCAGATTATTAGCATCGAATCACCATATACCTCAAACTTTGTGATCCCTCTCTCTAGCCGCCTTCGTACCATATATGCAAGCTTCATACTCAACTTTATTATTGGTATAATTAAAACAGAGTCAAATGGCTATTGGATATTACTTTCCATCCGGTGAGATCGGGACGGCCCCTACAACATTACCTTATACATTCATTATCATGTTATAGTGCACGATCCATTTCTCATCATCCGACTCGACCACTATAACTTTCGAATGCCATGATATCTTCATCGGGAAAGTCAAACTCTAATGGTTCATAATCATCAACCGTATTCCCCGCTAACTAATCCGCAATCGCACTCCTTTTTACTCACTTTCTAGTCATGTACACAATGTCTTATTCCGCCAATAACACTTGCCATCTTGCAATTCCGCTTCACAAATATGATTTCTCGAAGATATACTTTAGAGGGTTTATTTTTACGATCAACCATGTCATGTAATACAACATATATTGCTCGAGTCGTTGGGCGCTCCATACCGAGCCACGAGCATATCTTCTCTAGGGTACTATATCGAGACTCACGAGTCTATGAATTTTTTACTCGGAAAGTAAATTGCTTGCTCCTTCCTTCTAATGTCATCATGCTGTCCCAAAACATAGCCCATTGTAGACTCGGTTATTGTTAGATACAAAATCAAAGGTCAACCCGGCATCGATAGGACCGGTAGAGGAGGGTTTTGCGGATATTGCTTGATCCTATCAAAAACGGACTAGTATGCATCATCCCAAATTCTTGGATTATTCTTTCTCAACAATCTAAAGATAGGTTCACATGTCACCGTGAGTCGAGAGATAAATCGAGCTATGTAGTTCAACCGGCCTAAAAAGCCTCGAACTTCTTTTTCACTACGAGGTGCTTGGCATTTCTTGGATGGCTTTGGCTTTATCAGGATCAACTTTTATCCCTTTACTACTCACAATAAAACCTATCAATTTTCCCAACTTGACCCAAAAAGTACACTTGGCGGGGTTCGACTTCAACCGATACTTTCTTAGT
This sequence comes from Dovyalis caffra, assembly GCA_963924115.1. Classification (NCBI taxonomy): domain Eukaryota; kingdom Viridiplantae; phylum Streptophyta; class Magnoliopsida; order Malpighiales; family Salicaceae; genus Dovyalis; species Dovyalis caffra. The sequence continues at coordinate 6,773,767 of CAWUPB010001184.1, forward strand.
TGTTCGAACGAACTTCCTCGGTGTTTGAATGTGATCTTCTTCGAGCTTTGTCTTAGAAATCATGTCATCGATGTATACTTCAATTTCTTTATGCATCATGTCATGAAAAAGAATGACCATAGCCCGTTTGTAAGTCACCCCGACATTCTTCGGACCGAACGACATGACCTTGTAACAATAGGTTCCCCATGATGTGATGAAGGTGGTATTCTCCATATCTTCCTCTCGCCATCTTGATCCGATTGTATCCCGAGAAACCATCTATGAAGGAGTAAGTAGAGTTCTTTGCGGCATTGTCTACCAAGCATGTCAATGTGTGGTAAGGGGAAATCATCCTTAGAGTTGGCTTTGTTCAAGTTTTGAAAGTCGACACACATTCCGACCTTTCTATTTTTCTTGCTAACCACCACGATATTTGACATCCAAGTTGGATATTTGATCACTCCGAGAAAACCTACCTCAAACTATTTGATGACCTCTTTTTTAACCTTCATAATGACGTCCGGCCTCATTCTCCTTAACTTCTACTTTATCGATTTATGATTAGATAATATTGAAACCTTGTGCACTACTATGCTAGTATCCAAACCAGGCATATCCTCATACGACCAGGCAAACACATCCAATAAAGTGATCAAACTCCCTCTTTCTCTTTCCGAAATCGGGGTCCTAATTTGAAGCTCTTTTTTGTTCTCCTCTCGCCCCCACATTTATGATTTCTAACTCCTTTTGATGGAGTTTTATTGACCGTTCATATAGTTCTACAAGCTTGACAAATTCATCCATATCTCGTCTCTTCTTTATCCATAGCAATCAAATTCTTATCAAATTTAAGCCAAGCATGTTAGATGCAATTAGTTTGGGTTTTTAGAGGATATTCATTTTTTATATCCTTGAAAGTAGAAAAAATATAGAAATAAAAAGGATGGAAAAGAACGGACATAAAGTTTGAAAGAAAATTCATGATCTCATATTAATACTAGAAATAAATGCTCCACACAAGTCTTTCTCGGTACCTTGAGCTAGATAACCGAGAGATTAAGATAAAAAATAGAAAAAAACAATGAATTACTCAATAGTGTATGTAGGAAAAATCTCTTTCTCCTCCCAATTGTTGAGCCCCTTGCCCGATGCTCCTTTCTTGATCGACAAGTCGGTAGGTAGCATATCCTCCACGGTATTGGCGGTCGGTGGCGACAGCATCCTTGCTCGAGGAACGACCACTAACATCTCAAGGCCAATGACCTCTTTTGTCTTCTACTCTTCGTCCGGGTAATTGATGGATAGATCAACCATTCTTGTCTCCAAGTTCACCATTTCTTGACCCCGATTGATGACGTAATCGGGGTAGGAGAAAGTAGCTCGAATATGAGAAATAAACATCTTCTCATCATTGGGCTCTCGACCCTCGATTCTAGCCAATCGCTTTTTCTTTTTTAGCTCCAAAACTCTTAGATAATCCTTTCTAGTGGGCTTGAACCCTAGCCTAAAATGATACTCCGAATTGACTCTACCTAATGCTCCCAATGTTTCATCACTAAGATCTCTAATAATTGAGAATCCATACTTCATCAAGTATTTTCGTCGCCATTTTTATAGCATTAGATACTCTTGGTTGTCTCAATACAAGCATGCTCGAGTACCTAATCCGTATTCATGATTTCAAAAGCATACGGATCACCATCTCGACTCCCTTCGGTCTCAATATAAGGTATCGACATATTTTTAAACAAAGGCAATGCTTCTTCCGCCATTACCGTGACCAACTTACCATTCACCACATACTTCAACCTTTGGTGTAGCGATGATGCCACAATACCAGATTGAGTGGATCCATGGTCTTCCAAAAAGCATACTATATGATGGTTGTATGTCAATAACTTGCATAGTGACCTGGAATTGGTTGGGTCCAATGTCCAAGTTAAAGTCAATGTCTCCTATCACCTACCTTAAAGACTCATCGTAAGCTCTAGCCATCATGCTACTAGGATGCATATGACATCCACATGTAACCGATCTAAAACCATCTTAGGCAAGACATTCAAAGATTAACACCTTAGCAATCATGTGGTCCTTACAATTGACCGTGATATATAATGGCTTATTGTGTCCTATGCCTTCGGGGCCTAATTCATCTTCGGAGAATGACAAGTAGTTGGTTGCTTAAATCTTTTCCACTAAATGCTCCATGTTATCCGAAGTAACATCCTACGGGACATATGCTTCATTCAAAACCTTTTATAACACCTTTCGATAAGGTTCTAAACTCAAGATTAGTTACAATAGAAAGATCTTGGTTGGTGTCCTTTCTTAGTTGATCTACCACACTATAATCACTCGTTTTTCATTACCTTGAGGAATTCAATGGCTTCTTCATCACCGACGAGCTTGTTCACTTCTCCTATCTTAATAAGGTCTATTACTTCTTTACCCTTCTCAGCTCTCCTCAACTCTTCTAGCGTATAACATCTCCCGTTTCGGGTGAGGCTAGCAATACTAGTATTAAACGATGTGTTTAATAATGGATAAGCATGACTTACGGTATTGTAAGGCGGGGTTAAATGGTTCTTTGGCTCGGATAGAATCATTTTATGAGGCCCATTGCTCATTGGTTGATACCTACAAACCTCCGAATAACCTTCTTCCGTTGGCAAAACCATCCCTACCAAGTGGTCCTTCCCCATCTTTCTCAAATCATAAAATCCCTAAAATTACCATGATCTTCACCTTTTCGTTGAACTCCTTGCAACTATCGATATCATGCCCTTCCATCTTATGATATATATAGTACTAACCTTTGTCCTTCTCATTTTGATTACTAACCGGTCTTCCGAGATAGCTAGTTTGGGCTAGCATAAAAAACAAGCTATCCATCGATACTCTAACTTTCTTCTCTTCTCTATCAACCTTCATCTCTTCAAGTGTTACCATACTTACATTTCCTCCTCCGGTAGCATGATTCGAAAGTGGATTAGTATTGACGTTGGGTGATTTAAATCATCATAACTTATCCAATTGTGCTTGATAAGGAACCTCATCTTTCTCTTAAAAGCCAAACAAGTCTTTAATGGAATGGCCGGTGATACCACCGTGATACTCATATTGTTCATTATCTTTATACCGGGATGGAAAAGGAGGTCGTACGAGCTCAACATGAATAAGGACCACATGACCAATATTGACCGGACGATGGAACAATTCTTTCAAAGAGAATGGAAGAGATGGTAATGGTTCGTAGTCTTCTCTATTATAACTCTTGTTACGGATGGATCTGGTTTCAAGGTGTTTGGTTGTAGTTTGAAGGACCCCAAGGTGGTCCGATCGAGCGAGGAAATTGGTTATTTTGATAGGTGGGTATGGATGAATTGTATTAGGGCGATGAGTTTGGTTAGTAAGGTGAGTAGGTTTGGTTTGACATGGGTGGTCTTGTTTGAGTTACGGGAAGGTGGCGGCTATGGGATATGTTTGGTAAAGTGTTTGGGGGTAGGGTATTGGTTGTACTTGATATTAGCTTTCGTGGGTGTACGGCCTTGAATTGTTCCAATTGATTCTAGGCCCATGAAAGCCAACTTGGTGAACTTCCCTTCTCTTTTCTTACCCCCACACTTGTTCTCTTCTTCGTCCCTCCAAAGATCTTTTTAGCCTTAATAGTTAGTTCAACTCTCTCAACAATGACCACTACATCGATAAAGTTGGTTGAGGTGTTCCTAATCAAATATTCAAAGTATGATGCTTTGAATGTATTTAAGAAAATCAAGATCAATTCGGATTCGGGTAATAGTGGATGAATTTGAGCGACCACCTCATGCCACCTTTGCGCATATTCTTTAACCGTTTTTTTAGCCCTTTCTCCATCCCTTGGAGATCCGATCTATTCGATGCTACCTTCATATTGAACTTATACTCGTTTAAGAAAAGCATCGGCTAGATCCTTCCACCTTTGGATCTTCGCTCCCTTTAACCTCATGTACCAGCTCAAAGCTGAACCTCTCAAGCTCTCATGAAATAAATGGATTAGTAACTTTTCATCGTGAACCACTTCGTCATCTTGCTACGGTAAACCCTCGAGTGAGTCATGGGACACTAGGTTCCAAGTGTACTTGGGAAAATTTAGCATCTTAAACTTTCTTGGAATCACTACATCGAGCACTAAATACATTTCGGAGGCCCTAATCGGATTGTAGGTGTCCTCCCCTCTATCGCTCTTAGGCGTTCTTCTAGTGCCATGAGTCCGTCCATACGTGGGCCTTCAACCGCCCTAAGACCATGAGCTTCCTCTTCTGCAGGATTTGCTAAAAGCATTTATAGGACTCGTGGGTCCATGGGATAAGCAAATGTCCCACTAAAATATGAGCCTTCGAGCATGAAAAGTTGCTTAATTGGAAGGCCCCGACCGATGGGGTGATGGAACGAGTATTCGGTACTTCGGGCTATCCTTGATTCAAGCTACCTCTCCCTCTTAATGCTTGCTCTAACAAGGATGTCATCCGAGCCACACTTTCTTTCAGTGAGTCAAACTCTTGCTGGTTAATTGGCTCTTGTCGCGATCTTTCCTCATTCTTCATTTGGCAAGCCCGAAGTCGAGTGTTGAAGACGCACGAAGGGATTAAGTAGAGTGGCCTATGTTTAATTTCCGGATAGAAACGAACATAAAAAATATATACAAATAAATACTAGATGCAAATGCATGTTTTCGAATTGAGTTGAATACCTTTCTTTTATTTGTTGCATATTAAATCATGATAGAATCTTGTCGATGACGGATCGGATCAAACTAGTACTCGCCGAGGGCAAAATTACCCTACGGATACTTGGGCGATTAGGAAGATATGAATTGCTCAAATTTCGGTCGTGATCTGGATCTTGGAATGACGAAACCATCTCATTAATAACCCACAAAAGTGAAATAGAAATGAAATAACATTTTTATTGCGATCCAAATCTTTATCACATTTTAAATTTGATTTAAAGAAGCATTAAAATGAAAGAAAAGCCCTATTACATAGAAAATCCTATTCTAAGTTTGGCCATAACCCCAAGCCTTTATAGGAAATCATGTCATTTATGAGCCTTCGGAGCTTCTTATAAAATAGTTGAACTGGTTCATCTTCCGGGCGTATGCCATCGCCTAAGAGCTCGTAGTGTTTCACATCCCCAAAGCATAATCTTTAGCATTTTGAGCTTGCAAATGATACTTCATGGTCCTACTTCCCCACTCGCAGCCTTTCTTTCTTAAGACATCCCTTTCCTTTATCATTATTCGCATAGCCATGGCGTGCTCCTTTCTAGATCCGGTCATTCGTTCTTGGTTGACCCCGTCTTTCCCTTTCAATTCCTCCACATGAGTACTCAAATGGTGTATTGCATCCGATTGGTTAGCCATCCGTGCTCGTGTCGTATCTCTAAATTTCTCGAGGCTATCATTCTTATCTCTAAGCTTGACTACAACTCCCTTTATCGCTTAAAGTTGACTACGAAGCTTCTTGTATTCTTCATCCGAAACTTTCATTGTATGGTTTTTAGTATCTAAAATTTCCTCTAACTTCCTCTTCTTTTAAGTTAGTTCAACCACTCAAGCATTCGTGTCCTCGTTGAGTATCTCATGTTGGGCATTCACTTTCGACGAACATCCTCCATTGTCTCATTCATTAGTCGAGATGGCCCCTTAAATGATGACACACGGTATCCCTTACCTCTAGTACTTTTCCATTTCGGATATCCGGACGAGGTTCTTCCATCCACTCTTTTTTCAAGAGTGACAATCCCTCTATTTCTCCAAGCAAGTTCTAGCTCCCTCTAAAAACATTTTAGAAACCCCGAGATCCTCATAATACTCATTTAAACCAGTCGTCCTTGGAATGAATTGCTCGAATCCCAACTATCTTAGAAACATGTTCGGACAAAGCAATCGATGCAACAACGAGCTCCAATTAGTGGCACCCAAGGAAAGTTATCACAAAAGGTCGTGTAGCTCCAAAAGAAGGCATATCGTGCTCTCCAATGAAATTCGACCTCTCTAAACCGAAGAATAACTCCGCTTATATTGTCTTACCCAACTTGTTGAGGGCGTGACAAGTAAAATTCTCTAACTTAGAATGCGAGTGCCATGGGGTGTGAAAAATACCGGAGGCTTCCTTAGTCACTACGTGGCTCACAGATCCATACAAACAACAACCGGACACAACACCTCAAATGCCCATCTCCCTTTCTTTGATAGAAATTTAATGAAGAGAGGGTTTCTGCTAGGATTGCTGCAGTAGGATTAACCTTCGGAGATACTACACTTTTAAATACGTTGACTACCTCCACGTCGATCATGCTCTCACTCGATGATAACAACATCGATCCATATATTGCTAGGGCCAAGATTCGAAGTCTAACTTGGTTATAAGGATCTTGTAAATGCTTCATAAATTTTGCTTGAAGGATTTCCCAAAACCAATGTTAAGATTTACCTCTCCGGGTTAGTTGCTTCTTGGTTAAAGTGGTGTTAGTTCCAATCAACCATGCAAAGTTTGATGGAGCATGTTCGAGCCGAATGTAGAAGTAGACATCCTCTCGTTTTGGAAAATGCTAAGAGAGTCTCGTATTCCTCGAGTGTAAGTGACAAGTTTACACTCCCAAAGGTGAATCAACAATAATCCGGATCCCAATAGCCTATCATGGCTTGGAAGCATGCGGTCCGGGCCTTGATCTTAAGCGGATAAGCTATATCACCATATGTCTTCCGAAAATCAAGTTGGTCCTTGGAAGTGAGCATGTCCTAACAACCGAGAAGCAAACCGAGTGTTGGCCATCCCGGCGTACAATCTCCTTTGTCATTTTGGGCCCACTCGGATCCGATCCTAAAATCCTCGATCTCATTTTTGATTTCTTCTATCATGATTTAATATGAAGGATAACCCGCAAAACCAAGGGTTAGTATCACCATCATTTGATAATAATTTGTGTCTTAATTAGGTCAACCCTAACGAGATAGGATTTAGCTTTTCTATGATTGGGTAAAGCTTGACTAGTCCTAAAGATTTTTCAAGCCTCTAGATTGCCTAAATTACTAGTGGGGTAATCCAGCCTCTAACCTTACACGTTAGGAGGTAGGGGAATGTCATTCCACCATTTTCAACGTACGGGATGAGTTTCGGTCTAAACAAGAGTTTGAAAGAGTATTAGTAGACTTTCTTCATACTCACCTCCAAATCACTCTATCTAATTCCTATTAGGGTTCGGCTCGGGTCCGGAGCTTTTAGAGGTTTCCTTCGTGGTGTGTGCAACAGCTTAAAAGAAAAGGCGTACAACCTAATTCAAAAATAAATGTGCGAGACAAAAATTTAAATATATACACAAATAAATAAATAAATAAAATTTAGAAAATAAAATGACAAAAATAAATATAGGAGATAAATTAAAAGTTAAACCTATGGCCTAACTCTAGTCTCTAGTGGAGTCGCCATTCTTTCGCTACACGACGTCGGACGGGACTCCCCAAAGAAATTAAAGTCTAAGCGTTATTCATTTACAAAATTATTTACAGAATTTTGGAGTCGCCACCTAGTATTTAAGAAACTAAGAACCTAAAAATAGCACTTGGTTCAAAGATTCCTAAGGTAAGGAGTTGGTTACGCTTTTAGGAAGATATTTAATCACCTAAAAGCGCCTTTTTAAAAAAAAAAAAAGATACCATGTATGGTTTAGTTCTAAATTCATATCTTAAAATTTCATGTCAAACTATTTTTGAATTTTAAACTCCTATTTTTTTTAAAGTTCAAAAAAAAAATTTAGTTTGGGCATGGCATCGTATTGAAACGATTGTCGGTCCCCTTCGTCGAGCGACACATCGGTTCAAACATCGGATCTACTAAAAGCCTTAACACAACCGGTATGTCGAAGGACGTCTTAATTAAAAGGTGATTTTTGGTGACGTCGGTCCCTATCAAGTAGGAGACTTCATCGAAAAATTTGAATATTCTTTTTGGTGACATCGGTCCCTATTAGATAGGAGACTTCGTCAATTTATTTATTTATTATTATATTTTTTGTGGCGTCGGTGCCTACCAAGTAGGAGGCTTTGCCAAAATTTTTAGGCATTTTTTTTTATGACGTCGGTCCTTATCAAATAGGAGACTTCGTCAAGATTTTTTTTTTAATTTTTCTAGCAATACATATTAAAGAAAATAAAATAAAAAATTGAAATAAAAATTCTAAATTAATATAAAAAAATGACAAGGAATAAAAATAAATAGGCTAAAAAAATAAATGAATTATAAAAGAAAAGGATAGAAAAAATCATCCTATACCTCAACCATTAACCCACAATATTTTTTTTATTTTTTACCTATCCCTTTTTCCTTTTCTTTCTTATTTTGTTTTAATTTTTTTCTTCCCTAATTCCATTTTTTTATTTCTTTATTACCCCTTTCTTTTTTCTTTTTCTTTTTTGGGTTTTTTTTTCTTTTTTCTTTTTTTTTTTTTTGTTTTTTTTAGGTGAGGGCCACGGGTTGGGTTGAATTCCAGTCCAACCTCCTTTTAATTTGGGGTAAGGGGCATGGGTCGGACTGATTTTTTTTATTTTTTATTTTTATTTTATTTTTTATTTTTTTTTTAGGTGAGGGCCACGGGTTGGGCTGAATTCCGGTCCAGCCCTTTTTATTTGGGGTAAGGGCGTAGGGCTGGGCGATTTCGGCCTAGCCCACACGTATTTTTTTTTTTTGGAGAAGGGCCATAGGTCGGACTTGTCCCTTTTTTTCTTCGTGGATTCGGGCCGGACCTTAAGCCCGAAAACAAGTTCTACTTGTTTTGTCTTAGATCAAAACTAGAATTTTCAAGCTTTTAACTCTTTCTCTCTCATGTTCTTCATGTCCTTCACTTTCTCTCTTTTTTTCCAGTTTCCCCGAACTAAAAATCCCGATTCCAAACCAATGAACTCATTAAACCAAAATCTTTATACCTTTATTTCAATCACAAACAAAAAACAATCAAAATTAAAGCTTAAACAAATAACTAAACCAACATTTGGAATTTAAGCACTCGAAATCAAAACCAAAAAAAAAAAAAATGAACAATGACCTGGATAATTGAAGAAAACAAAAACTTGGAACTCGTTCGTTGACCTTGGATGCTTAAACGGTTCTAGAGTGGAGAACTAAGGTTCAACGATGTGAAGAGCTTCAAACGCAAAGCCTAGAACTCTAAGAATTTTCAAACGCCGCCTAGAAAATGAAGAACACCGAAGAACGCTCAACCCATAAAAACCCGTAACCCGGAAAACCCACTCGCTAAAAGATCAAAGATTTAACCTTTTTGCTTTCGATTTTCAACCTCTCTCCTTAGAATTCTTCTCCAATTTTTTTCCTCCCCTTTGTTCTATGAAATTCAAAACGTTTTATAGCTAAATATTTCCTAGAATTTCTCCTAGAATCGAATCTCAAATCCCGAATTTTTTTATCAAAATTTTTCCTCTTTAATTCATGATTAATGCAAAATCAAAACAGGAAATTGCTTGATTTTACGTTGGTATTAATTCCGTCCAATAATCATGATAAATGCAAAATCAAAACAAGAAATTTGATGAAGGATTTGACGGAATTCTCCTAAAGATTTTCGGAGGAAAATTAGAATTGGAGTAGATGATAGGTCGCCATCTCCAACTTCGGTCTTGTCGTCCGTGCCAAAAATTCAACTTGGTCCCTATGCATTTCAATTTTCCACAATCACGCCATTTTGTGATATAATTTCAATACAATTTTATCAATTGGGTCCCTACGAGGTGTAATTTAGGGCCTAAATTTTTTGATTAACTCGATTACACCCCTAATTACTTCAATTGTGTTCCTAAATGAATTTTTTTGTGTTTTTCATCATTTTCTTTTTTTTCTTTTTTCTATTTTTTTTTTTAGTAAACTTCAAATTAAAAAAAAAAACAAAACATACATCAAATAAAAAGTAAAAACTAAAAATAAAAAAAATAAAAATAAAAACAAAAAAAGGGGTAAATTTTGGGTTATTACAAACAATATGCACGATGACTTATCAAAAGTTATAGAAAACATTTTTTTAAGACGAATTAAAATATATATAGTTGATAATCAAAAAAGAATACAATAGTAAATAATTAGTTTTTTAGTTTTTTTGTTATTGTCGGCGATATTGTTGTTCTTATTCTTGTTGTTCTTCTTCTTCTTCTTCCTTCTTATTATTATTATTATGAGAGGTCCATGGGTTTCCATTACATTTTAATTGAAATACTGCATGCATATGAGCAATTTATCTATAAAAAAATCAATTAAATATATTGATAGTCTATTGTACGTCGCTCAAGTTTTGTCTTGCTATTTATTAGAATTGTTAGCTCTTCCTTCCACATTTCTTATTTTTTGCATATATTCTAATTGATTAGTGGTTATTATTTTTACGAGTAACAAAACTAACTCTCTATATTTTGAATAATCTGCTAACCTATCGAACTTAGTGTCACTAAAGAAAACTACTTACTATATATAACCATTAATCAAAGCTTGTGTGCAATAATTAGTGACGTTAGTTTATGTGTATATTACGAAACTAAAATCCAATTTGAAATTACATTACAATTGTTGTCCTACCTTTTGGTAAGAATAGATTTTAAGCAAGCCACGCACCAAATTGCGTCAATGATCTTGTGACTTTGTCATCCCATTTTGTTAACCCATTTTAAAGACATCAATTTCGGACTTCATGTGTATCGGTACATGTTTATATATTTACAAAAAGAACATTACTCTCTCTCTCTCTCTCTCTCTCTCTCTCTCTCTCTCTCTCTCTATATATATATATATATATATATAGTCTTTGTAACAAGAGTACACCTACCATCCTATCCACTTTATGTATACCAAAAAAGATATAGCAATAGAAATAAATATTCATATAACTAGATATTTGTATAAAAGATAAAAAGAAAAAAAAGTGTAAGCCTCTAGACGAGTTTTCTGTTTTTCCCTCATTTAGAAGCATTTTGAGTACGTCAATGAGATATGTTAAGAACCATCATTTGTTGTTTTAATGGACATATACACCGATACCATTGTAAGATGAAAGGTATAGATATATAGTCTTTGTAACAAGAGTATGCTACCATCCTATCCACTTTGTGCATACAAAAAAAGATATAGCAATAGAAATAAATATTCATATAACTAGCAGTGTCGGCTCAAGGCATAGGCCATTAAGGCTTATGCCTAAGGCCTCCATAGAAAGGGGGCTCCAATTAAAATTTTATCCTAAACCTACACCCGTGAAGAATGAGATAAATTAGAAGATACGAGTCTCCACCTATGTATGAGACATCATTCTTCTCTCTATTAACGAGTCATAGGTACTAGAGTTCCCGCATTAAAAGGCTCTCATTGTTCGGAGATATTATTATTTCAACGTTAAAAATTCTACCTTTTCTAGATGTCTTTTTAGTTATCTTCTACCTATAAAAGCTTTCAATTTTTATTTTAGTGAGACACTTTTACTTACGGAAAGTTTCAAAACAATATTTGTGAGTGAAACAATTTTTAGATCACTAATTTTGTTATTATATTCCTTTCTTTCTCCAAAGAATCGGGGATCTCTTATAAAACCTTTTCTAATTAGCTTGGTAGAAGAATTTGAAGGTAATTTTTTAACTTATGCAAATAAAATTATGTATATAAATCATATAATATTTTATTTTTTTCTCAAATTTCTTTTTATTTTCTCGAGTGATTCTCTCTAGGTTTACTTGATTAGGTGTGGCAAGCAAATATAATCGAGTGTCAAAGTTTCTTACTCTTTTTATAATTATATTTTAATTTTATTATTTGAATAAAATATCTATTAGAAAGTATGAATCTAGATATGAAAAATGTAAGAAAAAAGAAAGGTAGAAGAACTAATTCAATCCCAAAAAGGTGCACTTGATAGATTTGTTACTAATATTAAACCCTAAATACTAGAAGAATAAGATAAAGATTTAAATAAAAATATAGTTGAAAATTGTCAAGAAAAATATTTTTTTGTCTAGGGTCACATATATTATAAAGCCGACCACGATAGCTAGATATTTATATAAAAGATCAAAAGAAAAAAAAATTGTAAGCCTCTAGAAGAGTTTTTTGGTTTTCCTTCTTTGGAAGCATTTCGAGTATGCCAATGTGATATGTTAGGAACCATCATTTGTTGTTTTAATGGACATATACACCGATACTATTGTAAGATGAAAGGTTTAAATTTACCACATAAAATGTAAATAATTTGTCTAAAATTTCATGGAGAGAGAATTAGTTTTTAAGGTTCAACTCTTAAAACCAAATAAATTAAAATTGTGTAGCACTAAAAATGGGTTTTCGAAGAATCTAGTATTTAAAATTGATAAAAAATTAGACTAGATCTAGTATTAATCTAGTTTAGAAAGTGACAAATTAATTTCTATTAATTTAAAATTTTATATAAAAATATCCCACTCTAAATATCAAAATAATAATATAAAAAACAAATAAAAAATTGATGTCATGACAAGTTCCAATTGTTGTTTTATCAAACAACTGTTCGAAATTTGAGATTTCAATTACATATTAGTGAACTTTTATATGTTTCATGACTACAATAGATAACTGCGAAGCCGACGCTTATATGTTGACACTACGGACTCTCTTCTATAACTATTTAAAGTTCGACCTTGCTCTTTTTTTTTCTTTTTTTTTTTTTTGGTTATACTAAAGTGAAGAAGATACATTTTTAAATAAGAAAATGACTGAAACGCATTAAGAGATTTTTTTATATTAATATATAAACTAATTTAAGAATGAACGCCGTAATTGGATTAAAAAAAAATTAGAGACAACTTGCATGGAAGGCATTGTGATGTAAGGATAAAAAAAAAAGAAGATATAATAGAAATAAAAATCTCATTGACTAATACAATATCCATTTAAACTCCACTACTCGACTATATACATTATGCACAATTTAACATAAGCAGAAGAAAGTGAAAGTACATGGTGAAACAAATATTGCCTCTTTTATGATCCTATATAGGATCGTGAACATACTCTATTAAATGCACGACACGTACTGGGAGAATGATGAGGGGCAGCAGGGCAATCAATCTGAAAAGTAAAAAACATACACAAAGAGAAAAGCGTAACGTAATTAAGGGGATTATTATATCAATACACTAGCGGTCCTCTGGACTGTTCGGTAGAAAACATGATTTCTTTTTTCTATATTTGGTGAAGAGGTTTCAAGGTCAAACGAAATAAAAAAAAGATAGAAAGAAAAACGGAGTGATCGGTGTCCACATAAACGAAATAAGATATGCTTTGCTAGTCAAATCAAGAAGAAATAATCAAGTATGATCTTTTGCCTCGCTCAAACTATTCTTCAATATTTCTTTTTAATGCGAAGGAAGATACCAAGGTTGCGTAATGGACGATACTTTTTCACCTACTGTATATATTTTATAGATTACTTGAAGCATTATCTAATCCACTAATAATATATACAACCAAAAAACGTGCTTAATTACTGTTTGCTATAATAATTTGATTCAATTAAGTGGGTTTGACAACTTGTGATTACTACTTTTTACTTTACTATTAATTAGCGGCAAACCATGTTTATGATTAAGACATGCCAAATTGCTGATGTTGAGCTTGGCTTTGACTTATCTAAAATATCATGTATTCTACATGAACTGCCAAGTAATTAACGATGACAAACTCCTTTCTAGAAAACAATTAGGAAAAAAAAAAAAAAAAAGATAATGATGCAAACTCCCACAATGAAACGCCACCATATGGATGGGGTCCATCACTTAAAATTGAAAGTCTAAATATCAAAATATAAAACAAGAATAAATTGTAAAATACTGATAAAGAGAAAATAGCAAAATAGTTTACATGGTTCAAGGCGAAGGCCCACCTGGCAAGAGGAGGTAGTCGTTCTTTTGTATATTCCAGCCCAAAAAAAATACAATGCAATGCTTCCTGGCTTTATATATACTTACGATTCCGTCTAATAACTTATCAGAATTAATTTGTGAAATTCCTAGCACCTAAGAGATGGAGAATTAGATAGTAAAACTAAAATTACTGACTTAAATCCTTTTTTTTTTTTTTTAACCTGGCAATACAAATTTAATATACTCCATTTTTCTATTTTGCAAACAATCTCAACTCAAATAAATTTTAATAATTAAAAGAGTAGGAAAGAAGATATTGCACTGCAATATATAGTGGTTTGCTCTAATGCTTAGTCTATTCCTCGAGCTATAAGCTCGATTATTTCTATTGAGTTCTCGATCTTCTTCACCGGTGAGGCTTCACATTTTACAATGCTATTTTTATTTATTTATCTTTTTTTTTTTTTTTTTACGAGCACAAGATTAAAACCCTTATACTCTTTTTTTTTTTTTTTTTTTTTACAAGTTCAGGATCAAACCGAACCACACAAGCTATCAAAAGCTCACTACCTAAAAATTCCAAATGACTGACGTTTCATTACACTTTAACAATGTTTTTTACTCAACAAGAATGAATTAAGAGCACTCATAACAACCAGTTGATTGTAAGATGAAAAGTTCAAGTCCTTAGTAGGAATTAATACAACTCTTTTTATGTACGAAATTGATAGAATCAATATAAAGTGTTGATACAATTAAAGTATAAATTTAAATAAGAGAAAAGAGGATGGCATCACCTTGTAGAGATAAAGCAATAAGATATTTATAAGTTCATTAACTAGCCGTTTTAGGAGCAAAATAGCCATTCAAAATTTTGGAATAGTAGGGTGGATTTAGTATACCTAACCACCTAAACTGGATAGTTACAAGTTTGCATTTTGAGCTGCCCCATGGAGAAAAAATTGGGGGAAGTTTTCTAGCTTGCCATGTGTCACCATAAAAAAGTAAGCTTTTAGGAACGAAAAATTAATTCGCTAAATTTATAAATTTCGTCGTTATTTTCTTTTAGTAATGTAATGACGATAAAACTAGACTCGTAGGTAAAACGTTTATTGCTAATAATTTTAACGACCAAAGTTACATTCCATTGTAACATTAGCGATAGACAAACTTTCATTACAATGAAGTACTTCCATCACTAATGTGATGAAATTTATCAAAGGAAGTACTTCACTACAACGACAACTTGTCCGAGTGCAAATGTAATTGAATATGCTTGATAGAAACTTTCGTTGGAGAATTTTTTGTCATTAATCGATTGCCAATGGTTGGTAATCTACCGACATATTTCATAGTTGTCCATCAATAATTAATCTAATTTAATTTTTTTCATCATTAGTCAATCGTTGATCCGTCATTAATGAAGAAAATATAATTTTTTTTAATTCTTTATTAGTTATTTAATGTTTAATTACGGTAGCAAACAACTAAAAAAGAAATTATAACACAAAATATTATTCGTAAAATAAAAAATAATATAAAATCAAATAAAATATATACAAAAGTGCACTAGTGTACAAAAATAATAAAAATTAAATCTTAAAAAAAAAACTACTACGATTGAACGGGTATATGTGGGAGGTTAGCATCATCATTTGGCGGTTCTTGGGTAGGGGAAGGGTTAGGAAGAGGGAAGGGCAAGTCAATATGGGTTTGCATTTCCCATAACAAGCTGTTGCATCATTAGTGCCACCTTTTCTTGCTCATGTCGAGGAAATTGGTGTGCTCGCCTTATGTTCCTCTTGGATCACCCGGAGCTGCTGAGCCCAGTCATGCTCTATTTTTGCCAAAAACTATTGTGAGTACTACTTATCATTTTGTTGCATACCATCATGGAATTGCAATGTGGTAGAGGATGACTCGGCATTAGAATAGGAGTAATACTTTGACGTTTGTGATCCGACACCATACACTCTACGCTTCTTCTCCCCTCTTACAACCTTCGGATATATCTAGGCTATGTCGACTTCGGTGGCTATAAAGAACCCTCCGACGCTTAGCTACCGGTTGCCTCACACATTGAGTCCACACGCTCCTATGTAATTATAAAAATTATAATATTAAATCATAAATTTAATTTTTAGATTAATTAATATATTATAATTAAAAAATAAAATACTTACCTTTATTATCTCGGATTGCACATCAATCAATGATCCATCCGTCTATTGATGAGTTCTCACAAAAAACTCATAAGGATTTGGATAACGAACAAACTCATTTGCATAAAAAAAATTGACATAAATAATATGAGATACAAAAACTAAAAACAATAATTTAGAACATAATGGATAATAGGATTTACTATCCATGTAACATGCTCAACTAGTGAGATAAAACTCCTCATATGTCTAGATGAGTCGGCACTAGTGCCATCCGTCTCGTTCATGCGGTTCTAGGCCACCCGCTCGGAATGGACTTGAAACTTAGGTGTGACCTACTCCAACTAGTCGGCATGTCAACATACCATCTACGTATCTGCCGCTTCCATGCTATCTTTACCAACGCATCGATGGCTTCCTTCCACATAAAATACTTCAAAAAGAAGAAAAAGTAGTAGTACATTTCATGTTAAATTTATTAAAATAATTTAAAATTAATATAAATAAATAATTAGTATGTACCTTAAACTTATTTTAGTATAAGTCTTTAGTCTTTTGAGTAATTGACTTCCATGTCAATCTAGAGGTGTCTAATCTCTTTCTAAAAATGATAGTGATCCTTTAAGAGCATTAACTAGATGGATTCAAATTATCAAACATGATAAATAAATAAAAAAATGATAAGTGAATTTATGAACAAAATAATATACCAAAAAATAAAAGTAATTACAAACTATAAAGTAAAGACAATACTATTTATATTAGTGTGCATAATATGTACCACTCATTCATGATATCAATGGTTCGATCAACATCAAAAAAGAAACCATCGAAGCAACCTTTACCGTTTGGCTTTGTACATGATGATGATTGGTGGGGGTTGTGGCACTAATGTTAGTGATGTAGAAGTGCTAGGCACGTGTCCCGGATCGAAAGTAGAACCACGACCGGGGCCATGACCACTACCACTGTCACTACCATGGCTACAACCATTTGATATGGTAGAATGGAACGCTAGGCTGGAATGGCTTGAACCACTAGTCATCACCCATACGAGTATCACGTGTTATAATTTAATAAATGCAACAAATAAAAAACATCTTTGTTACCATAATTTATTAAATATAACAAATGAAAAACAACTCTATTATCTCGGTTTAATAAATACAATAAATAAAAAACAACTTCTTACCTCGGTTTAATAAATACAACAAATAAAAAACCTCTCTATGATCTCAAAATATTTAATTAATTTGATTTCACATATACCTCTAATCACTATCATATTCATAGTTAATAATTTCATAATCATCATCTAAGTCTCCCTCTTTCTAAATTGATTCTAATTCAAATTTACTCTCATCCTCTTGATTAACTTCAACTCTTTTATAACTATAAATGATTCATTTGGATCAATCAATAGTCGCTCATCATCATCCACTCGAATCACATTGCATTAGATTTTCATATAGTCCTCCTGCGATGGTTCTATACTTTGTTAGACTATGACAAACTAGGGGTGAGCAAATGATTTTTCGGTTTGGTTTCTATCAATTTTGATTTGGTTTTCGATTAACTAAACACAATAAAATGACAATCGAACCAAACCAAACTATAATTCGGTTGTTAAATTTCGATTTCAAAATATTTTTATTTTAAATTTTGGTTTTTTGATATTAACTGAATTTATAGAAATTCTTATTTGGCTACTAAGAACCTAAAGGATCAATCTCGAGCAAACCAAGAGAGAGTGACGCAAGCGACCCTAGCCCACCCCAACCCCACCCACGACCTCTTTATAGATTTTCAAACACTTGAAAAATCATTCACTTTCGATGTGAGATTATGAGCTAGTGACTTTTTTGAAATTTCTTTATCCCACATCGGCTAGTTAAACATTTGAAGGGTGGGGGTTGGCTTATAAATAAGGGTAGACTTACTTCCTTTTGTTTTAAAATTGTGGCCGATGAAACGGCTTATTTGGGCTTCAAAATCTATAGCCTATTGTGGGTTGTGATTGAAGTTCAAGAAGGCCAACAAAAACTATGGGCTAATTTCAATTTTAATAAATTTTAAGTTCATTTTAATATAAATAAAATAAAATTAGATAGAACATTTTGTTTTCGATTGACACTTGCTTTAAATTTTTTAGAAACCGAAATCAAAATCAAAATCAAAATCGAAAATCAATATAATTTTGGATCAATTTTTTTTAAGTATATATAAATGAAAAACTCGAACAAAAATAGGTATTTTGACTCGGTTTGGTTTGGTTTTTCAATTTTGATCAAAGTTTGCTCATCTTTACGATAGACGATTCTAGCACATCCAACACAAAACTAGCTTTTATCTAATAAACAACCCACCAATCACTCTTGTCGCACTTCAAGCTAAGATATATGGCATAATACACTTGAGTTGCTTAAGCTCGCTATAACAAATGATTTGTATTTGTTGAACCTCTTTCTATAGTTTATCTCTACTAGTTTATACAACTTTTGAACTCTTGTCCCATTCGATGAAGGATCAAACTAATCACATTTGAACAATATGATTTTCTTGATTGGTAAAGAATGATACTCCAATTGTAGTATTTCAGCCAATCTCCTATAATAGTCTCTTTCTTCGCATTGTAATTAGATCTTCTTATGCACACTTCACTATTTATTGTTGCTCCGGCTGAACCATGCCATTTGGTGTGAAACGTGTATCCATTCATAATGTACCTTAGGAACGATATCATTATTTGTAAAGGACCTTTTGTAAGATTTTTTATGAATTGGTCTATCATAGAGTCGGATGATGCATAATATACCTATAAAATCAACTTCGACACCTAAAATTTTAGTTAACAACTAATAATTACAACTTACTAATAAAACAAGGTCTAAAATTATGATACTCATATATGTTCTAAACCAAGAGGTAAACTCATTTTCAAGTTAAGCATCAACCTCATGGGTAGGTATGTAGGGATTATTTTGTTACAATTGAGAAATGGATAGATTGTTGAGAAAAAACAACATATGTGAGTGAGTGTCTTTAATATGAAAATTAATTAATAAGGTAGAATATTGATGGTAAATCATAAAGTTTTTCTTTTTACACTTACTCAATGTAAGGTTTAATTTCTTCATAATTTAATAATGTGTATTGATGGGTTGCATGACATTTTTTCTCTATCAACCTCCATACTTTTCCTAGACCAAATGGTCAACCTTGATGTTTGAATATAGAAAGCATCCCTTTAATGTTGTCAATTGATTCTCCACCACACTCAATATTATGTGGTATTTTTGATTCTCGGTATTCACATAAAGCTCAAAGTAGTGCAAATAAAATGTTGATGCTTCTTTCACTAAATATGCATTTCATATTGACCGAAGCTTTTGCTTATTCCTTACATTACTTTTAAGCTTTCAAAGATACCTACAAAATTAATTAGATGAATGATAGATAATTACAAAATTATTTTATTTAACATTCAAAATTAATATCTTTACCTTTCAAATGGATACATCCATTGATATTGCACTTGTCACTAGTCCCGCAATCCTTGCTTCATATGCAAAGTAGATTGAAAGATGTTCTATTGGTTAAAGAAACTTAGTGAAAATAGATTGAAAGATGTTCTATTGGTTAAAGAAGCTTGGTGGAAATATATGCTCTAGCTTTTGCAAATTATGGGTATCTTTATCTTAAGGCACATCATATCTTCTATTCTTATGATAATAGAAGTCAAGTCCTTGAAGAATAAACTCAAATCTGTAAGTGGCAACTAAACATTTCTTATTAATATCTCTTAAAATACAATAGATAGTAATATTAGTATAAACACATGATAGTCATGAGTTTTCATACCATACAATTTATGTTTGTTCATATCCACATATCTAGCCATGTTTGACACATATCCGTTGAAAAATTTAAGTTGTCTAATCTAGTCAAGCAATACTATTTTCTATTATTTGTCCAGAACAAAACACACTTTAGGGTATTTTCCTAAGACTTCATCTTTTGCTAATTCTAGCCTTCGATAAAAAAAATTTAAGTCTTCTTTGAAGTTGACATTGTCTTTATTTTTTCTTAAAACATTTATTACTATATTAAACACATTATCAAAGATTTTGTTTTTCAATATGCAGTATATTCAAATTTTTTTGAATGAGATTAGTACTCCAATATGGAAAAATACAAAAGATACTCTATTTTTTTCAACCGGAAAATATAGATATTATACTATTACACTCATTGGCACCTTCTTTTATGACTTTCATCAAATCTTAATAATTTATGTGCTCTAAAATCTCCATTCTAAACCAGATTGGGAGAGTATTGTATGGCACAACTCTATTTTTTGTGAATGAGTTCTTGTTTCTCATGAATGGATTATCCATAGATAGAAACTTATAATGATTGTCAAACCATGATCTCTTTCATTCATAGAAAAGATGAATGCATAAGAATTCTTTATAAAATAAGAACATGCTAATTTCTCTATAGTACTCTAATCAAACGACATTGAATATGTGGGAAAGTCATTGATTTTTCACATTCCTATAACACACATTAGAAAATTCTACTTTCAAGACACATATAGGTTATCACATCCACTTTCCACAAGTGAACTAATTCTATAATTAAGGTTGTAAGAACACATCCAACATATTCTTTGAATTTATTGGTCATAGAAAAATTATTGTTAAGAATATATATTCTTCCTTCATACACATCCACGATGAAAAATTTATGGTATGATAGTTACCGACTATGAAGAATATTGCACACCAAATTGATTGAAAGGTTAAAACTTATTAGCACAAATTCCCAATCTAATATTTTTTTTTCATGCAAAAGAAGGATGTGTTAGATTAAAATATCACCATATAATAGAGTCGAGCAATAAAGCATGATTTAAGCTCACGCTCGATATGTCACGTCATATCCTTAGTTATGGTATTCGATGAATACAATCTTTATAGTTATAGGATGAGTGAAAAGTAGTATTTTTTTATATAAAAAATATTTTTTTCTTATCGATCCCCATCTCAATATTTGATATCAAGGATGAGAAAGAACTTGCAAGTATTTAATTCACTACCTACATCCTCGGTAAATCATATAGTTATTCTTAATTTTAACTCGGTAAACCCATTTCCTTCACCAAGTTTTTTATGTTATAAAAGTTCTCTATCATACAGTTATCATTAGACATCAACACCTTCATTAGCTAACATAAGTCATCGTAACACCTTTCATAAAATGGGTGTTCTAACTTAAGGTTTAACATACTAATAACTATAGATAACTATGTCACGAGCTAGGAAATTCTCTCTATTCAATGCTTTTAACATGTCATAATAAGCCTATGTATTAGGATTTAGCAGCTCATCGATGTTAGAAAGATTGAATAATGACTCGGTTGTATCCATCACCATTGTTTGATATGCATTGAGGGATTCATTAAGAATCTATTTGCTTTTATCATAATTTTTGTTTTACATAAAATAACTTTCCGACTCAATTTCTTCATGATGTATCCACTTATCATATCTAGATACAAAATTGTATTTCACCAAATGGTATTTAACCGTGGCAATCTCTTCATATCTATAGTTCTAAGACCTATGACGATTATAAGGATATCTTATCTTAATTTGTTCATACTTTTAGGATGACTATCAATAAATGTAACAAATTCTTCAACCTCATTCATGAAATCCTGATTTAAAATTCCTTTGGTAAGCCTCAAGTCTACCCATGCACGATCCGACCTCATTTTTTCTTTGTGCATATCCAAGCCAACACATAATTATTTAATTATCACTTTTTTTTTTAAATCTAACAAAATTTTAAAAAGTCTCTCCTATAAACTGAACATTTTTCAATCACTAGAGACTTCACTTACATAAAGAAAACAACATATCCAAAATACTCAACCCATGCACCAAACAAACATAATGGCAAAATTGTTGAAAATAATTTGAATAGCGGCTCAGATCAATGTAACTTCAATCATCATGATTTTAGTCAAAATAACATACATAAAGGTATGATAGAAGAAATGGAAAAAATGGTCCGAATTAGGGCTCGGACCAATGTAATTTCGAGTATCATGATTTTCAATCAAAATGACATACAAGAAAACATTGGTAGAACTTATAAAATTCATATATTCAATTAATCATCATCTCCCAAACATAAAGTAACAATCAATCCATTAATTGACAACACAAGCTGGCATAATCGGACACATTTACTCAATCATAATCAAGAAATCAAATTAATCAATTTAAGCATACTGGGATTGACACATATCTCGGATAATCCATTTAAATTAAAACCCAATCTTTATCCTCCTAGCTCCATCATAAAGTATTGACACCATCTTATTTCTTCTCAATTCTTAAAGGTCTTCAACTCCTCGAGTTTGATATATTACTATATATTTTGGCACACTTTGATAATAATTAGATAAATTTAATTTCATTTAAAGTAATTAATTTAAATTTATTATACAAGATACATAAGTTGAAATTTAGGATTTTGATAATATACCTAGAGTGGGCTTGAGCTGCGGCTAATGGTGCTAGTGATGGAATGAGTAGCAGATACTTTGGTCGGATTTAGGAGGAGTAGCGACTACTTTAGCCTAAGAGGGGAGAGGAGCGATAGCTACTTTGGTCCGAGAAGGGAGGGGAGAGACACCTACTTTTGTATAGAAAAGGAAGGAATGGTGGTTGCTTTGGTCCGAGAGGAAGAAGAAGTGACAATTCCTTTGGTTGGATTTGGGAAGAGCGAAACCTACTTTCATTATATTTAAAAGAAGTGATGGCTACTTTTGTTGGGATTCGGAATTTATCGGTGAGGGAGGAGAAGAAAATTGAAAAAGAAGTGGGTTGCTCACTGAATTTAAGATTCTTTCAATGATAGACATGATTCCATCACTTAAAATAAGTGTCCGTTGCTATTTGAATTTGCTAATTTATGCCATTTTTTCCTATAATTGGCAACAAAATTTTTGCCCTCGACTTTATGCAACGGACTTGCTTTTATCGCTAAATATAAATTTTCATTTCTTAATTTAGCTTCTTTTCTTAATGATGAACTTATTCTGTCATTAAATTATCTCTCGTATATCTACCTAAAATTAGTAATGGATGATGTTTTTCATTGTTGAAATCCATGGCAAATTAGTTAAAAATTCATCACCTGAATTAACCATAAAAAATTTATTATGTGAATCAACAATGGCGAGTGTTCCATCATTGAATTTTTTTGGTAATTAGTCAATAATCTATCGCTATTAACCCAAAATGTTAGGAAATTGATAACGTTTGATACTCATTCACTAATCCGTTATTATATATTGACAACTTCATGTTCGTCATTGATTTCCATTACTATTTATCATTTTTTTAAAAAAAAAATTATAGTTTGTCAAAAGGATGATAATGATATTTGAATTTTTATGTATAATACGGAGATACGTTCTCTATTTGGTTTAGGACATCATGTACATGATAACATCTATTTTGAAACATCATGTATACTAAATGTTTTTTTCTAGTTTAACTATGAAGTCATAGTGGTTTAAGATATTTTTGATACTCACATTTCAAGGGTTCTTTAAGGATGAGAAGTAATTTCAATGTGTCAAATTAGTCCTTAAAAAGACTTAAGTAACAATTTAACACCTAGACTAAATTTGATGCCATTTTGATAAATATGTTGTATCCAATTTGAGCTTGTCCAAGATACACCAACATAAACGCTTTGACATTTACTTGAATAAAGCATAATATATAAAAAAATCAAATCTCTTTTGCCTACCTTTCCATTCACCAATCGATTTAGGAACCACATTTCCATCCGACTCGGTCTTCGTAGGTCTAGCGTATGTAATCCGTATAACTTTCCTTAACTCAATCATTTTTCAAGTATTAAATGTAAATCGAGTCAAAAGCTCAAGTTTCAAGCTTTAAAATTTGAATTGGAATATGATAGATAACTTGAAGATACTCAAGAACTTGATGTTAAAACTCCATAGTAAGCCTTAAATTCCTCAAATTTTCTAAGAGGGATATCGGTGGTGAACTCATAACAACCAAGTCCTCTCTTTGATCAAGACTTATTTGTCTTTGAGGATTCCTACACAAACTACATTCCTTCTTCTATAAAAAGACTTTCCCAAATGGTAATTGTGTTCTTTTTTATGAATTGTCTAGTCTTATAAATGCTAATTAATTGTTAAATTTTGCATAATAGACTAACTTTATGACTACTAGAGATGATCTTTATCTTAACATGGTTAGACTATTTAATGCCATAGGTATTCAAGAGGGTGACTTGGTTTGGGTTCACATGTGAAAGAAGTAGTTCTCCAAATGACGATATGCTAAGTTTAAAAAAGTGGATGGTTAGTTATATGTGTAAGAGAGAATTGGAGAGAGCTCTTATAGGGTAGAACTTTTAGGAAACCATATAGTGTATGCTACATTTGGCATGGTTGACCTTACACTTTATTTTGATGATGAGGAGTGTCATGTAGTGACCTCTTAATTGTAAAAATATAATGTGTTCAAAAAATAGAGTAGCCCCTCAATTTTTCTAAAGGTGAAAACTAAGAAAAAACTAGCAAATTGGTTTATAAAGTTTGGAGTATGCGAGTTAATTATATAATTAGGAAAGACGATGGTCACTCTAGTATACTCTCGTAATGGGGTTATTACTCAATTCTAGTGTATGGAAAATTATTTATGGAATGTCTAATTATGTACCCATTTTTTGGTCCTAATTTGTGAGTTGACTTTAGGCTTTTTCTAACCAATACCAAGAGACGTGATTTGAAGACTGGAAGAAAACTCATTTTCTCACCTTAGTCATCATTGGCCCAATTAGAAGGATGAGAAGTAGGGCTTAAAGTTTATTTACAAATTCAACAACCTAAAACCCTACATAGAAGATTCATAAAAATAAAATAAAATAGATTTTTACCATTGGTAAAATTTCTCCCGCCAAACCTTGTACTAAAAATTATAGATATAGGCCTTAAGCACATATCAACTCGTCAAGCCACTTTAAAATAAAGAAATTAGTAGGCCCAAGGCTTAGTATGAAATATAGAGCTAAATATGCTGGAAGAAGAAATTAGCAAATATATATATATATAAGAGCTTAAGAGCTTCATCATTAGAAAAATGTTGGTCTCAAGTCCTGAATCTACTTTATTTAGATCGACCAGGACTCGTCATCATATCAAATAAATACGACAAGTGCAAAACATAATATAATTAGAGATTTATAAACAATAAATTATGAAAAGATGACTCCATAGAATGTAAAATAGGCAACTAGTCTTCACAAGAATCTTAGCCTTTTAATCTATATTAGGCTATTTTATTTTTTTCACAATAAAAAATACTAGCCTATTGCTAGTTTCATAATTAACCAATAGTTTCTCACAAACTTTTTTATATAGAATATAGAATTAGATAGCAGATGAAATATCAATCACCCTTTAAAGATGGTGGAAAAACTAAATCTACCAAGTTTTTATCATCCAAATCCCTACAAACTTACATGGTTAAGAAATAAGAACGATATTAAAGTATTAAAGAAATGCCTAGTTTAATTCTCAATAGGCAAACAAGTACCAAGATGAGGTGTACTACGATGTGATTTCTACGAATGAATGCCATATATTACTAAGATGACCATAGTAATTTGATAGAAGAGTGATTCATGATGGATATAAAAACATGTACTCTTTTAATCTAAAATGTGAGAAGTTTGTGCTCATGCATTTAAAGAAGGAACATTTAGCCAAACCCCAAAGTGGTCGAGGGGATGCTATTTTGAAGTCCATATTTATGAAGGTGTTAGAGGAGATAGTTATGGCTTATGAATTAGTGGCTTTGGAAGAGAATAAAGGATAAAGTGAGATTCTAAAAAGGTGTAGATATTACTTTAACGATATAAAGATGTGGTACCAAACAAAATCCTAAAATGATTACCACGTATTAGAGACATTTAACATGCCATTGATCTTATTCTAGGTTTAATCACATCTCATAGACCCACATGTAGAATGATTCCAAAAGAGCATGAAGAGCTATAATGACAAGTACATAAACTTATGGACAAAGGATGAGTGAAGGAAAGCTTTAATCCTCATATTGTACCTGTATTATTAGTGCCAAAGAAAGATAGTTCATAGAGAATATGCATTGATAGTCGAGTCATGATTAAGATTATAATCAAGTATCAATTTCTTATTCTAAGGCTAGATGACTTACTATATCAACCATATAGATCTATGATCTTTTTAAATATAGACTTAAAAGAGTGGAAACCATCAAATTAGGATAAGGTTGGATGATGAACAAAAGCTGGTGTTCAAAACTCAATATGTTTTACATAAATAGATGGTGATGCCATTTGGATTATCTAATGCCCTTAAGCACTTTTATGAGGCTCATAAATCAAATATTTTAGCCCTACATAGGTAAAAAAATTTTTAGGATTATCTAATACCTCAAGCACTTTTATGAGCTCATGAATTGAATATTTCAAACCTATATAGGTAAATTTGTTGTTGTATTTTTTGATGACATGTGTATAGCCATAAATTAGGTAAGTAATTGGATCATTTACAATGAGTCTTTGACGTGTTGAGAGAGAAAAGGTTGTATGCTAACCTTAAAAAGTGTCTCCTTTTTTTCAGCAAACAATGGTAGTATGCAAACCAATTTTGTTAATAAGAATAAAGAATATAAGAGGTAGACAATCCAGCCTTATCCTAACAAGAAGGAAGGAAACAAAAAAGCCAAGCCCCAATAGCATGGAAAAAAATACAAAAGTCACTTTCTATAAGTATATATACCAAAGCTATCATGACTTAAAACATTAGAAATATCTCTAGGCGAACTTATCATACCTATTAAGTGCATAAAGATTTGTGATGATAGGCTAAATTTGCTAGGTTTTCTACTACTAAATTTTGCTTTCTAAAAAAATTTGTGAATTTGTAAGAGTAATTCAAATGATGGCAATATAAAATTTGAAAAATGTACCTTTATGGAGTCTTTTTTCTTTTTTTTTTTAAGAGTATTTACTACTACTAAGTCTCGTTTCCACGCATACATGTTGTAAGGAAAGGTAACTACATAATTTAAGACCATATCACCTGCACCATAATAATTAAAAAATGTCATAATAAATTAACCATATCTCTCTCTAATGACCCCTCCTCTACCATGAAAACCCTTCACTACGGAACCATTTATATTTGGTTTACAAAATTGCCCACCGAGGTGTCCATTTGAGCTAATCCCCTCTCTTCAAAAGAATAAAAATAATAGGTAGGCCTAAATTGGTTAGCCATTGGGTCTTGTTAGCATTCGGCCTCCTCTTTAGTGTGAAACATCCCATCTAGTTGAAAGAAAGCCTGTTTGATAATTATTGCTTCTAACATCTCCTCTCGCTTCAAATATAACTTTACATTTATTCCTCCAAATCTCTTATAAAAAAAAACATATAACAGTTTGAGTAATACTTACTTAGGTACCAATGGAACACATCTATGACCTAAAGAGCTCTAAAGTGCTAGTCTAAGTACTTGATTTATCAAACTTGCCTACAAAGAAGTACCAAACCTGTATAGCCACTTTAGACTAATGAAAAAGCTACTTAAAAGACTCTTTATAATGATTTCTACGAGTAATGAAAAGATGAGGCCATTTTTATCATCCTAGACTTTATACGTCAATCTATTGGAATGGCATGATGAATGTCTAACTTAGCTTGGGACCTACTATGCCTACACTTGCTTATACTCCTCAAGATGAGTGAGTTTATCCCTCCTATACTTTCAAAAGTCCATGCATGTAAATATTTTGATAGAATTCAAAGTACAAACTAAAGAGTCTTCATCTCGACTATATATTGAAATCTTTTCTATCATATGCCAAACATCTAAAGGAATATAGAACTTAAAACCATCAAGATTTTGTAATCCATCTTTGACCAAGAGCCTAATATTTGGAGGTAATGGTAGGTCAAGTGGCGGTCTATACCAAATCAAAGTCAAGAAAGGAATCTCAACTCTACTAATAACCTGAGTGCTTACTCTCTTAAACAAATCAATTGACTTTGAAACAAACCTCCAAAGATGGGATGTTTGTTTACATATTGATTTTGGCAATATGCTATTTAGAGTGCCATATTTTTTTCATGTAAATTAGGCCTAAAGACTGTTTTTTGTATAAATGACCAAACTAGTTTAGCATGAAGAGCTTTTCTAACTTGTTACTAGTCTTATGATACCCAAGCCCCTTCTTTCAAGGGCCTATAAATTATATCCTATGAGACCTAGTGATGTATAGTTTTCTTATATGAGTTCCATAAGAATTCTATCAATATCATCTTTATTAAGTGAAGGCTTAGTTTTGGAAGTGGGATTGCTACAAGGGTATACACCAAAAATTACAATAGATAATAGAAAGCTTGACGTAATTTTATAATAATCAAAACCTACTATTATTACCAAGGTGATGAGTTTTTATTGTTTTGATATCATTTTATCAAAGATACAGTAAGGGATTTAGCATAAATACCATTCTAATCACCTAATTATTGAAGAAAGAAAAAATTTAAATAGATATAAGAAACATAAAAGAGCTTTGAAACTTTAACACATAAAGTGATAGAGGCTTCTATTCTATCACTACCCAAATTTTTCAAGATTTTTAAAGTTGATTATGATGCTTCTAATATGGGCACATGAGATGTGCTGAGTCAAAAAGAAAAGCCTAGTGAATACTTTAGTGAAAATTTGAATAAAGTAAGAAAAAGTTCTTAAATATGATAAAGAGTTCTATATCTATAACCCCCATAAAAATCTTTAATTATAAATATATCTATATGTTATAATATTCATGCAAATAGACATTAAGTACGAGTGCAATTGCCGGTGTCATTTTAACTGTTTGGTGATGATAATATATTTAAAACTTATGTGGGAATTTTAGGGTGAAGTTTTAAGAAAATTAATTAATTACTATTTATTTTATAGTAAGTACTTGGCACATATTATACAAGTGAAAAGGGGTGTTTATAAAATTTTGGGAATGTTAGAATCTTTTTCTTGGAAATTGCTCGAATGGAGGGGAAATGAATTTTTGAGTTTTAGAGGGGAAATTTTCAAAACTTTATGGAGAAAATATGTTTTGTTACATGAACTAAGTTATTTTAAGGGTATAATTAGCCTAATTATTTAGTTAGGACACCTAAGCATATGCATTAATGGAATTAAAAGACAACTTATCACTTTGACTTTCCAAGCCCTCCCAATCCGCCACCTTACCTTCCAAGCTTCTTTCACTTTATACTTTGCTTAGTTAAATTTTGACACATGTTAAATCAATTAAGAAGAGGAAAAAATGAGGTATACAAGTGTGAAAAAGGTTGAACTTAGTCTTTTTTTTTAGGCCAAAACCGTAGCACCCAAAGGAAGAGAGAAAAATCAATTGTGAGAAAAGGGAGAGAAAGTCATGACAAGGAAAGAGAGAAAAAGAAAAGGAAGGAAAGAAAAAAGGGGAAAGCTAAAGAAAAATCCTAATCAAATCTATCCAAGTAAGTGGATTTCTTTAGTTCTTTATGTCATTTAATTGATGTTATTATAATTGGTTAAGCTTGTGTTTTGTTGGCTTGATTGTGTTGGTTAGGTTGTTCCATGATTCATAATTGCTATGGTTTGATTGTGATGGTTAGTTGTATGGTTATTTGTTAAAGTTTTAGAAGTTTTGTATCTAGCTAGATCCATGTATGGATGGGTGTGGCTAATGGAACTCGGTTGATCGAAACTTGGTGGGTGAATTTAGGATTTGTATGGACTTGAATAAAATGGAGTAGGAAGGAAAGAAAAATAAAATTTTAGGGTTTTCCTAAAGTCATATTCGGCCGAGAATGGTGAAAATGGACTTCCTTTGGTACTTAAGACTTGGTTTAGTTAGTTTTTCAAAAAGAAAGAAAAAGAAAAGTCATATAAAAACAAAGATAAATTCTTTACCAATTTAGGGACCATTCGGCCAAGCTTGGGAAAATGGGGGTTTTGGGTTTCACTAACTCAATTAGGTAAGTACTGATTCAATTAGGCCCTAAATAAGGATAAAAATAACGTTAGAAAGGTAAGATCATGAAGAGAAATTGAAAATTTGACTTAACATTATTAGGAGCCTAGTTCACCCAAAAAGTGTTAAATTCGAGAGAAAAGGGTAAGTTATGCCATAACATGTTAATTAATTCAAAATGTCAAAAACCACATACCTTGAATGTAGAACGAAATAATATCTTAACATACCAAATTAAGCGAAAGAAAAATATCTTCGTGCGAATTAAATTCACAACTCAACAAGTATCAACCGTGGGCGTTTAAACCTAATTAGGTGAACATTGCGATGAAGTGAACGTATGACCCCGTATGGGTTAGATATTGGGGATGGAATAATGGTGTAGGGTTTGGTACCCTAGTATCCTTAATACGATAATCATAGCATCACGTGCATCATGTACATGTATCGGGGACGGATCGAGAAAGAATCAATTAGTTGAAAAATGAGTTGTATGAATAAGTCCGGTAACTTAACGGGAATAAATGGGTATTAGCGGTCCAGCTATATACGTACTCTAATTTGTGTGCCCGCATTGCTATACGATGGACTCCGACTAACGAGTGGCTACAACGAGGGATAATTTCGTTGTTAGCGGTAGGTGATTCAATATTAACCTAGATTAAAAATAGAGTAGACTTGCTAATACCCGTGGTACACGGAATTAAAATTAATGAGTATGGTGGGAAGTCAAAAAAGCATTGCATATCACATGCATCACCCCACTTACCGAGCTTCGGCTCACCTCATTGTTATTTGCATGTTATGATAGGTAGCAGATGATCGTAGTATTGATAAGGACGCTCGTCGGATCCTCCAAAAAGGCTCATATGTGATGTAAACCTAAAGGAATGCTATTTTGATTGTAATTCGGTGTTGAGGTGTCCGTAGATATTTAAACGACATTGTAAATAAATTATAATTTCTTCTACTATGAATATTCTTGTCATATAATTTGTATTGTACATATTTCAATACGTAATATGTTGTTACGGTACCAGCATGTATGTAGTAAGGTTTAAGTTGGGTTGGACGTGTCGGCGTGATATGCTCCTCGCTTGGCCACTCCTTTTTAGGTAACTAGCAAGTGGGCCGAGGAGGGGGCCCTACAATACCATTGTTAGAGCTCTAGATCATTATTGACGTTACCTAATCATCAATGAGTTCATACTATTTTTTTATCACAAAGCACTTAAGTATTTGCATAGCCAAAGCGAATTGAAAGGAAGATATGTAACATGGAATGAATTTATCTCATGATTCAACTATGTTCTTAAACATAAATCTAGATTTCAAAATAAAGTAACGAATGTGCTAAGTCAAAGATATGCATTATTTACTAAATTATAAGTTCAAATTATTGGCTTTGAAGTGATGAAGGACTTGTATATAGGAGATGAAGACTTTGACACTATATGGTAGCAATAAGGCATATCTTCTTATAAATAATTTTATCTTGATAATAGTTTTTTGTTATATGGATATCATTTACGTGTACCAAGTAGTTTCTTCAAGGAAGCTATATTGATTGAATGTCATAATGGTGGACTTTTGGGATATTTAGGCCAAGATAAAACAAATACTATACTGATTGAAAGTTTTTATTGGCTAAGAATTCTAAAGGATATGAAGAGACATGTCGAAGGCATACAGACTTATCACTTAGCAAAGACAAGAGGTCAAAAGATAGTCTTTACACACCATTATTTGTTCCAATGCATCCATGTATAAACATAAGAATGGACTTTATAGTGGGCTTACCTAGAACTCAACGATCCAAAGATTGCATAATGGTTATGGTAGATATGTTCTCTAATATGGCACATTTTATTCCATATAATAAGACAAACAATGTCATGCACATTAGAGATCTTTATTTCAAAACGTAGTAAGACTACGTGGCATGCCTAAAATCATTACATTGAATAAGTATGTCAAGTTATGAGTCAAATTTGAAGGATATTATGATGAAAGATAGAAATTAAACTTCAATTCAGTTCAACAGATACATAAATCAATGGACAAATCAAAGCCATGAATAAAACTTTAAAAACTTTTTGAAAAGTCGTATTGGGAAGACCATTTGGCATTGAGTCTAATATTTGCTCAATATGAGTTCACATATAATGGATCACCAATTTAAACTACAAACAAAAGTTCATTTGAAGTAGTCTATGAAAAAAATATAATTATAATAATAAAATTCAACCAAAACTTACATTGAATGAATTTAGTTTGGATGTTGATGTGAGAGTTAAGAAGTTAAAGAAACTTCATGAACAAGGGAAAAATCAATAAGCAAAATGAAAAGTACCAAAATCAATCAAACTAGTATAGAAGACCTGCATAATTCAAAGAAGGAAGCTTAGTATGAATTTACTTGATAAAAGAAAGATTTCCTAAAGGTCCATTTACAAAATTCAAGTCATGTACGGATAGTCTTTTTATAATGGTGAAACGAGTTGACGTGAATGCATATAAGATCAAGCTATCAAGAGAATATAATGTTTTAACTAATTTTAAAGTTGCTGACCTATCACATTATCATAGAGAAGAAGATGATAAAAGATAAGACATCAAGGATGAGTCTTTTTCAACCTAGGGTGCTTGATATGAAGTGTGGTCCAAAGATCTCAACTAGGCTAAAAGTCATGATCATTTGAGCTAAGGGGTTCTTTTTTTATATGAGTTGAATATATGTAAGTTTTTAGAATATCTTATTTCATTTGGGTTACCTTAATCCATCGAGGTCACCTTGTTATATTTAGGTTAACTTAATTGATTTATTAGAATTTGATTGTTACAATGAGTCTAAGTTTTTTAGAATTGTATGTTTGATTTAAATTAGGAAGTTAAGTCATATAAGTTATCTAGATACATTAGACTAGAGTTTTTGTAGTTTATGTTGGACGAGTTTTTTTTTGTTTTTTAGGTTTTATCTTATCTCTAAGCTCTTGAATATATTAATGACTTATTTTTCTTGTGTGGCTAGCACTAGTTAGTATAATTAGAGTCATATACCTTGTAGAGAAATGCACATGATTATTGATTAATAAACTCTTTATAGGGTTCTCAAAATACTTTTAATCATTGTGATTACTTAAGGTTTTGTTCTACATCATTAAACTTGATCATTCAAGATGGTGCTATTAATAAACTAATCTAACAAAAGGTGTAGTGGGGTTTCTAACCTAACTAAAATCATCTACAATTATAGCCCTTAGTAAGATTGTAATGGAGTTTCTAACATCTTTGCCATGCTCAATCAAAAGCTAGGGTTTCCATCTACTCTAAGTTTCAACCTACGATAATCAAGACTAGAATTTTTTATTTCTTCCTTTAATTTAAAGAAAAAGATTATGGAATCCTTAATCTTTAAAGGATTTCAATTTGATAGCCATCAACTTTAAGTTAGAAGTATTGGGCTTGTTTTAATTCATCATAAAGATAGTGTCAACCATACACATTGTACCTTATATGACAAGGTGTATGATGTGATTGTTGATAATGGTGATTGTAAGAATGTTGTATCTTTAACTATTGTTGATAAGATGGCATTGACAATGGTTAATCACCCTAAAACGTACATGATGTCTTTGGAGTGGATTTCCGATCATTGAGAGATATCTTGTAGGGTTCTCTATTGGTTCGGTCTACAAGGATAAATCTTGGCACAATGTCATGAAAGAGAAGTGTTCCAAAGAACCTTACTAGGGCAAAAAATTTCAAATCATCTAGGCCAAGGGGTTTCTTTTCTACATAAGCTAAAACTTACCTTGCTAAGTGTGTGTTATCCTTAAAGTTATCCTTACCTTGTTAGGATAATTAACCTAAATTAGAGTTTGATTGTACAAAAAATTCCTATTGTCTATGGATTTTTTATTTAATTTGGTTAGATAAATTAGTCCTCATTAACTATGGATAGTTTCCTAATAAAATTAGACTAAAGCTTTTGTAGCCCATTTGGACAAGTATTTTTTAGTCATTGGACAATGTAATGAGGGATATTTATGCTTTAGTAGGGGATGTTTACCCTTTAGTGGCTAAATACTAGTATAAATAGAGATCTTATGCTTATAGAGAAACAACAAATTGAATATTGATTAATAAACTCTCGAGAAGTTTCTCTAAATACTTTGAAATCCTTATGCATAACTTAGTTTTGTTCTATATTCTTGACTTAGATATTCAAGATGGCTTTATTGGTCAATCAATCTAATCAAAGGTGCAGTGAAGTTTTCAATCTCACTAAAATCAACTTAGGTTAAATAAATTAGTTGATTGTAATGGAGTTTGCTATTAACTTCACCAAAATTAATCAAGACCAAGGTTTTTCGTCTCCCTTAAAGTTTTAGGCTATAATCTATGTTGAAAATTTATTTCATCCATTAATTAAGAAAAAAAACTTTTAGATTCTTATTCTTTAAAAGGAATAAAATTTGATAGCCATAATAAAATTATTTAGAATGTTTGTCTTAATTCTAAGTCATC
The DNA here is from genome assembly GCA_963924115.1 of Dovyalis caffra. NCBI lineage: Eukaryota > Viridiplantae > Streptophyta > Magnoliopsida > Malpighiales > Salicaceae > Dovyalis > Dovyalis caffra. The sequence continues at coordinate 6,808,494 of CAWUPB010001184.1, forward strand.
AAAAAAATAGTACCATGTCATTCCTCCGAATGCATGCCACATTCTTTTAGGAAGACCATGATAGTATGACCAAAAGGTTATACACGATGGATACAAGAATACATATTCACTCAAAATGAATAGAGAGAAGATCATTTTGATGCCCATGAAGCCAGAACTTTTTGCCAAGACAAAAGGTTAAAAAGGTAAGTCCGATGTTCCATCTTTATATTTGGATAAATTGAAAGGGAATGTTAGGACTTGTGATTCAACTAAGTGGAGTAAGGATGGGGATGAGTTTCAACATGGTGTGTGTGGTGTCTTTGAGGATTTTATGGATTGGGGTTCACCATCTAGGTATGATGAGTATGAGAAGGTGATGTTGATACTCCTTACACTATCGATATTAACATAGATGGTGAGATTATTGTCTATTATAATAATCTCATTGAGCGAGGAGCAAGAGAAACTTAGGGAAACCAAGATTGGGCATGTTGGTTGGTATGTTTTTCATATAGTGACCTATTGGTGATCTTAAAAATAAATGTGTTTGAAAAGTAGAGTCACCACTCAATTTTTCTAAAGGTAAAAAAATAAGAAAAACCTACCAAGTTTTGGCTAGAGGGGTTGATTACACAACTAAGAAAGACTACAGATCACCCTAATATGCTTTCGTAATGAGGTTACCATTCAATTCTAACATATGATATATTTTCTTTTTACAAATCCAATTATGTCCTCACCTTTTCATCCTAATTTATGAGTTGATTGTTGGACATTTTCTAACTATATTAAGTGAGGTGATTTAGAGATAGAAACAAGGCTCAATCTCTCACTTAAGTTGTTATTGGGCCATTGGAGCCCATGTGAGAAGGTAAAAGTCAAGGCTTAAAGCCCATTGCAAATTAAACAACTCAAATCCCATTGAAAAAAAAAAGAGAATAAATTAAGATGAATATAGACAATAGGTCCAAATTTCCCTACCAAACTATGAAATAAAATTACAAATCCAAGACATAATAATCTAAAAATATTGACATAGGCCTTGAGTCCACATTCACTTGTCATACCACTTTTAAAATAATAAGATTATGTCCAAGGCCCAACACCAAATTCAAGACTAAATATGAATAAAGATAAAGTGAATAAGTATCGAAAATAAAATAAAATAAAATAATAATGAGAATATAATAATAATAATAATAGAAAAAGCCTAATCATTGGAACAAAATTGATCTCAAGTCTTAAGTCTACACCATCTAGACCAATCTAAATTCACATGATATTCAAATAAACACCCAAAGTGTAAGACTCGATAAAAATAGACATGCAAAAATCATAAATCATGCAAAGATGGCTTCATAGAAAATAAAATAGCTAATTGGCCTCCATTAGGATTTTGACCTATTCATTCATATTGGCTTATTTTAATTTTCTCAATACAAGAGAAATAAATGTTAGTGTATTGCTAGCCTCATCATTGACCACAATTCATCAAGAACGATTTATACAAAAAAATATAAATAATATTATATATTAAATTCATATCCTTGGCCTCATATTATTTCAATATTAGTAGTAGTAGTAGTAAAAATATAGTAAAAATAAAAGTAAGATAAATCCTAAAAATATCACAGATCTCTATTCCAATAAGATTAAATTTTTAAATGCATATAAACGATTAAAAAAAAATCTAAACTTCGAGCCTAAATATGTCAAGAATATCAAAAAGACCTAAATTCAAATATTTTTAATTAAATCCAAATTAAGTAATTTTGATCCAATTTATCATCTTAATCTTATGTTAATTACCTAATCAATATACTAAAATATGAATTAACAAAATATTCATTCAAAAAATAAAACTTGGATGATAAATGAATAAAAGAAATTGACAAAACATGGGTTTAAATACCAAAATGAGAAGGTTATCGACCAAAATGATTAGAAGTTCACCAAATACTACGTGACCTCCTAACAACTAGTCAATTATTAAAAGGTAACCTTCTGCTACTAGTCACTATTATAAGGCAACCTACTAAAAACTAGCAAATTATCACAGAGTGACCTCCTAGTAACTAGTGAACTATTATAAGGTGACCTCATGGCGATAGTCTATTATTACAAAGGAATCTCATGATAATCGATCCACTATTGCATGGTGATATCTTGGTAACTAGTTAACTATTACATGGTGACTTTCTAGAAACTATTTTATGATTACAATGTGACCTTCTAACAACTAATCCATTTTTAAAGAGTCACCTCCTTACAACTAGTCAACTATTATAAAGCGACTTCTCATAAACTAGTCAACTATTACAAGGTAACTTCCTAACAAATTGGTCAACTATTACAGAGTGACCTCCATTTAATCTTTTTAAGACTCGCACATCTTGATAAGGTAACCACTTGGACACATTCTTTTAAGACTCGGTCATCTTGACAAAGTGACCACTTACACTCATTTTTTTAAAAACTATTCATCCTTAAAACTTTCTTTATTCTTAGGTAGCCATGGTTTCCATGAGATAAAATTAAAAACAATTATTTTAGAAAAGGTTTTTTTTAAAGAGGAAATAATCCCTTACCGAAGCCATGATCTCATCAGTCGTAATAAGTTACCGGTAGTTAGAGCTACATCAAGTATGCCACTAAAATATTTCCATAGATGACTTGCAAATGATCCATATAAAAATAGATGTTCTTTAGTCTCCCTCTTCATCAACAAGCATCATTGACACTTAGAGGCCAATGAAATACCGAGAGGACTTATGTTGGTCTCCACTTGCTACTACATTATGAATAAGTCGCCAAACAAAAACATCGATCTTTTTTGAAAACCATTCATTTCATAAACTATGCCACCATTCAATCATCGGAGCAACTAGTCCGTTAGCCTCAAGATAAACCTTAGAACCGAAGATACCCTTAGCTAAATCGAAATAGGAGAGCCTATCATCAAAACTCTTATCCAAAACAACTCGATGTAATTTGCTTCTCACCAACTATGGTAGCGACATGTAAGTGGAATGATCTCATTTTGTATGTAATAATGAAATGTTTGCATCCATCGTACATGTTGGCATAGCTTCAATTGTCCACCTATCATTCTAAATCTAGATATTGCCTCTACCAGCGACCCATAGAGAACGATCCATTAAGTTACATGAGGCGATAAGGTTTTCCAAATAAGAGATCCTTTTCTTTGATTAATAGACTTCAACATTGAAGGCAACCCATATTTGGACCTAAGAAAAGCACTCCATAGAGAAAAGCCGGTTAGTTAAAACTAAGTAAGCTTATCTTTCATTACATTCATAACATGCCCTAAATTTCTAATACCCAATCCACCTCTTCTAATGAAAAAGATATAGTTCTCTAATTCATCCAAAGATGTCTCCCTTCCTTTTTACTACTCAAAAAGAAATTAGAGATGTAACGCTACATGTAAGCTAATGAAGATTTATGAATTAGAAGAATATCTACAGTTTATACAGGGATAGAAGTCGAACACTTTGGATTAAGGTAAGTTTACCATCGGCTGATATTAACTTGCTCTTCCAACTTGCTAGTTTATCCTTAATCTTGTTTTCCAAAAAGAAAAAAAAATCTACCCTTGATTTTTCTTTAAATAATGGCATGCCCAAATAGGATATTACATTATTGGATAATGAAAAAATCAATCCACATTGATAATAATTATTTCTTATTAAGAGATCATTTAGAGTCGTAAAGAATTGAACTCTTTTAAGAATTGATCTCCTAAACACCGATAGCAACATAATATAAAGTTCTTATAGCCATTACAAAAAATTAGCATGTCATTAGTAAAAAGTAAATTATTGATAGTGATAGCATTACAGCTAGCAAAATAAGTGTTAATGTAAGTGTGTAAGATCCAACCATATTTGGATAGGTTTGAGTTATTATATTATTACAATATTTATTTTATTAATAATAAAAAAGTCTTTTTGTTAATTCTTATCATTTATGTTTATTTATTAAATAAAATTAGATAGAAATCCATATGATATGTATTTGCATTAGTGATTAATTGAAAAATGTGAGATAAATATTAATGCACATAAATGATATCATTAAATGTCCCAATTCATAGCATTGTCAATAGTGGACATTAAATATATATGGTTAGACTTGTGATTGCTATGCTCATGCTATATGATAGCATAGGAGATCTCACACCTATTGGTATGATAATGCCAAAGCAAGCACTTAGGTGATTACTGTTTGAGAACATATCACTAACTTGACTTGCCATGGGAACTCATTTGGTTTAGTCTTTGGAAATCTCACACAAGATGGGTACAATCTGGTCTTTAGACTTGAAGTCATCATGGTTATCTCATTTGATAATTTATGTACTTTGACACTCTTTTTAATGGACATAGTAAAGGGTTAGACATGGGTGATTCGTTTGGTACACTAGGAATCTAATGGAGGGAGGTGGATGACTAAGATATGACATGTCATTTCTTATATGCTAAAAGAATTATCACATTGTGCTTTGTTAAATATCTATTCAAGAAATCTATGGTCATAATAGAAGTACACCAATAAAGCATAGTTGGTTTATTCTAAGAGCTAAGATATTTAGGAATCAAAGAAAACTTGTGTGATCATAATCGAACAAATTAATAACCAAATTCGAGATCAAACTATAATAAATTTACATAAGAATTTAATTAGATGGTAACCATGCTCATGAAAGGTAACTATGAATTAATTAATCCTCTTATAGAATTAGATAGTCATGATGCCTTGCTAGAGTCCAATCTCAATTTATGTATCATGAGATAAAAGAGGTGTCTTTTATTTTTGATATATTACAAATATATCTAGGAGTCTATTGAATCACATGCATCAGTTCAAGCATTCACATAATAAAAAAGAAGCAAAGATGTTTAAAAATGTTTCCAATTTTGAAAGTTTCCTATTTTGAAAAAGGTTTTCAAAAATGAAAAGTTTCCTCAAATGGAAGGCTTTTTATTTTAGAAATCAGTTTCCTTATTAGAAAGTTAGTTTTAAATTTAGAAGTAAATTACCTAAAAAGGAAATTAGTTTCTTAATTTAGGTTTAAGGGTAATTTTAAAAATTATTTTCTAATGTGGGGCTCCCAAAACTATCTAACCTAATTTATTTAGATAGTCCAAATTAATTAATTGGGTTAGCCTAAAATTAACAAGAAGAAAGAAAGTTCTATGTTCCTTCTTAATAAGGGAAAAGGCATGGTGAAGGGTAACAAAAAGCCTAAGCAAAAGAAGAAAAAGTCTTCAATCTGTACTTACCGGTGTACTCTTATGGTGACTCCCATGTGTGTAACATAAATGCTAAAAGACTTAAATGATTTTTAAATGATATATATTTATGACATTGTCAGTTTCAAATTTAGAAGTAAATTACCTAAAAATGAAATTAGTTTCCTAATTTAGGTTTAAGGGTAATTTTAAAAATTATTTTCTAATGTGGGGCTCCCAAAACTATCTAACCTAATTTATTTGGATAGTCCAAATTAATTAATTGGGTTAGCCTAAAATTAACAAGAAGAAAGAAAGTTCTATGTTCCTTCTTAATAAGGGAAAAGGCATGGTGAAGGGCAACAAAAAGCCGAAGCAAAAGAAGAAAAAGTGTTCAACCGTACTTACCGGTGTACTCCTATGGTGACTCCCATGTGTGTAACATAAATGCTAAAAGACTTAAATGATTGTTAAATGATATATATTTATGGCATTGTCAAGTTATTCAATAAAAAAGACTCTAATATCCAAACTACTTATAAATGGACACATTAAATCATTTGATGATGTCTAATGAATCTTGTTCACTTGACAAAATGACATGACTCCTCTTTTAGTGAAAAACAGAAAGTGGCTACAAATTAATTTGGCCTTACACATAGAGATGTATCATGGCTCATGTTCACCCCAGTAAGAGGAGAACATACTCATTACATAACCTTTACTCGATAGTGGATCATGTTTTGGTCATAAGACACAAGTCCAAAACATTTTAAAAGTTCAAAGAGTTAGACTTAAAATCAAGTAAAGAACTAGCAAAAGTATGAATGCATTTTGATTAGATCAAGATGATGAATACTTAAGCAATGAATTTTAGATCACCTAGAAAAGAATTAGATTCTCTATGGATATCACATGTTAGACATGGTCTGGTCCATGATAAGTCAAAATTTACATCCCCACTTTATTTTAGGATATCCACTCCTCATAGTAACATTTTTTTTAATAGGCTTCCAACAAATTTTGTTGATCGGACTTCATATGAGATATGGAATGAAAAGAAAATAAATATGTCTTTTGTCATGATTTGGGACTCGTGAAACGTATGTCAAAGGGTTTGACGAAGACAAACTAAAGCCCAAATCAACGAAGTAAAGATTTGTGAAATATCCAAAAAGAAATAAATGAATATTATTTTCTTACCACTAAAAAAAAGCATTGTTCATGGCTAGGCATGCCATATTCCTTGGAAAGGAATTATAGATGCTAGAAATAGTAGGAGAAAATTTGAACTCAATTAGATTCAAGTAGACTCATAAATTAACATTTCATTGATAGAACCCTAAGTAGATAGGTTACAAAGTATTGTAATTACCCCATAAATAAAAACATAAGAACTTCATAAGTCTAAAAGAAGCTCATTAAAGGAAAAAAAAAAGATATGATCTTCTTGCCCTAACACATAGTTATGAATTCCCTAAATGGGATGACAAAGCTGACACTTATGAAAAGGTAATGTTAGACTAACTCCTAGAAGTGACAAATGAAAAGGATGTGTAGATGACACATCTTAATGGTTCTAAAGGACATGGAAATACCATTTGCAAAATAAAAAGGTCCATTTATGGAATTGAGCATGCCTCTAGGAATGAGAATCAATATTTTGATAAAATAATCAAAGAGTTTGACATTTTCACAAAAACAAAGATAAACCTTGTATATGCAAAAGGTTAGTACGAGCCTACTAGTTTTGGTTATTACGTATGAAAAATTGAATAAACTACTTCTCCATAAATGACATAGAAAGGTAGCCTATATGCTAAGACTTGAGATTTATAGAGATAGATCACTTAAAATATAAGAGATCTCCCAATGCAAATACATTGACATGATACTAAGGGGTTTAGTATTGAAGAATCAAAGAAAGATTTCTTCCAATGTCACAAAGCTTGATGGCTAACTTTAGAGTTTCTTAATGTTGTTGATCCAATAGTATTATATTGCAATGACAATTGAGCTATAGCACAAGCTAAAGAACTAAGGTCTCATCAATGGTCCAAGCATGTACTCGTGATGTTACCATCTAATTAGTGAAATTATTAATCATGATGATATAAGGATAGAAAAGGTCCATGCCGACAATAACATAAATAATCTCTTGACTAAGCCTTTGTCACAACTAAAACATGAGACTCTTACTCAATCGTCAAGATTAAAAGGCATAGCTAGTTGACTCTAGTACAAGTGGAAGATTATTAGTGTAAGTTTCCAAGATTCAATCATCTTTGGATAGGTTTGAGTCATTGTATCATTGCATTATTTATTTTATTATTAATAAAAAAAGTGTTTTGATTAATTTTTATCATTTTCATTTATTTATTGAATAGAATTAGATAGAAATCCATATAATATGTATTCGCATTACTCGATTGATCGAAAGATGTGAGATAAATATTAATGCACATAAACGATATCATTAAATGTCCCAAATCATAGCATTATCAAGAATAGACATTGACTATATACGGTTAGACTTATGAGTGTTATGCTCATGCTATATGATAATGGTAAGAGATCTCACACGTATTATCATGATTATACCAAAGCAAGCACTTAGGTGATTAATGTTTGAGAACATATCACTCGGACTTGACTCATCATGAGAACCATTTGGTTTAATCTATAGGAATCTCATACATAATGGGTACAATTGGTCCTTAGATTTGAAGTCGTCATAATTATCTCATTAGAGTATTTATGTACTTTGACATTCATTTTGATGGACCCAGGTAAAGGGTTGCATGTGGTCGATTCATTAGGTGCACTAGAAATCTAATAGAGATAGGTGGATGACTAAGATAGGACATGTCATTCCTTGTATGCTAAAGGAGTTATCACATTTTGCTTTGATAAATGTCTCCTCAAGAAATCTATGACCACTATAGAAGTACATTAATAGAGCATAGTTGGTTTACTCTAAGCGCTAAAACATTTAGGAATCGAAGAAAACTTATGCGATCATAATCGAACAGTACTAATAACCATGTTCGAGATCACACTCGTGATAAATTAATATGAGGATTGAATTGTATACCAAGCATGCTCGTGAAAGATTACTGCGAATTAATTAATCCTTATAGAGAATTTGGTGGTCATGATGCCTTGGTAGAGGTCAATCTTTATTTATGTATCAAGAGATAAAAGATATGTCTTTTATTCTTGATACATTGCTAACATATCTAGGAGCTTATTAAATTATATGAATAAGTTTAAGCATTCACATAATAGAAGAGAAGAAAAGATGATGGAAAATGTTTCCAATTTTGAAAGTTTCCTATTTTGGAAAAGGTTTTTGAAAATAGAAAGTTTCTTAAATGAAAAGTTTCCTAAAATGGAAACTATTTTAGAAATCAGTTTCTAAATTTGGAAGTCAATTCTAAATTTAGAAGTAAATTACCTAAAAAGAAAATTAGTTTCCTAATTTAGGTTTAAGGATAATTTGAAAAATTGTTTTCTAATGTGACCTCAAAAAATATCTAATCTAATTTATTTGGATGGTCCAAATTAATTGATTGGGTCAATAGGTTTAATGAAAATCTAGAAAGATATTTTGGTGGGAGGATAACATGAACCTTATTGGATAAAGATGAATGTTCTAAAGAATAAGATCAAAAAGCTTATATGTATAATAACTCTTAATCCTTCGAGGATTAAGAAGCAACAACCTAGAGTCCATATGGGACAGAGTTATCGCCCCTTCCTTGTCCTTGGAGGACAAAAAAGCCTCTTCCTCTATAAATAGAAGGAGAGGTACAGAAAAGAGAGCAAGAAAAGAAAATAAGGTTATATAATAAAAGCAAAAACATGGAGAAAAATAGTTTTCTCCGTACCCTAGCACCCGTCATTTCTCCCCTCTCTCTTAGGGTTGTTGCACAATATCCATGAATAGATTTCTAAAATGAAAATACTAAACAAGTTAGAAAAAGGTAGAGCAAGCACTCTACTAATTTTGAGTGCTTCTTGTGTAGGTTCTTGGATTATGTGGATTATCGATAGAGGCCAAACGCTTAGACGCCTCCTTTTCGCAAAGGTTTAATTTTGCACTATCGGAGGTAATCCTTTATTTATGTTTTAATTCATGTATATATGATTAGTTGATTCATCATTATGATCTTGAGAACTTTAGATGGAGAAAAAGTTTGTTTCATTCCGCATCTCCATAGGATGCATGATCCTTTAATAAAAGGTAATAAGATGCTCTATGATAAGAAAATTTTGGTGTCTATTAAAAGCTTCCTATGCTAGAATAAATAAAGCAAGAATAATGGATCACCTTGCCTTACTCCAAAAAAAGAAAACTTGTAGAAACCAAAGGACTTTGAGTTCAAGAAAAAAGAATACCGAGTAATTATTTAAGAATTTAAAATAACATCACATCATTTCTCGGAGAACTCACATTTTTGCATCACTTTGAGGAGAAAAGAATAGTTTGCCCTATCATAGGCTTTCAACATATCCATTTTGAAAATCACATTGCCTCAATGAATCATCCTATTAATCTCCTAAAATAGTTCATGTGCCAGTGCAACATTCATATGAATTAGTCTCCCCTTCACAAAATCAGATTGCTCTCTCGAAATAAGGCTAGGCAAAATAACACCTAAAAGTGAAGTTAGGATGTAAGAGACAATTTTATATGAAAAATTACATAAATTAATAGGCCACATATCGGAAAATTATATAGAATGATGGCATTTAGGGATTAACACCATAGTCATAACAGTCATGGTGTTTAGAATGTCTCCTCCTTTAAAGACATCTTAAATGGCTAACACCATATCTAAGTATATAACATTCCTACAAGCTTGAAAGAATGCCCCCGATGGTCCCGCAGCACTAAGAGGGCTAAGAACATAAACCGTAGCTTTAATCTCTTCTAGCAAAGGGATAGCCATCAACCCATGATTTTGAGCATCGGTAACCAAATATGGGATAACTTTTAGAAAATTTGCTACCATTATGGTTAGTTCAATTGCAAAAGTGTTTTAAAATTAAGCCACTATTGATTTACCAATAACCTCCTCGTCAGTCCATAAAGATCCATCATCTAGTGCTAACTCAAATTTTGATTTGATAGACTAGTTACGAACATAAGCATAGAGAAAAGCATTATTACAATCCTTTATTATAAGTCATTTAACTTGATATTTTTCTTGAAGAAGAAGCTCCTCTCGAGCCACCAACCTCACCAAATTGTCTTTAGCCTTTATTGACTTTACATAATTATCATCTGATCATAAACTTTGTAAAACAACCTCCATATGAATAATCTTATCATTAGCCTTATTGATTTTTTGATAAATATCATCAAATACATTCTAATTCCATGACTTCAAAGCTTCACGAAAGGACTAAATCTTTAGCTATAAATTAAGAAAAGGAATTTGGCTAACATGTTTATTCCATTGGTGTTGCATAAAAGGTATAAAATTAGTATATCACAACCATATTTTCTTAAAAGAAAATCTCACCGGCTTAGATGAACTCGACATAAAGGGTAATAGTAAGGGACAATGGTCAAAGTAGATACGAGCCGGATGAGTGCATACCACCTTAGGAAGTTAGCCAAAAGAGAAGGATTAACCGTAACACGATCACGTCTCTTTTAGATTCTTGGCCCTCCCCTTTTGGTTACTACACCATGTGAACTAGCTCTCCTTAAAACCAATATCTTGTATCCTAAGGAGTGGAATGCCACTATTACAATGAAACATAGAACCCATCTCTAGAGTTTTAATACTAACCTTCTATAAGGGCATTGCAACTACATTAAAGTCAACCCTAATAATCCATCTTAATGAGACAATAAAAGAATTAAGATTGTTCCAAATATTCCTACGCTCCATCTCATCACAACTCGTATAGCCTAAAGTAAACAAGAGTTCTTGTTTGTCACAATATCCTTTATATAAACTATAATATATTATGAGCAAACATAATATAAATCTATCAACAAAATATCCTTCTAAAGAATCCAAATGTGATTGTTTAAAGGGTTGCCATGCAAAAAGCCTATGAAATTTAAACACTTAGCAAATTTAGCAAGTTTATCACCTATTTGCTTAGGTTCTAACTTAACTAAAAGAGTTGCTTGATGTTGCCTAATTAATTTTAACAAGTATCTCTTCTTGCCTAAGACATAAACACCTCATAGATTCTAAATAATACTATTCGAAGGGAATAGAAAGAAATAATTCTTTATTATGATCCTCTTCAAATCTAGTCAAGCGTTTCATACCACTCCAAGCTAAACTCTTCCTCTTTTTTCTTTTTTTTTCTTTTTTTTATTAGATAGAAACTTCCCTTGTTTCTCTAATTTTGCTAAATGTTCATTAGAAGCCACATCTTGCCATGATTTTTCAACCAATATGCTATCCGATATTGCATAGAGAGATAGGTTAGCTTTAACATGTTCTAATAGTGAGCTATCATCCTCACTATTCTTCAAAAAAAATATTTAATTTATTGAAAACCTCTACTAAATTTATACCTTAAATCATATCGGTATCTAGCCTAGATTCATTCTCATCTAGGCTAACAAGGTCATAAGGATAGAGTACCTTAGAGATGTCACAATCATAATTTTACAAGTGTGTCTCTTCACCTACAGAGTGAGATGCTACAATAGGTTATGGATATAAACAATCTGTAGGAGGACCCATTACAACTTTTCCTTTAGAAATAGTAGAAAATCGAGTCTCCTCACTATCTATAGACCATGGATATTCAATAGAAGGTAACATAAATCATACTTCTTTCTCTTTTATAGGATTTGAAGAACTTGCCTCTCCATTGAACAAAGGAGGAGGAACCTCTCATTATAGTATTATAGGAGCCGATAGAGCATTCCTTTCAATACCTTTCATTTGTCTTGTTTGCCAACCATAATCCTTAGAAGAATTCACCATAATTGCTTTTTAACTAGCCAAAATTGTTCCTTAGTAGAAATCACCATAGCCTCTACTTTTATTACTAGTGCTTGATTAGATTTATGAAGTTTATAATAATTACCTCTTGTGTCACCTTGTAAATAGCAATGGGTACATGATAACATGTTTGATTCCACCATAATGGATTTCCAAAACCCTTTCAACCTATCTAGTCCTATAGATATCCATACTCGTGAGGTAAGAGGAGTAGCTAAGTCTACTTAGACACATACCTGTGCATATATAAGAAGCAAGCCATTCGATGTGTGTTCATCTGGATGAAGAAATTTACCAAAAGGTCTCATAATTTCCTATAAGAAAGTAGTAGGAAAGAAAGAGAGAGGAAGACCTAGGAGCCTAATCTAAATTGTAGCCGAGTAGATTCATACCTTGGGTTAAAGGATTCATCCCATATAGACAATCAAAACATTAAATTTTAGATCATATGAGAATCTTACGACAAAGCCTTGACAAAATCTTTTTTTGATAGGAGTATGATGAGGACATGATGAGCTTATATCAAACCTACTATTAAAGATTCCTTTAAGCCCCAATGCATTTGAATATATGCTCTTATTGTGTTAATAGGAGGACGTCATTTGAATTCTATCACCGAGTGCACCATTATGTGTTGATGGTGGTTTAGGATTAATGGTAAGAAGTGAGAAGGAAAAAAACAAATAACCTTACTTGTTTGAATCGCCAACCGCATAAGATAAAGCGGGGTTTTTAGTATTTGTATATTCCATGTGGTATTTAATGAAGAAGAAGATGAATTAGTGGAGGGAAGGTGATAGTGTATGTGGAAGTTGTTAGGAGGATGGGTTTTCCCCCACTGGGGAAGGCTACAACGATATAGTGGCTTGGCTTCCTAAAGAGATGAAGAAACATTTTCTAAGGAGAGGAAGAGTTAACCAAATCATTCTACCTTCGAATTTAGACTTTATTAAGATTCATATACCAAGAAAGGGTAGCACCACCTAGCCTCTCATGAAAGTAGTGAATCGAGAGCTTTTGATCATATATAACCTTTACCATCTTGCAATAATATATTGGTCTTGTGAAGTTTCAGCTTGTCTTCCTCCTTCTTTTCTAAGTTGATTTAGACAAATTTGATGAATTTCACAACTTAAAATTTGTCTTAATCCATTTCTAAATAATGTAGGAACTCAACTTTGATTGCGATAAGGATTAAAAGCACATAAAAAATCGAGTCAAGTTCTCAAGTGATGGTTTCCTTTTGTTTCAAGTTTTCTCTACCACTATCTACTATTTTTAAAGATAGAGGAAGGTCATTAGGATGGTGCTGCATATTTTGGGCAAGGTTTCAATAATAATTTGGCTAAAAACTATCAGTTTCTAGGGAGAAGAAAAATAGATCAAGTTAAAAGAGAAGATTCGGGTTCTAAAGAGAGAAAATCCAAATTTTTTGTTTTTAATTTATATTTTTGATCCTCAATTGATACCCCTAACTTTTTGGATTTTTCTTATATAAACCTAGGTAGAGGTATGTATTTATCTAGATACATCCTTTTTTAAATGAATAAAACTTGTTTGGCTAGTGGTCAATTAATCACTATGTAAGATTAGTCTAAACTTGAAAATTAGATTAAACTTGGTCAAGGTAAAACATGATAACTTGTGTGCTTTCAATTCCTTGTATCTTTCTTTAATTTTCTTGATTTTTTTTTATTCAGATTCTTTTGGATTTTTTATGCATCGATTTTTCTTTGATTTTTTATATACTCTATTATCTTTATTTGGAATTTATGAGAATAATAAAACTCATAAAAATTCATAAAAAGATGTAAATTTCTTTAAATATAAATAAATTGAGAAAAACTTTTACTTTTGAAACTTCTTGCATTTTTTAGAAAACTTGTAAAAAATAAAAGGGTCAAAATCGAGTTATGACAATACATGTCTAAAAGATAAGGTTAAGACACTATGAGTGGAGGCTTAATCATCATGTTGAATAACTTGAGATCAGTTTTATAATTATTTGTGAAGGTTCTAATTCCTTGGTGGTAAGTATAAATACTTTCGAGATGACGAGAATGATGTGTCCATAGATTTACCTCGCGCTAGACCCAATGCCATATCTAATATTTATATAAGGATAAATAGGTATAACCACTCCTAAAATTTTATTCATTTGACATTAAGTTCTTAAACTTTAATATTCTTCAATATTGATTTTAGGAATCCCTAAAATTTAAACTTTTTAAGATCTAGTCTATCCATTAGAGGATTTTAATTTTTGATTATTTGTTTTTTTTTTTTTGAGTTTTTGTTTATTTTTACAAAAAAGAAAAAAAAACTAAAAAATGAACTTGATCTCGAAAAGTTTAAAGTTTAGAGATTCTTAAAACCAATTTTGAAATTCAAAGACTCAATCTCAAATGAGTTAAATTTCAAGCGTGGTGGTTACAACCACTTAGCCTTTCTACAAATTCACTTAAGCATCCCATTTATATCATGGTTGTTAATACAATTTTGGTTAGAATGGGAAGTATACCTTGTAGCAAGTACCAAAAATGAAACTTAAAGTAGTCAATCTTATTTGAAATGCTAGCCGATCTTGGAATTTTTGATCAATTACCAACTGAAATGTTACTTGTATACCAATTGCTTACCATTTCACTTCGGAATATATAGATATTATTATTATTTTAAGCTTTACTCTAGTTATTATCGTTATGGACCTATGGGAAAATGCGAGAACAAGGAGTCAACACCAAGCTAGTGAGGGAGAACTAGGAAACCCTAAACATACTAGTCTATATAGATATCTAGGTAAAGGGTCGATTATATTTGAGAAAGATATAATGTCACCATCATCTCATCGTACTTGAGATAGGTTACATTGAACATAAGTAAAAATAAAATTTTGGTTTTATTATGTTATGTTTTTATATCTATTTGAGTGAATTTATTTTATCGAAATGAAATACTAAAGTAATTTGGGGTTTAGGCCGGTTCGAGATCAATACTCATACTCAAAGAGAAAGGTAAGGGAGATTGGAATTTTGACTAACCTTTAATGAACACAAGCTTATACCGATAAATAGGTAAGTTTCTAAAGATCAATAGTCTTTATTGACATAAATAGTACGCCATCAACAACTTCACTCATACAAGTGGGAAGCCATCGCCGGCTTTAGATCATGGGTTCGGAAGCTACCAATAACTTCATCACATAATTAGGAAGTCACTAATAACTCCATTTTGCTCATGTAAGGAGTAGTAACTAGATTGAAAGTTATTGGCAACTTCATCACACAAGTGAAAAGTCATTGTTAGCTTCATTTTTTATAAACATAAAACATATAAATGACCTTGAAACCACTAGCAACTCTATCATATAAGTGAGAAGCCACCAACAACTTTATTTCAATAAGAAAAGATCAATTATGAATGGTTTGGGGGCCACTAACATATTCATCCTCATAGGTGAAAAGTCACTGGTTGCTTATTTTCTAACAAAAAAAAAAAACCAAGTAAAATGATTTCGAAATCACTCGTTATCTTTTCATTTAGCTTTGTCACATAAGTCAAAACTTACCAATGACTTTATTTTAATAATCATTTTTAAAAAAAATGATTTTGAGGCCACTAATGGGTTCGTCTATATAAGTGGGAATTCATCAATTAGCTATTTTCTAACGAATAGAAACTAAGTAAAATGATTTCAAAATCATTGGAAACTTTGTCACATAAGTGAAAAATTACTAATGAATTCATTTTAACAATTATTTTTTTAAAGGAAAATGGTTTTAGTGGCTACTATCGACTTTCAATGGTCTCGTTTTCTAACAAAAAGAAACTAAATAAAATGATTTTGAAATCACTAGTGGCTTTATCACATAAGTAAAAAGTTACCAATGACTCCATTTTAACAATTAGTTTTTTAAGGAAAAAAACATTTTGGGACCACTCGGTGGCTTCATTCACGTAGGTAGGAAGTCACTAGTGCCTTTTTTTTATATGAATAAAAACCATGTCAAATTATTTTGAAATCATTGATGACTTTGTCATATAAGTGAAAAGCTATCAATGACTTCATTTCAATAATCAATTTTTAAAGAAGAAAACATGCAAAATGATTTCATTAAATAGATAAATTAGATAGCATGTCTTAGATATGAGTACTACATGTTTAGGAACATTGTAACCAAGTATACCAAATCAATCAAATAATAAAACTAGCATAACCTTACACTTTAAATGAAAATGTTTAAATGGGCCAGTTCATCAATAATCACAATTATAACAACATTTATTTTATTCAGATTTAAATAGCGAATATATAATTAAACTGCGATAGTTTTCATTCACACTTTAAAAGGGTATAATTATTTTAGAAGTTTTACCTAAAAATGTTTTGAAATGTCCAAGGGTCTGATTTGGGGGTCAATTTTAGTCTCTTCATTCTCGATAAGAATTGATTTATGAGTTAATCGAGGAAGAAAAGTAGCTACCCATTGTCAAAATGTTATATGAGTCCCGCTAAGGTGGTCGAATGTTACTCCAAAGTCACTGTAAGCTGATCAAAGTTATTGCTACTACCTAAGTTACTACAAATTTGCTAAGGTCACTATAATTTTCCAAAGTCTTTGCAAATTGCCAACATTATTGCAAATTTGTCAAAGTCTCTACAATTGCTAAGGTTACTACAACTTAGGAAAACTTGGAAACAATGAAGTTGCTATATTATTCCTATCAAAACAAAACATAAATATAGTCTATAACATCATGTTATTCTTGTCAAACTTGTCAATCCCAACAATAATTTCTTTTTCATGTGCTCTATCCATAATTAACCCAATTTCTACTACTACCAATAAGCAAATAAAAGCAACCATTTTACATATTTTTCTTAGTCTAAACAAGTGGATGAAAAGGGAGTTAGCTTTTAAGGATTTTTGTACAAAGTTTGTAACTAGCTATGAGGTTGTGGGTATGATGGTTGATGGTGGCTCACGCAGTTAGCTTGGTTGATTATTGTTGTTTCAAGTCGTTGATGGGGATGTTTTATGTCGTTGATGGGGGTTGCTTCGGGATGTTGATGAAGGTGTTTCAAGGTGGTGATAAAGGTTGCTTACAAGTCTTGAGAAGGCTGGAATGATAGGGGTTAAGGAGAGGGAAAATGATGAAGATTGCCGACGATGATAAGCTAGAAGGGGAGGAGGAGATACGAAGCTAGTATGGGGTTTGTGTAAGAAGGAGGATGGCTAGTATGGGGTTGCACGAGAAGGAGGTTAATTGATGTAGGGTTGCAAGAAAAGAAGGTTGGATGAATGAGGTTAGGCAAGGAAAAAGATGGTTGGTGTGAGGTTGTATAAGGAAAGTGGTTGGTCGATGTGGGGATTGTGCGAGGAAGTTGGTCGGTCGGTATGAGGGGTTAGTATGAGGAAGGTGGTCGGCTAGTGTGGTGGTTATGTGAGAAAGATGAGTTGCTGGTTATTGTAGTAGATAGGATTTTGTTTTTGAAGATGATGAATTGTATGTGGTCTATAAAAATGCAATGGGGGGTATTTATAGGTGGATTTTAGGGTTTTTTTGGACAAAGTCGATTTTGGCCCTTTATTCCTCATAATTCATCACTTTAGGTATGATTCTAATTATTTGAATTTTAATGGCACCCTTAAATTACAACTAATCAAGCCTTTTTCTTTCAAATTTTTTATAACAATACCTTTCCTTTACTTTAGTTAAGGGTTTGAGATTTTAGATCTTTTAATTATACCTATAATTAGGTGTCTCTTAGTTTTCAAACTTTCTATTTCTTTTAATCGGCCTCACTAGAATTAATTTTAACCACCTATTTTTAATGGCACACTTCCTTTTTTTCTTTTTTTCTTTTTTGATTTCTTTTTTCTTTTTTTATATATTATTTTATTTATTTTTCAAATTATCTTTTTTTTCAATAAAAATAAGAATAAAAAATAAAATAATGGGGAAAAAATTTGATATTGACGACTATCTCCTCTTTATAATGCTTTTATTACAAAGTCATTGAAAAACTATTCTTTGATTTTGTAGAGAAAGTTTTGCCAAGAAAAATAAGAATTGAAAAGGAAACACACAAGTGTAAATAAATAAGCAAAACATAAAAAAAATAATAATGATCAAATTCAAACAACAATCGACCATTTGACCATAAAAGTTGAAACGAAAATGTACAACAATTAAGACCGTGATAATTTTGAAAAGATAGGACAAACCACTCGACTCCGTAAGATTTGATAGACTACTCGACTCGTAAGATGTGATAGACTACTCGACTTATAAAACATAACGTACCGCCTAATTTGATAGAATATGATGCACCACTCTAACTCGTCAAACATGATAGACCACTCTAATTTGATAAGACGTGAGAGACCACTTTAATTTGGCTAGACATAACATACTATTGTTATTTAATAGGATGTGAAAACCATTTTGACTCGTTAGACAAGATAGACCACTCTAATTTGATAGGACATGATAGACCACTTAGACTATGTTAGACATAGTGGACCGTTCTAATTTGATAAAACGTTCTAATTTGATATGTGATAAACTACTCTAACTCTACTAGATGTGACAAACCACTCGATTTGATAGGATATGACAAACCATTCGACTCTACTAGATATGACAGATTAGTCTAATTTGGTAAGACATGACGGACCACTCTAACTCTATTAGACATGGTGGGCTACATTGATTTGGTAAGATATGACAGACCACTCTAACTTTGTTATATGTGATAAACCACTCTAATTTAGTAGGACATGATAGACCATTTTGACACCGTTAGATATGATAGACCACTCGACTTGACAAGACATAACAAACCACTATAATTCCGCTAGACATGAGAGATTGCTCCGATTTGGCAAGAGTGATAGACCATTCTAATTCCGCTAGACATGACGGACCACTCTCATTTTTTAGGATGTGATAGACTATTATAACTCTACTAGATGTGACAAATCACTCTAATTTGGTAGGATGTGCAAGACATGATAGGCCACTCGACTCTACTAGATATGGCACATGACTCGATTTGATAGGACGCAATAGACATGATAGACCATGGTGGACTCTACTAGATATGGTGGACTACTCGATTTGGCGGGACGTGATAGACCACTCGACTTTTTTAGATGTGACAAACCACTCTAATTTAGCAAGATATGATAGACTACTCTAACTTTATTAGGCGTGGCGGACCACTTTGATTTGATAGGACGTGACAAACCACTCTAATTCTGCTAGACATAAAGGACCCCTCTAACTTGGCAAGAGTGATAAACCATTCTAACTCTACTAGACATGACGGACCACTCTCATTTGTCAAGATGTGATAGACTATTCTAACTCAGCTAGAAGTGATAGACTAGATTGACTTAGAAGGGTGTGACAAATAACATTAACAAGACATGATAGACCATTGGGGTTCCGAGTTTGTAATAGACAACTTTACATAAAACATGGATTTAAAATATATATATATATATACACTATTTTTAGTCCTATTGTTTAGGATGACTAGCCTTTTGTGGGTGAGAGAGCTATATGAAACTAGGAGGTTGTTATTTGATGTGCATTCATGGTTTACAAATTGTAATTTTTTTATCGTTAGAAGTATAAGTCCTAACTGTTCAAACCACACTTTCTCTTTTTCTTTGGTGCCGTTTTTCTTGTCCGATATTGAAGTGTAAGGCTTACTACTTTTTATTTAGGTCACCAAATAATTATTTCATGATATGGTGACTTCTCATTTTCAATCTTCAGATTTTACCGATTGTATTATAAGGTTTACCACCCATGCAAATTTCTTTTGACTAATTAGAATTGTTTATAATGTCTCATGATTCGTTTTTCCTAACAAAACATGATTCGAAAGTCCCATCATATTACATACTTTGATAAACCTCTTTATCATATCATTCTTTGACATTTTGAATTCTTTATCAAGTTCTATAAATAATATTAATACACCATTATGCAAAGGACCAAAGAAAGCAGACTTTTAGAGAATCATCACATTAAAAAATATTATTTTTTTTATTTTTTTGAAAAAGAGTTAGAAAATCATATGTGTGATAATAAATGGAAATAAAAAAAGAAGCAAAAAAAAAATGCTAACACATAAAGTAGACTGGTAAAAATTTTTTATACATATTTTGTTACTTTGGATGAAGGAAGTCACGATTTATGTGTAACATTTCTTTATATTGTCTAAACATACTATCTTTGTCAATTCATCTCTATTTATATTTGTTACAATGATGGCTCCCCTTGAGAATGCCTTTTTTACCGTATATATACCTTCATAGTTAGGCACCCATTTTCTTTAATTTGCCCTTGGTATTTACAAGGCATTCTTTAGAACGAGTTCTACTTCTTGAGAACTTCTCCGACACACCTTTTTGTCATATGCTCTAACCATTCGTATGCTCTAACCATTCTTCTTTAGTATAATTGGGCATGGTAAATGAAAACAAGTCATTTTTCACTTATCGATTGAATTATTTATATTAGATCTTAGCCTATTTGGATTCTTCTAATTCTATTTTTTTCGAATGCATAGAAAAGGTATTTCGACCTAAAAAGGCATCACTACCTTCTATATACTGAAAAATAAAAAGTTTCTCTTGTTGAATTTCTTATTGTAATTCAGTAAGCATGCAAGGCAAATGGTAGCATCTTGTGCCAACTTTTGTAAGTCACCACCATCTTTTATATAATCTTCTTCAAATTCTTGGTTGCTATTTCCAAAGCACTATTCATCTTGGGCTCATATGATGAGAAATTATAATGTTTTATCTTCCATCATTGGCACAAATTTGTTATCATTTTTTCATTGAAATTATGAATATTATCTATTACTAGAGTTTTAGGAGAGCCACATCTACCGATAATACCTTTTTCAAAAAACTAGCATACCACTTTCCGAGCTACATGTGCAAAAAAAGTAGATTCTACCCATTTAGTAATCAATTGTCGCTAGGATAAAACAAGTGCCCATTGCTTACCTTAGGGTTTATTGGTCCAATGACATCCATGCCCTACATTGCAAACAATCGGGGTGACACCATATTGAAAAGAACTGCTCGGTGGGACATTTATCCGATTGATATGGATCCGACATGTGATATTTTCAAATATAATCGATGCACTCTTTTTCTATAGCTAACCTTCCGAGTTTCTTTATATTATTTTTTATTATATCGATCGGATACGGATCGCTTTTAATGAATTATTTGATATCATGGTACATGGCTTTTCATCTAATTCCTCCTTAATCAACCCCCAATAGTATGTTGAGGCATTTCTAGTTTAGATGGATATAGGTTGAATCTTCACACCACATCCAATTTTAGTCACGAAGCAAGTGCTCGCTAATGCATCAATGAAATGGTTC
The DNA here is from genome assembly GCA_963924115.1 of Dovyalis caffra. Classification (NCBI taxonomy): domain Eukaryota; kingdom Viridiplantae; phylum Streptophyta; class Magnoliopsida; order Malpighiales; family Salicaceae; genus Dovyalis; species Dovyalis caffra. Next base: position 6,830,141 of record CAWUPB010001184.1, read on the forward strand.
TTTTTTCTACCTAGATAAGTAAACTTAATATCTTCAAACTAGTAGGCTAGGTTTGTTAGATATTCTTCGTATGATTTTAGCTTTTCATCTTTTCTCTATCACAAAAATGTTTCTAAATTCTTAGCTAGCAATAAGTTAGTATGACTAAATAAATAGTGTACACTTTAATGAATTTAATCATACAACTATGAACCAATTATGTAAAAAACATAAAATACCTAAATAAGATAAGTTTAGAAATAAAACCTAAAATCTCACAACAATTAACCAAAAGCTTCAACTTGATTCAACCAAAAATAGAGTTTAACTGCTCATAATGAATTATAAAGAGAGAGTTTCTATGAATGGTGACTACTAAAAAGATGGGGATCTCCCTAGAATGAGAAAATAATTAAAGTGAGACCCTAACTTCTCTATTTGTAGCTAAAGGTAGGGTCACAACACACATATAGTAACCCCATATGGCTTGTTTATTATGATACATAGCTTGTTTGACTAAGGGACATGGTCGTATGCCTTTTGCCTTCATCTCGTTTTAAAAGCTTTTACCGATGAGGAATTTGCACTCCATCACATATCTCTTAATAATCAGCTTTAGTGAACTTGATACGAGTTGAATTAGGGTTTTTCTTCTCATAAAATTTATATCCCTTTTTCTTAGCTTTCTAACTCATTAAGGCTTGTATCAATTGGATATCTACGGATTAAGTTATAAGCGAAATATTGACACCGACTCAACTTCGTTTGCCTTGCCTTAGGATTTCACTTTATAGCTAAATTCCTCCATGATAACGACCTATTTTGGACTCAAGATCTTCATAAGATTTATAGGTATGCCTCTTAAGTATTCCATGGGCTTAGCCTTGGATTAATTAGATTTGTGAAACTCTAGATATGGAGTTAAACTCCGGAACCGATTTGGACTTCGAATGGGATTCGAATCGGCTTTCTAGGCCGAATATGAAATATCGTTTGAAGGCCCAAACAAACTTGAATTTTAACCCACTATATCATTCTAAAAATATTGAGATGTCCTCTACTCAGTATTTAAAGATTACTTCTTCCAAATCTAACTCTAAGGCTTTGAAAAACCTTCAAGTTTGGAAGGTCTAAGTTAATCATGTTGGACATCCATGTAGTTTTCTTTTTTGTTTCACGGTGGCCAATAGCTATTTCTTCTTGTATCACATAACTTTGTGTGACTTTTCTAAGCCTCTTTGGTAACTTCTCTCTTCCTTGCTTTGGTTTTGGATTTTCTTGCTCTAATTTATTATTTTTCTTAATAAAATCCAAAACCATTATCTTGATCTTAATTATCCTAATATAATACAATAAATACTAGAAATTTGGCATAAAAATCATGCTAATTATGTACTCATCACATACATGACTCAAAAGATAATGCGTTACTTTATTGAGAAAGACACTTCTATTGATATGGCTCTCTTGAGACTCTATTAACCGATAATACTTAGAACTTTAATAGCAAAATGATAATTAATTTATAACAATGTTAGAAGATTAAGCATTGTTATTCTTCTTCATACACACCTAATATGAATGGGGTCATGGAAGCTATAAACAAAAATATAAAAAAGATTATATAGAAGATGGTGGTGACATACGAGAGATTGGCATAAGATGTTATCATTTACACCACATGCCTATCAAAAAACCATCAAAACTTTAACTAAAGCAACCCTTTATTCCCTAGTGTATGGGATGGAAGTAATAACGCCTTTAGAAGTAGAGATACCAACTCTAAGAGTTCGAAAAGAGTCAAAATTAGAAGAGTCGAATGGGAAAAGACTCGATATAAGTAGTTAAATTTAATAAGTGAGAAACATCTTGCCACTAACTATCATACATAATTGTATAAAAGAAGAATGGTAAAGGCCTATGATAAGAAAATGCATCGAAAAAGTTTTTGAGGATGAGAACTTGTGCTGAAAAAGATCATGGAAATCTCCATGGTAGATCTAACTAATTGGGCACCTAACTACGAAGGCTCATATACACTAAAAAGAACATTATCATGTGGAGCTCTCATTTTGACAAACGTTAATGATGATGAATTGCCAAAACCTATGAATTTTGATGTTGTGATGAAGCATTATATAGAAATTGTACTTCTTATCTAAAGCAATAAAAATATAATTAAGGGTTTTGTCGACCATTTTTATAAATGAGCATTTTGCTTTGCTTCGTGATTTCTTTGATTACCTTTTATGATTAAACATATAATTTCGACTCTTGAAAAAACCCTTTTTCAAATATGATCAGTATCAAATAGGCTCTCCTTTGGTCATGTGCATAATGATGTATTAGTACTATTCATAAAACATGGTAATACTACTAAAATCTCAAAAAAAAATTACATGATAAAGTTTCTTCAAACCTTATTGGATGATAGGACATTCCAAATCAGAGAATCCTAGGGTATCATAGATAACTCTAATGAAATCAAAAGAAGGTTTTGTAAGCAATAAATGTCAATGCTAGAAATCAAAATCCAAAGTGGGAAGGGATGGTTTCCTACCTCACAATCAAGAAGTTGATTGAATGGTGTTGGCATAATTCGAAAGCTTATAATGAATGGCAACAATAAAATAAACAAATAAGCCAGCTTTGGAAAAATGATAAGCCTTGAATTTCAATAATCAGTAAGAGAAGACAATAGCCAAAACACAAAAAGAAAAGTATGGTATGGATGATGATGACTCATTCTCACAAAAAGGGTAAATCGTAATTGCATATCGAATGACACAATCTTTTGTCTAGTTGCATTATGACAAATAAGTAGGGCTAGGTTGTTTTATACCATAAACCATAAAGATAGGTCACCCTAAACAATAGATCGTGGAAGCAAGTTGTCCCGAACAACAAACCATAAGTGCGAGATCACCTTAAAGAATAGGTTAAGAAAATAGGCTAAGAAAATTATGTCTCGTTTCTTTTGTTTGATTAGTACTTGTGTTTCTTTTTTCCTTTTCTTTTTGATATTCTTTATCAATCTTTCTAAGCAAAGAAAAATATTTTTCAATGTCTCGTGTTGTAAGCATTGTAAAAAAGGCAACTCGTTATTACCTAATTTTGACCTCTTTTCATAGTTTTATAATTTTTTCCAAAAAATAAAATGTCAAATTTAAATATGATTTATTTAATTCACTTTATTGTGCAATTTTCTACCCTTGGGTTAGGATGTTTTAGGAATTTCATGATTTTTATGAGTTTAGGAGAATTAACAAAAACAAAACAAGAAAAGGACAAAAAAGAGAGAGAAAAATATATAAATAAAAAATTAATACTTAGGGTCCAACTAAAAAATTACAAAAGAAATTAGGAACAAGGAAAATTCAATTGGGGTTTACTTAAAAAGAGTTCCAATTAAACATGTGTTTAAAGAGAAAATGAAGAGATGAGATGAGAAATTGAAAAAAAAATGAAAAAAAATTACAAGTTAGAGTTTTTCTCTAATAATCCATACTATATAAGCTCTCTTTCTCTCTCACATAAAGGGGCCACTCATTTTTCTTTCTCAAGAAGAAACCCGGAGAAAAAAACATTCTCTCTCCTAAAAACCCCAAAGCCTCTATGGCCATCATCCTCCTTAAACTCAAAGCCCATCATCACCTTCTTCATCCACCACTTAAAATGTAACCACAAGCCTAAAAAACTCACTCTAGTCATCAACCATAACCTTAAAAACTTTTCCATGCTATCGACAATAAGTAAAAAAAGCCATCCTAACCACTAACCATAAGTAAGAAACCTTCCCATTATTGATGACCAAAACTCAAAGGATCTTCTCCTAACCATCGGTAAACACTCAAATAAAACCCTATCTAAGTAGTGGCCAAACTGCAAGAAAATTCATAAGGAAAGTCTAGCTAGCAACCTTTCTGTAGCCACTACTATTATTATTATCCAATGGTAATTGATAGTTCCAAACCTCTTTCGACCCTCTTCTCGTATCCAAAACTCCTCCGGCTAGCCTCCTTCTCTTAGCCAAACCTATCCCTCTTAGCTAGACCTATTTTCAAAAGTTATCTAACATCTCTAACTTATGACAACAACAATAGTAGCCCTCTTCGGTTCTCGATAGTTTTCTCTAACTCATAACAGCAACGAGTAACTCTTTTCAAATATAGATAATAGTGAAGATAACTCTTTCTAATCATGAAAATTTCTAGTAGTAGCTATGAGACAACAACTCCTTCATCACAGTCTATTTTCCAATAACCATAGAAAACGAACTTCTTAGGTTTTCCAGCCCCATAAAGACAACTATACAATACCCTTCTCTTAGCCAATTTTCCCTCTCAATTGATAACATTAATTGTCTTCATGGGAGAATAAAGAAAGTGGTCCAAATAAGCAAATAAGGAAGGAAACCGCAACTTAAAGTGCTAACCTTCTCTCTCTTTAGTTGACAACATTGATTGTCTCTATAGGAGGGTTGAAAGAAGGGTAGATTTATCTTTAGCCTAAAAGGTGTTTTTGACACTCTTAGAAAAGCTATTTGGTTATTTTGACCAATAAGATAAGTTCCCGACAACTTTGTATCAAAGTTATATTTTGCTAAATTCAAAGGCATTTGGAAGAATATTGTGAATGGATGTGATTTTTATGATATGTATATAAGATTTAAAGCATGATTAAGATACACTATTATGTATCGAATTCAAAAACGTTAGAGAAATCGAGCACTTTTATGGAATAAAGTTGGTTTCAATGCTCTACGATGAAGTTGGAAGGACCAAGATGTGTTTTAATTTCAATAGTTTATCCAAAACAAGTGTCGGCTTTGATAACCGTATTTGAGAATGATGTTATTCTTATGAATATGATTGGTTAAATATGATATTCATATCATGTTTTCTTATGTAATTTGATGTCCAAAATATGATGTATGGATGTGACAAATCGGTCGAGGTTAACTCGTACTTATGATAAAATAAACATAGTATGTGTGAATGTAATGATTTTACCGTGGTTAGCTTCAAAAATCGATGTTGTATTCATGTTAAATTAAATATGATATATGATGTGTTTGACAAAATTACTAGGGTTAGCTTCGAGCTAACACTATATTTATATATGAATGAATGTGAGACTAAATTCTAATGTTTATGGGTTGTAGTTAGTAAGGACTCACTAAATCTTTATGCTTATAGGCTGCAGCTTGTTAAGGACTCACCAAGTTTACTATTTATGGGCTACAATCATTAAGGACTCGTCAAGTTTAGTGTTTCTAGGTTGCAGTCATTAGGGACTCACCAAGTTTGTGTTTATTGCTCGTAGTCATTTAGAAATTACCAAGTTTAGTGTTTATGGGTTGTAGTCATCAAAGACTCACCAAGTTTAGTTTTTATAGGTCGTAGTCATCGGGGACTCACGAAGTTTAGTTTTTATGAGTCGTCATTAAGAACTTGCCAAGTTTAGTGTTTATAAGTTGCAGTCATCGGGGAATCATCAAATTTAATGTTTATGACCCGTAGTCGTTTAGAACTCACCATTGCTTAAACATTTTCTTTTTTTATCATAGATTATAGAAATAGGTCTTTGATCGACCTATGTCTCAAAATACTCACCAATTTTATGTCTTATAGCCTATAACCTTTAAGGGTTTGTCATTCCTTAAATACTTTCTTCTTTTCATTTCAAGAGTATGAAAATTGGCCTTTGACCAACTGCATCCCAAAATTACTTGATTGTCCTAATAAAACAAATTTACTCAAGTAGGTGTAGACTTATAACATGTTAAGATCAGATTTTTTCTAGTTTTATATGTATGCAATAGGCTACCTCAAGTAGGAAGTGATGATAGTGATCATGATCTTTCCCTCTCATAACCAATCCCTTACCTAGATATCTATGTAAACCGAGTTATTTTCTTAGGTTTCCTAATTTTCTTGATGCTAGGTGGTAACTCTTTTCTCTCAATTCCCTATCCTTCTAAAAAGAACAATTCGTAGAACCCAACTTTGATGTTGTTCCTATCCCATGACATACATCATGAATGTTTAAAAAATTTTCGTATATGATCATGTTTATTAGGCATTGTCAAGTGGCATCAATGCCTAGGTTTAGTCAATTATATAGACTTAGATAGTATATAGGAGTTCAAAGCTCGAAACCATCACTAACGTGTAAGTGTTTATGTTATTTCATGTCAATTAATCTTATTTATTTCATCTTTTATCAAATATTTTGTTTATTTTACATTATGTGAATTATTTTTGTTTATTTCATGTTATGTAAATTATTGATTTAAATTATACTTATTGATGTTGATTATTTGTTTAGAATTTATTGTTTGGGTTAGAAATTAGGATTAAATTTAGTGAACCAAAGATACTTAATTATGTGTGCATAAAATTGATAAATGATTAGGCTTGTGATCGTAGGATTGAGCTAGAATGCTTCCAAGAAAGAATATTAATGCGAGTGGACTAAAAAATGAAGTTAGTAATAAGTGGAAGAATAATCATCAAAGATACAAAAGATGATGAATTTATTACAAAAACAACAAGCTATGATGCAACAACAACAAGAAAGGCTTGATAAGCATATGAGGGCAATGTTAGTCTTATTGTTACAGCAACCATAAGAAGCTTTATAGCAAAGAGTTGATATTAATGAGTAATTTAGGAAGATGAATTTGAAGGAATTCATTAGTGGAATAGATCCTTCGATAGCCGAGTAGTGATGAAGTCTTTAGAAGTCATGTTTGAGCATTTAGGTTTGTATGATGATGATAGATTTTTTTACACTATATTTATGATAGTGTAAGATGTTAGGACTTGGTGGGATGTAGCTAAGGTGCCTGTAGATATAACTAACCTTACTTAGGCATGTTTTATAGAGGTATTCTATAAAAAGTAGTTTACCAATGATGTGAAATCCAAGAATGTCTAAAAGTTTATGAAGTTAAAACAAGAAGAATTGTTAATGGTTGAGTATGTAAGGCAGTTTGAGCAGGATTGTCAGTTTGTTTCCCTTATTTTTATAGATACAGACTTTAAAGAGAGATCATTTTCTAAAAAGACTTAACCCTAGAGTGAAAAGTATGGTAAGGATATCCTCGGTCATAACTTATAGTGATATGATAGGAAATGCATTGATGGTTAAGACAGATTAGAAGGAGATTGTTAAAGATTTACAAACAAAGAGATTGATGACTAAGCCAAGTTTTATGCCTAAGTTTAGAGGACAAAAGGAAATGAGAAATCAATTTTTTAGGTTAGGATTAAGTAGTGCTAAGAAGATCAAGCTCATAAAGGAAATCATGATAGTAAGAACTCAAGAGAGGTTAGTTTGCACCAAATGTAAAACAGGCATTTTAAAAAGTGTTTGGAGGGTACCAACACTTTTTTGGTGTAAGGATTAAAGTCATATTGCAACAAAGTGCCTAAGAAAGCAAAGGTCGAGTCGAGAGTAGTTGAAAAAGTGTATACAATGACTCAAGAGTAAGTCGATAAAGAGAGAGTGGTGGTCATATGTGGTAATGTACTTATCCATAGACTTATTACTTATACATTAGTCGATTTTTGTATAACTCATTCGTTTATATCTAGATCATTATTTAGAAATTTGGATATTAAACCTAAATTGCTTGAATCGAGTGTATGAAGTGACTCTACTTTTGGGAGAAGTGATGGAATCGAGGGATATAATTAAGAATTATGAGTTATTAATTGGTGAAAATATTTTAGGGGTTGATTTAGTGGCTTTGAGTATCTAGGATTTTAATGTAATTTCGGGTAGATTATCTATCAAAGTGTGGTGCTATAATTAGTTATCTTAGAAAGAAGGTGACTTTTAACCACCTAATGAACAACTAAATTCCAGTTCAACAAGAAAGTAAGTCAATTTTCACCATTTTGGAAATGAAAACATGAAAGATGGTGAAAAGTGGTTATATTAGGTACTTGGCACACGTTGAAGATACTATGAAAGAGCTTAAGGTAGAAGCAAAGGATATTGAAGTAATGAGTGAATTTTTTTATGTTTTTCCTAAAAGTTTATCAAGTTTGCCACCAAAGAGAGAAATGGAGTTCAAGATAGAACTCAAGCCTAGAACTACTCTGAATTCAAAAACTCATTACGGAATGACACTCACTAAATTAAAGGAATTAAAGGTAAATTGTAAGAGCTATTAGATAAAGGGTTTATTCATACGAGTTATTCTCCTAGAGAGCCTCGATGTTATTTGTAAAGAAGAAAGATGAAATCTTGAGGTTGTGTATTGACTATAGGAGTTTGAGTAAGGATACTATTAAGAATAAGTATTTGTTCTCATGCATTGATAATTTGTTTGATCATTTAAAAGAGTTTTAAGTATTTTCTAAGATTGATTTGCAATCGGGATATTATTAGTTAGGAATCAAGGAGGAGGATGTGAAGAAGATAGTATTCGGGACTCGGTATGGACACTATAAGTTTTTTAATATGCCATTTAGATTGACCAATACATCTATAGTTTTCATGAACTTGATAAGCAAAGTGTTTCACGAGTACTTAGATAGATTCATCATTATTTTCATAGATGACATCTTAATCTATTCCAAGAGTAAAGAAGAATATATGAAGCATTTATGGATAACTTTTTTGAACTTTGAGAGAGGACAAGTTGTATGTAAAGTTCAAAAAGTGTGCTTTTTTGGCTAGAATAATTGGCTTTCCTCGATCATATGGTTACTAAGGATGGAATTATGGTGGGTCCAAGTAAGGTTAAGGTAGTACAAGAATGGAAGCAATCGAAGAATGTGTTGAAAGTAAAAATCTTTCTTGGTATGGCTAGTTACTATTGAAGATTTATGGAAGAATTCTCAAAGTTATCATTCCACTCTTTAAGCTGATAAAGAAAAATGCAAAGTTTGAATGCAATGATAAATGTAAAAAGATTTTTCTAAAGTTAAAGTTTAGATTAACGATGGATCTAATTTTGGCTCTTTTATCGAATAATGATAATTTTATGCTCGTATTGATGCATCAAAGATCGGGCTTGGAGTAGTGTTAATGCAAGAATGGAAAGTGATAACCTATGCTTTAAGGAAATTAAAGGATTATGAGAAAAAATATGCCACTCATAATTTGGAGTTACTTGCAGTAGTTTTTATACTAAAGATTTGGAGACTTTACTCGTATGGATTTAGGTGTGAGATCTACACCGATCATAAGAGTTTCAAGTCTTTCCTCAAAAAGAGTTGAACATAAGGAAAAAAAAATGGCTCGAGATATTAAAGGACTACAATCTTGTTCTTCATTACCATTTAGTAAAGCTAATGTATTTGTCGATACTTTAAGTTGAAAATCTTAGTTGACTTTACAAGTAGCATAAAATTTTGAGAGACATAGAGAAGCGTGAGTTAAAAATGGTGACTAAAAGTTATGATAGTAAATTTTCACTTTGATGATGGTACCCAACTTGAGGCAAATGAATAATAAAGGACAACTTCTAGATGATGATTTGAACAAATTAAAGAAGAAAGTAGGAAAAAAGAAGATGCCCAATTTTATCGTAGATGGTGAGAACGTTTTGAAATATTAGAGTAGGTTGTTTGTTCCTGCAATTAAAGATTTGAATGGACAAATTTTGAGGGAGGCTCATGATACATCTTATTTAATACATTTAGGAAGCACAAAGATGTATAGAGATTTAAAACCTATTTATTGGTGAAAAGGAATGAAGAAAGATATTACTAGAACTCTTTCTAAATGTTTGGTATGTCAATAAGTGAAGAAAGAACATCGTAGACTATCAAGTTTATTAAAACCTTTAGCACTACTAGAGTGGAAATAGAAGCACATCGCCATAGATTTTGTGATTGGGGTGCCAAAATTAGAAAGAGGATCATATGCAACTTGGGTGATTATTGATAGATTAATTAAGTCAACACATTTTTTTATAGTAAAAACTACTTTTACCATGACTCGGTATATCGAGTTTTACATTAAAGTGATATTGAGGTTGTAGAGGATTTTAGTATCAATTGTGTCAAATCACAATCCTAAGTTCACTTTAAATTTTTTGAAATGCTTTCATCAAATAATGAAAACTAGATTGGATTTCAGCATAGCTTTTCATCCATAAATTAATGAACAAACAAAAAAAGGTGAACCAAATTTTAGAAGATATGTTGAGAGCTTATGTCCTAGATTGGTTTGCTAAATGGGAGAAGTATGGTGGATTTTTCTTACAATAATAGATATCAAGCTACCACTGGGATACCACCATATGAGGCGTTGCATGGGAGGAAGTGTAGGTCGTTTATTCTTTGGGATGATATTGGTGAAATGAAGATATTAAAACTTGAGTTAGTTTGACAAACAAAAAATATGGTGGAGAAGATTCAATTGAGGATTAAGATGGCACAAAGTAGGTAAAAATGCTATGCTAATAAAAGAATAAAGGATTTGGAGTTTGAGATCGGTGATCATGTGTTCTTAAAGTTGCAAAAATGAAAGGGGTTATGAGGCTTGGGAAGAAAAAGAAATTAAGCCTCGAGGTTTATTAAATCATTTAAAATTTTAGATAGAGTTAGAGATAGAGCTTATCGATTAGCCCTTCCTCCAACTTTAGGTAAAGTTCATAATGTGTTCTATGTTTCTATATAAAGGAAGTACCTTGAGGATCCAAATCATGCGTTGAGTTTTGAACCTTTGGAGTTAGCTGCAGATTTGAACTATAAATTAAGAAAGGTCAATTAAGATTTTAGATCAAAAGATTAAAAAGCTAAGGAACAAAGAGATTACTTTGATATAGGTATTGTGGATAAATCAAAGTGTCACAAAAGCTACATAGGAAAAGGAAAAAGAGATGAGGACTAAGTATTAGAGACTTTTTAGTGAGTAAATTTTGAGGATGAAATTTTTATAAGAAGGGGAGGATTTCTTCATATTATGATGTGTATGCTTGTGTGTATCTTAATTTCATTCTCATTTTATGCATATGATTGATATCTTTTAATTGTTTTTATTATATAAGGTGTTTTAGATTATATGTGTTATGAGATTAGGAAAAAATAAGGTAATTAGATTTGGTTAAGTTTGATTAAATTTATTAATCGAGATGGATCAAAGAAATGGAAGTTTTTTAGTCTTAAATGGAAGACTAGAAGTGAGAATAAAGTGAGTTTTAAGGTGAATTAATGTGTTGAGAAAAAAAAAGGAGGGCGGACTATTGTTGAAGGGGTGAAAAAACAAACAAGAATTAGTCATTTTTCCCATTTTTCTTCATCCGTCTTACTCCCCCTCTAAAAATTTAATCCTCCAACTTCAGTTTCACCATCTCTCACTCATTTCTAACTTATCCCACCACTAAAAAAATATTAGATTATGTTAATTTTTTATGAAACAAGTTAATATTAAGCAAGATTGAAGTTTCAAGAGTTGGTATTCTTGAATTTGAAATTCAAATCCTCCAAGAAAGGTATGGTTTCTACTATGATTTTTGGTTATTTGATATATTCTTAGATGATTATTAATGATTATGAGATTGGATTGTGATGGGTTTGCCATTTAACTTAAGATTGATAAAGTTAGGGTTTGGACACCTATTTGAGAAAAAAAACAATTAAGTGATTTTAATTACTTAGATTATGATTAATTATCTTAAGTTAATGATGTATGAAGTTAATTTTATTATATGAATTATTTAAGATTTAATGGATTAAATTGAGATTTTATATATATATATACGATGTTGTATAGTTTAGATTAAGTTGAAACTTTAGTATATGATTTATGAAAGTATTTTTGTTATGGTAAAGTATTTTGAAAAGGTTGAATATGTGATTTATGGAAGTGTTCTTGTGATGATTAAAATATTTTTGAAAAAGTTGAAGATGATGAATAGTAAAATATGAATTTTGGGATTTATTAGTTAATTGTTGAGTAAGGAGTCCGTTTATGAGTTTATTGATTTAAATAAAAGATTTATTGTGAATTGTTTTAATGGTAGGAATTTAATTGCTTGAGTAGCATAATTATTGAATTGTAAAGGAACTAAGGTAAGTATGGTTCAACTCACCACAATGACTTTATTTGTGAATATGTTATGTGATTAAATAGGTATTTAGGTACATTTTATTTGCATTTACACCATGAGTATAGATTTACATACTTCATGAAATGCATTGGAATCTTGTTATGCATGAAAGGCAAAGGTTTTGGTAAAGGCAAATGGTAAAAGCAAAGTTTAGTAAAAACGTAGTTTTGATAAACAAAAAGAGGACTAGACATAACATCTAGTAAGATGCCTACATTAAGAAAAAATTTATTCACATACATCATGGAAGTTTAAAAAATATTATGCATGATCATACTTATTTGGCATTATCTCATGTTTTGTCTTATGGAATAGGTGAGGAGTTTTTAGCTTACAAAGCCTCCTTGAACGTTGAAGATGCAATCGATACGCCTTGAGCATATTCTTGTAAAGGGATTAGACTTTTTTCATTTTAGCTAGTTGGTTGTTAAGTTTAAGTGAGGACTTGAAAATTGTTATGTATTTATCTTTTTGAACATTTGCTAGTTGACCACTTATTGTATTAAACCTTTATTCTAGAATTCTCCTCTCGCTTGTGATTGTTAGCACATTTCTATCGAATTCCCTTCCTTTGGCTTCATGTTTATATGGCTACACTTATATATGTGTGTGTGTTTTAGTTTTATACACTAAAAATCAGCTAAAAGTATATCTCTATTTACAAACTATGGATCCAAAAATCAATTTTTCACCTCTTTTAACATATCAAAACCGATTTCTTCTGGATTATTTGACAAAACAAATAGACCAATTACTTCAAACACTAAGTAAATGTCAAAGGCTTAAAAAGAAAGGTGAGACTAAATGAAAAGTATTGTAAATTATTATTAGAATTGGAGAAGTAACAATATGCAGTTGGAATTATAACCATAGTTAGAATTAAATATCACTCATTGGTAGTACTTAGTAGCAAGTAATGTATTTTTTTGCCTGATAGATCCAAGCCTAATATTGTTAGGAATATGGTTGCCTTGTGAACATTGTGATGTCACGAACAACATCGATGCCATAAATCGTAGGAAATTCTAAATGAGGTAGGAGACATAATTTTTCTCGTATATAATATCGCAATTCGTTAAGATACTCTTAAACGCAATAATCTCTAATCTGCAGCAATAAATTTCAAATTCATTACCAATAAATTCTAATATAATGGCATGAGTATTTTATATTTGTAAGAGATTACATGTTTAGATTCTTTTTCTAATGTATTTGAATTTTAAAAATATTTCATTATAAAAAGAGATTAAAGTAGTATTTTATCTTTATAATAGTGGTCAATTAAATTTATATCATGATAATACAATTCTGTTAATTAATTTAAATTTAAAAAATAATTTGCTATAGAAAGAGACTACAATATCCTCTTATCTTTATAGTGATACTAATCTAATTTTTTGTTGCAGTAATATGATTTTTTTCACCTATTTAACTACTAATTGCTAACGTTTATTTCAAAAGTTATCAAAACACATGAAATTTAAAAAATGAAGAGACTATATGCTATTTGAGAAATTATTATCCTCCATTATTATAAAGGATTTTACCAAATTATTTTCTTACGAGCAAGTTGTAAGTTGTAGTTATGTCTTAATTTTTTATATCATTGCGTCCTTTTTTTGTATGAATTATTTGTTTAATAAATTACTATTTTTATTGAAAAATAAATAAGTATATATATATATATCAAAAGCATATGAATATATTAATTCTTTTAAAAGGAAAGACTAAGAAAATACTCTCTCCCCGCATTCTTGGTTTAAATTTTATTTATTTATTTTTAATATCATCAATTATAAAAAAAATTATATATATATATATAAATTAAGGGTGATTTAGTTCTCTAAAAATCATTTTTTTTATATAAAATTAGCACTTTTTGAGTGAGAAATAGAATAACACACCATCTTTGCATATTTTCTTCCTAAAAAATTCTTTTTAGAGAAGAAATTATTATTTAGGAACAAATCTAGTGAGGAAATAAGGCATTCTATATATATATATATATATTAAAAATAATAAAGTATTCAAAATTGTAGTAGTAAAAAGGAAGAGTTAATTAATAATTTTTTTCTTGTTTTAAAAACTAAATATTTAATCCTTATATTTTAAATTTTCTTATAATTTTTTTAGTTATTATTTTTTTCAATTTATTTTTATTTTGTAAGAAATAAAAAATATGTAAAAATATAAAAGGGTTCATGTAAAAATATATTTTTTTTTAAATAAAGTAATATTAAATTAAGTATGAATAACACTAACTAAATGATTAAATAATTAATTTTAAAATAAAAAATAATTCATTCATTTCAAGAAAAAGATTAGACTATTTTATAATTAATAAAAAAAACTTAACCAAAACGTTAGTTTACTATTCATTACTTTTCCAAATACTATTTATCCAGACTCATATGAACTATTCACACAAATTTTTATGCACTATTTTTTTACTATGCAGTGACATTTTGTAGTTTTTAAATTTTTTAAAAACATTTCTAGTGAAAGTTTTCGTAACCTTACATTTTGATCCTTTTAAAAAATATATATATTTTTTAATTTCATGATTTTTTTTGTTTTATTTTAGATCCTCTTTTTTGTTTCATTTTGATCACTTTGATCCTTTTTTTATTTTTTAATTAAATATTTTAAGAAAAAAAGATATTTGACAAAAAAAATTTACAAATTAATTTTTTAGCTAAAAATATAAATAGAGGTAAATAAAAAATATTTTTGAATAAAAAATTTACAAAAATATAAAAAATAATTAATCAAATATAAAATTAAATAAATTTTTATTTAATTTTAATTTAATATATTTTAATAAAGGGACAATATAAAATGAAACTTCAAATATAAAATTAAATAAATTAAATAAATTTTTATTTAATTTTATTTAATATAAAATAAAATTTTAAATAAAAATAATTTTATATATTTTATTAGATTGAGTGGCATATCACGGTTAAAAAAAAATTAGTTTACTCTGAAATGGAATACAGGATGCCATTCATCTGATTACCGCGTGCGCGCGCGTGTGATGGCGCGCTAGGACCTAGGCGTCTCGGTGACTCTGTGATATTAAACCTACCCCAGAACGACGGGAACACGAAAAAAAAAAAAAAAAACTCTCAAAGAAAAGAAAAATGGTTGTTGAAGACCCTCAAAAATCAACAAAAGAAGAAACCCCAAACCCTAATGCCGATGATGATCTAGAAGAAGGAGAGATAGCTGCTGGAGGAGATGACGACTCGTCGTCCAAGAGATCACTTTCTTTACCTAATCAGTCACACCCACTTGAACATCAATGGACTTTCTGGTTTGATAATCCATCTGCCAAATCCAAACAAGCCACCTGGGGTAGCGCAATGCGCTCCATCTTCACTTTTGCTACTGTTGAGGAGTTTTGGAGGTGTCCCTTTCTTTTCTTTTTTGTGTTTCTTGATTTTCTTGGCTTGTTTTCTTCATCTTTAATTGCTAGGTAAAAGAATTAAACGGAAATTGGATTTGGGTTTTGTTAAGTAGAAATTTGGCGATTTTTTTTTCTTTTTGAGCTCCCTTTGTGTTTTCGTTTGAGAAATAATTGATCTGGTTTGGGTTTAATAAGAAATTGGTTATACATCCTATAGATCTGAAATTCACATGTAATTAGAGAAAGTAGCCTTTCGTGATTAGGTTTTTAATGCTGACTGCTTCAATTATGGGGTCTTTTCTCACTTTGTCGTTGCTTTCTTTGTGACTAATGTGAATGATTTTTCTCTGTAATTGTAGTGAATTCCTATTACTAGAGAAAGTTGTTATCTTTTGTTGTTGGCTTTTTAGTGTCCTTTTGTTTAAGTTGGTTGCTTGAATTACGATTTTTTTTTCTATCGATATTATTAGTTTTGTTAGTGACGTAATGGAAATTAGTTTTGATTAATGTGTTGACAAGATATATTTTGTGCTTCATTCAGTGTTTACAATAATATACATCACCCAAGCATGCTGGCTGTTGGAGCAGACTTTCATTGCTTCAAAGATAAAATTGAGCCAAAATGGGAGGACCCTGTTTGTGTTAACGGAGGGAAGTGGACTGTAATTTTTCCTAAAGGCAAATCTGATACTTCTTGGTTGAATACGGTATGTTTCAATGTTGTTCAGATGGAAGTATTGCTTTTTCCCTGACTGTGGTTTTACTTGGCTGCTTATTTTGTTTGTTCACTTCTTTTTGTTAGTTGTTGGCAATGATTGGAGAGCAGTTTGATCATGGAGATGAAATTTGTGGAGCAGTTGTCAGTGTGAGGGCTAAGCAGGATAAGATTGCTCTTTGGACTAAGAATGCTTCAAATGAAGCTGCTCAGGTAAGTGCTATGAAAAGAAAAAGATGATTGTACATATATAAGGGACTCTTTGCTTTTGATCGTAAATTGCAATGATTTGCATTCTTCATGGAGATAGTATAGAACGGGCAACTTTTTCATTCTTGTGGATACTACTACAGATTATCACTTCTTAGGTTCTTTCTCTGTGAATAAATGTAGCGCCGTGATGCATTACTTTCAAGCATGATATTCCTTATTTTCCTGTACACTACCATTGGTTTCCAATAAGACAAAATAAAGGAAACAAAATCACATGTAGGAAGAATTCTGTTTGGAGGTGGCATTTACTTGGATCTTTGTGTCACTTTGCGGCCTGCACTAGTGACAATAAATCAAAGCCAGAATTAAACTGGTGAGGAGGAAACCCAGCATCATTTCTGGAATACGCCCTCCTTGGTGATGACATTCTCATCAAGATGCAGCTGTGGCTGTTTATCATCATGAGTTAGTCAATGACTTGGGATAAAGCTCATGAATCTAAATCAGTAACCCCCTGTATTGGTGCTTTCAAGTTTGCAGATACATTTGCGTCAAGTGTCTCTCACACTCATGTGACAATTGTGTGAGCAATGACTTGCTCATTGGTGTATGGTAGTGCTAAATAGTTTGGGTATCACAACCTAGATGCTATTTCATGTTGGAGCTTGTAGGTGCTGGCTCTCATGTATTGTTCTAATCCCAGCATCGTATTTTGATTGCTTACAGTCCAGGGAGTGGTTGGTTTTGGCCTACATTACATTTTTAATGAAGATTGCCCATATGTGACCAAATGGTTGCCTCTGCATTTCATTTG
Organism: Dovyalis caffra; assembly: GCA_963924115.1. Classification (NCBI taxonomy): domain Eukaryota; kingdom Viridiplantae; phylum Streptophyta; class Magnoliopsida; order Malpighiales; family Salicaceae; genus Dovyalis; species Dovyalis caffra. The sequence goes on from CAWUPB010001184.1 coordinate 6,847,347, forward strand.
GGGTTGCATATGGGTGCTTACTTGCTCACCTTTAAAGCAAATTGATGAATGCAGTCTGACCCAGTCAAATTCAGTTATCAAATGAATAGAACATGATAGCTGCTTCATCTTTGAATATGTCAACTTTTATTCTTGCTTTTAGAGCTTCGAGTTTTTGACTTTATTCAGCCATCGGCAGAAGATTGTAAAAATAGTGGCAACTGCAATAGAAAACTGTGTTTATTTGAGAAATAAATCATATAGTTGAATGGTTTAACAGAATGAGTTGTTTTCAGAGCTTCGGAACTTGTGGTGTTATAAATTACATGAAGATAAAGTCATTAACTACTCGAATTTTCTGATTGGATAAATCTCTGGTGAACTTTCTTCTTGCAGCTGAGCATTGGAAAACAATGGAAGGAGTTTCTCGATTACAATGGCCCTATGGGGTTTATATTCCATGTAAGGACTTCGCTTTTTATGCATGTATATTGTCCGATACCAATTGCTTTTAGTTGTTTTGCACAGTGGAAGATTTTGAGTTCCTGTTTTGAACTGTACTTTCAGGATGATGCAAAGAAACTCGAAAGAGCTGCCAAGAATCGCTACAGTATATGACTTGTATAGTCTTTTCTTGATCGGTGCATGGTAGGTGGATGAAAATGCTTTCATAATGGAGGACTCAGCAGCAATAGGTGTCTTGGGCTATATTAGCAATAGGAGTCCTAGACTATATTAGGACTCCGGAACTTTTGGCTTTACATGATCTGCTATAATTTTAGTTGTACTACGCCAACTTCATTTGAAACTTCAGTTTCTTAATAATTTTAGTTCCTGTTTTGAGTTTACTTTGAATCCGAAGTTAGAAATGATTTGACATATTGGAAATTGGAAATAGGCATAAACTGCCCTAACCGAGTGTATTATCTTGTTAGAAACGTCAGGTTCCAAGTTTGACCTAATGGAACTGGTTCTGCAGAGACACGTGCAAGCACCCGATTAACCTCCAAATCAGCAACTCCTTACAAAAATGCTACTGTCGGCCAATACTTCAAGAAACTTCTTTTTTTTTTTCGGGGGGTGGGGTATGGCACTATAGCAAGCAATCAGTTTCTTGTCATAACACTTGTCATTATTAGGCCTGGAGGTTAATCGGGTGCTTGCAGTAATTTGTAGTTATGAAATTCCGTCTCATAGAGAGAGAGTTGGTACTCACTAATCATTTTACACAGATTAAGAAAAGACAACAAATGTAAAGTCATGTCACTTATTTTGTAGCAAACTTGTAAGATTACTCCTTAAAAAAAAAAAAACAGAGAGAGAAAAGGTAAAGATGGTTATGGTAAAAGGAAAAAAAATTGGCATTAACGAGGGGTATAAAAGAGAAATTGTATAATTGATCTTTTGACATTTGCTGAAGGGATATTTATTTTAGGACAGTCAAAAATAGAAAGTATGATTCTATTTGTAGAACGGATCGAGGGATTATCATGTGTTGTTTTCTTCCGCTAATTGTTGATTCCATTTAAAGCAAAACTGGTTAGACTTGAAATGATAGCTAATAAGAACTGTATTTGTAGCATGGCGTGTAGGACTCTTGATGGGTCAGCTCTTGCTCTAAAGCCGATATGCAAATAAATTAATAGTAAATAGATTTGGTATACAATATTAAATATGATTAACTTATTTATTAAATTGATCAAATATGAATCTACTTTTAGTAATATTATTGAAAATCAATAGTATTAGTTATTTTTTGTCACATTATTTGAGACTAATACTATCATTTATTTTTATAAATATAATTAAAAAATATATAAATTTAGGACTAAATTAAGGTTTAGGATTTATTTGCTCTAAATTCTAGTAGTAAGGCCTATCTTTTGAATGAACATTATAAGTCCAGTAGCAGCAGCAGGTATAAGACACATCATCCTTCGCTTTCGTAATGTTCAAAGCCAACCACTAATTATCAAAGAAACAAAATATATGTATAGTGAGTAATTTTCAAATGGTTTTGCTTTGGTACAGCAATTAGTCCAAAGTTCATGACAATAGTTTTTTTTTTTTTTTTTTTTCATTCACATGCAACATAATCCAACAGGAATCAGCATTTATCCAGGACTTATTTTATTATTTTTCTTCAGTTTTCCCATACCTCTTGCCTAGTTTACATTAGTTTTTCACTCGACTACCGTCCATGGCTAATTGCTTCGTCACTAACAAATTCCTGCTTTAAATTGGGAAGTTCATGGTCAGAACAGATTGAGATGGATACATATCTTGACCTATCAATAACACAGAAGAAACTCTCAGCATAGCTACTCAATTGCTCAAGTGTATAATATATATAGATGGATAAATATACGTATAAATATGTACATATGGTAGTTCATACCTTGGTAACAACGCAAGATAAAAAATAAAAATAAAAAATCATTTACAAGCGCTCTCAAGACTAAAGAGAGACGAATAGTGAGTTGACCATAAAACTCTTGTCTCGAACCCCTATAATTACTACTAGCTCTAAGTTACAATGATCATCACTCTAACCCCCTACAAAATTAATGCATTTACACCCAACGTTTCCCTTGAAGATGTTAATAAAAACAGAGAAATCTGCCAAGCTTTTAACAGAGTATCTCTCCTTCCTCTCCATCTTCATCCAGAAACTCCTCATCATCCACGTCTTCAATGTCATCTTTTATAAACAAACCCAACCTCTCAAGTGGGCTACCAATGCAAGCTTCAATTTCTCCCTTTATCATTTTCATTCTTCCGCTGCCAAAATGGAAATTGAATGATATTGAACAGCCACAGAGCCTCTCCAGTTCTTTCAGAATGTCTAGGTTCTGTTCAATCTCAGCAGTTTTCTCCATCTGCAGTGGCAACCAAAAGCAACAGGTCAGGCAATTTCAAGCAACAGCAATCAGAAGAATCCAAATCTACAAATTCAATTGTGAAATACAAGTTAGCAAGTAAACCTTGTGCAGTGCAATTCGGGCAGCTTCTCTTTCTCTCTCCCGTTGCTTTTTCAGTTCCATCTCTTCCCTTCTTCGTGAGGCAGCTTCAGCAGCTCGGATTTGTGCTTCAATCCTAGCCTTCTCTGTTTGTCATAAAGGAAAGTCCACATATTTAAAACAAAAGATGGACACTGGCATGAACATAAAAAGATTTGACATGCCACAGAAGGTAGAAGAGTGCTTAGAAAACTTGGCAATTTACATAACATATATATGGATCCCATGCAGAAAATAATGGACCAAAATTGGAAAAAGAGGACACCAAATTAACAAAGATGGATAATATAATCATCCATTTTCAAACATAGTCGTGATACCATACGGATATAACGACCAAATTGGAAATTTTTCAACACCAAATCAACAAAAACATAATATAATCATCTAATTCTAAACGTATTCATGATTGCTTTCAAGATAAAACGACAACAATCGGAAAAATTCAACAGCAAATCAACAAAGACCACACAAGCTAAAAGTATCCAAACAATGCCTGAATGCTGACAAATCAGCAAACCATGTTATATTAAAAGTAGCCAATAATTCTAACACGGAATGCATGAAGTTGCTATATTTAGAAAGATAATAAGTTGGTCAAATCACCTTCCCGCTGCTGCCTTTCTAATCTTTCCTTCTCCTGCCGCATCTTCATTGGATCAGCTTTATCACCCTAACAATAAGAAAGACCAAATGAAAATCAAGCAAATGTACCATCATCTAACACGAAAGAGTTTAAACACCCCCCCCCCCAACCCAAAGCAAAAAAAAAAAAGAGAGAGAGAGAGAGAAGTTAACAAAGAAGACTTACATTATCAAGCAGTGCCTTATTTCGAGCTTTTAGGATGGTATCTGCAAATCGATGCTTTATTGTTGCATAACGAAGAGCTTTGGTTGGAGACAGTGGTACATCAAACAGAGAGTTCCACTCTTTAACAAACAAACAAAAATAAAATAAAAAAATATACATGTCAGAATTAAAATCAGGTGAAATTACCAGCACCAGCACTTAATTCAGAAATTACAAGTAAGCCAACCTTCTCCAGAAGCTGCATCTGTTGTAAGCTGGGAATTGGGACACATATTTTCATCATCCAAAGCACTAACAGCCCCTACATATCAGTTGCAACAGCATTACGAAAGTCAGAAAAACATATGCTAAGCATTTTAACATTACAAATACCAAACGAGAGAATTTTCTCACCATCAGAATCTGGATCTGACTTGCTCATCTGTGTGACAGGCATGCTTTTTGCCTAAAAATACAAAATTTGAAGACAGCTTGGTCAGAAATTGCACGCTTTGACAGACTAGGATAAATCCTGGGGGACACGTTAATATACCAGTTTTGAGGTATCAGTACTACATTCATGCTGATCTCTCCCAGATGATCTCTCAGAAGATATATCTAAGCCAAGGAAAAACATAAAATGATCAGAGAAATACAAGAAACCAGAACAGAGGCAAAGGAAGAAAATAAAGAAATGAGCCATCAACCTGAGTTTGTATGGGTTGAATCAATTCGGAGGTTGCATTGACATGCATTACTGCCACATTTACCACAGTTTGAAGCAACTGGGATCAGAGATGGTTTCACATTCATAGAGCTGCATGCATGTCTACCGCCACCACCAGTGCCTATAAGACGCATTGCTAATTAGACCTCAATACTAGAACCACAAAGCAGAAACACTCAGCCATTTCATACCTTTGTAAGGATTTGGCACGAGGGACTTGAGCATCTCTGCTGGTTTAGTAGGCTTTGCCTATAAACAAGACATAAATAATAAAAACTTGAATTACTAAAAGAATATGTAACACATATTAGAAAAAAGCCAAAATACATAGAACATAACAGACGTCAATTACTAAAAAACTGTGAAATTATATACTACAACAGCCAAAACACATTGGACAAATATATACATCAATCATTGTTTTGCAGTTAAAACCATATTCTAGCTTCTCATTACAGAGCTAATCCATCCAAAATCCAGAGGAATAACTTACTTCTGTAATAACACTTGCATTGGACAAGCTCCTTATCACCTTTTCTTCAGATGGTTTTGACCTCTTTGGCAAAGCAGTACTGCACAGAGGCGGTGTTCTGGGACAATTCTGTTTGGCATTAACAATTTGTGTTGTACCTCCACTTGAAATCTTTCCACTTCCAAACTTCCGTCCTTCATGATTCCAAATTTCCTCCAAAGCTTTCCACCTTGTCTCAAAAATCTCATTTAGTTCCGCTGCCATTTTATGGACATTATTTGTCGGAGGATTATACAGCATAGCATTCGAAAAGGTCAGTCTGATATTAGCTGCAAACTCATCAGTGCTAGCATAAAAATTCTTTCCCAGCTTGGACTTTACTGTTCCTAAATCCATAGGATTTGATATAATTGTGAAGTAATCAGGAATCTTCAGTGCTACTGGATCCACAGGCCTGTTAAAAACCCAACCAGCTGGATGAGCCATCAGTGATTTTAGAAGGGCAGAACACTGTTGTGTCACACAACGGTCCATCTTCTGCCTCTTCTGCTGTTGACACTCTATCGTCTCTGGTGGACCACGCTTCTTAGAACCTGGCACAGCAGATTTCTGTTTCGTCATCCGAGAACCATGATTCTCACCCACAGAAGCACTGCAACTCCGTTCATCAGCAAGCAACTTCTTCCCAGGGATAGCTTCAATTCTTTGGGAAGCAATCTTAATCGTTAACTTCTTCATTACTACACTCCCAGCAGCAATCATTGAGATGAGCTGAAAGCAACCGAGAAGATTACCCCCAGATTTCCAGCTTGTCAGGCACCACCAAAATCAACCTTATATGACCAGCAGCACTGAGCCAAGCAGTGCCCTATCATAAACAAAACCAGCATGCATGAGCAAGGAAAAAGCAGAGAACCCTTCATAAGTTTCACAGCAAATAAGGAAAGCCCAGAAAGGAAAAACTGTAGATTTAATTGAAAAAAAAAACTGCAAAGCAGGTGGGTCTGTGGAAAAACCCTCAAATCAAATATCAACCAAATAGCATGCAGCCCAGTTGCTTAACAAGATCAAATATAGAAGATAAAAAACATACATTCAATCCAAAATTAGATTAAAAGATAAACTTCTAGTTGCATTGTATTAAATTACAACAACAGTGACTTTACCACAAAATTAATAACCTTTTAAGTTAATTCACAGGGAAAAAAAAACCCTAAAACCAAATCATAAACACGAAAACCAACAGAGAGCAAAATTAGGGTTTCAGAATTTGAAATCGAATGACAAAAAAATAAAAACAATCAAATTAAAAAAAAACCCAAAGCCAAGATTTCGAAATCCAAAACAACACGCTAATTTCCCATGGGTCTCATATAAAAACCTGAAATCCGAAATCCAAAATTGCAATTCAAGAGTCCCAAATCAGGGTTTAAAGAGAGGCTCACCGAGAACGAATCGGAGTCCGCCGAAAACAGTAGATCGCAGTATTGAGCAGAGAGAGAGAGAGAGAGAGAGAGAGAGAGGGGGTAAGAGGCTGCTCTCGAAGAAGATTGACTGCAAGAACGAGAAGCGAAAAGAAGGCGCTATTGTACTACTAGTAGAGTACAGAGAGAGTGAGCTCCGCTCTAAAATCCATCTAGGGTTTTTCTTTTCTTTTGTTTCCGTATCTTGTCTGGTCTCTTTTTTCTTTCGTTCCTCTTTTACGTCACTAGCGAGATTGCTGGTTGGCTTTATTTATTACTGAGAGATCCGCAGGAATAATACCGCGTTTTCATTCAATGACGTTTTTGTCCTGGTTAAGGTTGTTTGCTGTTTTTATATTAGAATTGTTCTTTGGGCTCGTCGGTTTTGACGATGGACTTGTTGGTAATTTTGAAATTTCTGCGCTCCTTTTTAAGAGAAAAGAACATACGATGGTTGTGTGTGGAGTTTTTATTTTCTTTTTATTGGATGAATTTATTGGGTAGTTTAAGTTTAATCATTGGTATTTTATGTTTTTCTCAAAATCAGGATTTATGATTGAATGGTGGTGATGGCATGATGGATATGAATGATCATACGACGGAAAAAAAAAACACACACGCTTGGGTATCACACTGCAAAGCTCTTGAATGAAATAACTCATCATGTGAGATCACAGCATGGCGTTTTAATTAAGGGAATCATGATCCTATAATTATTTTAAAAGGGGTCAAGGATTCTCAATGCTAACACAATTTCCCTTCTTCTCTTTTTCCCAATGTGGTAAAATTGGTTGTGATCTCAATGTGGTGTTATTGATCATCGTTAGCTAAAGTTATAGTGAAATTTTAAATCTTGTCAAAATCAATCAAATATAGGGTTACCTTTTCGCTTGAAGTTTCACAATTCATCAAGGAAGAGGTCAGAAAGTTTTGGCCTATGTCTAAATTAGGATTGAAAAGTTTGACTTTAACCTAAACTTCATAAAACATATGTTAATAAACCATAAATTCAATTAAGAGCTTACGGTCATCCTCTTTTATATAATAGTATGCACTAAACATTATGAGGAATCCAAAAATTAAATTTCAATGGCTAACATATGCATAACAATAACTTGTTATTACCCATTAAATTATGAGCTCATAAGAGTAGATAATGAAAGAGTTTGAGATGACAGACTTGAGAAAGATGTTATTCTTTCTTGACATAGATATAAAACAATCATAGCAAAAAATATATTTATTGGACAAGTAAAAATATGTATAAAAAAACGTGCTTTAAAAATTCAGCATGGAGCATTACAAGTCCATAAGAATTCCTCTAATGCAGTAATGAAAAATTGAGCAAAGATAATGGTGCTTGAGAAGGTTGATGAAGGATTATACAAAAGCCTTAGGATTGTTTAATGTACAATATCGCTAAAAGGCCCGACATTATGTTTGCTATAAGTTTGCTATCTAGATTAATACAATATTCAAGTAAGTTGCATTTTAATGCTATCAAAAGAGTGTTTAGATATATTGAAGGCACAATTGATTTTGGTATTATGTTTGAGAAGTCAAAAGTTTGAAATTACTTGGTTATGCTTGAAAGTGATTAGACAGGATCATGTGATGATATGAGAAGTACTTCTAGATATGTATTTAGCTTTGGTTCTTAATGTTTGTCTTAAAGTTCTAAGAAGCAATATATTATTGCTCAATCCACAACAAAAGTAGAATATGTGTGCAGCTATTGTTGTTGTAAATCAAGCTTTATGGTTAAAGAAGTTGTGATAGATTTGGAGCATATATAAGAAGAAGCAATGAATATTTTTGTTGACAACCAGAGTTGCTATTGTGTTTTATGGCAAAATCAAGCATTTTAAGATCAAATTTTATTTCATTAGAGAAGTTCGGAAAAGTAAGGAAATTGCTTTGATATAATGCGTAATTGATGTGCAACTTATTGATTTAATGACTAAGGCTTTATCAAGGACTAAGTTTGAAGAGTTTTAAAGGAAGCTTGGAGTTTGTAGCAAAATGGGCAAGAAATAGTGAAAGACTAAGGGTGTGTTTGATAACCCATTTAAGTAGTTTAAAAAATTAAGTTATAGTACTTAATATAAAAAATTTATTTGATAATCTAAATAATTTCCTATTTAAAATTTAAACTCGATCAAAATCTACTTAATTAGGTAAGTTAAAGTTTTTAGCTTATTACTTTTTGATTAACATGCTCGGTTAAATTTTTTTTTTAATTTTAGCTATACAAACCAATTAAAAAACGATCCCTACTATCCCTATTGCCAAAATAGAAAAGACCTTCTTTATTATCGATGCTTCCATACCTTCATCGTCAATAAGCTACTAGAAATCCGAGATGCCAAGGTCTAATCCCATTATCGGTTCTTGACAAATGGTGAGTTATTTGAATAGTTTCTTCCATATAGCATCCACTAGCTTAAAAGTAGTTTATTTTAGCTAATTGTAAAAAGAAGATGACTCGTTATGATTCTAACGGAATGAAGTTATGAAAAAATGTAGGCCTTGATAGCTCGTTGCTCGTATTTATGTGTATTTGAGCCATTTTTTTTATCCTCTTTTAGAATGTATAATTTGCATAAATATGCTTGTTAGAGTGATTTCTATATCTCGGTGACTTAGTTCACATAATAGAGCGATTAAATGACTTATCGTATATACTTATAATCTTCTATTTTGTTAAGAGGTTGTGTTCCGAAATCTAGGAGAGCTAATCGGTTAAGTGAATTGCTTGGAGTAAAGATTTTACCTTTTTAGGTATTGCTTTGAGATTTAATTTTTTAATTATCCGGGACCATTATTTGACCGTGAAACCTTTTGCATAGTCTGTCTCTTTTTCCCGGTACATGTTTTACGTGGTCATGCACCTTTTAAAAAAAAATTTGGATAGGTATATGTATAATTATTGATTTTGAGCCTATCTTATTTTATACATATGTCTTCAATTTCAAAAACCGGCATGCAACTTACTCGTTTTAAATTATTTTCTTTTTTTATGGACCTCCCGTTCTCTTCATCTTCAACTCCGGTTATCACGATACTATGTTAATATACTAAGCACATCGATGTTATTGGAGATGTAAAATAGGATATGTTTTAAGATGTTTTGGAGTGAAATGACTGATCGCAACAATAAAGATCAATATAATCATCACCTTTTGACTTTAATACACGACCGAACCAAAGTATGAATTAGGGGAATGTCGCTAGTTTAGACAAGTTAAAGTGAGTCGTCTCAAGGGAAATAGGTTTCTTTGACATAGTAGATTTATTTGATCGCCGCATTTTTTATTCGTATTGCAATTTTTTCTTATCTCTCGACATGTCAATGAAATCCAACATCTTTTTAATTTTTTACGAGTGTTGTGGTCAATCGAGCTCTTTTTCTTTTTCTTTTTTTTTCCCTCCTCGCTTACGAGAGTCAACTCATTGTTGCCACTCGGAAAAGGGGAACTCGATGCAATAATGTTGAGTATGTTTTCAAGTAAGGTCTTTGTAATGTCTCGATCATTTTTTTACACCATAAATTTCAAGATTTGTTCACATTCCATATGGCCTAATTCATTCTTCATGGTAGAAATGTGGTCTCATTAGAGGTTTATGCGACTCTTTTCGAGAACATTGATCATTTGGCTCAAAACAAAAAGTGGCTAACCAAGAGCGAGTCTCCCTAGGAATGCAAGTGCCAAAATATGATATTTTTTCGAAATAGTTCAAGCAGCATGTGTTGCTAGTGATCCTATAGATTGTGGTAGGGATATTCGGGTATTTCTCCTTTTCATGTAGCCATGTAATATGAGCCAGTCAGTGTATCTTTTGAACTCAATATATTAGTTTCCTTTAAATTTGATTGTTCCAAATTCTATCAAGTGTTGTCCATGTTTTTTATTACTTCCTTCTTTACCATCGCTTATCTATGTGTTGTTTATGGATATGATCTCAAATCTCAAGTCCGCATTTCATAAATTAGATATTGAATTGTATTATTCTTGAGTCGAAGATATTAAAATCATTGTGGCTAACCCGAGAATAGGCTCTTTTGTATCACAAGTATATTATTTACATGTTTTCAAAAATGAGAACTCATGTACCTAATGAATTGGAAGAAATCATCTCATGAAATGCTACTCACATCTAAAAATCTTATTATTGTAATATGTTTCGTTAATAGTAACGTGGTTATGTTTTTTGTTAACCATGTCATACAAGGTTTACAACACTGCTCGTAAATTTTGAAAAGTATGGAAGTTAATTATATTTATTTAGTTGGTATTATGTGATAAATTTTCCTCAATGGAGTATTTTTGTTTTTGTCTCAATGCATTTCATGTTATCGGATTAGCCTCGCTTAACCATATGTACCTAACAAAGCTATGCACTAACTATTGAATGACATTAAGTTCTCTTTGCTTGTTTTAAGATGTGGAGTTCTTCCATTCATTGGTGGAGGGATACAAGCATAAGCTCGATCAAACATTTATGATTAATTTACGAGATCAAATTACGGATGAATTGATTAGTACTTGAGATTTTATTTATTTTGTACATGATACAAAAGTTAACTTATCTTAAACTCGTGTTTAATTTTTTTATTAATAATCATTTTTATTGAATTTTTATTTATTTATTCATTTATACACACAAACACATCGATGTATATATTTTTATTTGTATTAAAAAATATAATGTTATAATCACAAGGGTAAAATTGTCATGTATATAGCATTAATATGTTCAACAACAATACTTATCAAACAATCTTATTATATTCAAGCACTTAATTTTCAGTAAAAACCAAATAAATTGTCGAAAAAATATTCAATACTTAACAAATTCAGCTATAATTTTCAGCTTTATCAAACATCACCTAAGTTTGAAGAGTTTAAAAGGAAGCTCGGAGTTTGCAGCAAAATGGGCAAGAAGAGTGAAGAAGTCTACATGTTTTGCTGCAAAAGAAGTGCATCATACCAAGGTTGGAGCTGGCTGAGTTTGAATAGTTCAAGAATTTGAATTTGATTGAAGTGTTTTTCTGTTTTATCAATATCAGATTTTGTAGGAATATTTTTTTGGAATTGGTTGTTATTTTATTTATTTGTAAATTCAGCACTATCAATAAAAATAGTATACAAGTTCACTTTCCAAAAAAAAAAAAAAAAAAAAAAGAACTTTATGGGCTTTCTAAGAACCTGCAATAAGTTATGTTTCTAAATTTAGGCGTTTGTAACGTGTTAGTGCTACTAGATACGTGTGTTTTATTAGATGAATGATTCGAGTTTATTTTAGAGTGTAAAATGCATCTAACTTGTTATTAAATGTCTTCTAGAAAAAACGAGGAAAAAAAACCTTGTTATTAAATGTTACAAAACCAAATTTTGGATTCTTCTTGTTCTGCAGTTGGAAATCTAATGAACTGGACTTTATTCACCTCATGAGTTGTCCATGGAATTACAAGCACAAGCCTTAAGATATGGGCTATCTTAGATCCATGATGCATGAAGCAATTAATTGAATCTAAACCCACAGATTGGTCTAACACTCCAGCAACTAGAAAAACCCAACCCGGACAAGATCCAGGACAACTGCTATCTGAATTCTAAAGAGTGAAGACCTGCTAAATTCCTGCTCTGTCACACCTGCCCTCAGAATGGTCCCATACTCCCCCTTCATTGTACTTGAACCTGATTGATGTACATATGGAGAGAAGGGGATTATAGAGGCACCTAGGTAGTTGCTGAACAACTTGCACAGCTAACGGTACTTTTTACAGGGAGAGTTAGGTTTGGCAAAAGAAGCAAGCTTCTTTGTATGCATGGGCAAGCAACATCAAAAACTATTGAATCGACTCAAATCAATTATTTTTTTATTTACCAAAAAAAGGAACGAAAACTTGTTTGTCACTTGGGATTTGTGTACAAAAAAGCAGGAGTTTGGGTCCAAATCAGAATTATGCAAAGAGAAATGGCATAAATATCTTTATTTTCCTCGATAGATATTATTTACTAACAGATCATGTTGATTTTTCCTAGTTTTAGGTCTTTTGTCATATCATGTAATCTGCAGAATTACAGTCTTGCTCTAGAATCTTGTGGTTTAAATGTGAACTAAATACCTTCGATTGTTTGTACAGAAATTAAATAGGTCTAATGAGATTCTTCCTATTGTTAGACGTTAATTTCCGGCCATTGTGATCAATTAAATAGGACTTGATCAGTTGAACAGTTAAACCTACTTAGTTTTCTGATAAACAATTAGCGATTTTTCCTAAGCTGATGAACCATATATATCACTGTTTTTCCTTTTAATCTTCTCTAAAACCAGTGGAAGTAAAAGATATTGTTAATTGTATTACAATAATACCAAATATTTTAAAGAAAAACATGGAGATAAAAGCCATCATAGCAAATCAAGTGGAGAAGATGATGAGATAGACATGCAATGATACTGGCAGTTTAGTAACACCCTGGTTATGGCATCGAAAAACGTGGCAGATTATGGATTTAACGTAGTGGCACGATATCCCGGCGCACAGATGTAGCAATTCTGTTTTAGCTTTCGGAAACCATTTTGCTTCTTCCTCTTCCTTTTCTGTTATTTCTGTTCTGTAAATTACTGATATTTGTGTTTCGAGGACACAGTTCTCAGCTGTTTTTAAGGCTTGTCGAAGACCATGAGAGAATTCAATCTACTTTTAATGACGATGCAGGAGCAAATTCTCTCTTGGAATGTGGCAATTGTGGATTGTGTCTCTGAATAACCTGAAAATCAGATACTTCAATTAACAGCAGTACATATACAACTTCTGCTTTTATCAGATTGTACAGATTTTCAATTCCCGCTTTTTTCCAACATATAAAGGAAAGAGGAATAAGCAAGCAAACAACCTTACGACGCACTGCTACCTGATGTATTCATGCATATGAAGCTAGCAAGGGTTCTGTTGAACCTTCACCATATTTGCTGCTATAATAGTAGTAAAGTACTAATTGAACTATCCCCAAAATTGTTCCAATTCCATTTGGTACCTGCATTTTCCAAACAGAAATGTATGAATAGGTGTACATTTATAAAGTGAAAAGCATCTCCTTTTTCTATCTTGACCATGTTCTACCTGGAGAAAAATACTTACATATAGGAAAGGATCAAACTTTAACATTCCGTAGGTAGAGAAAGAGAGACTCATGAAGAATGTTGAAACGGAAAGATAAAATGGCATGTATTCAACACTCCTGGTTTTAATCACCAAATTCTGGCACCGCAAACATGTACAAAAATAAAAAAAATATGAGCAAGAGTGCAGGGAATGAATCTGAAGTGAAATTTACGTGAATGTTTCCTATGGACTTACAATGATAAAAAGGGGTGACGCAAACATAGAGATGAGAGAAAAGACACTTAAATATCCAACAACCATCTGACGCAAATGAGAGTCCAAAAATCTCAGGCTCACAAATGCTACCACACCAAATAGCGCAAATACTGAAACGAGTAATGCTGACATCTTCGGCTGCAAGAACATTAGCAGAACACGAAGATGATCAAGCTCAAATATGCATAAAGCGAAATGCCAAATTTTAAGAGAAGTTGGGAACAATCTGTTACCTTTATGGTTTTATCAGCATAAATTATGTAGATGATTGTGTAGATTAATTGGAAAACAGCCCCAAATGAATTTACAGTTGCAACCAATATAACACCAGGTGTTACAAATGGCATGCCATACCAGAGGCAGATCAAGCAATTCAATAGAGCGTATATGTAAGGCAATCCTGAGAACTGCTCAGTTGATTTGTTTCTGATAATTCTCCTAAATGTTGGTCTGAAAGAGACAAAGTTTAGCTTCGTAAATTTCATTGATTCGAATTCTTTACTTCAGGGATAAATTTAAGGATTATAACTACTTACATCGGCGACACAAATAACACAAAAGCAAAGAGGTTCCCTGCAATTAAGAAGCAGCTAGCTTTCAGAATACTTCAAAGTATCCCCTGATTATAAGTAAACGAGGCAACAAAGATTTGATTATACAGTGAATTAAGATATCTTTCAGCGCATATTCAGAGGCTAAACAATTAAAGGGATCCACCACATGAGGTAGTTTATGTTCATGACAATCAATAATATGTTTCGATCACATGTTTCTTCTAATTTTTCAGTCATTTTCTGAGCACCTCATAGAAACAAGAAAATATCCAAGTTCGTCCCTCCACTATCTGGAACCACCATAGACCAAAAAGCTTATATATTTTAACAAATATCATACAAAGACAACTCTATTTTTCTAATTTTGAATTACCACATATATCAAATTATATGGTTTACAACATATAACCATCTTTGGGCAACATCTCAAATACCATAAACAGCGTACTAAAGGGGTGGGAAATCACAGAAGGTTTTGGAAAGTTGACAAATCCATGTGCTTGACAAAAATACATGAAAAGAATCATTCCTTCAGTTCATTTCTATTTAAGACAGAAGCAAAGCTATAATTTGAACACTTGTTATCAAAGTAGCACCATTATGAAACAACAGAAAAAGGAAATAGAGGTATTACCAGCAAGTCCAGCTGCATCACTGAAACCTGAATAACCTGAAGACAACAAAGTTGAGAGCATCTGTCAATCTCTTCAAACCTCAAAGATATAAAACACTCTCTCTCTCTCTGTATTTTTGTGGCGCAAGGAGACTTGTATTTACAGTGCACTAGGCATGTTTTCTTCATCCACTGTGTTGAAACATAATGACCAAAGTAACTTGAACCACTATTTTTTTGCACTTTAATGCACGTGTTTGTGTGTGTTTAAAAACCCACTTGTGTCGGAATATGCCAAATCACTTGGGAGCAGATCCACCTCAAACTGCTGAAGCTTTTGTTAAAAAAAAAAAAAAAAAAAAAACTAAAGAATTTTCAGCTTCTCTGCTAGACGTGGACTTATGTTGTTCTTCTTAGGACAGCCTCATGTACATAGAAGATAGATGTAGAAAAACATCATGGGTGGTCCAGACAAACTCCAAGTGGAACTTATGTTTTGTGAGCAATGGAGATGGCATCACATGTTTTATATCCACAAATTAACTGTAATATTTTACGTGAATAATAGTACTGTAGCTGAAAGCTCTTGCCCAACAAATCCTTGCTAGTATCGTTACTCATTTGTCCCTTTATGAATAACTTCTCTGTCATCGCGTCATTAATTACTCCTCCTTTTTCCATTGATACAGCTAAAATTAGGTGGCCAGAGGAGTAGAAAAATCTCAACCTTCTATCTGTCTCTTGACTTCCTAATTCTCAGCGATGCCTAATTTCTCATCTTTTATATATATAAAAGATTTGCGGTGAACCATTAGACAAGAAGTCCAATACTCCACGACCTCTCTCTAAGTATTAAGAGTAAGAAAAATGTCTCCTTCTCAGGGCAAATTAATTAAAATTTATGTGTTAATTAAGCTGCCAGTATAATTATAACATTCAATTAATACCTTTTTGTTATAGTGAGGTAGATTGTCTACTGCCGACCTGCATGGGGCACATTTGATAAAATTTTGAAATTGTTAAAGATTCAAAGCAAAGTCAACAATTTACTAATTAGATAAAACACATGAATTGTGAATGTGATGGCATATATAGCACTATAACCCTCTGTTTGCAGATCCAGCATAAGCAGATGTGCTACAGTTTTCCTATTGTTGTGTTTTTCAGCTGCTGTGTGGATCCATGAGAGCAATCTCTGGTTGGGAAAGCACTTTGACTGAGTTGCCTGATCCAATAAATCTTCAGCCATGAAGCAGAGTCAGAAAGTACATGAGCTGGATGATACTCAAACCAAACTCAATTAGATGAAAAAGAAAAATTGAAAATGCATAAAACACAAATGTCTCTGAATTCCTTATATCTAATTGATATTCCCATCACTTTGACAATTTTTTTTTCTCTTAGCAAGAAGGAGAACAGTTGTGACATAGATTTTTTCACGAGTAACTTAATTTGGGTTATTAGAATTTTGTATTAACTACATGCTGTCTTTAAAATGATTAACCATTTTAGCTATCTTCCAACACTAATGTACACCCTGCCTTCCAAAGTCAAATCTACCTTCCTATAATTTTTTAATGGATATTTTATCCTCATTATTACAATAAAGAATGATATTTTGCTTGGTTTCTTAAATCATAAGATCTATGCAAATATTAGAGAACAAATTCAATATATGTCTGTGCTTCTCACAAAGCATCAATGCATCCATAACACTTCCATATACAACATTCCTAGCCTTTCCTTGCTCAGAATTTTATGATTGAAGAAAACACACATTGAAGTCCATACGTGAGGCATGAATGGTAAGCCATTAGCTTGAATGTTATGCAATTAAGAAGGTCAAATGCTGAGTCATTCTCTGCCAAGACAGAAGCCAAAAGTTAAAGTTAAAAAGTAATTAGCATCAGAGAGTCAAAAATAGATTATCTACAGTGAAATGCAAAAAGAAAGAGAAAATACAAAATGAGAAAAGAATGCTTATGTGTAGGCCATTTCTACAAATTTCCATCGTAAGCAATTCCAATCCTTAAATAATAATAATAATAATAATAATAATATCTGCTAGAAACTTCAAGGAAGCTACTCTCACTAATGTTCTCGAGATTAATATAAGTTCTAATTCAAATAATATAAGTTCGAGATTAAACTCTGGATGTGCCATGGATATTAAACAATTACATTTTGATTTTGTTTATTTAAAATTTAATAATTTAAGTTTTTTTTTTTTGGCTCAAAACCTCGCTGCCATATTAAACTCAGGATTGACACAAGCCCTACACATAATTTACCAAATCTGAAGTAATTTTTTTTTAGTATTTCAAATACATACAAATATAAATATCTAATATTTATATTTTAATTATTTTTAATAGAGTAACGCCAAACATTGAGATAATATGACAAAAAAAAAAAAAAATTGAAAAAATTACATATTTAACCATTAAATCGATAGACCTACAATATTTAAGCGTGCATACTTCAGCCCCACACAAAAATTACCAAATCTAGAGTAATATTTTTATTATATCAGATACATATACATATAATTTTTATTTTATTTTAATTTTATAATTAGTTCAATATAAAGTATTTTTCAATCACATGTGACAATTAAACCCCTTTTTTTTTCTTTTCACAATTACAATTGCATATAATCTCTAAATCAATTACAAAGGACCCTAAAATAGGAGGGTTTTTACTGTTCTTGCACTCTTCACAATCATAAAATAGTATTCATTGAATAATATTTTTATGATTCAAATCAATAGCATTTTTGTTGTTTCAAATATTTTTCAGGCATTTTAAATGCCCACAACACTGTTCACCCCATTGTTATTGTGCATTGAATGGTATTTTTGTAAATTCAAGGTTTTTTTTCAAGCATTTTATATTTAAATTTTTGCTCATATTGTTCTTTCTTCCTTTGTTTTTTTCAACAATTTTTATTTCGAGCTATAACTTTATTTGCGTTGTAATCTAATTTCTAACTGTTAAGAGGAGAGAAAAACAAAAGGATAGCAGGGAGAGGAGAGAAATCTATTAATGAATTGTTTTGTTATTTGCTCTTAAAAAATTGATATAATTTATAAGATATATATATTTTTAAAATTTTTAATTATAGTAGCATGGTTATATATATATAATTTTTAATTTTTTTAAAATATAAAAGTTTTTAGATAAGAATCTATGAATTTTTAAATTTTCTTACAAGTCAAGAATCCAGATATAGAAGAATAAATCATATCCTTTAGTAGAAAATTTATGAAAACACAATAAATAATTAATTTAATACAGAACTAAAAAGAAAAGTTAGTGGATTTTTTACCTTCAATTTGATATATTTTTATAAATTGATAATATAATATAGATTATCAAATTAAAATTATTTTTTAAAATAGTTTTATATATTTTATCTAATTTAGAGCTTAATCCGAGTAAAAAATTAGTAAATAACTACGAGTCGTGCACCATGTGGTTTAAACAGAAAGGCCGTGGTCCATCCTTCCGAGTTTCAACTCCTCCAGTGAACAACAAGTCGTGCAGCGCAACCCAAAAAATGCTTGGTACAAAAATGTTCCCGCCAACACCAAAAACATTTAGGCGCATCCTTGAAAAGGTTCTTGAAAAGGTTAAAAAATAATTAAAAAAAAAGGGGAGAATTTGATAAGCTGATACCCCAAGAAAAATTAGGAAATTTCTATTAATTTGGGATTTGGGGGTGTCACTGTCAAGACAAGAAGTGTGGAGCAGAAGAGATGGGAATACAAGGGCTTTTACCTCTCTTGAAATCAATAATGTTGCCAATCCACATTAAGGAATTAGAAGGCTCTTTTGTTGCGGTTGATACCTACTCTTGGCTTCACAAAGGTGCCTTGTCCTGCAGCACTCAGCTTTGCAAAGGGTCACCCACCTCCAGGTTCCTCTTTCATTGCCTCTTTTATATTCTGCATTTCGATTTTTTTTTATTGACCCGGTTGAAGAGTTTCGAGCTTTAATCTATTTGGGCAAATGTGTTTTCTTTTATTGGTGGTTTTAATGCAAATTTTGATTTTTGATTGAATTGGGGTAATGGTTTTCTTGTTTTAATGCGTTACCTTTTTTAAGTGAAAAGCTTGATATAGCCATAAAGTTGCTTTAGCCTTATGGGATCACTGTGAAGTAATTTTTTTTTTAATGAAATTTCAGTTCTTTCTTTTTCTGTTGTTCTGCTGAAAATCAATTTAGGTTGACCAGAGACTTAGTCTTAAAGTGCTTAGAGATTTCTTGGCGTTTTTTAACTGGAAAGCTAAAGTACAAGTAATTGATATGTGACATCTAATTGTTGTCTGCCAAGAAAAAAATGGCGAACGAAGTGTGTTTTTCATGTGCATTCTTATAAAATGGTAGCATTTTGTGTCTGTTATTTTAGGCACATTGAGTATTGCATGCACAGAGTAAATTTGCTGCGGCATTATGGTGTTAAGCCAATTCTAGTCTTTGATGGAGGTCTTCTGCCGATGAAGATTGAACAAGAGAACAAGCGTGCAAGGTATGGCACATATCTTTTAACGTCTCAATTCTGCTCATGAATAATGCTATATCAAGCTTAAGTTCAAGGGCTCAACAACTTATTGAAAACAGTACTTCCAGCCACTTGGGATTGGCTAGAAGAATTCCTTTTGACCATTTGAATGTTTTAACTGTCAGGTGTCAGTTGTGTAGCCCTATATTGTGTATTTTATGTCTTCGGTTTACTGAAATACTTGTCGTCTTCCAAATCTTCTTGTCAACAATTGCTTCTCTTGGAGTGTAAGTTGGTTATGTCTGTAGTTTTCCTCTGGTACCAAATTTGTATGTGCTTGTGGTATGGGGCTGAATGGATGGGGAGGCACGACATTGGATTGATGGGGAGCTGAAACGTTTGACATCTATCTCTAGTATTTTATATTCATGTTTCCTTCCCGGTGAGGTTTTGAGCAATTTAATTCAGCCCCTTCATCAGAAGAACACTTCCTGCCACTTTTATTCTATCACTTCATCATATAAAAGGTTTTCTTCACTTGATGGTCTACAAGCCTGACACCAAAATGTCAACCCTCTTAGCCTGATCTATTTTAAGCATTTTGTAGTTATATCCCAGTGTTTGGTCTCACTTTTAATACAGATTTGGGACCTGGTTTGACATTCCATTAGCCAAAACATGTGAGCATGCAAAACCTGCTAACAAGGAGATGCTAACAAATGCAGGACAAGGAAAGAAAACCTTGCACGTGCTCTTGATCATGAGTCAAATGGAAATTCTACGGCTGCTTATGAGTGCTATCAGAAGGCTGTTGATATTTCCCCTTCAATTGCACTCCAACTAATCCAGGTAGGAACTGTATATCATGGAAGATGAGTTCTCAAATCCATTTGCAATCAGATTTTTCGTATTCATGGAAGACAAATTCTCAGTCTTATCTGCAATTTCATTCATAGGTATCCTTAGCATTGCCAATATTAACATCTCTATTGATGTGATTGCATGTGGAAGGTCTTAAGGCAGGAGAATGTATCGTATGTTGTGGCTCCTTATGAGGCAGATGCCCAAATGACCTTCTTGGCGATAAGCAAACAAGTGGATGCAGTTATCACTGAGGACTCTGATCTAATACCTTTTGGTTGTCACCGAGTGAGTCATTTAGCTGTGGATTATCTAAAAAACTTCTTGTTATTGTTTCTCTCTTATTTTTATGTTGAATCTTGCACTCTTTTCGTCACTGAGTTGCTTTAACTATTTCCTTTTTAAATTCAGATTATTTTCAAAATGGATAAGTATGGGCAAGGTGTTGAGTTTCAGAGATCGAGGCTTCAACAGAACAAGGATATAAGTTTTGCAGGTTTCACAAATGAAATGCTTCTAGAGATGTGCATTTTCAGTGGTTGTGACTATCTACAATCGTTGCCAGGAATGGGACTGAAAAGGGCACATGCATTAATTACAAAGTTCAAAAGCTATGACAAGGTGAGTTTATTGTGCATGTGTAATAAGGAAAGTTGCCTTGAAAATGAACAAGATGTATATCAGATTGTGATTGGATGCTAAAATTCATTTGTGACTTTTTCCCCTATTACACAAGTGCTTTAATTTCTGTTCAGTAGATTTTTATTATTTCTGCTATATACCTATTGATGATTGGTGCCTTTAGGTGATCAAACATTTGAGATATAGCATAGTGTCTATTCCACCTCTTTATGAAGAATCATTCAAGAAAGCAATATTGACTTTCCGGCATCAACGGGTTTATGATCCTATCACGGAAGATATTGTACATTTGTCTGACATGCCTGGCAATCTTGGCAATGATTTGGACTTTTTGGGCCCATATCCTTCAAACAGAATCTGTCATTGGTCTCTTATGTGTTCATTTTTTTCTTTATTTTTGAAGTACTTTGGGCTGTGCCTTAACGTGAAATACATTGATACCGCAACATATAGCTACAGGTATAGCCAGAGGGGATCTAGATCCATTCACACAAATGGCATTCCAGGTAGCTTCTTTGTCTACTTCATTTTCTTTGCTTATATTTCCTCTTTCTCCTCTCCTTCAAGTTTCAAGATTGTAGATGCTTCTTCTTTTAAACTACGCATTTAGTCAACTTATTTTGCTAGTTAGCAGCAACTATCATTGCTTTCCGCAACACCTAAAGTACTTGGATTATATTTGCATGAAAGGAAGTCTTAAGTAATAGTTAGATAATTGTTGCTAACTGTGATGTACGTAGAATGACCAATAATGTTGCTTCATTTAAGAATTTCTGGGGAAGGAAAAATAGACTTGAGAGTGTTAAAGCATGAAAATAACTTGCATTCTTGATGGCACTTGCAAAACTATGCAAATGGAAAATGAGATATCCTTTAGATGTAGTCCACTTAGAATTAAAGATTTAGAGCATCTGCAAGTGCTGCTGTTAGGATTGACCTGCTTCCCTGACTGGTAAAATTCTAGGAGCCCTTGGTTCAGTGCTCTGACGTTTTCATTTGTAAAAACAGCTAACATAACTTTAAGTTTGTTTTGCAGGCAGTTTTTGTTTTCTAACTAGAGTAGCTACATTAGTTAAAGAACTTAGATATAGAAAAGCAATGAATTGAATATAAAATGAAGGGCTTCAGTGAGCTATTCTGTCTTCTGAAAATGACATTAATATAACATCTTAATGCATGATTTTCATTGCAATTTTTTACAGCTTGTTCTATGCATTAATACTTGCTATCAATCAGGGGACTTTCTCCTGTGTTCTAGTTTTTTCTTTTTCCCCAAGGAAGAAAACACAAACAAATTAACACTTTGCTTAGCGTCTCAATATTGCTAGCATTATTTTTCTTAAATTTTATTTTTCTCTGCAGTTACAGGGAGAAACTGTTAGTTCTGTACCAGTGCTTAATGTAACTCCCAAATTCAAAAACTCTAAACCTGAAAGTGGAAAGAAAAAGCTAGATTTGCCTGTGCAGAAGAATCTGCTGACTAAGTACTTCTGTATCCAATCAAAGAATTTTCTGTAAGATTTGACTAAGGATTTTGGTTTTCATATGTATATATTTAATATTATAGAAAATGACTAGGAAAAAGTTTACATGCTTTGTTTTAACTGGAGTCCACTGCAATTATCATGTACTAGATTAGGTGCCAGTTGCATGTTTTCAAACTAGAACAGAAAAAGATGCAGGGGATTTTAATTTTGGGCCAATTATCACAATGCTCCTTGTCTGTCCCGTTCTCTCTCTCTCTCTAGGAGATGTCTTTTTAAGTTGTTTGTGATGGTTCTACCTCCATCAAAGGTCTGAAATTGAGGTGCAAACAGATGCTGTGCCTTGAGGTTATGGTAGAAATGGACATGGCATCTAAGATGGAATTCTGAACAGGGATGATATGTTCGTATGCATAAATGTGTTGTTGTGTATACATACATGCTATTTCTTTCCAGTTTTCCTTAATGCAGTAAGGCTTCGCATCTCTAGAAGCAAAGAGAAACTTCAGAGCACCTCGGTCGTCACCTACAAGTCCAAGTCTAGTGGATTGCACTTCTTTGAGTCCCCAGGATAATGGTAGTGAGGAGGCATCTTCTAGTAATACCAGCTCTTCTTCTGCATCCTTAGTTGTCTCGACAGATGACAGAAACACCCCCCACAGCAACAATGTTAGTAATAATTAAGAGATGATAAATTCAATTGATGTGATTTGGTTTTAGTTGAATTCTTTTTCTAGCCTTTTTATAATCTTGGAAGTTCCTCTTGCAGGTGGAAAGCTGTTTTCCAGATGGAGTTCACAAGTTTATGGAGTCTCCAAGTCCTGGTAAGGATTAAGGAAATAGCTTTCTCCATAGTGCATGCAGGTATGAATTGTCGAGTTAAGTTAGCATGTAGTGCTTACTCGTGTTTTGTGAAACATAAAAGGCATGGTGGACGAGAAGGGGCCTTCTGAACGTATTTTGCTCCAACAATTTGGTCATTCAATTCATAGACCTTGTCAAGCATTACTAGAATGTAATAATGAGAATGCTCCAATTGCTGTTGAGGGAAGAACGAGAACAGAGAACAAAAGGGTCATTGTAAGGAGTCGTTTCTTCCAGCACAAGTCAATGAACAAGAATGACCAAGACAATAAACAAGAAATGCTCTCAGTCAAGGATGCTGTTGCCAGTGATATGTGTGCAGATAGCGTCCTTGAAGGATCTGACAACACAAGAACAGGGAACAGGGAGATCACTATAAGGACCCCTTTTTTCCAGCACAAGTCAGTTAATGAGAATGATCAAGACAATAAACAAGATATGCTCTCAGTCAAGGATGCTGTTGCTAGTGATATGTGTGAAGATAGTGTCCTTGAGGGATCTGATAATAAAAGAACAGGGAACAGAGGGATCACTTTAAGGAGCTCTTTTTTCCAGCACAAGTCAGTTGATGAGAATGATCAAGACAATAAACAAGAAAGGCTCTTCGTCAGGGATGATGCTGCCAACAATATTCATGAAGATTTCATTCTCGAGAGCCCTTCTGAAGATAAATTTTCAAATTGCATCATCATGAAAAGGAAGACATCCCCAAATGACAGTGTCCAAAGAGTAGGCGCTTTCACCTTTTCCCTTTTTTTCATTTTGTTTTCCAATGGTATCTTTCTAATACTGGAACTTGTTCGTTGTTTTGATTGTTCAGAACATGGAAGCGAAGCACATTTGTACAGATGCATCTCTTCCTGATAATGGTATGCCTTATTTATGAGATTGCTTTCCAGTTCATTCTGAAAATAACGTTTTGGGCATTGAAATGAAATCCTTTTGGGATGTGCATGGTAATATAATGGTTAGCATTGGCACAATAGTACAATGGTATGCAATATCAACTTTTCACACAAACACAGACCCACTTAAACTGGCGTCTGCCCAATATCAATTGGAATCAAGAAAGAAGCTGACCCCAGCCATTTTTTCTTTTCAAAATCTCAGATAGATTAGATTTCAAGTCAGTTTACTCTAATATGAGAAGTACAATTATTTTGAATAAGACACCTTTCTTTTTCCATTAAACTGTCAATTGATTACTTCTCAAGCTCATCAAACTACTTATAGGCCTTGTATTATTAATTTTTAGGCCAACATGTGATGGGTATCCCTCTCTCATAACTGCAATTGTTATCTTCAAATGTTTACATCATCATATCATTTTTCTCAGTTTTGATTTCATAAGATTAATATGGATTCTTAATACTCATTTAGGAATATCAAATGAAATATGCTAGTACACTATAAGGTTTTGTCAATACCTGTTGCAGTATAAACTGACAAGGTACTCAGATATAATTGTCAAGAAATTGTTATTTAATTTATTAATCAAGTTCTTGATTGTATGACATGTTTAATGTACTCTACAGTGACTGGCACTCCTCAACCCTCTTTTCCCAATTCCAGTCTCTTCAAAACAATACACAAATGAAAAATAACGATTCGTTGTCAGTCATAATGAATGTGTGCACGATATGTTTTTTCATGTAAAGACCTGTGATTCCGTTGGCATAAAAGATGAACCTGCATGCTTTGAGTTAGGAGTTGAATATACCTAAACCATTTGTACTTTCTCTAAAAGACACGGTAACGTTTTCTTAATTTCAAAGAAAACATTTCATGCTTATTTTTTATTTTTCTGTCTTTTCTTTTCATTATTGTAAAGGTTCTGATCCTCACCTCAACAAGACATTAGCTGGGAAGAAATTTGAGGAACAGAAGTTTGGATCTGACATTTCACATATAAGCCATTATTCCAACATAGCCGAGAAATCAATAGAAAGATTTGTTTCAGTGATATCGTCATTCAGATACAACTCGACTGGTTCTCGTGCCAGTGGACTGCGTGCACCCCTGAAAAACATTCAAAACACTTGTGCCAATAGGTGATATATTTAGTCCTGATGCCAAATTGTAATTTGCTTTTAAGATTTGCACAATTTCTCCATCTAAGACTCTCTTTCCATGGCAGGTCGAATAATGCTGCTGATTTTAGCGAATTTGCTTACATTCCAAAGAACCAGAAGGCTGTTGTAGCATCTCGCAGATGCTGAATTTTGGAAAGCATGTGAAGAAAAATGTAAAATGGCTGAGGATCGTGATGCATTTCAATCATAGGAGCTCTACTGTCTATTCCTTCATACTGTACGTGCAATTGCTAAATTTGTTTGTAAATCATTTTCCTTGTTATAGTATTAATATTTTGCACTGCCTATTATTTAGGTCGGATGCTTACTTTGGATTTAAACGAGGCCTTTAATTGCACTGCAGCTGTACAATTGGTGTCCTCCACATGATGCTCTTCTAAGTTGAGATGCTAAGGTTCAATATTTTTTTCCTTCCATTCAATATGAACATTTTTCTGTGCACAAAATATTTCCAAGGAATCCGATTCCTCTAATTTTTTATTGTTCTGGAATCATAACATGTATGATGGATTCAAACTAGCAAACATTCTTGAAACGATTTTATTCTGGTTTCTGGCATATTTATGTAAATCTTACACATTTGAACAATGCATAGAGTTCGTTCTGTTTCATACGTTATCCATTTTTGAAGTATCAATGATGTTCAGTTTTGATCATTTGTTTGAAGTCTCCTAGTATGGTCATGAGATCGGTCAGTGGGTTCTTTCTTTTGAGTTCATTACTTCAGCCTTACATACAAAAGTATATGTGTATGACATACGGTTAATTGTTGGTGATGCCTTCTATCAAGCATTGCATCGCCAATGGAGTAATTTTTTTTTTTTACATAGAAAACAGAACCCAAATGTGACAAATTTTGGAAGTTTGAACCTGAAGTTTTCAGACTGTTTAACTTTGACAAACGAAGGAAAAAAAACTATATTAGTTGAAGGGAGTAGAACTAAAATTTAGAATTTCCCTGTTGCAACAAGCTTATGACAACAAATGTTTGATGGAGCACTGTTATCATTTATACTATTAAAGATTTCTTCTCCACAACTATCTGTCAACTTTGTTGAACAATCTGCTAAATGTTTGGAAAACTCGGGATGTTCTCCAAAAGTAATTATTTCAAGGCCTGGTGTAACCATAAATGAACAAATAAAAATGATTAGTACTAAGGAAATGTCTTTGCCAAAACTTGCCATAATGTTTTTTACGACAATACTTTCCTATACTTGAAATAGAATTCGTAGGATGCAATTGAATCATCACAGAAGTCATTTATAGGTAAGAAAACACTTCGAAAGTTTTTTTGATTCTTTTAGCATTGATTATGTTTATTAATGTTTGTATGTTGAGAGTTATTCAAGTCAGTTTTAAGAAGTTCTTGTTTCGAAGTGGTATTCGTAAGGGTTTGCACGCCAGATGAAGCAGGGTGGCAGCATGCGTGAGTATGATTGAGTAATCATGAGTTACGCTTACAAAAGGCTAATTGTAAGAACTTGAAAAAAATATAAATCACAATAAATATATAAATTTGGATAATTGCTCAGTAAGTTCACCGGTTTACGACAATAGCAGCAATCGGTTAAAGGGTTTACAAATTGTTTAAATACATAACATATATTTACCAAAAGAAAATAGAAAACAAACTGCATATAAACTTAGATAATATTGGCAAGATTATGCAAGCTTGAAATGTGAATTTTTGATAAAACGATAATTAAAAAAGGAACACATTTAGACACCTTCGGAGCATGATATTTAATCAAACAAGATACTATTATGTATATATCTATATCATGTAAATAGAAAATTTGATGAGTCGTTCATGGACTCAACCAATAAATTTAGAATATGTGGTTTAAGATGTTGATGATGATTGTCAAATGACTATAGAGCGCGATGATAGTTTTCATTTGTGATGTGTATCTCGTGAAACAAGCTTTTCTGATTGAGTAAGAGATTCTCCAATTCTCAAGTTAGTTGTCGGAAAATAATTGTCGAATTTTAGAGAAGAGAAAGAAGGAAAACACTAGGGTTAACGTGGTTCGATCATAAGACCTACATCCTCAAGAGGAGATCTTTTTTTATTTTATTATGTGTCTATTATATTTACAATGGAGGACTCTTCCTTTTATAGGAGACCAAATACACCAAAATAGGAAGGAAGTAATAGGGCGAGAAAATCAAGCATGATTTTTTGTGATTATAAGACCTTCCTAAAATAGCAAAGAATATTCCTCATATATTATGTTTTCCCACAGTAGTTAATTAACATGTGAAGGCTTTTTAGTGCTATTATGTACTAGTTTGTAAGTAATTTAGAAAAGACTTGTACAAGATGAGCCTCTATAGAGAGTGGTTAAAAAACTTGTACTAGTTTGAGCTGATGACACGTTATGTTTTTTAGTGTATGACATATGTCATACGTGAGATATCAATAAAAAACTCAATAAAAACAATTCAAAAATATAAGGATCAAATTATTTTTTTTGTTTTCTACTTTTCAAGTTATTATTTTAAAAAAATCTTATTCTTAATACACGAAATGTGTCATATGTAAGACTTCATCATAGTAAGAATGTGAAGTATTTTTTTTAAATAATAATTATAATAAATTTAAAATAATAAAATAATACATAAAAAAGAGAAAAAAAACCCTACAAATCTAGCTTGCAATTATTAAAACAAAAATATGATAATATGCAATATCAATTAGCCCGGACCCCAAGTTAATGGGTCTAATCCTCTATAAAAAAAAAAAAATTGAATATTTGACCAATTCAAAATGGAAAATGGAATTGCTCCCTAAAAAAAAAAAGCCTAAAGACTGCATAGTATTTTCTTATTGGATGATAATTAGCTAGTAATCAGCATTTTTATTTTTTTCGTTTTAATTTTGACAAAAATATTTGTGCTCTATTTTTTAATTACATATTAGGTTTGTTTTATCTATATTTTATTTTTTTAAGTTATTATAATATTTTTTAAAAATAGTACTCTTCACAATTTTATCGTGATGAGATCTCACACATAACACAATTTGTGGCACTCAAGATGGGATTTAAAAAAAATAATAACGTAGAAATTAAAAAAAAAATTGTTTGTGTGCTCTTTGAATTATTTTAATTGAAGCATTTGAATTATTTTGATTAAGTCTTTTTATTAGAATCTTATGTATGGCACATGTTATTCATTCAAGAGTTTAATGTGTCACGTTAGTTTATAAATTAACAATATTGCAATGTTGAGATGGTCACAAAACAAAATTAAGAGGAAAGAGACTCAATTATTATGAAAAAAATTATACAGTCTCAATCAGCAAAACAATAGAAAAAAAAATACAAAGATAATATATATGGTCAAAACCCTTTGTAATCGTTGCATGCTCCACCCTATGGCCTCGCAGAGTTCATAGAAAGATACGGGTCTAAATCTACTTTTCTTTCCAATTACACAAACAAACAAACCATTATGCATTGATATTCCCATATTCAACCAAGAAACTGAAGTCACACGGCCTAATATATTGGATTTGACAAATTCAACATGAGAAATATAATCATAAAAGTTGCAGTCATCTAAATCCAATCCATTTGAATCCTAACAACCACCTAGTCAGTTCCAAAAAAAGAATATGGAGTTGATTAGGATCTTGTCGTGTCATCAAAAAAATAACATTTAGTATCTTTTTAAGGTATATATATACATACGTCTTCTAGACTTTGGTTTGCCAATCTGTATAACATGTGTGCATGTTAATGTTTACCAAGAAATTCAAATAGAAAAAAGTATTTTAACTTTTTAAGCCATAGTTTATTATTTATTGTTTTTTTAAAGCCAATTAAGTATGTATCATGATAACTCGTTAGATTTATATATATTTATTTATTTTTGCAAACACAAGTAGAATTGTATTGATGTGGATTATATATTTTTAAGATGGGTGAGAGATGAAGTATTTTTTTTAATTGATATAGAAGTTGGTCTGAAAATACCTCTAAAAGTCAAATAGAAAAAAAAAAGAACATTTTTTTTATTTTTTTGCCAATAATTTAATATTTACTGGATAATGGTCGAACAGTAATATTAATGAACAGAGCATTTGGTTAAAATAAAGAAGAAATTAATATGGCACATTTAAGGGCAAACCGATAAAGCAAATGTTTTCTTTAGGGTGGAAAGAAAAGAATAGTAATAAAGGTTAAAAAAGAGAAATAAATAGATGCAGCCAATCAAACAATTATAATGATATATGTAAATAAATTACACTCTTTAATTAATTAATTAATTCTCTTTATTTTAAAAACTAATTATTTAATATCTTAATTATTTTTCATTATATTTAATTTAATATTATTTTATTTTAAAAAGTATTTTTTCTAATTATTTTTTATAAAATGTCCATTTTCTTTTTTAAAAAATAAATTATAAAATGAATAAACATGATTAAATAGTTAATTTTTTTAAAACGAAAAAAATTTATTTATCTATTTTTCAAAATTAGAGGGACCAATTTATAATTTATTCATGAATAAAATTGAGTGAGAATTCAACTAGTAGTTTTTTTTTTTTTTTCCCTTACTTAGTTTATAATCTCTGGCTATGATTTGTCCACGTTACTGGTTAATGAACTGACAATGTCTGTTCTTTTTCTGACACGTTAATGGATTCTGCAAACACGGTGGTCACATCATTTATTCAGCCACGTGCACACACGTGGCTTAGGTGTCAACAATTTTGTTTGTTCCGCAAGTGACTAAGCTATTGTTTTATTTATTTAAGGATCAATTATTAAAATATTAGTGATAATTAATAGTTTTGATCCACACGTGGGAGTTGAGAGTGATTGGAATGGGTTGCTTTTCAATTTTCATCGGCCCAAAATATTAAAATGAAAATTACAACTTTCAAAGATTACGGTACAAAGAATGAAATTATAGAATGAGCATAGTAATGAATTTTTCGAGTTTACTAGTAATTATGTTTTTGTTTTTGACTATGAGTATTGAGTAATACAAAATCATTTTAAAAATTCGAAAAAAAATTTATAATTAACCATTTTTTTTTAATAAATGACATGGATAGAAATCTAAATATTAAAGGTATATTTGGTTAGTATATAATGGAGCGTGTAATATAATGTTTCATTAATTATATTCTTATATTTGGTTATATAATTTTTAAAATTGTAATGTTGTGATGTCATAACAATTATGATATATATATATATGTCGAACGAGTAGCAAATAAGCGATTAATTTTTAAATCAGTCACTAAAAAATTAGCGATAAATATTTTAATGATAGTTTTTTCTCTATCGTTATTTCATCTTTAAACCAATATGATCACAAAAATTTTGGATATAATAGAAAAATTTCCATTGCTATTTAATTGTTTCTATAGTGTTTTGTAAAGTACGAGGATAAAAAAATTTTCAAATAAGGTCCACTTTGTAAATAGAAATAAAATATAAAAAATAAATTTTTTTTTGAAAAGTTACAGAAATTAATATAAAATTTTGTGAATACTTCCATTACATTACGAAAAATGTTTACAACAACATAAACAAATGTAATGAACTCTTTTATTATTTTTTTTATATTGCATATAATTTGATTATATTGCATCCAACTAAAACTTCTATATAATTTAT
Source organism: Dovyalis caffra (assembly GCA_963924115.1). NCBI lineage: Eukaryota > Viridiplantae > Streptophyta > Magnoliopsida > Malpighiales > Salicaceae > Dovyalis > Dovyalis caffra. The sequence continues at coordinate 6,878,444 of CAWUPB010001184.1, forward strand.
TTAATATAAATTAGAATGGTGATTGACTTGAGGAATATGTGTTTTGAAAATGAGAAGTTATGCTTGTGATTTGTACTTTTTGATGTTTTCGGAACATATTATTTAATCAAAACACAAAAAATGAGCCTAACCTTGCTATAAGGGTGCAAATATAACGAAAACGATACATGGATGGTCACCGGTACGTAGAGACAACCAATAGCTCACTTCAAGCTCTATTTAGAAATTAGAATTGATATTATGTATACTTCTAGTTGAGGCTTAATTATGTAATTAAGCAGCACAACAAAGTTATCAAGTTTTCAATAATGCATGTAACAGACAAATAGGAAAAAATAAAAATAAAAAAAAATAGTGCACAATTAATACATACTATTAAGGTATGTTTGGGTTAGAGGTAAAAAATAATACAGGGAAAAGAAACAAAAAGAAGCTTGAAAACGAAAGTATATATGTAAATAATTTAACAATCCCAACAAATTATCCTGTCTGTTGACTTAGTCGGGGGAAAGCAAATTTAATTTAATTTAATTTAAACCCTTGGTTTGCCGGCATGATTAGAAATTGAAATTTCTTCAATTTTCATTAACTAACAAAATTAAACTATCTAATTAATCCCAGTCCATCTATACTTTAAAATGACTGAGTCACATGTCCAAATTCAATTTTAAACAGTTTGTTCATCCTTTTACTTTAAGATATATAACAGTATTAAGGCTGGTACTTAAGCCATAAAGGCACAACCAATCATTCTCTAATTTTTTTTGTTTTATTTTAAATCACCAAAAATAAAAAGGCAAACCATTATCCATTTAGATCACCTCTACTCTTTCAAATCCTGGGAAACACATTCCCTCGGGTCTCTGAAACCAGCTGTTCATGTTGGCCAATGTCCAAGCCAAGACAAATCTCCAACAGAGTTGCTCTGTAATGGTAATATCTGCGCTGCCTTCTGTACTTTATACACCAGAAACCAGAAGCATCAAGCTGTAAGCTGCATTATTACATATGACAAAACAAACCTTCAAGGTAACATCAAATTTGATAAAAAAAACCAGACGCATGTATGAAAGTAGCCCTTAGCTTTAAGCAAACAAACAAGCATTCAAACAAATAATAATATATGAAATCCATGAATTGAATAATTCACTTTCCAATTCCCAATTTTTATTTTTTTTTCAGTTACAATGAATAAGATTGATCCCAAAAGACTAAAAAACATTAAAAGAAAGGAAGTTATTTTCCCCTCCTTTTTTCCCCTTCTAATCTAATTGCTATGCACCAAATTCTAAACAAAGGGAACATAATTCAAAATATGTCATGCTTCCAAAAACCCTGTCATTCTAAGAATTGAATTCCTAACTTCACTCAAATCTCTCCCTTTCAATGTCCTCCCATTTCCAGTGCAAACAGAGAATGCCATTTTGCCAGCAATTCTTCTGCCCACTATAATATGTGGAGGAACACGATCCTCTCCCTCATACTCTTCCTCAAAATCATCATTATCAGAGAGTTGAAGCACATTGTTAGGAATATTAACCGGGATGGAACTCGATTGCTTCTGCTTCTTTTTCTTGACCTTCTTGTTGTTGTTATTGCAGAACACATCCATTTCTTGATAATTGAAGTGCTTCTTACACTCGTGGTCGTGATCAGAGAAGATCACCTCCGATTCTTGGAACTCTTCTGCCATGTCAAAGCTAATTTAATCGATTAAAAAAAAAAACTCGAAATTAGATTGGTTGTGCCAAGGAAGAGCAGTAAAAATAAGCAATGGAACAGCAAGGGGAAGAGAGGCAAACGAGGAGGTGATTTATAGGGCAAGAATTCTCTTGGGAAGTCATGGTTGCTACACTTTAGCTTGTTTGTGTTGTCAGATGGCGTCACTATAAGGGCTTTGAGTGCGGTCCCAGCTTTCCATTCTTTTTTCTTTAGTTTTGTCGTCTTTCTTTCTTCTCTATAATATTAGGGCATTTATTAACTTTCTATGCCTGAAATTCTGGTAGGGTAAGTGTATAAGCAATTAGTCGGCTGCCTATAGACAACTGTATTTCTTGAAGCTCACGGCTTTTTCTTGTCTAGCTTGTTCAGCTAATGCTATGCTAGCTATATTATTGACTTAGACGAATTTGGCTCTCAAGCTATGAATGAGTTTGCGGAGTTTTCAAATATCACAATTTTAAACCTAATTAATGTTAGATGCTGATAAATAATTTTTTAAAAAATTTTCCTTAATTTAATTCCACCATAGATGGCTTTTTTTTTTTTTTTTTATGAGATTGGAAGATGTACTTATTTTCAATTTATGAAAGCTAATCCAAGATTATTTCTAGGAAAAAAAATGATATATTTTATATTTCTTGCAAATTTTTGGTTTTAGATGTCACGGTTTTTTTTTTCTCCGACAAGGAAGAGATTATTTGATTCACGACTCATGTATGTGAATTTCTTTAGGAGCCACCTAAGTTAAAAAAAACTTTGATTATTTCAAAAAAAAAAAAAAAAAAAGGAAAAAAAGAAAGAGAGAAACTGACGAAGCCGAGCCAAATCCAATAGATCCAAGCTGACTAATTTGGTTTACAGTATAATAATTAAGTCGCTAATTGAAAACTGCAGTAATCACCAATGATTGCATTGGTTTTGGCGGGGGATAAGATGTCATGCGTAGCTGTAAAGCTTGAAATCGACCAGCAACTCGGCGACCGGATGCGGCGGCTCATGCTCCGCTTAAGAGGAGGAGGTGGTGGTAGGGGCCCACTTAAAATCCACCAATGGGTGGTGGAGGGTCTTACCTAAATTATCCACTCCTTGGCGTTAAGTAGAGAATGATCTTGAATACAGTAAACCAGTAATCAATTGACACGTGGTTATAGATGACGTCACGCCATGCACGACAGAATACCACGGAATCTTTCAATTTCAATCAATGAGCAGGTCTTGGTCTTAAGGTGCCACGCAGCCTACCATTGTTTTCGTGTAAAAGTCATTTTGCTTTATGCTGACAAAGAAGGGGATTGTACTATTAAGGGATAAGCATGTGTTGAAAATGATACTAATGTTGACGTTTGGGAAGCAGATAAATCAAGTAAAAAAAAAAAAAAAAACGTCAAATGATATATATGATAATTGGTTTTTTTTTTTTTTAGGTTTATTATGAATATGTCCTTATTATATAGAGATAATTCTTCAATTTGTTTATATATATGTAATTGAGTTTATTTTATCTTTAAATATCTTAATTTATTTTTTTAATAACATTTTTGAGTCAAAAATTAAAATTAATCACGTAATTTATACATGATTATTTTTATTTTCAAAAAATATTTAAAAGTCAAATAAATAGAAAGCTTTATTCATATAAAATTATGTGTGACTAACTTTATTAGTTAAAAATTTTACCAAAATGATAGATTAAAAACCCGATATATGTTTAATAATAAAATGAACTTAATTAAAAATATAAAAATTGATAGAAGAATTAACTTATTATATAAAAACAAATTGGATCATTGATATTAATTTTTATAAATGGATTTTGTATAATATCCTAAGAATATCCAATACAAATAGAGTGTATACTTAGTGCAACTTCTTCTTCTTCTTCTTCTTTTTTTTTTTAAAGGAAACTATCTTTTTTAATCATCTAAGAGAAGTTCAATTTTTAAAGAAATGAAAATTTTTTTAAATGATTTAAAGGAAACATATATCTTTACTTTATCTCTGTTCTTAAGATGGTTTTAATTATGTCCTGGCAAAAATTTAATTGTCATAACTTGGAAAAAATTTCAAGAAAGAAAAAGAAAACAAATTAATGTAATGATCTATTTTCTGTAACTTGAGAGGGGTCATGATTTGTATGGCCTTTTGTTCTTTTGGGAAATTAAAAAAAAAAAAATTGGATTGATTGCATCTTTATCTCCAGAAAAAGAAATTTAATGTTGAATTTGGATAATATTTGTTTTAGTTTGGAGAATGATGGAGTAGGAATTTAGTTGAAAGTAGAAGTTAGAAGGTAAAAGAAGTTGAACGTAGTGCATTTATTTTGGACTATGAAGTTAAGATAATAGACAAAACAAGGGAAATAATTGGTGGTCCAACTGAAAACTAACCCTCTCGTGAAGGGTTTAATCTTATATGGGTACTTGACGTACATGTTCTCCTTTTGAAGATAATGACTGCACATTAAGTCTTGCAGCTACAGCTACAGCTACAGGGAGATAGATTGCTTTGTCTTTGCATGCAGGTTTACTGCATAAACGGAGTTGATGATGACAATGACTTCGATATATATCATCTGTAATGTAATGTAATGTAATGGTGGTTAAATGTTGGTTTGTGTGTCTTTGAGTCACGGCACTAACATCCGAATAACAGCCGCTGAATGTGATGTTTAACTCAATTTTTAATTGTAATCAAGAACATCTGCTGAATAATTTGAATTAATGGTTTTATCGTCGAAAAACGGAAAAGAAAAAAATATATACATATATCTATGTAATTCAAATGAGGAAATTATTTTAAACAATTATCTAGGAATATATGTGAGATAGTGAGATGGGAAAACATTGGCAAATTTGTGTGCGTTTTATTTTAGCTGTATACGTTGTTAATACCATATGTTCAGTATATATCTTTTTCAACAAATGATGAGATTGTATGCCTAAATTCGACTGATGAGCATAAAAACTAAATATATTATGAGAAACCTAAAAATACATTCACGAGTAATATATATCCTATACATTCATGAATAATACACACCAAATGAGGACGTGTTTCAAGTTAAATAACTTTTTTTCTTTAATTATGTAATTGGATAGAGATTTTTATTAGTTCTTTATTATGAAGAATAACTTATTTCAATTAGTCAATACTCAATGGAGTTTTAAATAAATCATTTATATTATAATTGCTATAATTTATTAGAAATACTAAAATTAACATTAGTTGATTTGCTATATTAAATGGGTTCTCGGTAATATACTTATTTATATATCCAAGTAAATCGCTTCATGACACTTGTTCTCTTTGTTCATAGAAGAGATGCTAGAACCCTAATACAATCATAATTGAGATTGCTTTATCAAAGATGGCAAACTCTTTGGCTAGATAAATCCCGAATACATAGCATGATCCGAGATCTTGGATAGAATTCTCTTCTTCCTCTTAGGACTAAACACAAAGGATAAGCATTTAATGAAGACATAGTTTCTAAAAGCATTCATCACTTCATCATCACATATGATTATATATCCGGCAATACACACTCATATTCAACTAAAAGGATCCTCGATCAAATAGATAGATGTTAGAATTTGTTATATATAAAAAACAAAAAGACCTCATTTCCCTCTCTTTAGTGTAAGTTGATATTTCTCCTTTACTATATAATTGTTAACACTCTATTATGCTATAGATTTTTCTTTCTAAAACTCTATAATTGATACAATATTATATATTGACTCGTCCTAAGAGTAAAAGGTCATTTAAGCCTATTTAGGCTAAATATAATTAAGCCTACTCATATCAAATACTATTAAGTCTACTCGAGTCAAATGCCTCTCTCATAAACTAATTTATTTATTGAAGGATCCTCTAAATGCCAAAAGAGGACTTGTTTCGTAGGTACTCTCTAATGATTTTCCATACGATGAATCATATCAACCATACAATTAGCCTAAATTCGAAATCATCCAATTTTTAAAGTCAAACTAAGGATCACGTCCTCATTATAGGTGCCATTTATGAGAACCGAGCGAGTAAGTCAATTCCAAGCGTCAATTCCAAACCAATTTACTTCTCTATGTTCAAGCTTCTTCATGGTTGATAATCAAGAAACTTTATCATGGTCAATTCTATTTGACTTTGCCTAATCTTAATGCCTCATCAATAGACGTACTCTAACTCTAACAATGTATTGAGTTGTTGATAGATGCCTATGTATCAATACAAGAGAAAATAAAATCTCTAGCTACTCTACTACGGATGCCTCGGATACAACAAGTGCCTCCATATGCACTACCTTTAGAGATGTTCTCCCAACCATAATTTCTACCACATGCAAACCTTTTGGGACCAATTAGACCGCCTAAATAGTTGGCTAAAGAAAGGACAATCGAATACGAGTAAAAGAAAGGCAAAAAGAAAATAATGTTGTCATTCTCTAAAACCTAAGAAAGGCTATATCACCGATATGGAAAAGAATCGGTCGATCAAGACTTTTGAAAAGAAAGAGAGAAGGAAAAAAATTACGTGTTGTCACGGTGCAAGAGCGAGGCGAACATTGTCTAAAATAGGCACAAAGACTAGCATATAGATTATTCTTCTTTCACCCAAACCGACTTAGTGAGTCCCCTAAACATCACTAGATGGACAAATGACCTATGGTAATCACTTAATTAGAGTCGGACCATTATAGCTACAAGCTCTAAGTATCATCACTCGCCCTTCATAAACTCCCTAGGAAGTTTTCTATGGGCAAGATGAACCTAGACTTGTATGGTGGCATGATGACTCGAGCATGTTAAAAATATCTAGGGAAAACTCAATCTATTCATAATGATTTTAGACACCATGTGCAAAGTACTTCCCACTACTTTTTGGATAGTGGTAAGGAAATGGTACAACAAATTAGATCTTGAGTTGATCCTCTGTTTGAAGATTTATGTTCCAAGCTGGTAGCTTGCTTCTCCAAGCAATATCTCTATTGAAAGAAGCTCTAAAGATCTATTCTCAATTTCTCAAAGAGAAAGGGAAAGCATTCTAGCTTATCTCTCTTTCTTTCATGAGAAAATACTAAAGGTTGGCAGGTTGTTAGAACCCATAGCTACCAAAACCCTCATACTTGGAGTCGGTGACTCCAATGTGTAGAGGAAGATATACACCCTCCCCAATAAGAACCTTTATCAAGTTAAGAAAGTGGTAGAGGGCTACATTTGAGTAGAGAAAGAAATTTCCACTCAATAAGCTCACATGTGCTTCTAAAAATGACGGAGAAAATAAAAACAAAAAAATCCCCTCCGACCTCGCTATATTATAAAAAGGAATCCTAAAGGACCTATGTACAATGGCCTAGTCTTCGAAAAATCCAAAAAATTCCCCTAAATATCTCTTAAATAGGGGTATTCGTTGCCATATAAGGGGATGAATATGTTATTCACTCTATTTTGATGAAGAGCCCTCCGTATCTTTACAACTAAATAAGGTATCGCTTCTATCATCGGGATGCTTGGACGTAAACGCGAGAGTTGCTATTTTTTTTTAAATAAAAAGATTAATAGTAGGGGATACCTCAAATAGTTCATTAAGATCGAATGGCCAAAGCCAAATCAGAGCCAAAGCTAGTCACAATCCCAAAGAAGAAGAAGTCTTTTAAATCAACATGATTTTGGATGGACAATCGCCCAAAGAGTCTAAAAAGGAAAAAAATGGCAACTCTCCCACTCCTTACCATTATGAAGAAGTTCATGCCTTGATACGAGACATCACTTTCACTAGTGTAAATATAAAGGGAATAACATTCCTACATAATGTTGCCTTAGTTATTTCAATAATGGTCTTTAACTATAAAGTCCAGTGCATCCTAATTGATTTTGATAACATTGTCAATGTCTTGTCGAGAGGCTTTTGACCAAATGAAGATGGACCTTTCTAATCTCTAACTAGTTGTCACCCTTTTAAAAAGGGTTAATGAGAGACAAGTCTTAGTGAAAAGAGCAATTTAAGTCCTAAGTGACCATGAACATATCTAAAGTATAGTGATAAACCCCACCTTTATCGTCATTGAAATAAACTTGACATACAATGCTATATTAAAAAGATCGCTCCCCTACGAGATTAATGCCACCATCAACACATACTACTTGACCCTAAAGTTCTCAAATCTTAAAGAAACATCTATAATAAGAGAAAGCCAAGTTATTTCTTAAAGTTGCTTCTCATCCAACATAAAAAAGACTAAAAATGGACAAGAAGTATTAAACATGAAAAAGACAAGAACCGAAGAAGTGAAAAAATATCGATGCAAATTCTTTAGGCAAGCTAAAGTATTTAGTGGCAAAGCCCTCATGTATAATTTTTTTTCATAAAGTTATAAAAGAATGATCAATGAAAATATTATTTCATGGAAAAATAGCCAATCGAGTGCATATTCGTGAAATCACACTTGGAAACTCTACACTCCATAAAAGCCCAAGTCATTTTACGAGATAGAAGGGGTTCTTAATAACATGATTGGCTACTAGTAAGTTTCTAAGGTTATAAAAGATCATGGTTATTATTTTATCCATGTTTAAAGGCATCATGCATCTTGCTAAAAACCAAAAACTCCATTGTAAAAGGCCTAGATCTTTATTACGCCTAAAAGCAAAGGCACCCCGACCATAGAAAACATATGTATATAGAGAAAGGCTTCTTAACAATATGATTAATAAGGAGTAAGTTATCAAGGTTACAACAAATCATAGTTATTACCTTGTCTAGGTATAAAAGCACAAATTTCTTAGGTCTAAAGGCACTATATAACTTCTTAGAAATCGAAAAGTCTACCCTAAAACCTTGGATCTTTATTCTACTAAAAAGCAAAAGCACATTAATCATCTCAAAGTATATACAAGGAATTCTCAATAGCGTAGCAAACAAAAAGTATGTTTCTAAGGATGAATAAGGTGGTGGTTATTACCTTATTCAAGTATAAAGGCGCACCTTGCCTAAGTCTAAATCCATCATTAACTTTCTTAGAAACCAAAATCTCATTCTTCAAAAACCAAAGTCATTGCATTATGCAAAAAAAAAAAAAAAAGTTATCTCGTCCAAGCTTGAAGATATCCAAATACAAGAAAGGGAAACAACCCTTAAAGTATAGTCAATTGACAATGAGAGTTTAGAACGTCTAATTTCATGGTTATTGCCTTGTCCAAGTATAAAGGCATATCTTGCCCAAGACTAAAGGCATCATAAATCTCCAAAAAGTCAAATACCTATCTACATTTCTAAAAAGTTTACAACCTTCATTCAAAAAACATATGGCATTTCTAGTAAGCAAAAATAACTATCTTATTTGAACATAACAAACATCTTATTGAAAATATAAATGGATGCTCAAGAAAACTTCAAAATTTAAGAGGATCGTGGCTTACTATTTTTCCCGTGCCTAGACGCATTAGGACCTTTTAGGTGAGTAAGTTCTTAGGGTTGAAAAAGGTTGTGGTTGTTACCTTATTTAGGTGTAAAGGCACACCTTTTGAAATCCAAAAGCACACTTTATCCGAGTCTAAAGGCACCATAAACCTTTATAAGAACCAAAATCTAACTTTTCAAAAGGTAGGATTATCACATTGTATAGAGGTAAGAACTCATCTTACACATGTCCGAAGGTACTATAATTTTCCCACTGGAAGAACAATCCTCATAAAAATATAGCTATTTATGAAGGAAAAATGATGTTGGATCCTATTCAAAAAATACATAAAGAAAAGACATCCGAAAAAAGGTAAACAAAATGCTACCATTTAAGAAACAATAAAATGACCCTACAAGATCTTATGTTCTAAATCTAAAAAGTCAAAAGCATTCTCCCTAAAGGCTTCAATAGAGCAATCAAACATTCTCACAGGAGGGAAAGAAATAAGAACAAGATCTACGCCGGTTATAGATGGTTTTCTCTAATGAGAAGATAAAAGACAAATGCTTGGAAACAACCTTAGCTCTAGGTAAAATGCTAAAAAAGTAAGACCGAAATGAATCCGATTCCTCCATATCACCATGAGAATTGTCAAAAAAAGAGATCTTTTTTATGGGGGAATAATAAATGACCCTACAAGATCGAGCCAATGGTCAATGAAATTCCAAAATTCATATGTTCTAAGTCTAAAAATTCAAAAGCATTCTCTCTAAAAGCTTCAATAGGGAAATTAGACATTTTCTAACAAAGGAAAAAAATGAACAAGATCTACGTTGTTGTAGAAGGTTTTTCTAATGAGAAGATGAAAGAGGAATGATGAAAACAACTTCAACTCCCGGTAAATTGCTCCAAAAAGAGAGGAAAATGAATTTAATTCCTCCGGATCACCATGAGAATTATATAAAAAAAGAGCTTTAAAAGAGCAATTTCTAGTAATAAACTAACCCTCTCGAGCGAGTAACTATCTTATAAGGGTATAACTGGTCAAAATTAGGGAGAGGCTCCTTATAAAAAAACGCAAAGAGGTCAACATCTATCCTTTAACCTCATTGTAAAAATAAAAGTCCACTATAATCTTTAAAATTCTTTCAGTTCTAGCCACGAAGAACCTATAAGTTTTTCTAAGTGTACCACAAAACTCCTTGGAAAGGTCTCCAATTGGTCCTACATAATGCACCCTCTCTATAATAATGTCCTTTTTTTACATCACGAAGGCCAAACTTGCCCTTAGCTCTTCTTTCATAGAATAAGAAACCTTACAATCTTTTTCAACTTTACGCCAATAATAACTCCAAGCTAATGGTCGACCCCGACTTAGAAAAGGCTCGGTCAAAGAGTCATATAACTTCTTCACTCTTTCCTCTATCTCTATTTGAATGGATAACACCTCTATATCTTTTATATAAATAATATCCTCGTAATACTATACCAAGTTGGTACTAGATAAAAACTCATACTCTTCGGTCTCCTATTGGTAAAGTCTACGGGTTTGTGCCTAGAGAGCCTACAATTATAATCATATTAAGATCAAATACATGAGCTATAAAGGTAAATATAGAAGAAAGAAAAATACCCATAGCCAATAATAGATACATTCGTAGTGGTCACGGTTGAAAAAACGATTGCAATCGCGATAACGGATTACGACTTATCACTCGTCCTAAAATAACGATCGCGGTAATAAATGTTATGAATACATTTGTAATCGTTAATAAATTTATTCTAATTGATGCATTTTTAACAATTTTACTAATTAAACATACTAATAAGTAATAAAATTTCTAATAGTTTAATATTACACGACATTAGTTGAATTTATTATAAAAAAATAATTAATAACACTTATAATAGATTAATATCACATAAAAAATTATAAAATTAATTTGAGTTGAGAATTATTTTTGTGAACTATCTACTTTCCAAACAAATATTTAAAATATTTTATATGGTTTATTAAGAAAATAAGAAGTTTAAAATAAACTGGGACTTGAGAGAGAGTTCAATGTTCATAGTTGATCTCTAATAATTTTATGAAGACATGAATGAAGTTGAAAAATACATGATATTTTAACTTGGGAAAGGATTTTTTTCTTTCATCATTTGATTACATGGAATCAAATTCAAAGGTTGCAATTTGGTGAAGGAGTAAATTATCATTAGTTCCTTTAGTTTTGATAAATAAATTAATTAGCCTTTTATGTTTCAAAAATTAGCTATTTAATCTTTTTATCAGTATTAATTATGTTTAATGTAATATATTTTATTTTACAATTTTTTTCATCAATCTTTTCATGATGTAAATTTATGTTTTTATTTTTTTCTAATTTTTTTTAGAGGGAAAAAAATTAAAAAAAATAACATAAAATTGAAAAATGTGACTAAATAATTAGTTTTCAAAAGAAGAAATACCAACTACTTTACTTTTCCAAACTAAAGGGACTAATTTATAATTTAATCAATTAAAGCTTGCATTTGCATTTGCAGCCTTTTGAATTTGTGTACACTTGCAAGAAAGAAACCTAAAGTAAATTATACATTAGTCCTTCTAGTTTTGATGAATGTATTAATTAATTTTTAATATTTTAAAAACTAATTATTTAATATTTTAATCAATATTGATCATGTTTAATGTAATATATTTTATTCTATAAAATATTTTTTTCATCAATCTTTTCATGATATAAATTTATTTTTTTCAAAAAAATTAAAAGATAAAATGAACAAAAATAACTAAATAATTGATTTTTGAAATAAAAAAATAACTAATATATTTTTCAAAATAAAAGGACTAATTCAATATTTTGTCAAGATAAAATGTATATGATTCTATCCTATCTTGTTTAACAATAAGTGCAAAAGCCGCAACTTGACGTGAAGAAATGCACCCTCGACAAAGAAACCTAAAGTAAATTATACATTAGTCCTTCTAGTTTTGATAAATGTATTAATTAATTCTTAATGTTTCAAAAACTAGTTATTTAAGTGTTTGATCAATATTGACCATGTTTAATGTAATATATTTTATTCTATAAAATGTTTTCTTTTTTCATCAATCTTTTCATGATATAAATTTATTTAAAAAAAAAAGTAGAAGAAAAAATGAACAAAAATAACCAAATAATTGATTTTTTTTAATAAAAAATAACTAATTTATTTTGCCAAAATAAAAGGACTAATGTATTTGATTCTAGTATTAAGTCGATACAAAAGCTACAACTTCACGTGAGCATGATATAACTTAGAATTCAATAACCACCGTTGATCATCATAAAATAGAACAAATCAAGGGGTGATATTCTCCCTTATATCGAACCCGTTTCAACCACTCTACGGTTTTAAATCCAATATTCCTTGTTTTCTAGTAATAAAAACAAACTCTATGCTTCATTTGTGTTGCTAGCTAAAATTACGGTATTGATCCATATACCAAGAAAGCATAGATGGTGACCTTTATGTAACAAACAAATCTCCTTACTCTCATCTCCGTACAAAGTCCTAATAACCTCGAGAAACAAACCAACTACGAGGAAGTCCCCTCTACAATTTCCCCACCTCATAACAAAACTTTAAAGAGAAAAATAAGAAAGGGATTCCAACATCTTATGGTATTTGGGTTTTCAAGTGGTAACGACGACATCGTAGGTGGCATGGATTGAGTCAAGAGACTCTTCACTCTTGGTCTTTGCCTTTCTACTTCGTGATTGAAATTCAGCAATTGAAATGGCTAATTTTCTTTTTTATTTTTATTTTTATTATTAATGGTGTTATATAATGATAACATCGTTATTTATCGTTATATGTGTGAAACGATGTTGGGCTACCCATTACGCGAAATAACGATAATGGGATACCCCGAAACTATTATATAATGGTCGTTATGCTATATAATGATCATTTTTTAAAATCATGAATGCAATTCTTTACTCATATTATTGGCCAAGAAACATTTTTTTAAATTTGACGGAACTCTAAGAAGCAATGAAGCTTGCTCGAAGATATACAACCGCCTCTCTTTTCTTACTCTACTTTATAGAGCAACCTATAAAAATATTCTCCAAACAAAGTTCATTTGACAAAGGAATAAGAATGCTTAGGACTACGATTAGGGACACACCAATAGCACCAGTTAGCCCTTAGGAGCAAAAAGGCTAACCTCAATCTCATTACCAAGATGCTTCAAAAATGAAACACCTTTTTTAAAAGAAGAATGATCCTTTATGATGGCCTAACAAACAACCATTGGAGTGACCACCCCTAATGAGCAAGTAGGGCCATATAAATGGAGACAAAGGAAGGCACCAAACCTCGTACTAAGAAGTGCTCACAATATGAGGAGAGACAGTTCTTCTTATCATCTAGACTCGAGCAGATCCTCCTTACCACTTTTGGCACTTAGATGAGGATATAATGACCTAGCACTACTATAGCTTCTCTTAGAAATCATTGCCTTATCTTGTTATGAAGGCTCTATTAAGGGTTCAAGCCTTCCTCTAAGGTATCCTACAACTATAAGAACATACATGCTAGAAAATAAAACAAAGTTAGAAGATAAATAGAAAAATGTATAAGTTATCATAACTATCCTCCATGCTCTTTGCTAATGACGAGTTTCGAATGAAAGGATCAACCTAGAAAAGGCTTCCTATGTAATACATCCAACTCCAAAAAGTTAGATTAACATTAGACCAAAAAGGAATGTCATTACTCGTTGTCACTACTTAACATTTAAAAGACTTTCAAAAAATAAAAATGGTTTATGTTTGTTTGTTTATTTTAGGGAGATGAGTTAATCGAGGTTTTAGAGTCACCATCAAGTATTAAAAGGAACTAGAAAACCTAAGGAAGACACTCAATTCAAAGATTTTGGGTAAGGAATTGGTTACATCTTTGAGAAGATAACGACAACTCAAAAACACTATTTACGAAGAAAGGTATCATGTTTAGTTTAGTTCTAGAAATATATCTCTAAAGATTCTATTTTGCCAAATTATATTCTAAGTTTATTTTCAAGTTTGTCTATTGTCTAAGCTAAATTATTGTTTTTATTTTTATTATGGCATTATATTGAATTAGTGTTGGGCCTAAAATCGAGAATCTCATCAATTCAATATCGAATTCAATTAAAGTTTTAACATAACAAGTATGTCAAAGAACGACTTAATTACTAAGGATGCTTGATTTTTATTTTTTCTTAATTGATGTCGAGAATAACGTTAATTCCTATTAAATAGGAGACTCATCAAATCAACTTAAAATTTGTTTTTGTTTTCGTTTAATTGTCCTAAAAATGGCATATTTCAGCTTGATGAAGGATCACCCTCAATCCATAGCACCTAGGAGACTTGATGATCCACCATCATGTTAATTACACAATAACTATATTATAATGAAATAAATTACAAGCAAACAATAAATAAATTATTAAAATTAAAAAAGATGGTATAATTTTGTTGAAGCGAACGATAAGTTATATGGGAAAACTTCCAAATTAGTCTTGTCGTTTGCTCTTTCCCTCAATTAACGTCCTTGTATATTCTAATTTTCTTCCAATTAGGTCCACTAGAGTGTGTTATTTTGGTCCTTTGTTCTTTTAAAGTTTTGCAATCACACCCCTATGTCCCTTGATTTTGATTTCTGCTCTTTTAATTTTATTCAATTGCACCCTCAATTGTGTTTTCTTACTAATTAGTTCTTTTTTTTTTTTTTCCTTTTTTATATATTTTTATTTTTTGTAATAAAATAAAAAAGGAAGTTAACCTAAATTTTTTTATGCCTTCCTAATGAAGGTATGGTTTATAAGAGCATCCATCATATCATCGCTAAATATGATTGCATATGCATCGATGCAAATATATTTTCAACTAAAAAGATCTTTAAATATGTCGGTATCCATTAGACGCAAAGAAAAAAACCTCATTGCCTTCTTTTTGATACATGTTGATCTTTCTTCCTTGCTATATAAAGGTTAACACTCAATGGCTTTGCAAGTCTTAGAGATGCGGTAATTTTTATTTGAGAGATTCAACATGGTGTAAAATGGAAGTTAATCCTTTTGGTCTTGATGATATTCTAAGAAATGCATGTAACTTCAAATGAAAAATTGGTTTTGTATATTTGCTCAAGTTGGCATTATATTATATAAAGTATTTTCTTGCATAGAAGCTTTATATCATTTTCTAGCAAAAATGGTGGTGAATCCGTAAGAAGTTATGTTCGCGGAATTTAGGTATGAACATTGGATGCCCCTAAAGGCTAACTAATTAAAGGTTTTCCATTTTTAAACTTTGTGAGGTGGGTGGAGACTATTTTTAAAGTGTAGTTCAAGATAAACTTTCACTCCTCTATTTTCCAAATATGCCTTTCTATTCCATCAAGCTTTTAATAAATACCTAAACAAGAAAATTGAAGGTGAAGAGAATATAATATCATAATAGGGTTTGAAACCATAGTGAAGCCCAAATGCGAAACCCAATACTGCAAAAATCAGCTTTGACAAATTATAGACCCAAACCCAGCTATAAACAAGAAATCTGGCAGTAGAATGAAAAAAAAAAAAAAAAAAAAAAAATTTCTAAACTCAATACTGGTTTCTCTGATTTGAAAGCAAAATGAAATCCAAAGCCCAGCTTACTACCCAAGACAATAATAAGCCAGCAAAAACACCCACAATCTCAAAAATTCAAAATATCAAAGACATAGTCGCTGTTATAGCTCTGCGTTATTGTTTACTGTTCGTGGGCTAGTTGTTTCATGATGAATTGATGGTAAAGATAAACCCCATCTAAACATTAAAAGGAAAAAAAAAAAAACATTTTTAATTCTTGTTACTGGGTTGTTGTTTCTCTTCTGAATTGTTATTTTTAATTTCAATAATTTATCCGTTTTTTTATCAAATTATTTGTTTTCTATCCAGCTGCTGTTTATGGGATATTTGAGGCAAGTCATTCAGGCAGTACAAGGTACATACCATCTTCCCTCATACTGGTACCGAGTTTAGAGTCTTTGAGACTTATTAAACTGCTTCCCACCCTTCACCATGCATCTATTGTTTCATCTTTTTTACTTGTTAGCATGGCTTCAAAACTGCTTATAATCGGTAAAAATGAGCTCCAACTCTCTCTAAGGTAACCCTTTGATGAGCTTGACCCCTTCCATTAACAATAATACCAGCCTTGCAAGATCAGCGCTCAAGGCTCAATCTCGCCGTTCTTTATGGGGTTTTAACTGAACCCCATTTAGCCAAAACTCATATCAAGCATCTACATGCCGTTGTTACTGATGCGTATGCCTTGTTTGTTAATTTTATTATCAAAATTGTTACTGATTGTTTGGTAACTTAGTTGATTCGGCCAAGGATAGGTTGATTTGGGTTGTTAAAGAATATACTTGATGTTTTAGGAGTTGGTTTTGATGGTTTGTTAAGGCAAATTGTTGGTGGTGATTTTAGTGATAGGAATTTATGGTTGTGTTTCGAGTTGACTGCTATTTTTCTAAGGAAATGGGATGGTTTAGTTGAAGAAGAACAAGTCCTTTGTATGTTTATCTTTGGTCGTTAGCTGACCATTGTAGGGTATCAAATGGTGTAAAGATAGTCTTTAAAAAAATTAGAGATTTGAGTTGTGTCAAGATGTTGTGGCATCAATTTCATTTGTGTATGACGATTAGAAGGGGCCTTAGATTACTGCTAGATTTGGTTCGCGTTCCTGAGTTTTGAATTACATGGAAGAATTTGATTCGAACCCAAGTGAGTTCAGGAATTTATTTATTTATTTTATTTTATTTTTTTTGGGATCACTCCAGAAAAGGAAAACCAGTAGAGTTTTTAGCTGATGCATGCCAGTTTGGGGAGCCCGAAGCAGTCTCAAGTGTGGTATGAAAAGAAGTTTCTTCTTGGATGTCAGAGAGATTGTTCTAATTGACATTGTTTGGTTTATGTTCTGCACACCACCCATCTTAAGAAACTATTCAGTCGGATGTTATACTATGATGGGATGCTATAGGTTGGCTTTTAAAAACTTGTGGAAGGCATTATGTTGAAGCCAATGTGAAGCTGACATTTTTATGTGATTGGCTTTTCTTTGATGAAAAGATTGATAGCTTAATGAATGTTGAACCTGCAATGTTCTTAATGGTATGCTCAATACCCAAATATATTGACATGATCCACACTCTTAACTTTTTGTTGCTTCTTGCTGACAAATATGATATCGGCTGTATTAATGTCATTGTAAGGGGTCTGCCATCAGCTCTCTCAGTATTTGTTCAAAAGGGAGTGATTTGGTCCGTGGATGTTCTGACTTCATGTGAATTCCTTTCTCCATTTCTAAAAGACGGTCTTAAGAGGATATCATTGTGGTTGAATGTGGGAGGTAATGAGTTGCAACTTTCCTGTCTATGTCCTTATTTTGTACCACACTTGAGTCTGCAAAACGTTTCCCATCTCAAAAAGCTAACACTGCCACCCAAACAATCTTCTGTGAAGACTGAAAGTTAGGCTTAGTACAGATCCTACTGATACTTCTATTCATCTTTCAGATGTCTAGGTTTGGTATAGGCTCTATTGAAATGGTTCCAATTGGTAGCGATTGCAGCGGAGAAAACCAAAGTCAAGCTTGATTGGCCTATAATGGCAATGGAACAGTAAAGGAGAAAAAGTGAAGCAAAGTAACTAAATGTAGTTGTCGTAAGCCTACAATTAGCTGCCATGTTGCAATGCAAGAAAATAATTAAATGTATTAGCTAAGGCTACAATGCAGCGTTTCATCAAATATAAAGTGTGGCCATCATATCAGACAAGGCAACTGTCACTCCTGAGTTTCAAAAGCATCTTCTTCTTCCTCAATTTCTTACAGTACTAACTCATGCTTCTGCAATTAAGACTTGTGACAAGGTTACTACTTCTAGGTCATCATTTGTTGTTTGTTTCATTACGTATGCCCCTTGCACTTTTATTTCCTTGAGAACTCTACTTACAGGTTATTTTTGGTGTAGATTATGTTGAATGAAATAGCTCTATCCTTTGGGTTTGTAATTCCAAGTTCCAAATTTTCTTTCTTCCAAAAGACTTCAAGGCTTACTAGCCTCACACCAAAGGCAAGAAAGAAAAATCAACCGCCCTTTCTTGTTATTGCATTTCTAGCAGGTTTAGAGAGTCTCTCTTTCAATAAATCCTTTTCATTTTATACACAGGTAACCGTTGCTCCTCGTGTCAAATGCTGTCAAAAACCACTGAAACTGAATTCCGGAGCTGATGAGAGTAGGTAATTTCCCTTGCTCTGTAATTTTCGAGCATCAATTGTGTGTGGTTTTTACAAAATTGGTTTCTTTTGATGTTGGTTGTCCTAAATCATTAAATTAGAGAATACCTGCTGCATTCATTGTTTTGCCAGTCAAAAATGTTTTGCTTAGACATACTGGTGTAAGATGCAGGAAGATGGTCAAGAAATCAGGAAAGGAGGAGCACCACTTATGGCAGAAAAGAGATTCAGCTGGATCTGGGCAAAAGGCACTGAATCTTGTTAGAATTGTAAGTTTCTTAAAGCCTTGTATTTTGCATAGCAGTGAACTGTTTCGAGTTTACAGAAACCTTAAAGATACATGTTAGGGCATTTGAATGGGAGTCAAAACTATTTGGGACAAAGAAGTTTAATAATAAAAAGTGCTTGATGAAAAAATAAAAAAAATAGAAGAAAGTGCTATGTTTTCTGTTTGAAAATGTATTCTTCTTGGTTGGTTTGAAATGGCAGGTTTCCGAACTTCCTAATGAGAAAGAGGCTGTTTATGGAGCATTAGATAAATGGACAGCCTGGGAGACAGAGTTTCCATTGATTGCAGCTGCTAAAGCTTTAAAAATATTGAGGCAGAGGAGGCAATGGACACGTGTAATTCAAGTATGGCATGTCTAGAATCTTTTTTCGATGTCTCCTCATGCCTGAATATATATGAACCATTCTGTTTGATGTTGTTGAAGATGAAATGTTATCTGATTGTTTTCATCAACTGTTGAAGTATTTATAATTGAACATCAGCATATGGTGATGTATAATATGGTCTTCCAATGGCCAAATCCTACTTGATACCTCTGTTGACTTGTTTTAGTTCTTATCTAGATGAACATTTGTTTCAATCAAGGGAACCTCTTGGAAGGATTAAAGCATGTGGAATAAGAATTCTCTCTCACAGAACCGTTTTAATTTATTGATCTGTACGCTAAACTGTGAGAAAATTGACTGAACAAATAATGTGAAGCACTTTCAGTGCTAGTGGGTTTTCTTGTTCGTTCTTTCTTTACTTTCTTTTCTGATGGATCTTTTGTCATGATGTTAATGAGTGCAGTCTCTCGTGAGATTTCTAACTTATTTGTGTGTAATTATTGTTGCTAGAGTGAACATTCACAGTTCTAGTAGCCTGTAGTAATTCTAATTTGTACACAGGTGGCAAAGTGGATGTTGAGCAAAGGTCAAGGAGCAACATTGGGAACATACGACACACTTCTACTGGCTTTCGATATGGATGACAGGGTAGATGAGGCTAAATCATTATGGAACATGATTATATATTCACATACTCGCTCTATGTCAAAGCGCTTATTTTCAAGGATGATTTCTTTGTATGATCATCATAACATGCAAGATGAGATAATACAGGTACTGCTAAACCATCCCCATGTTGTTCTTTCAATGATGTGATTGGAACATGTGAAATCTGAATTATATTGATTTGGGAATTATTGGTATGGTATTAAAGCTTGAATTTCTATTTTTGAGAAACTCAGGTGTTTGCAGACATGGAGGAGTTGGGTGTAAGACCAGACGAAGATACTTTAAGGAGAGTGGCACATGCCTTCAAGAAATTGGGCCAAGAAGAGAAGCAGAAGTTGGTTCTTGAAAGGTACCAGTGTAAATGGAAGTATATCCACTTCAATGGTGAAAGAGTTAGAGTGAAAAGAGATGGACGGAATGAGGAATGATTGATAATTTCATCATTGAAGGATGCTAATTGGCATTGGGGGCTATGATTGAACCAAGATGTGCTGGCTGTAAGAGCATGCAATGTGGCATTGCAAATTAGAAAAGACTATCATCGTGCAAGACGTCCTGAATTTTGTGGCAAGGATTTTATCAACTCAACCATCTTAATATGGCAAATCGCATACTTACTGTGGGTATGCTGTCTGTTAGTTTATAGGGAGCAGTATCATTCAGAGTCTATAAATCTGAAGTTTAGCAAACCTCTACTCACATTGTTTTTGATCAATCATGTAGAGGTGCGCAGAAAAGTATTTGGATTTTCTAGTTATCAAGTTTTTTTTTCTAATTCCAAGTGAAAGCTAGTTTGCTTTTTGTAAGATAAGTGCTTATGTTTATGATGTAGACCAGCACCTGTTTAAACTTTAGTAGATAACTGCCAACAATTAGAATCTGAGAGTTCATTTTTACTTCTGTACTTCTAATACTACTGTACTTCTAATACTAGTTTTGTAAGTATAGGAAAAAAAATCCGCAGATGCCGAAACAGTCTTCATTCTGCAATAAAAAAATAGGCACACTGTGTTGACTAATGGCGGTAGAATGTTATCTTTCCTAGAAAATATCTAGGCTCTATTTTACGTACCTAGGAATTAACTATGGAATGATTACAATATAAATAAATCAACTTTCCACATTTTCTCAATCAAGTGTACAAATTTTAATTATTTTTATTTGAGTATATTAATTTTTTTTAAAATTATCGATCAAGCACTTTCGTTAATTTTTTTCGTTAACCGATGATGTGTTTATTATCTTCAAGACAACAAATTATATTTTTGTCTTTTTTTTTTTTAATAGAGTACATGAAATTCAATTTTTTCAGATTGAATACATCAATTTTTTTAAAACTATCAATTAAGTATTTTTGTTAATTTTTTCATTAATTAATGACATGTTTAAATATGAAAATATATATTTTTTTCTTTTTAAATCTGTTCTATCATTTTAAAATTTAATAGAACTGAAAAAAATTATTTTTAGTTATAAAATCGTAAACTAAATTTAGTAAGGCTTGCTTGTTAAAAAAAAAAAAAAATTAGGTTTTGAGCGTGAAAATTGATGGAAACACAAATGTGAGATTTTTTATTAAAAAGATTCATTTGTGTTTTTCTTCAATTTTTCTTTTAAACTTAATTGAGTTTTTTTTTTTAACGACAATCTAATTGAGTTTTGTTTGAAATTTTCGAGATAAAAAATAATTTTTTTAATTATAAAATAGTAAAATAATTTGAGGAGAAAATTTCTTTCAACAAAAAGAGGATAAAATTATAATTTCATATCGTAATGCATCATCAATCAACGAAGAAAGTGATGTAAAAACTTGGTTGATAGTTTTGAAAAAGTTGATGTTCTCAAATAGAAAAGAAATTAAAGTTCATGTATTTGAATGAGAAAAATGATAAAATTATAATTTGGTATTTTGAGGGTACGGACACGTCATCGGTTAACGAAAAAAATTATAATTTCATATTCAATTTTTACTTTTAAACCTAATTGAGTTTTTTTTTTTTAATAGCAATCTAATTGAGTTTTGTTTGGAATTTTCGAGATAAAAAATAATTTCAAAATTATTTGTCAAATTATAAACGAGTAAAATAATTTGAGGAGAAATTTTCTTTCAACAAAAGAGGATAAAACTATAATTTCATATTTGAATGCATCATCAATTAAAGAAAAAAAAATGAAAATACTTGATTGATAGTTTTGAAAAAGTTGATGTACTCAAACAGAAAAGAAATTAAAGTTCATGTACTTGATTGAGAAAAATGATAAAATTAAAATTTGGTATTTTGAGGGTACATACACATCATCGGATAATGAAAAAATTAACGAAATACTTGATTGACAATTTAAAAAAAATTGATATATTCAAATGAAAAAAATTCAAATTTACAACTTGATTGAGAAAAAATTTAAAATTAGTGTACTTACCATTTAATTATCTCAATTAACTATCCATGGAATTTTGATGATGCTAATATTTTTTCATCCACTGGAATATACACCACCTTGCACATGACAATTGCTTCCTTAGGACTACCTTGCGGCAGTTATTGCTTTACCATTTATTTGAATGTTTGAATTAGGTAGAAGATGCAAGAAATAAGAAATGGAGAAGATAACCTTGTACCATTATCTAACGGGAATGGTTGAATTTGTAGTGTTGGAAGAGCTTAAAGCCCAATAACCCATTGCTCACACTGAATTATACATTTGGATCTAGATTGTTTGGCATCATTAATAAGCTTCACGAGGATCAAATACTTCTCTACTAAATACTAATTGTCCACGACTCAACTCGGAATATTCAATGTTCAAATATGCGGATTATCTCTTGTGCTCCCGCTCGTGCAAAAAGACTCCTATGCTAAAGATATTGCGATGGGTTTTTTTTTTTTTAAAGAAATAGAAGCGGTACATTGAAAATAAAATAAATCATGAAATACAAGAGGGAACAAACTAACCTTACCTTATAGTGGAGGGAACTAGGAAACCTAACCCTACAAAGATTATAACATAAAACCATTCTTGATAGGTATAAAAACTAAGTCTATCGTGTGTACAAACAATTTTTACATCTAGTGGAGATGCTTGATAGTTGGTGAACTACATTTTACCAAGATGCATATAAGCATAATTAGCCAGTCTATTTGATGTCATATTTTATTGTTGAAGAAAATGACTAAGAGAGTCGAGAGGTTATTAATTTCTCACACTTGTAGAAGTTCTAGTTCATATCTCTATGGTTTAAAAGCTCTCTATTTTTTCACATCTATTGCCACCAAGGAATCTGTTTCTACTAAGATTGATGAAAATGATAGTGCTCGACATAATAAAGGCTATCACGTAGTGCTCTTATCTCATCATACATATTCGATCTCTCTCTACGGTAATTCAAAAAACCGAGCAATCATACCATCGGTATTTGTTCAAATAATTCCATATCTCATGTATAATCCATCATTTGTTAAAAAAATTTCAACTAGTGAAGGATGCATTTTAACCATAAACCTTTTATTGACGAGTACTAGAAACAAAGGCAATCAACATTGTAAGATCTTGTGTTTACCACTAAAGATCGCATTCTCGTTTTGGTCCATGGACCACACGGATATCCGATAGGTGCAAGTATACATGGCTTATCATCGAGTCCGCACTTATTGGAACATCATCAAATCTTGTTTGGCACTTGTTTTTTCATATTTCCCATAATATAAAGAAACATATAGATATTTGACATATACTTGCTCGAGTTTTGTTGGAGCATATCCAAGATTGAAGGTCTTTTGGTGAGGTATATTTGTTATTCACTACAAATATTTGACCAAAATGGACCCATACCTAGTTAGCAACCTTTGAGTTAATGAAGAAATGTTCATAAGATTCCTCTTAATGAGTTTTACGAGTAATCACACAATGAAACAATTGATATTCGAAGACCTTAATATTGTTATCTACGGGTATAGCTCGATAAATCCATCTTCACATGAATCTACTTACTTTAGTTGGAATATCAGTTGATCACTCTTTGCTATACCAAAATGTCTGTTGGATAATGGTTCATTCAAAACTCCTAATAATATTTAATTATAAATTCACCAAACTTAGAGAGAGTAAAAAATAGTTTATCAATTATATTTAGATCTAATTGAATACTTCTCACTAATCATGTAATGGAGAAAAAATGAACTACATAAAATCTTTGATGTTCAACAAAGCATCCTTAATAGAGAGCATTTTGCCAATTTGCAATAGTGGACACAAATCAACCCCACACCAGTTATTCATTTAAAAAGAAATAGAATCGTGACCAACCACCCGCCTATCGTAGTCATGAAGGATTATAAAATTCTTAGCCATTGAACACCATAAAAGCTAATCATCTTGTAGAATGTGGAAATTCACCACTTTTCTCTTTTGTGAATGTTGTCCATAGACTTGTCCATTGTTGGAGGCATAATAGACTCACAAGATAAAATTCAAACAAGAATATATTGATAATCTATTGATTACCAAAGAAACCTTACACATAAAATAGTTTTACACAATATTTCTTACTTTCTAGCTGCTTGTTAATAGAGCTTCATCTCACTTTTTTCTCTCTCTCTTTCTTTCTACGTTTTCATGCTTTTTTTTACCAATAAGGTCTGGTTCCTTTTATAAGCAAATTAATCGCCTTTGTTCTATCGGTTATAGCCCATGCACAGTTAGCATAGCCTACCATGTACAAGTCATGCAATCTTTACCGACTTTGTACTTCAATTCCATCCATGCATAGCTCATGTCCAGTTGCCATGTTCCGGCTCATGTATAGCTCATGGATTTCTTTAATTGGTAGCCATTTTGACCACCTCATGTGTACATTTATTTTGTGGTTATGATTTGTTCTTCATTGCAAAGGGTTTGAATTCCAACACTCCTCCTCAAACTCAATTTCGCATGCCAAGCTTTTCTTTGAGTCTATGGAATACATCGGTCTTTAAAGGCTTTGTAAAAATATTTACAAGTTGATTTTCCGTTATGCAATGAACTAGCTCAATAATTTTTTTTCACTTGCTCTCGAATAAAATGATATTTTATGTCTATATGTTTGCTTCGGCTATGTGACACCTGGATTTTTTACAAGTGATATAGCTGATTTATTATCGATGTATAATGTAGTTGGACCTTTTTGTGCATAATATAAATCACTCAAAGTATTCTTCAACCATATTGCTTGACATATACATACTGCTCGCGGCTATATACTCGCTTCACATGTTGAGAGAGTAATTATTTGTTGCTTCTTTGATGACCACAAAAAATATGGTTGATCCAATATGGAATGCATATCCGAAGTACTTTTTTGATAATCCAAGTCTCCACCATAATCACTATCCGAGTAACCAATTAACTTTGAATCTTGAGAAGATGTATAAAATTAACCATGATCTATTATACCTTTGACATATCTCAAAATTCTCTTTGCTGCAATGAAATGATCTTGTTTTGGCTTCTCCATATACCTACGGACTATCCAACTGCGTACATAATATCCGGGCGTGTGAAAGTCAAGTATCTCAAACTTTCGACCAAACTTTTAAACGAGTGTCGGGTTTACGGACTTTTTATTTGAATCTATTCTTAACTTCATGTTTGCATTTGTTGGTGTAGCTACTTACTTGTAATCCTTCATCTTGAACTTATTCAAATTTTGTTCTACATACTTCTTCCGTGACATAAATATTCCATCTTCCTTTTATTTTACCTTGATTCCAAGAAAGTATGAAATTTCATCAATATCCGTCATTTCAAATTCTTTAGTCATAGCTTTCTTAAAATCATAGAACATACATGGATTATTTTTTGTAAAGATCATATCATCCACATAGGCACATAATCATGATATCACCATCTTGATTTTTCTTAGTGTACAAGGCATGCTCATACGGACTTTTTATAAAACCATTCTTTTAGAAGTACTTATCTATTCTTGTGTTCCAAGCTTGTAGAGCTTGTTTTAATCTGTACAAGGCTTTCTTCGATCGTTAGACTTTGACTTCTCGTCCTTTTTGAATATATCCTGGTTGTTGCTCGATATAAACTTCTTCTTATAGGTATCCATTCAAGAATGCTGATTTCACATCCATCTAATAAATCTTCCATTTATTTTATGCTACGACCACTATGAGAAGTCTAATAGTATCAATTCTTGTAACTCGGAGTAAACACCTCCTCATAGTCAATTCTTTTTATCTCGTTTATAGCCTTTAACAACTAATCTTGCCTTTTATTTTTCCACGTTTCCTTCTAGATTAGTTTTTATCTTGTACACCCACTTGATTCTTATTGCCTTGTGTCCTTTTAGAAGACTAGATAATTCCCATATATCATTTCTTTTGATTGTAATAATTTTTTCATTCATGGCCTTCTTCTACTTCTCCTCTCTAAGTAGCCTCTTCGTATATTATTAGATCGCACTCCGTCGTTAAACAAAATAATGAGTAATCGAATGTTGTCTATATAGGTTATGTGGAATCATAAATATCATTTAGACTCGAAGGTTTTCGGGTGCTCCCCTTGAATTGCTATTACTACTCGTTGCTTCTCGACGACGTTGATGGTGTTGATTCAAGAGTTGTTGAAGTTGGACTTTGTGAAGGAGTTTTATCATCACCATGTTCATTTTGTTTGTTCAAGTCATCATCATTGTTATCATTAAAAAATAATCCTTTGACTTCTTTATCTTCTTTGCTCCATCTCCAGGTAATCTATTTCATCGAATTTAACATCTCGTGAGATGATCACCTTCTTGGTCAAATGATTGTATAATCTATATGCCTTACTCCTTTTCTCATAGCCACCGAGGATACACTTCTTTCCTTTATCATCTAACGTATTTCTTTTCGGATCGGGAACATGGGCATATACAATGTACCCAAATATCCCGAGATGTCTAACTACGAGCTTGCTACCGCTCCATGCTTCATTTGGCATTTTGGATTTTACACTTTTTATTGGGCGTCAATTAAGTAAATAAACGAGCATATAGAACGGTTTCGGTTCAAAAGGTTCTCGGTAAGTGCTTTTCTTTCATCATGCTTCTTGTCATATCAAAAATCATGCGATTCTTTCTTTACGTAATGCCATTTTGTTGTAGTGTATATGAGGCCGTCGAGCTGATGAATGATTCCATTGTCTTTGCAAAAACCTTCAAACAACTTTGAGGTGTACTCATCTCCTCTATCAAATCTATATATCTTTAAATACTACCCACTTTGTTTTTCTCGCCATTGCTTTGAACTCCTTAAATTTATCAAGGGCTTTTGATTTTTCTTTAAGAATATACACCTAACTTTTTCTACCGAAATCATTAATAAAAGTAAGATAATACCTATTTCTACCAAGTGATGGTCTATTAAATGGACCAGCTATATCCGAGTGAACAAGCTCTAAAGGTCTTCCGGCTTTCCATGATTTTTCAACTTTAAAACTTTATCTATGTTGTTTTTCTTTAACACGAGCTTCACATAGTTGATCCAGTTAATTAATTTTTGAAAGCCCATCAAGCATTTTTGCTCTTGATAATAACTTCGGACCAATAAATCTAAGATGACCGAACTTTAAATGCCATAACCATGATTCATCTTTAATAATAGACTTCAAGCACTTTAGCATTTCGTATGAATATCAAGTGTGAATAGACGATTCTTTGTCATATCAACTTTAGCAATTAATTCCCCACTTCGTTGATGATAAGAGAGCAATCCTTCGAGTGCATACCAAACCCTTTTTCCAAGAGTCGACCAAGGTCGATGATATTGCTTTTCAAAGCAGGTACATAATAAACATCATATGTATACCTTTTTTCTCTATTTTTTAAGGTAATCATATGCTTACCTTTGCCTTTAACTAGAATCTTTGAAGAGTCTCCAAAAGTAACTTCTCATTGGATAGTCTCATCCAAATCTATAAATAACTCCTTTCGACCACACATATGGTTCGCTGCACCGGTGTCAAGATACTAAATATTTTTCTTGCACTCTTCATTTCCTCTCTATGTTAGGAAAATAGTCGAGTCACCGTCTTTATCTTCCGATGTTGCAAAATGATTTATTTCCTCCATCTTTAGAGCTAATCCGCATTCAAAACCGAAGTGGTCATACTTATTACAATTATAACATTGCAATTATGACTTATCACCTTATTTTTGAAATCGCCTTTTCTCGGATTTCGGATCCTCGACCATGACCGGATATTTGAAAGCCTTCATTTGTTTAGCCTCTTTCAAAAGAGTTTTTACCACGTCCTCGTCCATCATGTCCACCTCTCGTAGCCATCTCTATAGCTACCTCTATTTCCTCTACCTCGTCCATACTGCTCGCTAGTTTGATTGTCACCAATATATAAGTTGCTTTGCAAAGCTTGCTCTAGATTACCGATATTGTCATTCGGTTCATTCTCTCGCTCATGAGCTTGAAGAGAACCCATAAGCTTGTCAATAGAAATTTATGACAAATCTTTTGATTCTTTAATAGTAGTGACGACATAATCAAATTTTTTTTATCAACGAACGTAGGAGTTTTTCCATTACTCCGAAATCATCAAGAGTTTCTCCATTTCTCTTCATATCATTCGCCATCTTTTTCGGATGAGTGACGTAATCATTGATCTTCTTAGCATTTTGCATTTTTTTAGTGTCTCAAATTCGGTTCCGAGTGATTGGAGCCGTACATTTTTAGCTTTTTCAACTCTTTGAAGAGATTTCGTAGAATCTCCCATGCCTCCTTTGATGTCTTTACGTTTGATACTTTCTCAAAGGTTGATTTATCAACTCTTTGGAAAATGAAAAACAAGGCCTTCTTATCCTTTTTGCGTGATTCTTTAAGTGCTCGTCTTTTGTGCGTTTGTCAAAGATGCTTCAATAGTAGCATCTTCGAGCTCTGTATAACCTTCTTCAACAATCTCTCATAGATCATATGAACCGACTAGAATTTTCATTTAGATGCTCCAGTTTTCATAATTCAAAATTGTTAATTTCAAGATCCGAGGTCTGAATCATTTGGGCCATCATCTCGCTTGAAACACAAATACGAACTTGGCTCGATACTACTTGTTGGAGGCATAATGGACTCACAAGATAAAATTTAAAAAAGAATATATTGATAATCTATTGATTACAAAAGAAACCTTACACATAAATTAGTTTTATACAATATTTCTCACTTTCTAGCTGCTGTTGGTAGAGCTTCAGCTCACTTTTTTTTCTCTCTTTCTCTCTATGTTTTCATGCTTCTTTTACCAATAAGGCTGGTTCCTTTTATAAGCAAATTAACCGCCTTTGTTCCTTCAGTTACGGCCCATGCACGGTTGCCTACAACTGTCATATACAACTCATGCAATCTTTATCGACTTTGCACTTCAATTCCAGCCATGCATAGCTCACGTCCAGCTACCATGGTCCAACCCATGTATAACTCATGGATTTCTTTAATTGGCAGCCATTTTTTACCACCTCCTTTGTACATTTATTTTGTGGTTGTGATTTGTTTCTTCATTGCAAAGGGTTTGAATTCCAACATTCCTTACATATGTGACCAATCTAATTTTGCTTAAAGAGCATCCATAAATTGTTTAAATCTGTAAATCCCAAAACCATCTTTTTGTAATGGCCAACATACTCCATCCTAAAAAATCTAGTGGTGACGTGATTCTCTTGCTAAACTCCATAAGAAGTATGCAATGAGTTTCTCCATATGATGCAAGGTTCATTGTGGGAAAGTAACAATAGCCAGTGCATGGATTGGTCTATTATTCAAGATGGATTTAATAAGTGTGAGTTTTGTTCCAAATGATAGTAGTTTAGACTTCTAGACGTTTATCCTTTTGGTTAGTTTCTGTTCAAACTCTTGAAAGTGAAGCCTTTTAATCCTTCCCATAAACAAAGGCATCCCAAGGTATTTCATAGGAAATAGAAAATGCAAGCATCCAGTCCACAACTAAATTTTTTTCAAGCTGAGAACTAGAGAACCAAGATGGAGCATAGAAACCACTCTTTATTAAGTTCAAAACCTATCTAGAAGCTGCTTCATATTTAGATATTACTCCTCTTAGATTCATTAAGGACCATTTCTCTTAATTTGTAAATAACTGTATGTAATCGGTATAAAACAAATGGGAGATCAATTTTGGACACCCATCTCACCAAAAATGCTTTAACGTGTTGACATTGACTAACTCTTAACAAATTATAAGATAAAACTTATTGAACTAGTATAAATAAGAGTGGTGAAAGAGGATCCTTTTGCTTGGCCCTCTATTGGATTTGAATAACCCAAAATTACACTCTTGTATTTTGAAAGTATACCAGATGCCACTAATACATCTATATATCATATCACACCAAGTATCATTGAATACAAGTTCCCTCATAGTGAATAGAAGCAATGGCCATTTGACACAATCATAGGCTTTCGAAATATCTATTTTGAAGATTACATTTCTGCCTCTGACTTTTTTGTTCAGTTCATTTACCATTTCTTGAGCCATCATAATATTCTCTATAATGCTTTTACTCTTCACAAATCTAAATTTTTCTTGAGCTACAATGTCTAGTTAAACTTGAGCTAACTAAGTGGTGAGAATTTTGTAAATGACATTACATACAAAGTTAGATAAGCTAATGGGTTTCAAATTATTCAAGCAAGTAGGATTAACAACCTTTAGTAATAAGATCAATACCAGACCTAAAAGACCTTGTGGAAACAAACCCTCTTTGAAGAAGTCCTGGATTGCTTGAATAACATATGCTTTGATTATATCCCAATATCCTTGAAAAAAATGGCTCGTAAAACCATCTCCACCTAATGCACTATTTTGATTTAACCTTTTTACTGACTCTCGAACCTCATCAGCTAAAGGAATACATGTAAGAGTAGCATTCTGACCTCCTGTTATCTATTTCTCTATCCATAACCAATGGCTCTAAAGTGAGCTTCTAGAAGCAATCAACTACTGCTCTTCCTATAGTAGGAATATCCTTTGTTAAGTTTCCATCTAGTTATCATAAACTGAACTTGCCCTTCTCGTATTATTCTTTATGCATGCATGAAAATATATATGTCGTATTCTGTTCACCATCTTGAATCTAGTTCGCACTTGCTTTCTATTGTAGCATTTCTGTCTCCATCCGACCAATTGATTTAGTCAAGATCTAGCACTACACACACCTATTATTGTTTATTCAATCCAACCTATAATCAATTTATTGTCCAGTCTTATTATTTTCTCTTGTATGGACTCTATCTGTCTTGTTCCAATTCCAAGTTTTTAATTGCTTCTTTATATGTTTTAATTTTTATTGAAGGATAACCAATAACGATCCTTAGAACTGCCTAGCCCAATTCCTCTGTATAAAACTTCTGAAATATGAATGATCCACTATTTCACAAATGTTTTAATCCTCTGACTTCACCACTAGATAATTCTAAGAATCGTGATTTCTTACACATTAATCAATCTATAAATCTCACTATTTCACAAATTGGACATGGTGTAAAACACTCTTTTTTCTCTCAAAATCTCTCTATCTCTCAGTGTTGATCACTCACAAAGGAAATTCAATGATTTCGATGCTAGGAAGACAATACATTTTCTTTTCCTTTTAATTTGGTCTTTCAGTGTTGATCACTCACAAAAAAAATTGAATGATTTGGATGCTAGGAAGATAATATTTTTTTTTCCTTTTAATTTGAGTCATGAGTAGTTTTGTCATTTGATTTTTAGTCTAGATGGTAATTCAATTTAACGTGTCTGTTAACATGTGTGTCATTATTTTAGTTGATTACATTCATGTCATACACGTCCAATGTGGCTGGAGATGAGTCGACGTGATGAAAAGACTTTGATTGCAAAAAAAAAAAAATTGGTATTTAAATCAGAATAAAAAAATATGTTTTTTTTGTCTTTTTTTTATGTTGATCAATAATCAATCACCTTTTTTCATTTGTTAAAACAATAAACAGTTTTCTAAGATTATTTTGATTTTCTAAAAGCAAAAAATAAAAAACAAGAGCGGTACCAAATCGAGTCATATATAAGAAATTAGCAAGCATTTGCATCTACGTTGCTTGCAATGCTCTCCAGGAGCAATTACTATATTACTATTACTAGAATATATATATTCAGTGTTCAAAGTATTTGTCTATTTGCTCCATGCTCCTATAAGAATTAAAACGCAAATTAAAAAAAAAAAAAAAAATGAAGTGGAGAAGAGACAGCGCCCTACGCTAATGACACTGCCATGGGGCTTCTTACATAATGGTGACCATTAGTCCAAGTGTACCACCCAAAGGCATACTCACCCTTGTTATGAATATTTGACAGGGAATCATCCCTAGCTTTTATCGTTATGCTGAAGCTTTTCTTCTGGCCCACATGATCAAAAAACAAAACACTCGGCGAGGCTTTAACCGACAATCCCGAAGGTGGCCTGGCACTAAAGAAATACACACTACCGTTAGCGCCAACGTTTGTGACCGTCCTACTAATAGTTATGGGGCCACTGAGCTTAGGAAGTGATACTGATGGATAGTTGAAGTTGTATATTGGTGGTGACACTGTTGGGCACTTGAATTTGGGATCGACTTGTTTGATTCCATAGCTGCAAAGATAGAGCAGGTAATCGGTATAAGATGCATCATATACTAGACCAGGATCTACTGCCCTTGCCGGACGGAAGTGCCCTGAACCAATTTGGAAAGGAGTCGCAGCATTGCCAGATTGATCGGCTATCGGCTGACCCATGTTGTTTTTCATCCAAGCTGCACATGAACAAAAGGAACATTATCATTACTATATAAATGGCATTAGAAGGTACAAAAACTCTGCACAAATCGTGATAATACCTAATTAAGAAGGATCGATGTTTACCTGTAGTCGTGAGGGCAGATCTTATAGCAGCACTGCTCCACTGAGGGTGTATGGCTCTGAGAAGTGCGGCTGCAGCAGCTACATGAGGACAAGCCATAGAAGTTCCAGAAATAATGTTATACTGAACCAATCGCTTGTCTTCATACAACTTTGATGGGGATGTTGCTCCGCTCCATGCTGCCAATATGTTTACTCCTGGAGCTGTGATGTCCGGCTGAAAAGAAAGATTTAGAAATTTTTTCTATTTTTCTCTTTGAAGACAGTAATTAGCCATAGTAGCTTCAGACTTACTATTTGTATTCTGAGAAATTATTTTACCGGCCAAAACAATTTTCTTTGATAAGCATTAGTAATGAAAGAAAGGAGAAAGAGAAAATTAAGCAAATCACCTTGAGAATGGAAGGATGGATCACATTTGGACCTCTACCGGTGAATGAAGCCATGACTGGTGCTGGTCTATAATGTACAAGTGTCTTTGCTAGCCCAATACTAGCCATTGGGTTCTTGGTGGAGCGGATGTAGTTCAGAATTTTCATGGCATCATTATAGCCTACTGAAGTTGCTGGAAGAACATGTGCGTCCGCTATTATATCATTCCCATTTGCTTGGTCATTTCCTAAGACGAAACCGACACCTCCAGCCCTTTTCACTTCCATGCCTTTGGAAATTCTCATTCCGGTCCCTCTCATGCACAGTACTATTTTTCCTCTGATCTTTTTAGGTGAAAGGGAATTGGGAAGACACTGGCTGCATTAACAGTTTGAAATATTGATCATGCACTTGTTATAAAGAATTGTTTTGGAAGTTTTTCCTCTAAATTTTCAAAAGCATGTGATTGCAAAAGAAGTTGTAGAGGTTCCACACCTAAAATATTTACTAACAATTGAAAAAAATAAAAATACATATACAATCAAGAGAAAAGAAAGAAGAAAAAGTAGTGAGTGTTACAAGGAGTTAAACCCCATTTTTGAAACTCATTATGTAGCGTGAGTAATGATCTGCGTACAAAAGATTTTACATTAGTCCTAACTTTACAATTTAATATTGTTGAGTTTTAAATTTCAATCAATTAAATAATTAAAATAAAAAATAACTTCATATATCAAAAAGGTAGTTAAAAAAAAAAAAAAAGAGTTATAATGCCATGATCTACTAAAAACTAAGTTTAGGATGAATTGTTTTGAGAAGGGAGAGTGAAACCTTGTGACATTCTTGGGGACGTTGGGGACAACTACATCTGCTGCATACACTAATGGGTAAGCTTTGTCCAGCTTGTAAGGAGTAACAGTTTGTCCCTAAGATCAAAACATGAATGCACAAATAAATTAATGATCTAAGCAAACTAATATAAACAACCAAAATTAAGAAACAACGAACTTTCTAATCTTTTTGTTTCTCTCTGTTTTTTACCTCAATTTTCTTCCCATTTCCTAGCACAAGAGGCCCAAAAAATGCACGGTCCACGCTGCTAGCACCAACTGTGATGACCCAAGGACTTGGATTCGACAATGTAGATGGGGCAGGGCCTTCATTACCTGCAGCACAGATCACCACAACGTTTTTCTTCGAAGCATGCAATGCCCCAATAGCAATACCATCTTCGTTGAGAGGAACGGGTTCACGGGTGCCAATGGAGATGCTAATAACATGAACTCCATCACCAATGGCATCATCAATAGCTGCAAGCATATCTTCCTCAAAGCATGTGTTGCCATCAGCCTTTTCTTGGTTGGGAATCGCCCAACATGCCTTGTATATTGCCAGGTGGGCTAATGGTGCACCACCGGAGGCAGTGCCACGAGCGAAGCCGCCCAAGGCTGCTGCTTTTTGGACCCGGTTTCCAACAGCTGTGGATGCTGTGTGAGTCCCATGGCCGTCCATGTCACGTGGTGACCTAGAGTCCTCTGTGCTATTCAGAGGGCCATGGTAGTTTTCAAAACCCTTGATGTAGTATCGAGCTCCAATAATTTTCCTGCAAAAATGTGCAAGTTTGTATCATGGAGTTCTAAGGATGAAATCTAATTTGTGTTACATATCATGAGTAGTTTGGTTGAGAATATGAATTAGAGAGAAGCATGAAGTTGATTAAAATGTTCATCATTTTACTAATTTAAGAAAATTGTGATTAGTTTTATCTTGCAAACAAGTGAAGTTAAATATTATTGCTGGGAAAATAGAGGAAATCGTTTCTCCTTTAGTGAGGGACCGTACTTATGATTGGCCTGAATCTCATGCTTCAAATTTCCTAGGTAAAAAGATTAATTAATTTTCATCATTTTCAGAATAAATTTTCTTAAAAAATCTTACTAAATAAAGCTCAGTAAACCTCACAATCAATGTGAGGAAAAAAACTAACGAAGAAAAATTATGTGGAGGTACATATATAAGAGTTGAAATTAATCCACGGATTAGACAAATGGGAGTGGTGCTAATTAATGTATGCACAGATGTATTTATCAACCAAGAAGTTATGTTTTTGTGTTCAATGAGATCTCTAATATTGATCATGTCATATAATACGCATATAAATTCATACTGTTTGAGTTCAACTTCCAGGACCTATTCAAAGACAGATGAAACTAGGGTTAAAATGAACAAAAGTAGACAAGAAACAAGGGCATTGGGCTATGGCAGGACAAGGAGAGCTCACAAGATGGAATCAGAAGAAGCCAAAAAAGAGTAACTGTAGGTCAGGTTTCCTTCTGTGTAACGATGGAAACAGACAAACTAGGATCAGCAATACGATCCCTTGTTTACAAAAGCAGCCTTCCAAGAATCCAATGAAGACATGTAAGCCGTGTAAGGCAGGGCCATTTAGAAGCCGTGAGTGAAAATACCTCGTTTATTTTTAGCAAAAGTTGATCTATCCAATGACAATAATTTAATTACAGACAGATAGGTATCTGGTATGGTCAACGACCATGCAATAATATAGTTTCATATAACACTAATAATTTTCAAAATTCTAGAATTTTGTAGGCTGCAGGAGTTCCTAAAAATCCGGTCAAGTGCAAGTTATATACTTTCGTTTATGTGTAATACATCGAACAAGTTATGCAATGCAATTGTCATAAGAATCTCTTCCAAATCAATTAGTACACTCTAGTTGGGGTGTTTTTGTATTATTTTGATTATAATAAGACTTGGAAACTTCTTCTCTAAAAAGAGTGATTTGTGAATACATATCCATCATTTAAAACACAAACCTTTTTATTTGTGAAATACGTGGCAATGGTCCCATAACTATAGAAAAGAAAAAGGATAACTATATAGAAAAAAAAAAAAAAAAATCTAGTAGCTAGGGCTATTGGATTGGGACATGATGATAACAACATTACTTTTTGACAATACAATCATCATACCTTATCAAAAGCGGGGGAAAAGCTATATATTTTAGTTACGAGTTTCAAAAGCAAAATCATGCCTCTCGTAGAATTAGAGGCATAAAAGTTTAAAAGAATTGACATGTTCCACTTCAAAAAGAATTGAAAGTCACAGTTATAATTAGTTGCTAACTAATTCACGTGCAGACTAAAATTCTTCTAACAAGATAAATAATTAAACATGGCATTGACTAAAAAATATAAGAATGATTAGAAGACTCACTTATTACAGTGGGATGAGTTAAAACCAGGTCCATTTTGGCAGATTCCCTTCCATGATTTTGGGATGGGTCCCATCCCTTCATCTCTAAAACTTGGTGATTCTGGCCACACACCTGATTGGTCATCACAAACCATACACGGATCATCATCATATTGAATCATATTCCTCAGAACCAATCAATCATCATTACATTATATGTCAACATGTATATAGTAGCTAAACTACAAAAATAATGATAAGAGAGGAATCACATGAAGGACAGTAAGCAACAACTAGAAGTATACTAGAAAACAATATAGGAAGTTGTTCTTATTGGTCAGTATTATTTTTACCACTGTCTATGAGCCCAACAATGACTTGTTTTCCGTATCCTGCTTTCTTTAGTAGGTCTCTGCCATCGTCAAAGCCGTGATTTATGTGATGCCCCTCTTCTTCTTCCAAGCCTACAAATCTCCATGATCTCGTAGTTTGCACTGAGTACTTTATTGGGTTGCTTTTAAACACTGAAACCACTTCTTTCAACTCTGCAATTTATAATTTAACATATCAGAAAGATGAAATATACAAAGACAACAACTATAAATTAAAGAGAGATATATTGCAAGCAAAATCATGAGATGATTTCTTATACCTGACAGCTTGGAGGCTTCATCTGGGGTTAGCAATGCGGCGAAGCCATTGATGCTGTGCTTATAGCTGTAAAGAAGAGAGGTTCTAGCTTCTTCTTCAGTTTGTTTCACTCCATATAAATATGAGCGATGAGTTTCTTCTATTTCATGTAATGCTTTATCTCCTTTATGCTCTCCAAAGTACACTATGTAGACCTGTTATATTGCCACAAAAACATACGAATTTACTCAAGTTCTTCTCTTTTTTTAAAAAGAAAAATAATTGGAAATAATTACATCATGAACCGAAAGAGGAAAAAAATGAAAATAAAAAAACCTGTTTCTCCACACATGAGGCTAAGAGAGGAAGAAGAAAAAGGAAGAGAATGGAAAGTTTCTTCATGGTTGGTGATATTGCTAGCAAAGTATGTTATTTGGGAGACTGATTATAAGCTGCTCTTTATAAGAGCAAATGGAATATTGACTAACCTAAATAATATAGATAGTAAGATACATAGTTTTAAATAGCGGTCGTTGTTAAAAAAACGGTTGTGATCACGATCGCGGGTCGCGGCTCATTGCGGTCGTAAAATAACGATCGCGGCGATTAATTGTGTGAATACATTAGCAATCGACAATAA
The DNA here is from genome assembly GCA_963924115.1 of Dovyalis caffra. Lineage (NCBI taxonomy): Eukaryota > Viridiplantae > Streptophyta > Magnoliopsida > Malpighiales > Salicaceae > Dovyalis > Dovyalis caffra. The sequence goes on from CAWUPB010001184.1 coordinate 6,915,921, forward strand.
ATTTATTCTAATTCACATTTTTTTACGAGTTTTACTAATTAAACATAATAATAAGTAATCATATTTCTAATAGTTTAATAATATATAACAATAGTTAAATTTATTATAAAAAGTAATTAATAACAATTCCAATAGATTAATATCACATGAAAAACAATAAAATACATTATAATTTCAGTAATTGCAGGAGAAAGAAGGCAAAACAAATTCCCTCTTTTTATTAATAATTACAAGAGAAATAAAGCGAAAGAAGACAAAAAAATCCCTCCTTTTCATTAGTAATTGTGGGAGAAAGAAAGCAAAAGAAGATAAAAAAAATATCCAATTGCATTTCGGGCTTTTTTTCAACAATATAAAATTTTTATATATAATGTCGTTATATAACGGCTAATAACGGCGTTACATAACGGTAACGCCGTTATCGGCCGTTATAGGCGTGAAACGGTATTTAGGCTCTTATAACGCCGAAAAACGGTAACGGGTTCCTCTCGTTACCGTTATATAACAGCCGTTACGTCGTTTTTTAAAACCATGGTAACGGGTTCCTCTGTTACCGTTATATAACAGCCGTTACATCGTTTTTTAAAACCATGGTAAGATATCCTTCCAAATCAAAACGGCCCCTGTTTTATAGATTACGAGTAGGGAATGAAGGATGTGTAATATGTGTTTGGATTCACTAAAAGAATTTTTAGATTTGGCATAAGATCTCCTACGTACCAGGAACGAACTTCTATTCCATGAAGAGATATGTACAATATTTTAATTTGTTTGCATTTTATATGGTAATTTAGAATACAACTATCAAGCGAATTTATAACAAATAATAAAACTAGGGGATTGAGATGGGGTACCCTATGGAATAGCCAAAACTCATCGGACTCCCATTGAAAAGGGGGAAAAAAAAGAAAAAAAAAAAAAAGCCTTATCTATTCTTATCAAATCATTGTAAACACAAGGTAATTAAATTCTTATCAAATCATTTTAGCAGGGGCTAATTTGTCGAATGTTTGTGAGGATTAACCATAGGGGCTAATTTGTCGAATTGATACTAACATAGGACGTTAATCCTCACAAACGTCCTATGTTAGTATCAATTCGACAAATTAGCCCCTACGTTCTATAAAGATTTGATGAGAATTTACCTTCTGTTTGTAATATTTAGAAAATTCAACCCAATTAGACTAGATTAGATTAAATTGTAAGATAAATCTCAATTACAATTGTTGCAAATGTTTAATTCTTCAAAAGAAAATAAAAAATTTCAAAATTTTTTATGGAATAAAAACTAATATATTTCTTTTTTTTTTTTTTCACAAGAGGGGGGGGGGGGGGGGGGGAGGGGTTCCAAAATTTTTAAGAAATAAGACATTTCAACAATGCTCAATCACTTAAATTTATTAAGAAAAAAATTAATTTTTTTTAAAATTTTAAGAAATAATCATTTTTTAATTCTCAACCATTAAAATATTTGAAAATTTTCAATAAATAAATAAATAATTAAAAAATTAAGCATTTGTTTATTTTTAAATTAAATTGTCAAAAAAATTATGATTGAGAATTTTATTTTATTTTTTAATCTAGATTTCATTTTTGAAACATATTTAAAAAAAAAATTATTGGTAAGAAATTTTGAAAATAAATTTATGTGCTTGACATTTAAAAAAATTATAAAATGATATATATATTTCTTAAAGACTTTCAAAAAAATTTATTGGCTAGCATTTTTTTCTTAAAAATCCTCAAAAGTTTAGGTTCAATTAAAAAGAAAATTTGTTCTTGAATTTTTAAACCTTTTCTAATTTCAATGATCTAGTATTATCAAAATATATAAGAAGTTTCAAATTTTTTTAAATTAAAAAAATAATTATTTTCTCACACAAACATATATAAGTGATTTCGAGGGGTTTTTTTAAAAAAAGAAAACAAAAAAGAAAATCATCCATGGAAGGGAAATTTAAAACTTCACATGACTATATATATATATATATATATATAAGGACATATTGAGAGTTATTATACTTTTAGGTGCTCGTTTGGTAATCGGGAATAAAGTGATGGGAATGAGAATGTATGATTCGGAATGAAAATTAAGGAATCAAAATGATATTTGTATTTTCATACTATGTTTGGAATACTAACGAGGAATCGGAATGCAATTTAAATTTTTTTAATATCCGAGTGTTTTATACAAATAAAAATAATTATTAAAAAAATAATTTTATCAAACTATAATAGTTATAAAAATAATAAAGATAGTGGTGGTGGTTCTAGTGGTGGTGATGGCGGTAGTAGTTGCCATAGTGGTTGGGGAGTTTATGGTGGTTGCGCTACTCGGTGGTGGTGGTAATGGTGGTTATTGTAGTGGTGATGGTGGTGGTGGTGGTGGTTGTGATAAAAATAGTTAATAAAAAAATAAATAAAATATATTATTATTTTGAAAAAAAAATTATTCTCATTTCTTGTTTTTATTCCCACATCTTATATGGGAATGAAGTTTCATATAAATTTTCATTCGATTCCCACTCTTCATTCCTATTCCCACTTTATTTCTTTTAACCAAACAACTACAACTTGAGAATAAAACTTCCATTCTCATTCCTATTCCCACCATGTTATTTCTAATTACCAAACAATACCTTAAGGATATATTGTAAATTGACCTTAAAATATAAAGACATATACAACTACTTACTCTCGGGTTTTTTTTTTTAAAAAAAAACTTGTGTTGAAAAAAAGAAAGAAAGGAAGAAAAACACAAGCAAACAAATCTCTTTCATAAAATCTCGAGTTTTCCTTTAACATTTACCAAATTTTTTCCGTATACCCTCTCTCATAGTTGCATGTACTTAGGAGTATTATACATTCGCTCTCTTTTTTCTTTTTTTTTTAAACATTGGTTTTATTTTTAAAGCCTTCTTATTCTTACCGAGTGATATTTTCTTCTATCTTATTTATTTTTCAGTTTGACAATCAAGGTATTATAAAATTTCATGTGCAATTGAGGCTAAATCTCATTTATAAGCAATTTTAATTTTTAAAGACGAACGATTTGGTGCATTCCATAGAATAAATTTTTTTTGATAATTAACCCTAAAATTCAAATTTAGAAAGTTAAAAAAATGAACAAACTTTCTTAACCAACTTGCCTAGCCTTGGGGTTTTATTTTCTTAATATATATATATATATTCCTTATATTTTTGGAGTAGTTTATCCTATATTTAAGAATTAAGTTTTCATTCTACTATATGCCTTTATAAATATTCATATTTTCTCTTTTATAGAATCTCAATCAGCAATACCATTGATTCTCGGCTAGCAAAGGATCCTCAATAATGTCGGACCATAAAGTTTTTTATTATGGTTATATATATTAACTGCAAGTATCATATGAATAAGTAAAAAGATTGATTACAACAATCATTTACGGTATTAGAGCCTCTCTATCACAAAATAAAGATTAGTCCTTTTTCTCTTCCCTTTTTAATCATATAACCTCTTTGCCTTCCTGCTATAAAAACATGATAGACTCATCCCCCCATCATAAATCCTATTGCAACCTCCACAGACCGAACATCAACACTCAATGCTCCTAATCTATGACTCTAAGGTAATATATTATCATCAAACGGAACCCTTACCTCCCTTAACGCATCATCTCAAATCCGTCTAAAAATTTCTAAGGGGGTGGTAACTATGCCTCATGGAAGTAACAAATGACCAATCTCTTGTTTGGGTATGGCCTATTTGATTTTATGGATGGCTATTTGCTCTATCCACTAAACACTCGATTCCTCTTATCCCTTCTAGCTTTGTTAGGATTGCTTGGTTCTTCTAGGCATACAAGTCATCTTAAAAAATACTATTAGTCCCACCATTAACAATTGTACCTCCTTTATAGAAGCATGGAACAAATTGGAGGGTAACTATGCTAGTCGCTCCAACATGTGCATGTTCTTCCTTCATTCCACACTCATGACTTACAAAAAGGATGGCAAACCGGTTACCACCTATACCAATCACATCAAAACACTCATGGATGATCTCGTTATCATCGGCTACTCTTTTATTGACTCAAAAATTATTGTTCACACCCTAAATGGATTTTGTGATGAGTTCAAAGAATTAAGTACTACTATCTAAGTTCATGACAATCTCATCTCCTCCGAACACCTTTACGACAAACTCCTTGATGAAGAAATTATTCAAAACCTAGATCAACATCACTTAGAAGATGACACTCTTATCATTGTTTAATTTTCTCGACGGTGACCAAATGGCGGACAAGGTAAAGGAAATCATTGAGACTCAAGATTTTTCTCTCCATCGGATAGAGGTTTAAGTTAAGCTAGGATAATGTCTCAACCAAAAGGGAAACCAAATCAATATTAGACTAGCCTAAACAACCATATTACTCTATACCGAGGTTATGGCTCTACTCTTATCTTTCAATCTTAATCATCTTCTTAAAACTTTAGGTTTAATTTGGGTCAAAATTGGATAATTTGTCAATTATGTGACAGGATTGACCACAATGCTAAAACATGTCACTCTAGTGCTCCACCATCCCATCACTCCATTTGACCATAAGCCCATTATGTTAATGGCAATAATAACCAATCTAACAATAGTTTGGTATTGGAATTGGGAGCTACTCAACATATGAATTTCAATCTTCAAAACTCATCCATACATTTTGACTATATTAGCAATGAAGAAATCATTATTGGTAATGGTAATGGAATTTCCATTTTACATACCGGTTTTTCTATTGTTCAATCTCATTTTACTTCCTTTCAAATTGGAAATCTTTTATGTGCATTGTTAATACATAAAACCCTTATTTCTATATCAAAATTATGTAAAAGTAATAATGCTTCTATCTAATTTTTTCCTAATTTTTTTCTTATGAAGGACTTCGTACGAGGGCATCTTTGGTCTAAGGCTGCAATAGGAATGACTTGTACGGATGGTCATCTTCTACTCGTTTTATCATCCTCTTCTTTTTTAACCTCATTCGCTACCACATCGGTCATATGGCATCAAAGACTTAGTCACCCCTCCTTGCCTATTCAACAAGCAAATCCTTGCTCAAAGTAAACTACCGGTTTCTACTCTTAATAATGTCAGTCATTGTGAATCTTGTTCGTATGATAAAAGTCATAAATTAGCTTTTAAAAATTATTCAGTTATTTATGATAGACCTCTATAGTTAATTTACTCGATGTTTGGGGACCCGTTTACTCGATGTTTGGGGACTCGCTTTTATTACTTTATTTGGCAAATTTTGATACTATTATTTTTGTTGATTATTACACAAAATACATGTAGCTCTTTGTGCTAAAATTAAAATTTGATGTCTTTTATATATTTAAAAACTTCTTGAAACTTGATACTAAGTTTTTTAGACCATCATTCAAACAATTTACACGGATACTCGGTGACAAATATCAAGCTTTATCTCACCTAATTGCCAAACACGAAATTCAACACCTCACCTCTCTTCCCCACATGCATGAACATGGGTTTGCTTAATGTAAATATTGCCATATTGCTGAAACCGAGCCTACCCTTCTACATATCGCTTCAATTCCATTACGAGCTTTGGACCTATGCTTTCCAAACTACCACCTACCTCATAAATTATATGCCTACACTAGTTCTTCGGAATGCAACACCATACCAAAATACATCTCTCTTTAAGTTTTTATATGTTTGTGCTATCCTTGGCTTTGTCCATACACCATGAATAAATTAGAACCTCGCTCCCACCCTTGTGTATACCTTGGTTTCTCTATCTCCCATAATGCTTTCCTCTATTCCGAACAATAATCCTAAAAAAATATTCATCTCATAGCATGTTGTTAATCATTTCCTTATAATCAAAATCTTGTTCTAACTCTTCCATTATTGCTCCTACTTTTTCTCATTTACTTTTCTTGTTTATAGATTCTATGCCAAAAAATAATTCTCCTTCTCTAAATAATCATGTCCACATCAATCATTAGTCCTCATAGACCCTACCTTACACGGTATTACTAGTTTCCATTAACTCATCCTTGCTTATGTCATCGTCATCTTCTCATCGACCATCTCATTCATACAAGGACACCACTACTTTAGTCTCTTCTCTAAGTATGCCTTATGGTTTCGTTTTTTCACTACAAAAAATCACGCATATAGCGATAGATTTTTCTATCGTTAGATGTTAAAATTTTTTTACTATATAAAATTAGTGATGAATTAGAGATAATATTGTTTTTATCACAAAAATATAGTGGTTGTTATTTCCTTATCCATCAAAATTTTTTTAATCGTTAATTTATTAAATTTTCATTGCTAAATTGATCTAAAATAGTAGTCTATAAGGTCTTATATCTATCGTCATTCTATCACTATTTTTTCTTACATTCATCACTAAATAATGATAAAATTGGTGTTGCCAAATGATGCTAATATCCTTGTAATTTGTTGCTAAATTTGTCACTATTTAGCGACCGTATATGTATTCATCGTTAAATATCCTTGCAATTTTGTCACTAAATCGTCGTTAAAAGAAGGATTTTTTTAATCAATAGCCATATATTGTTAATTGTAATAATAAATAACTATAAACAATACTTTATTAAAACATGATATGTTATTTGATAAGATTAAAATTGTATAAATTGAAACAAAATAAATATATAAATGTGTTAATATGTATAAAAACATGAAAAAAAAATTAGAAAGAAATTTAGTCCTCATTATCACCATCTTTTACATCATCTTTCGATTGCTAGGTGTTGAGAGGAATGACTAACTCTTAGTTTGTGGAAGGGTCGAAAGAGGGATGCGAGACTCGTTGTAGGTTATGTAACAACCCCATCATTATCTATAACTAACTTTGTAAGGAGCTAACTTAAATGACCTATTGCTAGATGGTAGCCTCCATCTCTTCGATTCTATCTTCATACCGGACACAAACCACCAAGATATTACTATTAGGATATAGTGAAGTGGCGAGAGAAAGAGTTGGTGCTAGAATGTAAGTAACACTAGGATGCATAAGTTTTGATGTTGTATACTCTTTACTTCTTTTTCCCTCTAACAACATCTAAATATAACTTGGGCATATCGATATCTAGAGATGATAAATCACCCTCCCACCACTCCTTAATTACTACTTCTTGCATTAACTACATGGACTCCTATGTTATTAAAATAATCACAATATTAAATATTAAATTTATTTTTTAGATTATATCGGTAGATGTATATATATTTAAAAAGTATATCAAATCTTACCATAACTATCGGCGATCACCCGTCAATAAATGTCTTGGTTTGTGAGTGGTCACGAATAGCTCGTAAGGATTTGGGTTACAACCTAATTTATTATGCTAAAAAATAATTAAAAAATGAGATAAAATAAATACAAAAATTAATATATGTATAGCACAATGGGTAATATAGAATTTACCAAATATTCATCGTGTTTGATCAAAGAGATGGATCCTTTAGAATGTTTGGATAAGCCGGCGTTGACATTACTAGTCTCGGACATATGGTTTCGAGATGCTTGTTAAGATCGAGCCCGATACTCGGAGTGGCTCAATCTTGGCACTATGTTTCCTGTACCTCTTGTTCAACAACTATAGGTCTTTTACTTTTATGCTTCCACTTGCTAAGTATGTCCTCATACCTCTTTTGTGCCAAACTCCGTCACATCCTTAATTGGTGCGTTGACAATTTCATCCCATAAAAAGTACTTCTACATGAAGAAAAAAATATTAGTACGTTTCATGTAAATTAATACTTTAAATAAAATATAAGTAAATAATTAATATGTTATCATAAATTCATTAAAGTAGAAATCTTTTGTCTCTACGGGGATGACTTCCATCTCGAGCTAGCGACGTCCAACCGCCCCTCGAACATAATGATTATTTTTGTGAAGCATTTTCTTGATGGAACCAAATTATCAAATAAAATAAATAAATAATAAACAAGTAATATAATGATTCTAATGTACTATATGAAAAATATAAAGCTAATTATCGAAAGTAAAATATATTACATATCGGTTATTCATGATCTAAAATGGTCTATCCATCATCAAATCTAATAGAGTTTTTGAAGTCGAAAAACCGTAGTGGGATCATCCATAGCCGAAGGGCACTACCGGTAGGGACATAATAGGTGAGGACATTACTTAAGGGGATGTATAAATGTCGACACCACTATCAAGTCCATAGCTTTGGACACTTACACTAGTAATGCCATGTCCACGTACATCGTTACTATCGGTCGCACGATCAACATCATAGCCACAACCACTAACACCACAAACAGATCCGCTCAATCCATGAGGCATAACTTAAGAATAACATCTGAAACAATTTAACAAATAAATAACAATTCCACTAAAAATATATTATAAATTATAACGAATTTAAACAAACAAAAAATTTGTAAATTTGATATTCTTTTGTTATTGAGGCAACACAAAATTATTTAATTAATAATTTTTTTCAACATCTAACAAAATTTTGACGAGTCTTCTTTATAAATTACACCTTTCCCAATTAATCGATACTCTAAATGATCACATAAATATTGAAATTAAATCAACCAATAATCAATTTATGCATACAAAGACCGACAATGGTTGCGGATGCTCTATCGAAATTAAATCACAAGCTCATCCTCCTAACTCCATCGTAGAGCATTTACTCAACCTTATTTCTTCTTAATTTTTGGTAGTCTCTAACCCCTTGAGTTCGATACACTATGACACATCTCAATATACTTCAATAATCATATACGAAATAATTAAACTAATTAATTCTAATTCTAACCTAATTAAGCTCAAAATAACAATAAATTAATAAGTTTTAATATAAATAAAATTATAATTTAACCAATTAAAAAAATAAACATAATTAATTAATTAATTAATTAATTATAGATCAAATTAACTTAATTAATTCTAATTTCAACCAAATTAAATTTAAAATAACAATAAATAAAATTTTTTTAATATAAATAAAGTTATGATTCAATCAATTGAACATAATTAACCTAATTAATTAATTAAATATAAATCAAATTAACTTAATTAATTATAATTCTAACCAAATTAAATTAATAGTTAATAATTAGCTAACAATTTCTATTATAAATAAAATTATAATTCAACCAATTAAATAAAATTAACCTAATTAATTAAATATAAATCAAATTAACTTAATTAATTCTAATTCTAACCAAATTAAATTTAAAATAACAATTAAATTAACTTAATTAAGAAAAATTAAACAATTAATTAAAATTTTTTTCTAATTCAACAAATTAAACAAAAGTAACCTAATTAATTAATTAAACATAAATAAAATCAACTTAATTAATTAAAAATCAATTATAATTAAATATAAATTATAATTAATAAACAAATTTAACCTAACAATTAGCAAAATTTAACAATTTAATAAATTAATGTACAAATACCCTAATAGCAATTAGCTTTTAGCCTAGTGGTAGTAGTCTCTTGTAAGAGATTACGAGTTTAAATTCTAATAGAACGAGTTCGTTAAAGGCTTTGGATGTTTGTGTTGAGTGTGTGAATTATACAAAAAACAAAAAATAAATTAACCTAAAAATTAATAAAAATTAACAATTTAAAAATAAATCAATAAAATAAAAATTAAATATATACAAAATTATAAATCAATTAATTAAACTTAAAATTAAACTAACAATTACAAAAAATTATCAACTTTAATTAAGAAAACAAAAGAGAAAACTTACCTTATTTAGATAGAATTACACCAAGAAGAGGAAAGGAAAAATGAGGGTGTTTTTTGGAGAAAAGAGCTTGGAGTGATTGTGGATTGATTGAGAGTGGAGGAGTGGAGTTTGGTGGTACTTTGAAAGGATGAGAGACCAACGACCGCCAAAGAAGGAGAGGAAGAAAAAAATAGGGGAGGAGGAAGAAGAAGCGAGGTTTAATTAGGGATTGAAAAATAGTAACGGAGGTGATACCCTCATTGATCCATCGTTAATTCGTCGTAAAATGGGTGGCTAAGTTATCACAATCGTCCGCCTATTTTTCACATATAGCGACGAAAGTAAGTTTCCATTATTAATTGAGTGGTTTTGACTTTCAAAAAGTCTATCCAATTTTTCACCTTTTTTGTCGCTAAATTATAAGGGATGTTTCTTTTAGCGATGAAATATTTATTGCTAAATCTAGATATTGAAAGTAACAATGGATTAACAATTCCATATCTATTTTTCCTAGCAAATCCATCACTATACCATTTATAAAGCTCTTGAAACGATTTTACCATCAAATTTAGTAGGGGATTAGTGTCCGTCATTAATAAAATTCTATTGCTAATTTCTATCGCTATTTGATGATTTTTTATAGTTTTCTCCCTCTTTTATTCGATTAGTTCGTACCTCAAACACCAAACCATATTCCACGCCATCATCTCCTCCATGCATGGTCACAAGAGCCCAAAACAACATACACCAACCTAAATGTCCGTTTAACCTAAACACTACCACCATTTTATCTTCTCAATTCACCACACAATCTTCATCCTCTCCCAAGTAGTGAAACATCCCTACTAGCATACTCGTCATGGAAGGAAAATTTAATGATCTCCTTAAAAAAAAGACATGATAGTTAGTTTTTCTAGTACCTAATGAAAATATTATTGGTTATAAGTGGGTGTATCATATTAAAAAGAATTTAGATAGATCTAATGCCCATTACCGAGCTCATTTGGTTGCAAAAGATTTCACCAAAGATAGGTGTTGACTATATAAAGACCTTCAACCCTATTATAAGCCTCGCAACCATTAGTTCAATACTAAGTCTAGTCGTGACTCATGGTTAGTCCGTTAAGTAGTTGGATGTGAATAATGCCTTTTTGTAGGGTAATTCGTCGGACACGGTATTCATGCGAGCAACCATAGGGGTTTTTTGACTCATAAAACCCCTATTATGTTTACAAACTTACCAAGCTATCTAGTGGTCTTTGTCAAGCTCCAAGAGCATGGTACAATGAACTAGTAATTTTCTTTTAACTAATGGTTTTGTCAACTCTCACATTGATGCTTCCCTTTTTATATATTGTACATCAAGAGGCATCTTGTACCTAATAGTGTATGTTAATGACATCATTCTCACTAGCAGACCATCTCTCCTCTCTATAGGCCTTTATCTCCTCACTTGCCTCTCAATTTTCCTTAAAGGATTTGGGGGATCTTGGTTACTTCTTGGGTGTTAAAGTCCATAGAATGTCCATTAGTATGTTTCTAACTCAAAATAAATATATGTTTGATTAACATAAGGTCAATATGCATATAACCAATTCCATCTCCACACCTATTTCCTCTAGTAAGACTCTTCGATTCAATGATGGCTCTATTAATCATGATGCCATCAAATTTTGACAGATTCTAGGTTTACTTCAGTATCTCTCTTTTAATTACTAGACTCGATGTCTTACTATTAACAAACTAGCCCAATTTATGCATCGATCAACATCTAATCAATGGGTAGCTATTAAAAGAGTCATTAGGTATCCGAAAAGCAACTTACACTATGGCCTCTTTTTATCCGCAAGCATTCTTTGATGCTAACTGGGTAGGAGATACTAATAGGCATCACTCCACTTCAACTTATGTTATATTCTTAGGGTCTAATCTAACTAGCTGGAGCTTAAAAAAATAGACTATCATTGCTCATTCCACCACTAAAGTCGAGTATAGGGTTATTACTCGCTGCTACTATTGACATCAATTGGGTGGCAAATCTTCTTCGTGAAATTGGTGTATCTTCTCCTTCCACACTAATAATCTACTATAATAATGTTGGTGCTACATACCTCTGCTCCAATCCTCGAGTTTCACTCCTGCATGAAACATATTGCTATCGACTTTTACTTTGTTTGTGATCCGAGTCACTACCAAGGTGCTTTAAGTTACTTATGTCCATTCCACTGATTAGAATGTTGATTCTCTTACCAAACCCCTAGCACACCGAGTTGTTCTTGTGGCATTGTACCAAGCCGAGTGTCCTCCTTGGACCACTTGCGCTTGCAGAGGAATGATAGAATCTCAATCAATAATGTCACTCATTCTCGGCCAGTAAAGGATCACTATCACCATGATATAAGGGATCATCAATAATGTCGGACCATGACACGAGGGATTTATTGTATAAAGCTTTTACTATTGTAATATTCTTTGTAATCTCAGTTTAACTAGCTAGATCTTTTCCTTAATTAGCAATGATAATTTTACTTTATTTGTATCATGAAACCTTGTATATATATACTTGAAGTATCATATGAATAAGTAAGACGATTGATTACCGTAATCTTTTCCTCCATGTGTTTTCTTTTTTCATGTTTTATACAACTTACCTCCATAATCACCAAAAGAAAATTTAATTCTCAAAGACCTAAAAAAGAAAAGTTAGTTTGAATACACTTGAAATGACTAGAAATAACCCAAGAACTCATAAAAATATATATTAAAAAAATGGCGTGTTAAGAAAAAAAGAAAAAAATTGGAAAACCTAGAAAGAAATTAAACTAACTTATAAAAGATGTACCAAACACAAATTTGGCAAAGGAAAAGTTTTTCAAATTTTGCAATTTTTTTCAATTTTTTTTTAATTGTAAGGGTGTTTCAATTTTTTTTAATATGTTTCAAGTATTTATGTTTTCAAAATTTTATGGTTTTTCTTTTCAAGTTTTTTCTTTATGTTTTTGAAATTTAGCTTTGGTGGTCCAATGGGGCTTTTTGTCAAATATATATATATATATATATATATATATATGGCAAACAAAGAAATGGGAGAAAATATAAATATACAAAGATGTATGAGAGTAAAAAATTCTTTGAAAAATATATAAGAACACACTCAATATTTAAGACTAGATGAATACGTTATCCATCTATATCATGTGTCTATAATAATATTATGTTTGCTTCTATGTATACTTTATGCTTTAATTATGAAAAACAGGAACTTGTTTTTCCACCAAGGAGGCTTTAAAAAGCGGAAGAAGAAAAGAAAAAAAAATTCCTTTACATATGATTGGTGATGGTATAATGGCATTACATCATTTGAAGTTTTACATGCATTTTTTCATGAACATTAGCAGGTCAATGAATAAGTGGTTAGGGACCGTGGCTAGATCAAGATATATGCTTAGAGATGGGGCAGAGCGCTGGATATGGAAAACAAGCAAACTCGTGTGTTTGCACAAGTCAAATGGCGGCATGGGCATCCAATGGACCCCCAAATCCTGAGCGTGCACCAATTGAAGCAATCATTTTGTGACCATTATATCTCTCTTATTCTTGTTCTCTCTAGTCTCTACCCCCATCGACTCTCCTTCTATCTTACTTTACGTGATAAATTAGGGTTTGTTCCTTTTAATTAATGGTAGCTTAACCCGGTGATTTAATGTTGGCCCTTTTTTTAATTATCTTTTAAATGAAAATTCGTTGTACTGCTTTATTTCTTTGGATCCGGTGGTAATTGAATTAATAAAAATTAAGAAAATCTCAATTTAATTACAAATCTTTTCGAAAATAGATATGACTATGTATAAAAATATAAATGTGTTATTTGCAAACTACTATATGTGAGATTCGAACTTTCAATTTCATCAGTGAGAGTTTTATGATAAGGTCATTACTTGTTCCACAAGATATCAAAGTATTTGTATGCTTTAATCTTCATTAGTTAGCAATTGTTTATGTCAAATTGCTATCTAATTTCTTAACCATTCAACACAAGATGTTATTTATATATATATACTTGTTGGATATCCATGTTATATTATGGCTGGTGCCATCATTATATGCTTGCAACGCCATCGCTATAGGAAATTTGTTTATTAAATCAAATCTGATTTGTTACATAATCAATTTTTTATTTTTTTTACCGCATTCGATACATAACTTTACAATAAAACATATTATTGGATCGTTGATTTGATAACAAACATATTTTAACCTTTGAACATCTTGCTTCACATGAATGATAGCCATGTTGTTAATAAAAGTATTATGAATTTGCTTTTGAAAGAATAGAAGTTCATGAGCTCGTCAAATCGACCTTTTTTTAGCACTAAGAATTGTGGGATGTCTTTGGCTTTTGTTGATACTTGGATTGCACCTCTTTACAAAGTAAATGAAACAAGACCTATTAGAAGATATTAGCAAGCTTGAGTAATCTAAAAAAGAAAAAGAAAAAAAAAATCATTAACCAATATAAAAGTGTTAACGGATGAAGAAAACTATCTTCATAGTTTAAGTGAAAACGTGTTGTCAAATGCAAACCAAAAAAAGAAAAAAGAAAAAAAGTCAAAATGATTTGTAATAAGTTGTCATTGGCTGTTTAGGCAATAAAAACAATAACATTCTATATGGGTTGACATATACTTGTTGTTCTTTTCGATCTTTATAGTTCTTAATCCATACTCCTCTAGTTCAACCCAAATGTTTTTTGGCCATGTAGATCCGTATCTTAAGTTTAGGTGATTTATTTAACAACAAATGACGAGTCATATCATCATGTTAGCAAATGAGTTGTGTTTCATTCATAAAGAAAATATAAATTATTATTTTTAATTATCTCAAAATCAATAAATAGAAAATTAAAGTTGATCTGGTTGGCCATTGTTTATGGTTATCCATACTTGAGAAGCACAAACTCGAACCGGCCCTCCATAAACATCGTTCTTCAAAACAGACAATCGTGTGGCGATAATTTCATGCAAAATTTGCCAAAAAAAAAAAAAAAAGGAATTGAACAATTTCAAGAATGAATGGTACTCATGTTTTTATTTCAAAAATTGTTCTCTATAATTGAAGAAATATGTATACATTGCTTTTAGAGTAAATCTAAACCTATAGAGAGAGCATTTATTGTTTACAACTTATTAGTAGCAAATGAAATAATAAAGAAAGAAGATTAGAGGAAAAGCAAATGCGGTTGCACCCAAATAGTTCACTAAATAAATAGCTATAATTATTAGCATAGGTGCCAAAAAATGAAAAAGTGAAAGAATAATATTTGATCCGAAAAACTACATAATTTCGAGCTCCCAAACTCTTTTGAAGAGGAAATTAAAAACAATATATATTATCTATTTATTAGTAGTTGCAGTCTAGTGAATTTTAGGCCAATCAGTGTGAGCTTTAAAGTACTTAACTTTCACATATTTTTCACACACACACACACACACACACACACACACACACACACACACACACACACACACATACATCTAGCCGCTAGTGATTCTACTTTAAGGTTTGCCTTCATTCAACTTATTTTCTTAATTACCAATCTTTTATCAATTGTGTTAGCAGGTGGTCAATAATAGTACAACATCTTCCAGGGAGAATTGTAATACTCATTTAAAGAAAAAGATTCTCTAAAAGAGAATTGATATTATCACCCACATGCCAAGAACTGAACTTAGTATAGAAATCCCATGGAGAATATTGAAATTGGTATAGAAAATTTTATCTTTATTTTCATTGAAAAAATGAATTAATCCACTAAGATCAAGTCCAAGAATTTTTATTTTTATTTTTATTTACTTTTTTTCCTCCTCGGATGTAGCTTGACTTCTCTAGATTTTTCTAGGCAATTTGAATCTATATCCATTTACAAAAACAATAAACTAAAATAATTAAAAATAAATGAAGATCGCAAAAAAAAATTGCATCAACAAACTAAATAAACACCAAACAAATCAACTAACACAAAATATAGCATAAACCATCAATCTTTTATTAAAATACTACAAAATTAATTAACTAAAAAGGACCTACAATTTACATACCATAGAAATCACAACTTTCACTATAATTTTTTCATCTTCTTTTCTATCTGCCATTTGTTCATTAAAAAAACTAAAAAAAAAAAAACTAAAAAAATTATTTTTGCTAAAAGATGAAAAAGTTGATGCTAATGGGTCCTTTATTAATTGACCAGAATAGCTTTGTGCATGGAAATAATCTAGCAATATGCCCTTGTAGCTAAAACTATTTGGATTAAAAAACGTTTGAGAAAGATTTTGTCAAAGAATTTAGTAAAATTAAGGAAATCCTTCCAAATAAACCTTTATTAATATTTCAGTAAGTTTTTGAATTTTGACTTGAAGAAAAACCAATGATTTTAAATTCTCATATTTATACAGGGGTCAAGATTGACCACCACCATTTTTTTTACTAAAAAAAAAAATGTTCAACTACCAATCAGCCAATTGAAAACCAGGACATCTCTTGGCAACAATATTTTTTAGATTTTTGAGAATTTGATATAGCTAGAAAAACCCATCTTAAATTAGTTTTATTTTCTTCTATTTTTCAAGATAGATGACTAAGATATTCTCAAAACAATCTATAATCTTTTTCTTCTTTTCTCTTCCAAAGCAGGCTGCAAGACATGGACAAAAATTCAGAAAAAAATATTTGTGGATTGTAGAAAGATGACCTATAAAAAAATCCAAAATGGTATTCATATATATATTGGTGAGAAAAGAGTTGAAGATGGAGATAGTTGGAGGGTCTCATCTCTTCTTTCTTGATTTTTTTTAGCAAAAAAAAGATGAGAGAGAATTTTTTTCCCCTTATATATGATTAGTTGAGGGCTATGATTTCTAGGTTAAAAATAAAGGGTGGAGATTGATGAGGAAGTATGTGAAAATTACAAAGAAACCGATTAACTATTTATTTATTTATTTTGAGGAGGAAAGGCAAAAGTAATATTGCACTAATGCACCCAATGGCAAAGCTTATAAATATTTGAAATAAGAAGGCTGAGAAATAAACTAAGAAACAACTGCTTTAGTAATTATTAATAATGAAAATAAGATCCAAGCGTTAAGATGAATTGTGAGTGGCTAGAAAGAGAGATGGATGGCCAAAATAGAGCCTGAAGTGGAAGCACAGAAAGACTGAGTCACAGTCCATAGTAATCTTAGTCTATATATATACAATAAATGAATAGTTAACTTCTCCATTCTTTTATTTTTTATTTATTTTTTTTAATTCTTACTCCAAGCTTGTTTCTTACTTCACAAATTAGCTAGGTTGAACAGAAGACTAAAGAGGGAAGTTTTGTATGACATTGATGTGTTATATTAGCATCCGTTAGTCAAATTTAGGGACCTGCTTCTATGAAATATATTTGTTTTGACAAATCTTGTATGTCGAAAAAGCGAACTCAAACTTGTCACTATCCTATAGGAATGGAGAATGGTCCGTGCTCTACAGAATCAAGTTGTCAGTGCGATGCATGCTATAGAAGTATTGACATCTTCTAGTTTGTCTTTTAATTCTTCGAGGCTCAAACTTTTGTACTTCATGCCAAACTCACCAAATTGTTTCTTGCCTTCAATTTTTTTTTTTTTTCAACAGAATCAGAATCTTTTAGGTTTTGCCATACGTACGAGGCAAAGGGCAAGAGTTAATTTCTACTCGCATGAGAATGACAAGAAGGCGTTTTCAACGAAGCCAAAATAGTGGCAGCTCCACTTTGTGTTGATTGTATTCTGGACTTTTCAGCTTCTCTAGAAAAGCCAAAATGGTGTATTTTGCTTATCATTAATTTTTGAAGACATGCTTGCTGTTGAAGCCAATTTTAGACTACTAAATGAACTCGAAGCGTTTTTTGGGATGTAAATAGTCGATCCCATGAAAGTACCATTAGCCTCAGAAGATTAAAATTGGATCACTGAAACATAACAATGCGGAAAGTAGAGCAATGATTTCCTCAAACGGGGAGGTTGCAAATCTGGATACTAAATTTCTTCTCATTATGTTACTTCTGGTTGCTACATTTGATGTCACCCAACTAACAAAAACAAATGGTTTGCCTTTTGTTTGGATACCGTTTTTACTGGTTCAAAATTCTTGCACTAAACTATCCAAAGGCCATTCAGGCAGAAATTGTAGGGTAAGAGACTAATTAATGTGCCTTCAAAAAGGTAGTTGGGACTTGGGAGAGACTAAAATGTGCAGATAAAAGCACATCTTGCAGCTGCCAAAAGTCACCATTCCTTGATCTCTAGATTCTCTGTCAGGTTCTCAAACTTCAGAATTAAAACAGCTGGGGGAGAAAGATCGCTTGAATCAACTTGATAATGGGAACTCTGTTAGCTCCAGCACCAATAATCACCAAGATCCTCTCTTAGTTTTTCAAGCCTCTGAATTACAGCACCAAGAAAACCAGTAAACTTGAATCAATTTGATGATATAGATTCTGCCAGCTCTTTTAAAAGTGGGATAACATCATCTGATGATTGAAGTAGATATCGAGCATCTGATTGCTTCCGGGAAACAGTGCAAGAGAAGAAATTCGCAGCCTTGAGATCAAGTACTGATGAACCCTCAGGCAATGACATTCTATCATGAATTATAGGCCGCCAAGCAGCACTTCGATAATTGCTCCTTTCCAAAGTTGACAAGGAGCGTTGTTTCCTTAGCGGAGACTTGGTTTGGCATGCACTGTCTGACATCTTTGAAACAAACGTCCTCGCAGGATCTAGTGAACTGGTTCGTGCTAAGGCTAGTGATTCACCAGGAAGCTCTGGCTCAAAAAATGTATAGACATCTTCATCCTGAAGCAATGAATTCAGAAAAAAAGAACTTTATTTCTAATATCTGGATTTCAGTATCAGTAGTGTATATGTGTCCCTGCAATGCTTTCGTGCTGTCTTAAGAGTAGGAAAATCCACAAAATTAATAATTGATGTGAGTTGATATCTCTGGGATCTGTGTGAGCTGTTGAAAGTGCTTCAATATTGGAAAGAAAAAAGAAAGAGCATGGTGTGTGAAACTGGACTATAAACTTTCCAAGGTTGTATTTAAATTCAGTTAAAGTAGAGCATACAAGCTACTCCTACAATTGTATCTAGCAATTTAGTGCACGCAGTGCTATCACTGAATGTCAAAAGAATTGCCGCTGACGCAAGAGAAAAATTGGCCAAGGGCTTTATTGTTCGAACTTTTTATTTTATAATTATTCATTAACAAATTCCTATATACTATAATCACTCTAATGATCAGAGGCTAGCCAAAACCTTTGCTGAGCAAGTTTTATTTTGTCTGTAACTAAATGCTGGTTCCAATGTCAAAACAGATTGCTCAAGGTGTTACTAGTTAAGTGAAAAATAGAATATATAAATTAAATTAGATGCTTATGATTTCTCAAAAAAATAATACATTTGGAAAAATGAAAGCTGCTCAAAGATTATGTCTAGAAAAACGCACCTTGGTTAGAAAGTGCCCAACACAGAGTACATAATCAATCGGTGACTTCATGCCCTTGTAATGAACTATTTCCCCTAAAATACGATCAATTGCTGCTCCCTGTATGTAAATGGAAATATCAATGGGAAAGACAAACAGATCATTCTGTAAAGATCACAAAGCTGGTATGTGGTGTCTAGCAGCTAATCCTGATGTTTATACCTTTGTCACCCCAACAGAGCGGACCTCAACAGATCGATCACCTTGGACAACATCAACAGCTGCATTTGAGATAGGGCCAGTCCAGAGATGCTGCAGCATATCCTTTGATTGAAGCTTTCCAAAATGACTCTCTAAAACATTTAAATATTTAAGAAATAAAAGGAAAAACAAATGCTGTTAGGACATCATCAAGACAAAATGTGATCCCATAGTATTCATCACATAACTGTCTATGTGCATATATGTATGTAAAAGAGAAAAACAATACAATGAAAGCACACAACTTTGTGTGTGAATTCTTTCATACTTGAAAGCGCACAAAAAAGAAAACAGACCAAGTACCTGCATACTTGTAATTCCATACAAGTGAAGTTTCACGAACTTCAAAATGAGATCCAGGTGTTCTTTCTGTAAAATACTCGAAAACATGCTGAAATCATGAATAAGCATCTGACATTTAGAGTCTAGAGAAGCTGTCATAGAAAGTACTAAGTTTTAAGGTATGATATATTAACCTTAACACTGTCGACCCAATCCATATTCAAATTTTCTGGCATTGTTGTCATCCATTCTCCTGCAGTATGGCGTAAAAACATCCCGTTTTCTGCTGCCAACCACAAATTGTATTCTCCAAAGTTCTGTATAAGAAGTTATTAGTCCAAAAGCATAATATGAAAGCGGAAAGAAAAGTGTGATTGAAGATATGAGAATACATCATCCAGGATAGCTCTATCGCTTCCACTGAGGATAACAATGGTTGTTCTTTGATCATCACAAAGTTTTTTCAAAGTTTCTTTTAATTCCGGGTGCAGTTTAGATTGCAGCTCTCTAATATGACCGCCTCTCACTCCTTGAGTGCTTGATGGTTCAGTTAATGTTGCATTGAAACCCTGCAATAATCATGTACAACAATGAAGAAATAATTGAAAATAAGTACAATTTATGTATTGAAAAATAGATTTTTTTGTATTCACTTCCAAATTCCACATATGCAAGTAGGGCATACTAATGCATATGAAACTAATTGAATTCCTCATAATAAAGCATTTTATTGGAAGGAGAAAAGTAAAATACTTGTGCCTTAGAATTCAATAGCTGTAACCTTTTCCTGTTATGTTATTAACAGTATATAGAAGACTTATATGACAAGTTGCCATAATTGAAGTGCAACTGGTAATTCATCTTTCACTGTTGGAGGCAAAACAGCATACCAGCATAATCAATCGATTGTTAGATTGCAAGTATCTTTCAACTGCAACTTTGACGGGAAGTAAGGGAACTTGTCTTGTCCTTAGTTGAGCTTCAATAATGGTATCATTTAGTTCACTACAGAAAGGAGAACTTCAAAATTAAGCAAAAGAGGCCAAATATAACAATATACTTGAAGAATATACAAAAATATTTGTTTCGTTGAACAAACTAACAGAATAAAAACCAATACAGCCAAGTGAAATTATGAATCTCACTTTCCATATGTTGTGCTAAATCATATCCCCAATAGAATGTTTTCAAACAAATCAAGTCAAGTTAAACCACTATACCATCAAAACCATATTAACCAATCACTAAAATGTACTTCCCAATAAAGTAGTTACTTTCAAATATTAAAATATTAGCGGATATATTCTGTTTAGGAATTAAGATCTTGATGGTAAATTAGATATCCTAGTTTCTCATGACAGGAAAGATATGAAAATAATGGAAGCAAAAATGATGACAGTCAGAATGAGGTTAGTGTAGTATAATCATGGTTGTTGAAGGTCCAATCAGTGTAAATCAGTAGGAAATTAAATACTATTAATATCCCCAGATATTAGATTCTAGAGTTGAATTTCTTTTTCTTTAATTAGATTCCAAAATATCTGCAGCGCAGGATGGTGATACCTTACAAAAGTTGCAGCCCACTCTTGTGATGTGTGTGTGGTCACATGCATGAAGTTATGCTGGTGCATTTTTTCTCTTTCATCAGCTGGCATATTCAAAGCCTGACTAATTGAAGCAGCAACTTCTGCAATATTCCATGGATTCACCAAGAGAGCTCCAGCGCCAAGAGACTGAGCTGCACCTGCGAACTGTCATATTCAAGCATGATGAATGTGTTTTTCTGTTTCTTTCCTTTATTTGTGGAATGCATCTCTATCCAAACTTCCTAACAGAAGCTAGAGACTATATCTGGAATAATACACATAAGCTGGCATTGTATGCCAATGCAAAGGGAACCTTGCAGCTGATCAACCATTTCCACCTTGTTTCAATAGGTGTTCAGCAACTCATCTCAAATATCTTCTGGATGATATAAACATTTTGCACGCAATCACATGTAGCTACTAAGAAAATACAGTATTTTAACCATTGGTGGTTACCTATAGGTTCTCATCATGTTTGGCAGACCAAAAGAATAACCATCTAATCTTAGATTCCTCCTAGACACCAACAAACTTCCAGTAATGAATGAGAGACGAAAAATGGCTGCTTGAATTTCTATATTGAACTAATTCACAAGAATTAAAAAATAAAACAGAGCAGCATAGCTGGGTTTCATAAGCTTCTAGTCCTTTTGGATGAACATGATCTCTAAGACATTGTAAAGTTTTAATTACCTCACTTAGAATGAGCACCCCTTTCTTGGAAGCTTGGCAGGCAACAAACTCATAGCTTACAAGATTCATTCCATCTCTTAAAGAAGTGATAAGTGCCACATCTGGATTAAAAAAAAAAAAAAAAAGTTGTTATTGTGTTGATAAGCCTGAAATTAAATTTACCCTCCCAGAACCATCTAACTATGACCAATTGAGCAACTTACTGATGAAAAGCTGGACAAGCCTCGTTAAACTAAATATGCAAATATTTGATATTTATATCTTCTAATGCGGAAAACCAAATGCTAATGTTGGACCTGGTACGCAGTTAGTTCATAATTTCTTCAACATTTTATGCAATAAGTTCTGCATCAGTGTACAATGATAACCTATTTTGCTCTGCTACTCATATTAGTATGCAAGCATTTGTTGTTTGCAGGTTTTTGCAAAACTATAGAAGTTGTTATAGAAGAACACCAAAAAAGTCATAGGGCCGCATAATAGGACATGACATTACCCCCACCTCCCTTCAAAAGAGAGAAGGTCATAAACGAAGGAAAGGAACAAAATAAAATTTTACCCCACAAGAATGAAGGCATAAACCAGATAGAATATCTCATTCCACATTTTACTGGCAGCAAAAATTTTCCAGCTTGTTTATTTCTACAATTTTACCAGTTCATCCATCTTCTTTTGAGAGTTCAAGAAACTATTCACAAAAAATTGATAATATCTAATCCAGAATACCATTCCGTAAAGAAGAAATGTAAAGAACTATAAACTGCTAATAATAGGTACCAGTTACAGCATATAGTGCACACAATGCATGAAAGTCAAGAGACCGATCCTGGAAAAGAGAAGAAAATGCATTAGCCATCTGTAGTAGCAAGTTATCAAGAATGGTTGGGAAAAGAAATGTGTTGTGATCAATCATTAGGAAAACCTTAGCAAGTTATAGTCAGAAGAGAGACTAAGCAATCAATAATTATCACCTTAATGCACTTTCCGCCTAATTTCAACTTTTCCACAAGATTGTCATAGTGCCGAAAAATTGAAACATTTTAACTCCTAGAACTTCCACATATTACTCAATGGAAGCATTTATCCCAGTATTCACAATTAAATTAATGAAATCCACCATAAAAAAAATATATATTATCACCAACTATTAGCATGTGAAAATTCAAGCTTCCATGAAAAAGAAAATAATAAAGGAAAAAAGAATAGTTTGGAGGATGTAAAAAGTTTTGATACACCACTGATCCTCAAACGCGAACTGGTTTGGTTAGGCTACACCAATATGCTTCCTCCACAGTCTGTTCAAGACTAAACTTCGTTAGTTATATTGATGCTAAATAATTTTTGTTCAGGCTACTTAATTTAATCATATCTTTTTTTTTTTTCTCAAATAAAGACGTCAGCTTTTCTGGAGTGGGAGATCTACTCTTCCATTATTTTTATTACCACCAGGCAGGTAACTTTTGATTTATTATAAAGGAAGCTTTGATTAAATTCATAAACTAATCCCAGTGACAAATTTCATGGTTCATAAGGTAAAAGCAAACCAGATGATGTATTGGAACAGCAGTGAGAGTCCCAAATCTCCCATTGATGCGCCCGACAATCTCATGAACCTGACTTGAAAGCTTTTGATCTGTCAAAGGACAAAAAAAGGGGAAGGAAAAAAAAAAAGCAAGTCTGACAATAGATACTTCAAAATGGTTGGGAGTTTTTAGAAAGTACTAACAATTAATTCAATAGAAAGCCAACGTTTAAACTTAAATCCTTAAAAGTTTATATTACAACCATGCAGGCAATATTTCCCTGCATCACTAATTCAATTCTGTGCCAGTATGATTGGGATAGAAGAAAGTTTACTTGCTGGTTATATTGAATAAAAGAACACCAGTAACTAATAAATTGTATAAAAAGCACATACATTCAGGAACATCTGTTCTTGTTGGCACAGCAATTTGCAGCAAAACTACTTTATCCCGCCACTCTGGATTTTCCTCAAGGAACTCTTCAAACGCCAATATCTTTTGGGGAATTCCTTTAATCATATCAAGACGATCAACGCCTAGCATTACCTACTCACATATGAGTAAAACAAAGCAACCAGATTAGCAAACAAACTTAGCTAGGTCATATTAAGGAAAGCATAAATCCAAGATTGAAGAAATTACTTAATTTTCAGAGGCATTTATTCACGCTAAATCACCTATACTGCTGTTGATCGGGGTTGGAAATGTTGGCTCAAGCATGAGGAAAAGAAATATCATTAAGATTATGTGAATATATGAGAACATTAAATGAGCTCGAGTTCTGAAGTGAACAACCTCCTAATTGCCTGAAAATTGACCAAAATTCGAGTTCTGCACTAGCTTACTATCCATGTATTCATCAGCTCATTAATAAGTATTAACAAGAAAAAATGTGCTCGATTTTAAATGAAATGGAAGAATCTTCTGTGAATTTTAAAAGGATAGTAATAGAATTTTCAGATGCGTGTTAATGAAAATCTCAGAGTATTAATAGATGTAGCACTCATGCAGTAAAAGAAGCTCCAACCTTTCTGCCAGCAAATCTTTCTTTCAGTTCTTTTATGTGATCCTGGACCTGAGGGAGTTCCAGAGCTCGAATGAATCGATCAGAATCTATCCCAATAGGAAACTGCAGTTTGAATCCCCCAAAAAACAAAAATGGTGATATCATGAGGAAGAATAAGGGTTGTGAAACTGATTTATAAAAGCTTATTTAGTATTAAATTAATACGAAAAAAATTTGCGGTGTGTGCATAAGAAAGATAAAATTTTCAGCAAAATATATACCGCTGCTACACGAGTCAGCTTTCCCTGATTCTCAACTCCTTCAGGTGTACCCTCAAGCCCGAGGATACGAGTGCAAGCACTGACAAAATGTCTTGCATAATCGTATGTGTGAAAACTGAAAGTTAAAAGGCCAGCAATTACAAACATAATTATCCAAAGAAACCAAAATAATTACCACAGAAACAATTTTCCAAAGAGATAATCTGGTGTCTTAAGCCTGACTGCACCATTCTGCTCTGTGAATCATCTAGTCTGTTCACAAATCATGTGCAAGATTATATAATCCTTCTACAAGTAGGATTGGAGCAAGGAAAATTGAGATAAACAAAAAGCAACTGCTATTGTTCGGATTAGATAAGCTTTTAGATTGCTGGAGTTCTTTAAACATTTATAAGCAACCTTATATGGATGCTAAATCTGCATGTGTTGTATAGTGTGCCAATATAAAAAGCATTCAACTTCTTATAGTATCTGCATGTATTTTTTGATCTGTAAAAAGACAGACTATTACTTCTTCAACCATAAGTATGTTTCCAGCAAACAACAAGCAACAAGCAACAAGTATACTAAATTCCAAAACAAGGCTCTCAGATTGCATTTTCAAGGGGAAACAGTCTAAAATACTTTGTTTACTAGTTTTCTGGAATTTGTATGCAATTGTTTGGTATAGTATTCTTAATTGTTTCTTTCTACTTGAGAAGAAAAATATCTATAATAACATATGTTAAAGTCAACCATGTTGATTAGATTATGAATCAAAGTACCATTTATCACGCTGAAAATACAATTATTAGCCGTCAAATGCTTCACCAACCTCTTGGACGGAGCAGGATGGTATCAGTTCATATCAGTTATCATATGCAATGATCAAGAGGTATCTCAGAGAAAGAAATAGCATCAATTCCAAAGGTTTCATCAGTCGTGTAACAAATGGAGTTTCCTCCTTACCAAGTGCATCTTTTCATCTTCTCTTTCCTTGCAAGTTATGTAGGAAACAGGAAGACAGAGAAGATGGCACTTAAAAAATAAGAACTTGAATTTTTTAAGGAACTTGAATCTAGGCCAGGGGTACAATTTCCAAAACACCATCTGTGCATCTGAAGCAAACTTTCAATGACTATAAATTTGAACGAATTGAAGAATAGAGCATACAGTGCTGGAATATATGAAGCAGGATGGAGCACATAATATGTTGATGGAAACAGATAGTTCAAAATGCTGTATTACACTACCCACAACTTACCCAACTAAATCGGCTGCAAGAACAGATTCCAACAGGTCTCTACGAGATGGCAGCATCCTATGTATTTCAGAGGAAGGAAAAGGAGTGTGAAGAAACCAACCAACTTTGATGTTGCTGTTTTTCTCTTTCAGACATCTGGGAAGAAACATTAGGTGGTAATCATGGCACCAAACAACGTCACCCTCCTCATAATGTTTGTGCACAACATCAGCAAACATTTGGTTGGCCTTCTTATATGCATCAAATTGAGATTGAAAACTACGGGTGGTTGCAAGGCGATCTTCTTGGGGAAGCCCAAGATAATGGAAAAGAGGCCATATTATGTTGTTACAATAACCATTGTAATACTGATGAACAGTGTCTTCGTCAAGGAAAACTGGGATGCACTTCTGCACAGAATGGACCAAAATTAGGAAGGATAAAAGTGAACCATTGCATAGACTACGGAAAGAAGAGGAGTTGATTATCGATGAAGTTTTATCAGATCATAGATGAATATGAATTGAAACATCAAAATGCAACACAGGTTTTTGAACCTTTTCAGCCAAAGCTTTAGTTAGTGCTTCTTGTCCAATTTCATCAGGTACATTTACACCAGCCCAACCAATCCATCTGGCATCAAATTCCTTCAGACCTTCAAGAAAAGAACAACACTTCAAGTCCCCTTAAAACTTAAGTGGAAACTATTTAAATACATGCACCAAAAAGAAAAGGCTAATGCGACTATGCTTAATCGAACAGAAATTATCGTAAAAAAAGAGACAATACACGTTTATATGCTACAGGAATTGAAAGGATGATTTGAGAAAGAAATTTCAGTATCACCTACCCAGAAGTGCACTGACTAGCCCACCTACACTTATCTCAAGTTGCCACGAATCCTTGCCCTGCCTAACTGCAGACACGGGCAACCTATTCGCAACCACCAATAAACGTTGTTTAGGAAGCCTCTGATCTTGCCTTTCATATCCATCAACCCCTTCAGACAATTCTTCCTCATTAAGTGGAGCCCAATTTTCAGCTTCAGATAAAGCAGAATCATTAGAAAAGAGCTCTGCATCCCTCATACTATCTCCTGCTTTCTCATTCAGATTGAACACCCTGTTTAATTTCCGTAAATTTCTTTCCTTCAGTAACCTTTCTGTTCTACTTTTGGGTGTGGCAGGATCAACATTACACTTGCTCCCTGGCATATGGTTGTTTTGATAAAAAGTCTGCAAGTCAGGCCATCCAGTTAAGTGTACTCTTCGACAAGGTAAACCATCTCTTATTCTACAACAGCCACTTAGAGAACGATATTGATTAAGAAAACAAATAAACAAAAAGTGTCTTCTCACACATGCCCGACCAGAGAGAGTACAAAGAGATGAAAAAACTCATAATTAACCACTTAAAATGTTTACACAATTATTGAATAATTGCATTGTGTTACAAAACATTAAAAAAAAAAAAAAAAAAACCTGATTATTCAAATTGTGCACTGTCTTCATGCATCAAATGCTTCAACTTTTCAAATTTGAAGAATAGATGCTATAGACCTTAATAAACATCGTAAACTGTATTTCTCTCCCCATCAGTCTGTTGATAAACCATGCAAAAACATTTATACAGAATTACCAATCAGCCAACCAGTTACATTCTAATTAACCTGAAAGGAAAAGATTGCGGTAATTCTAATCTGGGAAAATGCAGGCGACATCACTGAATACAATGATATGTAGAGATTAAGAAAAAAAGGGAAAAAAAAACTCAACTTGAATATTCACTGCTTACGGGAGTTTAGAAAAGACTAAGGACCGACTTATATCCAAACTCGAACACGAAAGCATAGTTTTTGTATCCACATTAGCAAATCAATTGAAAAGGGAACATAATTGAACTTAGCAACTGAAGTAAAAGAGTAGAAAACATACATGTGGGGTCCAAAACACCGACTTTTGAATTTCGAAAAAAAAATTCCAATGAACATATACCCCAAATGGGAATTCGATCAGTAGCAATTAAAAAATTCACCAACGAACCCATTTACAAAGCCAAACATAAGAAAAAATGCAATGATAAAAAAACAATAATAAAGGCAAAAGCACAAAAAATAAATAAATAAATAAATAAAACCCATCAAAGGGCTGACAACAGAAAGCAATATCGTCGACATGCAAACAGAACTTCAAAATATTCAAAACCCATTTTCATTAACACAAATAAGAATCCCCCATGACAAAAAATAAAATAAAAAACACAAGAAAGGATTAAAAAAAAGAATCTTGAAATTCTAAAAAAAAAAAAAAAAGAAAGAAAAGAAAAGAAAAGAAAAGAAAAGCCATTTGTTATCATGTACATACCTGATTGTTATACAAAATGCAGATCTCTTCAGATGATTTAGCATTCATTCAAAACCAAAATGAAAAGAGTAAACAGTAGTACGTCTTGTTGTTATGTAAAACAAGAATCGTTTAAAAGGGCCATGTGGAGACGAGAGAAGCAAGTTGGCCAAAGCGATATTTTAGAGGGTTGTGGTCAGTACTGAGGGAATAAACACAAAAATCTATAGGTAACTGATGGTGTTGATCTTTGTGAGAGAGAAGAGATATGAAAAATAAGAGAAACAGAAAAAATGATTTTATTATCTAAATCAACAGCATGTGTTTGGCAGAGAATGGATTACAAAGACAGGCGGTTTAATACGCAAAGCGAAGGCCATGCAGGCAGGTCTGGGTGTTGTATGTAACTGCTCTGTGGGACGCCCACTTCAAAAGATTTGCTGCTTACTTATATACTTTGGGTAGTGGGAAAAATATAGCACATGTATATGATGATGACAACTTTGCTCGTAAAAGACTTGGCTCTTTGTGGTATGGAGACAGCTTTTCTTTTATGGTCCCTTACTAAGATTTGGTGAATGGATTGTTAAGAATATGCAACATCTTTCTTAATTAATTCTTATTATGGTAAAATACTTGGGATTTTCTTTCCCTTTAAAGAGGGTAAAATTAGAGAAATTTTATAATACTAAAAAAAATGATTACTGTAAATTATTCTACAGAGAGATAAACACAAAAAAAAAAATTAAATTAAATTAAGAAATTAAAAAAAAATGAGCCAAGTTAAAAATCTTTTTATCATTTTTTATGGATCTGAATGTAATTGTCTTTTTTTTTTTTTATGTATCTATTTCTCTTCTTAAAAGTGGGCTCATCGTGTAATTATATATATATATATATATATATATATATATATATATATATATATATATATTCTTTAAGTATTATAAAATTTCTCCATAAAATTAGATCAAATTGATGGATAAGTTTGGAGAAGATTATCTTCCTCTAAATATGTATATTTGTGTGCAACTTAAATCCAAATATTGAGTGAGTGATGGAGGATTGAGACTTTATTACTAAACGGATTTTTAGTCAAGTAATGCTTGTACGTTGCTATTTGATATCTCCTTTATTTACTTTTCATAGAAAGAATTAAACGATGTTTATCTTTCAAGTTGCTTTATAAACTCCTTCCCAGCAATTATTTGGTGTTAATTCGAGGAATTTTACTTCTCCTTTTTTATATTATATAATTTAATAGTTAAATTTAGGTTCAATTCAAAATACTTAAGTTTTATAGCAATGGTTTATTCAACATTTTTTATTAGAATACTGTCATTTTTACATAATTATTTAACAAAATCACTTACTAAAAAAAATCAATTGTTAAATTGATATCTCATTTTTACATAATTATTTAACAAAATCACTTACTAAAAAAAATCAATTGTTAAATTGATATCTCATGTATCAAATAAGTTGATTTTTCATTGAGCCAATTTTCGCATATTTCAAAACTAATTCTTTCTAGACGTGGTTAATAAACACTCCCTCACATACAGTCAAATGAAATAAATGGATTTTTTTAATGACTCTTATAAATCCAATGGTTGATACTTTTCAATAAGTAAATTATGTAAAATATCATGCATTGAATAAATAGATTTTTTTGTAACTCTAATAAATTCAATGGTCAATATATTTTTGGTAAGTGAAATTGTAAGATAATTATGAAAATAGCATTACTCTTTATATTATTTTATATTTTTATACTTATTCAACATGAAATATATTATCTAAAACTTCACCTCACTTGCAACTCATCTTTTGAGGTCTTTCAATGTCTTGGATTTTAAAATTTTTATTAGATTGTTGAATTTTTTTAAAACTCTAATGCATATAAAATTTTATAATTAAGTATAGATTTTATATTAGTTTCTATTTGTTTAACGTGGGATATGTTTTTTAATATACATAAACATGTTATCTATCACGAAAATTATTCATAGAAGGTCTCATATTCATGTGAAATACAAGCGTACAACTCCATGTATATTTAATCTCTAGATGAACAAAAATAAAACTGTTTAGTGTCAATGCCGATGGCATTGTCTAAAATGCCACCTAATTATCAAATGAGAACAAATAAATTATGTTCATTAATTATCTAAAATTGCTTACACAATCAATTTTATCTTTTTCTTATATCATTGGTAATCCTCCCTCATCCCTAAATCCTGGATTGAATTCGAGAGCTCTTTTTAAAAATCTCAAGTTTTGTTTCTTTGGGGAAAAAAAAAAAAAAAACATGTGATTGATAAATAGTGTTTTGTTGAATTCTATTGTTGTGCTTTTGAAATGCTATAAAATGACCAATCAAGATGGTGCGCAACTAAATAGCCTCTAGACATACAGGTGCAACCCTGAATTAAGTCTATTTTTCTCACTTTTCAAAGAAAATTTCATGTTGCGTATAGGTCCATCAGTGATTATTTTTATCTGATTCAAATTCTTCATAACCCACCACCACCAACATGGGATATGGAGAATCGTAATCTCCCCCTTTTAAACGTGCGACGTCTATGTCGCACCATTATCACTATCTAGGATCGAGCCCTAGACTGTGTAGGCAATTCTCAAACCAGCTAGGGTCCACTCTAACATCATTTTGTCACCCTCCAAGCCTGGAAAAGGGGCTTGGTGTGCAATTGAACAGCTTTTGGGTCTACAGGTGCAACACTGAGCATGTTAGAATGGTGGACATTGCACATTCAAGAAGGAGAAGATTGTGATGCTCCTATGCCTATGAGGAATTTAAATTAGATAAAAGAAATGGCTAATGGAACTATGTGCAACAAGGTTTTTTTTTTTTTTTTGTAAGGAGCTTGGACAAATTAATAGGCGCAATCTCAGTGTTGAAGCTGTAGACTTAGTGGGTGTTCAGTTGCCCCCATAGAGCAGACTGGGGCTTGGGGCATGACAAAATGGTATTAGAGCAGACCGTAGACATTGGGGCTTGGGACGATCTCCACTACCTAGAGCTCGAGCGCAGATTGTGATTTTGATGCGATAAGGACGTTGCACATTTGAGGGAAGTTGATTTTGATGCTTTATAGCTCATCGTTATGATGATGGATAAAAAGAATGACAAATAGACCTATGTGCGACAAATAATTCTTTTTGAACAGAAAGGACAGATAGGCGCAAAGGCTGATTATTTGTGCACCAAGCCCCTCTCCAATAGGCCTGGGGCGTGACAATAACAAATATATTAAATTTATATTAAATAATTTATTGTTTCTTAATCTTACCTGTTATGTGTGTGCATGTATACATATTTTTTTCTTAAATAATAATAAAAAATTAAATAGCAGTGATACACTCACACATCAATTCAATAAAAATTATCAATATAATAATAATAATAATAATATAGATAAAGAGAATTTTGAAATAGAGTTACAATATAAAACACTAGTAGTTTTTGGTATGTATGTCAATTCTTAATAAAAATTAATGGATAAAGTTGTCATTTGAATTTGAAAAAAAAAAAAAAAAACCCTCATAAGGTTTAATGACAATAAGGTCTGTGTTTGTTTGAGAGAAAATAAGTTTCAAGAACTTGTTTTCTTCATTTTTCTTATTTTTCGATGTTTGTTACGTATTTAAGAAAAAAGTTAACGAAAAATGATTTTTCAATCAATGGAAAATGATAGACTATTTAAGGAAAAGTGTTTTTCGAGTTAAGAAAGAGAAAAACATTTTCTCTCTCTCACGAGTTGTCTCGCTCTCACGTTATTCACCTTTCTCCCGATATATTTTAACAATTTTTTCTGTCTTCTTTGTATTTAAAATATATCAAATTAATTTTTAATTATTTCTTATCAATTATTATTAATTATTTAATCTCTATTTCTACTAATATTTGATTTTTAAATACATTAAATATTCTTAAAAAACCATTTTTACACCTTCAAATTATTTTTATAATAAATATTTTAATAATCTATCTCTACTTTTTTTACCATTATTCTAAACACCACCTACACTATACTTAAATGATTGAAAATGATTATTACAAAGCTGCAATCATTTACGAAAAATTTGAAACTAATTAATTCATTAATAAATATATTATTTTCTTAATACTATTCATTTGCAATTGATTTTAATCGGTTGTAAAATTTTGTTGGTAATTATAGTTAATAATTAGTTACAAATTATTCTAACATTAATCTTTTCAAACCAAATGAATAATTATCTACAAATGAGAACTAATTTGTAAAACTATTTTTTAGACTAAATTATCAATTTAATTTCAAAAAAAAAAAATTCTTAATTGATTTACACAAATAACAATGCTAGAATTACTTAGAAATTTTTTTTACTAAATGTGAATATTAACTTGATTTTGTTCTAAGTAGTTTTCATGAATTGGTTTGATGGTTAACAACATACATTTTATTTTTTGATTTTTTTTTAATTTAAATCTTAGAGTTAGCATTTATAAAAATTTATTAAATTTTTCTAAATGAATCTTATATTATGAAATTATGAATATACCTTGTTGAAGTTCCTTCAAAACTCATTGATGTAATAATTACGACTTGTTTTTGTATTTCGGTTTTACGTATCAAACAAACGTCGAAATTTATTTTTCAACAGCTTTTTTATATAATTATCAAATGTCAAAAAATATTTTTTTTTTTGAAAAATAACTTCCTTAAAAATAGCTTCTTCAAAATTGCTTTCCCTATTGAAAATTATTTTTCATCAAACAAAAAGGTTCACGTGATATTAAATTTTAGGAAAGACACCTCTATGGTTTTCATTTGGATAATTGGACTCCGATAATTGGTCTATTAGAAACAAAAGTCCCTATATTCATGGTCATACTAATTTTGTTTATTAATTTCAAGTTTTAAATGGAAGGAGTGACATATGTCATATTTTTATTCGTTTCTATTTCAAAAAAAAAATGATAAAAATTATGCAAAGTTTCAACAAATAAAAAATAATATTTATTTAACCCTAAATTTTTTTATTATTTTTTATTCACACCTAGAAATTTTATTTTAATAAGTGAAACAAAAACAAAGAAAAAATTGATTACCAATTTTTTCTTAATTTTTTATGTATTTCAATATAACAAAGTGATTAGCAAATAGTGTAGTGATTACTTAGATCTTATAAATCGAAAGATGGTGTAATAATATTCAATGAACCTTGAATTATGAATTTATTAATGAAACACATTTGATGGTAGTAAATGTAAATTTGTTTTATAGATATGACTTTTCAATTTAATTTTTGTGAAATTTTTTGTTTTATGCATTCAAGTTTTTATAAATTTATATAAAATTTATTTATTTCCAAATTTTTAATTTCTATTTTGAAAAAAAATTAAATAAAATATGAAAAAAAAAATTTACATGAATAAATAAATGACGATAAATAGCTCCATTTGTCTTTACATAATACCCGAATCTCCTATATGTTTCTAAGTTTCTAATTACATCTTATTTGTCTCAAATTGTTTTTAAAGCATTCAATCTATCTATATAATCAAATTTTTTCAGCCACAAATTTTTTTTTATCGAAATACTATTCACTAAAATGCAAAAAAAGAAACAAAAAACTAAAGACTTCAAAAATAAAAAATGAAAATGCATATCATGTGACTTTATGTTTTTGTTTTTTTTTTGTTTTTTTTTTTGTTTTTTTGTTTTTTTTTGCATTTAATTCGGGGGCATTTGAACCAAAAAAAATTATATGATCGAAAAAATTAATCAAAAAAAAACAAATTGAATATTTTAAAAAGATTTCAGAGACAAAAAGAAAGTTATTAAAAACTTAGAGATAGATGAAAGACTTGATATATTATATAAAAACAGATTTAGCTATTTACCCAATAAATAATTAGCTAGTAAAAAAGAGAAAGGAAACCCTAGCCGCTAACTTGTCGTCGGTCGCAAGGCAAATGCGGTGACAATCCAATGGGGGATCCCCCCCCCACCCAATCCGCCATTGCTTACCCCTCTTCCTTTCCTCCACTTCCATCAAACCTTAACCGAAACCTAACCCTACTTGTAACATTTGTCAATCGAGACACCTCACTCGAAGGGTCACGACCGAACGGATCGATACTAAAACTTATATCCTTTTTATTTTCTTAAAATTAAGTTCATAATTTAATTGTATTTATCTTTAAATATGTCATTAATAATATATAACCATAAGATTTTTTCATTAACAAAGCGAAGTGTTACTCTAAAATTTCATCATTTATAAAACATCTCTCACCATAATTAAAATTCCTAGATAATCTTGTCCTAATATTCATACCTAAATTCTAAGTAAAAATTTTCTACATTCATAAGATTAACACCATTACACTTATTATTTTAAAAATAAATATTCATTTAAAGCAGAACTTAATCGTTAGGAGCACGCAAAGGCAGTGCACATGAGTCATTGGTTACCGAAAGCAACATCGGCATCCTCAATATTTTGCATCATTACCTACGCCGTATAACGGATGTGAAATACGAATATCCCAATAAGTGTAACATGCACGATTTGACATTAAAACCTTTTATACATGAATGTCTCTAAATTATTTCCCTTATTTAGACCTACTATAAGAAATTAACACAGAGTTAGCGAGGTCTAACCTCAATAAAAATATGCTTAAAAACATTAACTTCATCATTTAACGATCAAACCTTAACCTTTAAACCTCAACGTTTATGCCTCGATAGGTAACCTCAACCTTTAAACTTCAATATGCATTAAAAAAAAAAATCTCATTCGTTTACTTTATATATTTTCTTTCAATCAACATGTAAAACATATACATGCATATGAATGCACCTCAAGACCATCTCATCACATTAATCACATAAAAACACATAACATTTACGTTTATGGTGTAGAGAAGATACACTTACTTGATTCACTTAAGACCACTTGTTTATTATAACCTTTCTCTAAAAATCAATATCTCGACTTGATTCAATACCTTGGACATGCACACCATATAACATAAGAAATTAAATATTATTATTTTATCTTTAATCATTTAATTTTTATTAATTCCTATTCTTTTCTTGTAATTTCTTTTAAATTAAAAATCATAATTAAATCATCAACTCTACTCGAATTTATTCAATTCTCCTCTAATTATATTCATATAATCTAATGTTATTGAATTTTAACTTAACCTTTTCAATTCTTATTTAAATACACCTAATCATCAAATATTCTAATAAAAATTTAAGATTTTAATGCTAAAATATAATTTTAACATAATCAATCCTAAATCATGAAATTTTGAACTCAATTCTACCTAAAATCATATAGAAACAAATAATTAAATTTAAATATTTTTCTTACCTTGAATATTTAATGACCAAGACTTGAATCTTTTTTCAAATACCTTTGACTTCATTTCTCTCTCTCTCTTCGAAATATAAGCTTATGGACTCTCGAAAGAGATGGAGGAAGAGCCAATATGTATGATCGATTGCCTACCCTATCAAGAATCTTATAAGGTCCGATGTATCTAGGATTCAATTTTTCCTTCTTCCCAAGCCGCATCACACTCATCATCGATGCTACCTTAAGAAACACATTGTCACCCACTTCAAACTTTAAATCTTTTCTCCTCCGATTGGCATAACTTTTCTACCTACCTTGAGTTGTTTTCATTCTTAACCTTATCTTCTCTATCACCTCGGTTGTTTGTTGAACTATCTCTAGTCCTAATAATTTCTTCTCACCTACCTCATCCAAATGAACCATTGATCTACACCTCCTCCCATACGAGTGCCTCGTAAGATGGCATTCCTATACTTACCTAGTAACTATTACTATAGGCAAATTCTATTAGTGGTAGATATTTTTTTATTTATCCGACCGATCAAGTACACAAGCACTTAGCATGTCTTCCAAGTACTCGTATCACTCTCTCTAATTATCCATCACTATAGGAGAGAAAAGCGAGTACTAAAATTCAACCTAGCACCTATTACCTCATGCAAAACCTTCTAAAAATTTGATGTGAACCTTGGATCTCTATCGGATACAATCAATACGGGTACTTCATGTAACCTTATTATCTCTTTCATATACAATTTTACATATTGGATCATGTTGAAATTTGTCTTCATTGGTAGAAAATGAGATGACTTCGTTAATCCATCTACAATAACCCAAATGGCATTAAATCTCTCTTTTGATCTTGATAATCCCACAATAAAATCCATAGTTATATGCTCCCACTTTCATTCGAGTATTGCCAAAGGTTGTATCTCCGATGCTCAACCTTTACCTATTGATAGGTCAACTATCTAGCTATATGATTTGCTACATCCTTCTTCATTCCTCTCTACCAAAACATCAATTTTAAATCTCGATACATCTTAATACCACTAGAATGTACTAATAAGGAATAGAATGCGACTCACTCGAATTGCTTCTCTTGAATCCTTATTCTTCGACACACATAACCTACCCTTATACCTTATCACCCCATCATATTCTACTATAAAATATAGTATTTTCCCTTTCTTTATTTCTTTATTCACCCTAATCACATCATCATCGATTAATTATCTATTTTTTATTCTTGACCTCAAATCCAGCTCCATTACTAAATAGCCTACACACACCTCCTTTCGGCATCACCTCTAAATTAAGCTCCTTTAGGTCCCTCAAAATATATGTCTATACTACTTCCATTACTTGCTATGTTTTTCTACGTAAGGCATCTACTACTACATTTTCCTTTCTATATTTACCTTCCTCGGATGATAATGCAATATATGATCATAATCTTTTAACACCTCCGACCATATTCTCTATCTTATGTTTAACTCTTTTTGAGTGAATAAGTATTTAAGACTTTTATGATCAACATAAATCTCAAACCTCACCTCAAATAAATAGTGTCTCTAAATTTTAAGTGTAAACACCACTACTATTAACTCTAAATCATGCATGGGGTAATTTTTCTTATGATCTTTCAATTGTCTTGAGACATAAGCTATAACTTTTCTCTTTTGCATTAATACGCCCCTAGCATTTATGTACACCACAAAGTTGCCCTCACTATTTGGAAGAGTGCGATAGTCAACAATTATTTCTACTCTTTGAAAACTTGCCTCGCTTTCATCTCCTTACTTAAATGCGGCATTTTTCTTAGTTAGCTTCGTCAATGGAGCAACCAACTTTGAAAAGCCCTCCACAAACCTCCGATAGTACCTATCTATTCCTAAATAACTCTACATCTCTAACATATTTCTAGATTGTACCCAGCTATTCCTAAAAAACTCGCACATCTAACATATTTCTAGATTGTCTTTAATTCCGAACCACCTCAACCTTTCTTGGATCTATTCTTATCCCATCCTTTAACACCACATGACCCAAAAAAGCTACCTCATCAAGCCAAAAAATGCACATTTCTTTAACTTTGCATAGAGTCGGTGCTTCCTCGATGTTTGTAGCATGATCCTTAAGTGCTTCTGCATGTTCTTTCATGTTTTTAGAATGGACTAAAATATCATCAATAAAGACGATGAAAAATCTATCTAGGTATTTATGGAACACTTAATTTATAAGGTCCCTAAAAGTCTGTAACAACATTTATAAGTTCGAAAGGCATCACTAGAAATTCAATGACCATAACTAGTTCAAAAAGTAGTCTTCTTCACATCTCCTTCCTTAATTCTCAATCGATAGTACCTTGATTGTAAAACAATCTTAGAGAAAATCGATGTCCCTTATAATCGATCAAAGTCATCAATACGAGGAAGGGGTACTTGTTCTTAATTGTTGCTTGATTCAAATCTCAATAATCTATACACAACCTCGATCTCCTATCTTTCTTTTTTACAAACAATACATGTGCACCCCACGATAAACAACTTGGCCTTATATACTTCTTATCTAGTAACTTTTGTATCCGCTCATTTAACTCTTTCAAATCTACCGGTACCATCCTATAAGGAGCCTAAAAAATTAGAGTGGTTCCCGGCTCTAGCTTTATCTTAAAATCAATCTCCATCACTGGTGGTAACCCCTTTAATCCCTCTAAAAATACATTCATAAAATCTCTTACTATCTCAATATCCTTTAGTTTTTCCTTCATCTCCTTACTAGTATCTACTATATTGGCTAGATATCCTGTGCTTCCATTCTTTACTATCCTTCATGCTTTTATAGTCGACACCATTAGTACCGACCTCACCTTCTCACTTGTCCAAAACTCTAAAGGTTCTTCACTATGTGGTTGGAATGTTACCACCTTCGCTCTATAATCAATTCTAGCTTCATACTTTACAAACAATTCATGCCTAGTATTATATCAAAATCCTTAATACCAAGCACTATTAAGTTCATTTTTATTGACCTATCCCTCATCACAAGCTAACATCACCTCAAATCCATATACTCCATTAGGGATGGCAATTTGCCACTGTCCTAATGGAGCCCCACCATGCCCTGTGTCAATTTTTCTCGATCAATACGAGGATTCCCCACGTTGATCGAGGAATAAGGCATGGCGGGGTGTCCTCCGAGTGGGGACGGGGCGAGGTGAGGAAATTTTACCCTGTTCGGGGCACGGGGCGAGGACGGGGTAAATTTTTTAGGGCATGCCCATTCCCGCCTGCCCCATTACCATCCACTAGACTCCATATCTCCCGATGGTAACATTATTTTATAAATAGATTCTAATATTTTAGATTTCACATCAAATCTTCTTACTAAAAAGCTCGATATAAATGAGTGTGTTGCTCCTAAATCTATCAAAGTATATCCAATAAGTCCGAGAGATTAAGAAGTTACCACACATTACTTGTTGTATCATTCTATTTAGCCTCTCTTTGAGTTAGAATATACAATCGAGTCTGCTACCCTCTAATCGTCTCTATTTCTCTTAGGATATTGAATAGCCATATGTCTCGACTCCTTACACCGATAGCAGGTGTTAGTACCTACCAAATAATTTTTGAGGTGCATCATTCCACACTTCACACATGCAACTCCGTTAGCTTCATTCCTTTTTGGTGTAACATCATCTCCTTTAACTTTTTAATCCCGGGTGAACTCCTAACCTTTGTCAAAAGTTAAGCCTCGACTTCTTTGCACTGAAGTTCTTATATAATCTCTTTTTAGTCCTCTTCGACTATCAATGCCCAACTAACCATGTCATTATAAATGACAACATAAGACATCCACACCATACCCTTGATTTGGGGAGTGAATCCTTATAGGAACTCTCCTTCTTCGACTCGGGGTCTTTAGTGATGAATGGGATTAATAGGCTCCCATGCTCAAATTGGTCGATATACTCTATCATAGTCATATTTTCTTACCTTAAATTTAGAAAATCCTGTACCTTCTTAGATTATATATATGCGATGAAATACTTAGCAAAGAAAATCTCTTTGAAGCATGCCTGAGTTAGGTTAGGTATGTCCAAAGAAACCTTAGCCACATCCCACTAGGCTCTTACATCTTGAGCCAACATAAACACAACTCCTTTCACTCGGTCAATGTCTCTTATCCCAACATGTTCAAAAATAACCTATAGGGACTTAATCTAATCTTCAACTACCATAGGATCGGGATTTCCCATAAACTCATTCGATTTAAATTTTGAAATTTCTCCAGTCATGTCACCTCTTTAATTTTGAGGCCTTTGATCCTTATGCTATTGCAGAGCCAATAATTATCTTATATACTCCTCATGTTGTTCTTGCTATTGCTACATCATATCTAGCATACGCTGCATCAAGGCCTCATTTTTACTCTTTGCTTGAGTGCCACTACCATTTTCGAGCCTTAGTGTCTCCCATTCTTCTTAGAAGTATCCTATCCTATTATCATTCATTCTTAGTTTAAATTCCTAAAATCCTTTCACGTAGTCCTTATCATAGTATTTAAATTAAACGAATACTCAAATATCATTTAAATACATCATACACATATTTTAACTTAATTCATATATATATATATATATATCACCTACTTGTTGATGTTACTTGTTGGGCCTCAAACTTATGTGTGCCATCA
Source organism: Dovyalis caffra (assembly GCA_963924115.1). Classification (NCBI taxonomy): domain Eukaryota; kingdom Viridiplantae; phylum Streptophyta; class Magnoliopsida; order Malpighiales; family Salicaceae; genus Dovyalis; species Dovyalis caffra. The sequence continues at coordinate 6,956,480 of CAWUPB010001184.1, forward strand.
TACATCAAACATTCAATACTTATTTATTCATTTCAAAGTAATTAATGACTTTATTTTCTAATTAAGTCCATAGAATCTATTTTGCTTTGATAGCACACTATAACGCCCGTCAATTGAGACACCTCACATGAAGAGTCACGACCGAATGGGTCGATACTTAAACGTATATCCTTTTTATTTTCTTAAAATTAAGTTCCTAATTTAATCTTATTTATCTTTAAATACTCCAATTTAAAATATATCATTAATAATATATAATCATAATATTTTATCATTAATATAGCGAAAGCGTTATTCTAAAATTTCATTATTTATAAAAGATCTCTCACCATAATTAACATTCCTAAATAATATTATCCTAATATTCATACTCAAATTCTAAGTAAAAATTTCAAATATTCATAATTTTAATATCATTACGCTTATTAGTTTAAAAATAAATATTCATTTAAAGCATAATATAATTGTTAGGAGCACAAAAAGGCGAGTCACATGAGTCACTCGGTCACTTGGAAGCAACATCAACATCCTCAATATTTGCATTATTACCTATTCCATAGAATGGACATGAGATACAAATATCTCAATAAGTGTAACATGCATGATTTTACATTTAAAATTTTTATAGATGAATATCTTTAAAATTCTTGTCCTCATTTGGGCTCGCTTAGAAGAGACTAATATGGGTTAGCAAGGTCTAGCCTCAATAAGAACATTAACCTCGTCATTTAATAGCTAAACCTCAACCTTTAAACCTCAATCGTTAAACCTTAATTTTTATGCCTCGATAGCCAACCTCAACCTTTAAACCTCAATATGCATTAAAAAATAACCTCATTCATTTACTTAAAATATTTTCTTTCAATCAACATGCAAAACATATGCATGCATATGAATGCACCTCAAGATCATCACATCATATCAATCACATAAAAACACATAATATTTACATATATGATGTAGGTGAGTTACAATTACTTGATGCGCTTAAGACCATTATTTATCGTAACCTTTCTCTAAAAATATGTACCTCGACTTGATTCAATACCTTAAACATACGCACCATATAGTATAAGAAATTAAATATTATTATTTTATCTCTAATCATTTAATCTTTTATTAATTCCTATTCTTTTCTTGTAATTTATTTTAAATTAAAAATCATAATTAAATCATCAACTATACTCTAATTTATTCAATTCTCCTCTAATTATATTCATATAATCTAATGTTATTAAATTTTAACTTAACCTTTTCAATTCTTATTTAAATACACTTAATCATCAAATATTCTAATAAAAATTTAAGATTTTAATATTAAAATATAATTTTTACATAATCAATCTAAAATCATGAAATTCTAAACTCAATTCTACCGAAAATAATATAGAAACAAATAATTAAATTTAAATATTTTTCTTACCTTGAATAGTTAATCACCAAAACTTGAATCTTCTTCTAAATACCTTTGACTTCATTTCTTACTCAATTATACTCTCTCTCTCTCCTTCTCTCTCTCTCTTTTGAAATATAAGCTTATGAAATGGCTTTTTTGAATGAGGAGAATGACATCCTATATATAGGCATGGAAAGTTGAAACATTTGAGAATTTTAAGTGTATGAGTTAAAATAATAAAAGACCACTAACTTTCTTCTTTTATGGCCATTAAGTGACTTTCTTTCATGGTCACTTTTTTTTCTTTCATGACAATTAACCTTTTTCTTTTATGGCTAATTTCTTTTCTTTCATGACAATTAACCTTTTTCTTTTATGGCTAATTTCTTTTCTTTAATGGCTATTCATGTCTCCTTTTTAATTTTAATATATGTTTCAAAACTTTTTCTCTTCTTTCATAGCCATTCATGTCTCCTCTTTAATTTTAATATATGTTTCAAAACTTTTGCTCTTCTTTCATAGCCATTCATGTCTCCTCTTTAATTTTAATATATGTTTTGAAACTTTTTCTCTACTTTCATAGACACTAATATTCTATTTAAAAGCCATTAAAACCTATTATTATTTCATTATTGTTTTATTAATTATTATTATCATTTTAATTGTTTAATTCCTAATAGCTTAGGCTAAGATTGTAGGACTAGTTCCTATCTATAAAAATACTACCTATAATACCTAAAAATATATTGTATCATAAAAGTCTATACCTAATCATCACATCATCTAAACACATAAAAAAATATATTAAATTGCATACACAAATAAAGCACATTTGCACACATATATACATAATATATTATCATGCAAATTTTTGGGTATTACACTACTACACGTGCATCCCTTGCAAATATTTTATCAACTATACATTTTAAGAAACCTATTGATAATGGCAAACTACTGGGTTTAGACATAGCTCTACGATTGTGTACGTTAATGGATGAGAAACCAACAATAAATTTCTCATCAATAGAAATCCGATAAGCTAAAAATCCTTTTATGCATACTCTTCTAGAAAAATTCTTAGAAATCGAACCACCCGTCAATGTCATTAGGGACAACGTTATTCAGCACTAGGGGTTAAAAACTTATCCCATTGTAGAATTATTGGGTCCTCGACATGTATTCATCCGAACATTTTCTACGAAGATTTTGCTAAGGCATGGTCGATTAAGTGTCATGAAATCCAATCTTCCCCATTTCGGTTCTTCAAGTGGGATCTAAATTATCATCCAAACAAGGACTCATCCCTAGCAAATGTATGGATTCATCTTCCCTACCTACTAGTTTCCTTATTCTCGAAATGCATTTTAAGGGAAATTATGAATTATTTTAGAGCGTTCTTAAAAGTTGATGAGCGGACTACAAATGTCTCATACCCTATTCATGTGAGAGTTTGTGTGGAGTTGGACCGTGCATGTCATCTTTTAGAAGAGATCTAGATATCGGTAGGAACGGATTAAAAATGGGAGACAGAAATCATTCTTACTTCCATACCATCATCCATAACCACTATCAGCATGGTAAGCTCTCTCTAAAAATTAATGGTGTAAACTATACCGATGATGTTCTTTGGGAAATGGTGCGGTTACTTATTTTTAGGAACTTCGTAAATAAATCTTAATGCTATCTCGGATGAAATCTTTGAGGTTGTTCCCTCATTAGTTACACCAAAATATATATATATATATACTTACAATAATCTCAATGATTTTAGAGATAAAATAGGCTATTTTTAATATAAATCCCTCCGAGTTCTCCGGGTCCTAATGGCTTCATTGGTGCATTTTACTAATCCTGTTGTGATATTATTAGTTTTCCTCTAACCAAAGCGAGTTAAGGATATGTTCGAGAGGGTGTAATTTTGACATCTTTAACTATTACAACGATGGTGTTAATATCAAAGTGTAAAAACCCTTCCTCTTATCGTGATTTGAGACCAATCAACATATGTAATGTCTCCTATAAAGTTATTTTCAAGATTTTGATGTAGAGACTTGGTAATGTTTTACCTCACATTATTTCGGATGAACAACCTAACTTTGTTAAAGGGAGATTAATTCATGAAAATATAGCCTTGGCCCATGAACTCTTTCATGAAATTAACGAGAAAGACCTTTGGGGGGAATGTGATTTTTAAGGTGGACATGGCTAAGGCATATGATAGGCTGATCGTTTCTAATGAAAAAAATACAAAAATGTTACTTTTTAGAGGATCGATGCTCTATTATCCATCGTTGTTTCGCTAATTACTAGTATTCCGTAATATTAAATGACGGATCATTTAGATTTTTCAAGTCGATTAGAGGTATCCGTTAAGGGGACCCATTATCATTAACTCTTTTCATTATGGGTTAAGATGTTTTAAGTAGAAATTTGAACCCTCGGAGTTGCTTTAGGCATGATTCTTCCTTACCACACGGGTTGGACAACGATTAACATGAACCACTTACTTTTCGTGGATGATATGCTTTTATTTAGTAATGGTTTGAAGACCTCTGTGGATAATCTAATGTGCCTACTAAACTAATACCGTGCATGTATTGGCTAATTAATTAATGATGGTAAGAGTGGTTTTCTTTGTAGCAATAAACTTTGTATGAATCGAGTAAGACTATTACAATGATGGATAGGTTTTAGACATTTGAAGCCCCTATTCTTTATTTGGGGATTCCTTTCTTTAAGGGACAAGCTAAATTATCCTAGTATCATCTCGCTTAAAGAAAAGATTAACATCAAATTAGTAGGTTGGAAAGGAAAGCTTCTTTCTACTCGGTGGTAAATTGATGTTAATTCAATTGGTCCTATCTTTTATTATGATATACACAATGGCAATCATGCTAGTCCCAAATAAAATTATTATGCATCTCTAGAGTCATATGGCTAATTCTTTTTGGAACTCCTGGAGTGAAAGGAGGCACCATTGGATTAACCGGGAAAAAATATCCAAATTTGATGAGCGACAACAAAAAACATCCTTAATTCGATCTAATTCATTCAAAGCTTAAGGTATATCTCTTTCTTATCTCGCATGTTTTTCAAATGAACTTTAAGCGTAAATGTTTGCTTACTTTTTGATCTAAATGTATAAAGGAAAACTATACTATACTTTAAATTGTGACTTATTTTCAAATGAGTTTAGGGATAATGGCTAGTTGGTTTGTGTTGGTGTTTATTTCAATCATTTGATTTTTTTAGTTTTTTATTCCACAAAAGCTTGTCCATAATTCAGCAAGTTGTACCTCTCTCTATTCAACTGAGTTGGTAAGGCTATTTTTGTCATTTTAAACATAAGGGAATGATAGTATTAGAGAAAATATTAAAGGTAGCAAATAACGAAAGAAAGAAGAAACAGATTTGGTGAATTTATGCTACTAGAAGTAGAATCGAGTTTTATTATGTTTGTATCTTTTTAATCAATTTGATCCTTGAATTGTTGGTTTTTTTTTTCCATTTTAGATTCTAACTTAACAAGTCTTCATTTTAGTGTCTAACTTAACAAGTCTTTAAGTAGAAAAAACTAGTTTTTGACCTATACTTCACTATGGTGTTTATACAAATAGGTGAGCGAGTTAGTGAGAAATTAAATAATATTTATGTTTTTTATTATTAAGTATAATGTGTGATTTAATTTGAGGTAATTTTTATTTGATAAATATTTATACATATAATTTTTTGATTTATTAAATGCATTATTGAATAGTAGGGTCTTTTTTTGTGACAACAAGTTGAAAATGTATTTTGTTTTGGTAAGGATTGAAAAGAAGCATCAAATTGATGGTTTTGGTCATTTATTTCAATTAGTCAATAGGTTAATTAATAACTAATAGAAATATAAGCGAACCGTTTAGTGGAGTTTTTACATTATGACGATGATGATCCTCATCGTAGATATCAACTATTATAAAATGACAATTTAGTATTGTTCAAAAGTATTTATTACATTGAATGTAAATAGTTTTTGTTTATTTAGGGTATTCATGCAACGGTGTTAGAAAGCATGCATAGAATCATACATGCATAAGAGGTGTAGAATAAAACAAATTTTTTCCTCCATCTAAGGCTCCTAAGATCAAGTCGTTGAATAAAATAATTATACATACATGAATTAAAAGCATGAGTAAAAGATTATCTCTTATAACGCAGATTTAGCCTTTGTCAAAAAAGAAGTTGTCCAAGTGTCCGACCTCCGTCAATAATCCACGCAGACTTAAACACCCACAAAAGAAGCTATAGAAATCACAGAGTGCTAGTCTCCAATCCTTTTATATAGTTAAATTTTCTCTTGAAATCAAATCGGGATTTATACAAGAACTATTGGCATTTTAAGGAGAGATGCATCAACTCAGGCTTTTAGGAGATAAACACTTTTTTTTTTTTTTGTCATATGTGTTTATGGTAATCTTACCTTCTTATCACCTCTCTCCTTATTATTTATATAGGGGCGGCATCCTTGTCCTCTAAGGACGGAGAGTTATAATATGGGTGGGCTTATTTAATCTTATCCTTATAAACTCTAAGCCTTATTCAACAAGGCTCAAGTTTATCCTCCCATAAAAATATCTTGTAAACTTTTAAATTAAGCCTATTAGCCCAAAATATTTTGACCCAATTAATTATCAATTAATTTAGACTATCCAAATAAATTGATTTAGATATTTTTAAGAAGTCCACATTAGGAAAATGTTTTCCAAATTACACTTAAACTCGAATTAGGAAACTAATTTCCTTTTTAGGTAACTTACTTCCTAATTGAAACTAACTTTTAAATTAGGAAACTGATTTCTAAAATAAGAAAATTTTCATTTTAGGAAACTTTTTCCAAAATAGAAAACTTTTCATTTTCGAAAACATTTTCCAAAATAAGAAACTTTCTAAAACTAAAAAACTTTTTCAAAATCTTTGCTTCTCTTTTACTATATGAATGCTTAAACTTATGTGTGTAACTCAATGGCTCCTAGATATGTTCACAATATATCGAGAACAAAAGACACCTCTTTTATCTCTTAATACATAAATTAAGATTATCCTTTAATAAGACATCATGACTACTCAATTCTCTAAGAGGATTAATTAATCTATAATTATCTTTCATGAGCATGGTTACCATATAATTTAGTCATCATGTCAATTTATCATAGTGTGATATCGAACTTGGTTTATAGTGTGTTCGATTATGATCACATAAGTTTTATTCGATTCCTAAATTTTCTAGCTCTAGAGTAAACCAACTATGCTTTATTGGTATACTCCTACTATGGCTACGGATTCCTTGAGCGAGATATTTCTTGAAATATAATATGATAACTCTTTTAGCATACGAGAAATGATATGTTCTATCTTAGTCATCCACCTATCTCCATTGGATTCCTAGTGCACCCAATAAATCGTCCATGTGTAGCTTTTGATTGAGATCATCAAAATGAATGTCAAAGTACACAAATCCTCTAATGAGATAACCATGATGACTTCAAGTAAAATATCCAGTTGTACCCATCTCGTATGAGATTCCTATAGACTATGTAACACCCAAAATAAATTTTCCATATTATGCATGTGTATGCTTGTGTTTGTATGGTTTTATATATATTATGCCTATAAATGACATCTTTTAAATTGTTTATCCTTTAGTTGTGGTGTTTTTTTTATTATATGTGTCTTGGAGATTGAGATGAAATAAGGTGTTTTGGAGCTAATTGAATAGATTTAGGGATATAGATGAGTTTTATTGAAAGTTTGGGGGACTACTTTAAAAGTTAGATATAATTATAGGGACCATGTTATGATTTTGACATCCCTTCTTAATGCCTTTGCTAGAACCAATGGGTTCCATTATTTTTCTTTCTCTTTTGACTTTTTCTCTTCCCTTTTTCTTCTTCTCCATAACCCAACCAATCACCCTTTTTCTCCACACTTGTTTTCTAACCTTTCTCATCACTAAACAGACCTTGTATTAAGATATTTATGATGATCAAAGGGGTTTTAAGCAAAATTAGAGCTTGAAGAGTTGTTATTCTAGAGGTTAAATTCGAATCCAAAAGAGAAAGGTATGTTATTGCCATCATTTCTAGTTATTTTTGGATGTTATATGGTGTTTTTATGTTGGTTTATGATAGGTTTGTCTTTTAAAGTGATATTAATGAAGTTAGGGTTGATAGCCAATTTTAGGAAAAAGTTGATTAAGTGATTTTAATTGATTAACTAATGATTATTTTGCTTTGGGCTTATGTTTTATTAAGATAAATTAAGATTTAAATGGTTAGAGTTTATTGATTTGAAAATTATGTGATGCTTATGCTCGAATTGGGGTTTTGTGAATATTGGTTATTGAAAAGGTTGAAAGATGATGACTTGTGATGTATGAACTTTGAGATTGTTGTGGAATATGAGAATTTTGATGAATTATTGATTTAATTAGAGGCTATATTGTGTTTTGTTTTACTTATAGGAATTGATTAGCTTGAGGAGAATATTGTTGAAGTGCCAAGCAATCAAGGTAAGCATGGTTCAACTCACCATAATGACCATATATGTGATGTGTATTATGTGATTGAATGTGGTAAGTAAATATTTGATTCATTGTTATATGTTATATGATAATATGTTCTATGATTAATTGAGCCTTAAAGTATGTTAACCTATGTATTCATGTCATGAACATAGATTTACATATTTTAGAAAATGCATTGAAATCACATATGCATGAAAGGTAAAGGTAAAGATAAAGGTTTTCGTAAAGGCAAAGAGGACTAGAGATCACGTTTAGTGGGTTATTCGTATCAAGGAAAAATGTATTTACACGCATCATGAAAGTTTACGAAATGTCATACATGACCATGCTTATTGGACATTAGCTCATTTTGTTATGTCTTGTGGTGTAGGTGAGGAGTCCGTGGATGTTGATGATGCAATCGGAGCGCCTTAAAGGAACTCTTATGATGTGTCCTTTTGTCTAGTTTGAATATTATCCATAACCGGCTCTAAGGACCTTTTGTATATCTTAACTTTTGCCCTTTTATTAACCGATAAAGTGTTGTTCAATGTTTATGAGTGAATTTCAAACATCCGTACGGTTTATGTTTTGAAGCAACATGGTCGAGTGCCTTTTTGTATTGCAAGTCATGTATGATTGTTAGATCAAGTTCTTTTTTTGAGGACATGAAAATGAGTTATGTTTGGTTTTATTTGAGCTATATTATATGTAAATTATGTTTGACTATGACGTCTCCCTCACTGGGATGCCATCATGAATGGGTCCGAACACGAGGCAATACAGAGTTGATATCAAAGCATATGGTTTAGTCATCCTATAGGTCTAGATAGTTCACAAGAGTTCAAGGCTCGAAGCATCATCAACATATAAGTGTTAGTATTGTTTAAAATCAGTCAATCTTATATACTTTATAATATGTCAAGTATCTTATTTATTGCACACCATGAGAATTATTCTTGTTTACTTTATGTTATATGAATATTTGGTTTAATCTCCTTTTAGTTTTATGGTCTTTTATATTCTTTTAATTGCTTAAAGGAATGACTTTTAGTTGTCTTGCCATAATGTTATGGTTGTTTACATTATGCATTCACCAATTCTAATCGCTTCTATTGCGATTGTGCAATGCTACAAGATCGTGCATTATCGTGTATTCACCAATTCCAACTACTTCGTTGTGATCGTGCAACGATGTACAATCCTACATTATCATGCATTTACCAATTCTAACTACTTCGTTGCGATCGTGTAAGGCTGCATGGTTGTGCATTATGCGATTAATACACACTTAAAGACATATTAAAAGTACTCATATCATAAATCAATGATGCTTGATTGTGTGCACATGAGATTCATAAATGACCGGGTTGTGATTGTGGTACAAGGTTAAAATGCCACCAAAGAGGTATATAAATGTGAGTGAATTAGGAAATCAAGCTAGTAATGAGAGGGATGATAATAATAATGGGTCGACAATGCAACGGATGATCAAATTACTACAACGAGTAACAAGTGATGATACAACAACAATAAGAAAGACATAATGAACGAGATAAAGGCTATGTTGGATATACGAGCATCGACAACTACGAAGAGCTCCATAATAAAAAGTGGATGTTGTCAAGCAATTCAGGAAAATGAATTCGAAAGAGTTTGTTAGTGGAATAAATCCTTTAATAGTTGAGGAGTGGGTGAAATCTTTAGAGGTTATCTTTAATCATTGGGGTTTATGTGATATAGATAGGGTATCTTGTGCTATGTTTATGATGATGCAAAATGCTGAAACCCGGTGGGGTGTGGCAAAAGTGCCTCTAAATGTACCCAACCTTACTTGGGAGCGCTTCACGAGAGATATTTTATGGTAAATACTTTATTAATGACATGAAGTCCAAGAAAGTACAAGAATTTATAGAGTTGAAACAAGCTAGATTATTAGTGGCCGAGAATGTCAAGCGGTTTAAGCAAGGGTGTTGGTTTGTTTCCTCTATTTCGGCAATGTAGAATTGAAGAAAGATCATTTTTTAAGGGGACTCAACCCTAGGGTTAGGAGTATGGTGAGGATGTCTTCAGCTGTAACTTATAGTGATATAGTGGGGAAAACACTAATGGTTGAGGAAGACCGAAGAAAATTATTAAAGACTTGCAAGCTAAAAGATCGATAACTAAGATAAATTTTATGCCCAAGTCTATAGGGCAAGGAGGGGTGAGAAACCAATCTTCAAGACTTGAATCAAATAGGAAAAAAAAGGCCAAATTCTCATAGGAAACCACGGTGATGGGGACCCAAGAAAGACCGATCCGTACTTAAGTGTAGAAAAAGGCATTTTGGAGAATGCTTGGAGGGTACTAATACTTGTTTTTGGCGTAAGAAGAAAGGTCATCTTGCAATAAAGTGCCCAAAGAGATAAGGTTCTACTCGGAGAGTAGTTAAAAGGGTTTATACCATGAATCAAGAACAAGCTAATGAAGAGAACGCGACGAGTTATATATGGTAATGTCTTTATACTTGGGCTTATTGCCTATACGTTAGTTGATTCGGTGTAACTCATTCTTTCATATCTAAATCTTTGTTGAGAAGGTTGGGGATTAAACCTGAATTGCTTAGATATATGTATGAGGTGACTCTTTCTTCGGGAGAGGTGATGGATTCGAACTATATGGTAAAGAATTATGAGTTTTCAATTGGTGACAAGACTTTGAGGATTGATTTGATGGTGTTAAGCATACAAGATCTTGATGTGATATTAGGGATGGATTATTTGTCAAAGTTTGGTGTTACAATTGATTGTCTTGAAAGAAATGTGACTTTTTAACCACCTAATGAACAATCATTTGAATTTTAAACCGATAGTAAAATAAATACGAGTTCTACTATTTTAGCAATGAAATCATGAAAGATGATGAAAGGTGGTTGTATTGAATACTTAGTAAATGTTAAAGATACTAAGCAAGAGCCTAAAGTAAAAGTCAATGATATTGAAGTGGTGAAAGATTTTCTTGATTTTTTTTTCAAAAAGTTTTCCAAGTTTGTCGTCGCGAGAGAGAAGTGGAGTTTGAGATTGAGCTCGAGCACAGGAACTCGCTCCTATTTCTAAAGCTCTTTATAGAATGGCACATGCGGAATTAAAGGAATTGAAGGTACGAGTTACAAAAGCTATTGGATAAAGGAATTATCCACTCTAGTTATTCATCTTGGGGAGCTTCGGTATTATTTATGAAGAAGAAAGATGGGACTTTAAAGCTGTGTATTGATTACGGAGGTTTGAATCGGGTTACTATCAAGAATAAGTATCCACTTTCATGTATCAATGATTTGTTTGAGCGAGTTAAAAGGGGCTTTAGTTTTCTCTAAGATTGATTTACAATCAAGATATTATCAATTGGGAATCAAGGAGGAAGATGTAAAGAAAACAACATTTAGGACCGGATATGGGCACTATGAGTTTTTGGTGATGTTGTTTGGATTGACTAATGCTCCGACAGTTTTCATGGACTTGATGAATATCGTGTTTTAAGAGCACTTAGATAGCTTCATTATTATGTTTATCGATGACATCTTGATATATTGTAAGAGTAAAGAAGAACATATGAAGCATTTAGAGATAACTTTACAAACTTTGAGAGAGCATAAGTTGTATGCTAAGTTTAAGAAGTGTGCCTTTTGGCTAAAGCAAGTGTCTTTTCTTGGTCATGTGGTTATCAAGGATGGAATTATGATGGATTGAAGTAAGATTGAGGTAGCACAAAACTGGAAGCAAACGAAGAATATGTTGAAAGTAAGAAGCTTTCTTGGTATGATCGGTTACTACCGAAGTTTTATAGAGGGATTTTCAAAAATAGCCACTCCACTATCAAAGTTGATAAGGAAGAATGTAAGTTTTGTATGGGATGATGATTATGAGAAGAGTTTTCAAGAGTTAAAATCTAGATTAACAACGGCTCCTATTTTGGCTCTTCCGTCCGATAATCGAAACTTTATGGTTTACACTAATGCATCAAAGATAGGGTTTGGGGCGATGTTAATACGGGAAGTAAGAATGATAGCTTATGCTTCAAGGCAATTAAAGGATTATGAGAAGAATTATCTTACTCATGATTTGGAGTCAACTCGCAATGGTTTTTACCTTAAAAATTCAGAAACACTACATATACGGGGTTAAATATAAGATCTACACCGACCATAAGAGTCTCGAAGCACTTATTTACTCGAAGTAGTTGAATATGAGGCGGGGAAGGTGGCTTGAGGTCTTGGAAGATTATGATATTATTCTTCGTTACCATCCGGGTAAAGCTCATATTGTAATTGATGCTTTAAGTCAAAAGTCTTGGTCGACTTTACAAGTGGTACAATTAATGATTTTGAGAGACTTACGAAGCTTGAGTTGGAAATGGTGTTGAAGGGTGGTGTTAATAAATTTTTCACCTTAGTGATAGAACCGAATTTGTTGCAAAGGATTTAAAATGGCCAACTTTTAGATGATGATTTAATCAAAATAAAGAAAGAAGTAGAAGAAGGAAGAAAGCCTAACTTTATGGTGGATGATAAAGGAGTTTTAATGTATCTAGGTAGGTTATGTGTTTCTGCAATTAAGGATTTAAAGTAAGCGATTTTAAAAGAGGCTCATACTACTCCTTATTCGATACATCCGAAAATCATAAAAAATGTATAGAGATTTGAAGCCTATGTATTGGTGGAAAGGGATGAAGAAAGATGTTGTTGAAACGGTTTCTAAGTGTTTGACTTGTCAACGAGTAAAAGTTAAACATCAATGACCATCGAGTTATTAAGACCACTAGATATTCTAAAGTGAAAATGGAAGCACATCACTATGAATTTTATGATTGGGTTGCCAAAATCGGAAAAAGAGGTCAAATGCAATTTGGGTGATTGTGGATAGGTTGACTAAATCAATACATTTTCCGCCAAGAAAGACTACTTTTACCATAACTCGGTATACGTAGTTGTATATTAAGGAGATATTAAGGTTGCATGGAATTCACGTATCTATTGTGTCGGATTGTAATCCTAGGTTCACCTTAGATTTTTGAAAAAGTCTACATCGGATAATGGGAATCGGATTGGACTTCAACATAGCTTTTCATCCACAAAGTGATAGGCAAACAAAAAGAGTCTACAATAATAGTTACCAAGCTAGCATTTGGATGCCGCCATATGAGGCCTTATATGGGAGAAAACGTAGGTTGCTAGTTCATTGGGATGAGGTTAGTGAAAGGAAGTTATTAAGACTTGAACTAGTTCAGCAAATAGCAGGATGTGGTAGAGAAGATCCGATTGAGGATTAAAGCGAGCACAAAGTAGATAGAAAGCTATGTAGATAAGAGAAGAAAAGATTTAAAGTTTGAGGTTGGTGATCATGTGTTTTTGAAAGTCGCTCCAATGAAGGGGGTTATGAGGTTTGGAAGGAAAAGGAAATTAAGCCCAAAGTTTTTTAGACCATTCGAGATTTTGGGCAAAGTAGGAGATAGAGCTTATCATTTAGCCCTTCCTCCATCTTTGTATGGAGCTCATAATGTGTTTCATGTATCCATGTTGAGGAAGTACCTTGAGGATCTAAGCCATGTGTTGAGTTTTAAACTTTTGGAGTTGGCTACGGACTTGACTTGTGAAGAAAAACCAATTGAGATTTTGGATAGGTAGGTAAAGAAACTAAGGAACAAAAAGGTTATGTTGGTGAAGGTATTGTAGAGGAATCATAGTATGGAAGAGGCTATATGGGAAAGGGAAGAAAAGATAAGGACCAAATACTCAAAACGTTTTAGTAAGAAAATTTTGAGGATGAAATTTTTATAAGGAGGAGAGGATTGTAACACCCAAATTTTTTTTTTCATATTATGCATGTGTATGCTTATGTTTGTATGTTTTTATATATATTATGCATATAAATGAAATATTTTAAATTGTTTATCCTTTAGTTGTGGTGTTTTTGATTATATGTGTCTTGGAGATTAAGGGAAAATAAGGTGTTTTAGAGCTAATTGAATATATTTAAGGATATGGATGAATTTTATTGAAAGTTGAAGGATTAGTTTAAAAGTTGGATATAATTATAGGGACCATGTTGTAATTTTGACATCCCTTCTTTATGCCTTTCTTGGAACTAACGAGTTTCATTATTTTTCTTTCTCTTCCCACTTTTTCTTTTCCCACTTTTTCTCTTCCCCTTTTCTTCTTCTCCATAACCCAACCAAGCACCCCCTTTCTCCACACTTGTTTTCTAACCTTTCTCATCACTAAACAACCTTGTATTAAGATAGTTATGATGATCAAAGTGGGTTTTAAGCAAAATTAGAGCTTGAAGAGTTGTTGTTCTAGAGTTTAAATTCGAACCCAAAAGAGAAAGGTATGTTCTTGCCATAATTTCTATTTATTTTTGGATGTTATATAGAGTTTTAATGTTGGTTTATGATAGGTTATCTTTTGAAGTGATATTAATGAAGTTAGGGTTGATACCCAATTTTGAAGAAAAGTTGATTAAATGGTTTTAATTGATTAACTAATGATTATTTGCTTTGGGCTTGTGTTTTATTAAGACAAATTAAGATTTAAATGGTTAGATTTCATTGATTAGGAAATTATGTGATGTTATGCTCGAAATTGGGGTTTTGTGAATATTGATTATTGAAAAGGTTAGAAGATAATGACTTGTGATATATGAACTTTGGGACTCGTAATGGAGTATGAGAATTTTGATGAATTATTGATTTAATTAGAGGTTATATTATGGTTTGTTTTAATTATAGAAATTGATTAGCTTGAGGAGAATATTATTGAAGTGCTAAGGAATCAATGTGAGCATGGTTCAACTCACCATAATGACCATATATATGATGCGTATTATGTGATTGAATGTTGTAAGTAAATATTTGATTCATTGTTATGTGTTATGTGATTAATTGAGCCTTAAAGTATATTACCCTATGCATTCACATCATGAGCAAAGATTTACATACTTCGGAAAATGCATTGAAATCATATATGAATGAAAGGTAAAGGTTTTGGTAAAGGCAAAGGTTTTGGTAAAGGCATAGTTTTGGTAAAGGCAAAGAGGACTAGACATGACGTTTAGTGGGGTACTCGCATCAATGAAAAATATATTTATACACATCATGAAAGCCTACGAAATGTCATACATGACTATGCTTACTAGGCGTTAGCTCATTTTGTTATGTCTTGTGGTGTAGGTGAGGAGTCCGTGGATGTTGATGATGCAACCGGAGTGCCTTGAACGAACTCTTGTGGAGTGTCCTTTTATCTAGTTTGAATGTTAGACATATGAGGCTTTAAGGGCCTTTTGTATATCTTAACTTTTTCCCTTTTATTAGGCGATAAAGTATTGTTTAATGTTTATGATTCGAAGTTCAAACATTTGTATAATTTATGTTTTTAAGCAACATGGCCGAAAGCCTTATTGCACTCTGCAAGTCATGTAAGTTTGTTGGATTAAGTTCTTTTTGAGAACATGATAATGAGTTATGTTTGGTTTTGTTTGAGTTGTATTATATGTACGTTATGTTTGATTGTAGCGTCTCTTTTGCTTAGGATGCCATCATGAATAGGTACGGGCGCGAGGCGCTACACACTAAACCAAATGGGTTCTCATGGCGAGTTGAGTCCGGTGATATGTTCTCTAACATTAATCACCTAAGTTCTTACTTTGGCATCGCAATGTCAATAGGTGTAAGATCTCCTACTCGCTATGTTATTTTATGAGTATAACACTCATAAGTCTTACCGATATGTAGACAATATCCATTCTTAACAATGTTTTGATTAGGATATTTAATGATATTATTTAAATACATTAATATTTGACTTATATCTTTCAATCAATTATTAATACAATGTATATCATATGAACTTCTATATAATTTTATTAAAATATAAATAAAGATAATTAATAGAAAGACTTTCTTTTATTAATAAAATATAAAATACAATATTACAATAAGTCAAATCATCTAAACAAAGTTGAATCTTAGGTACTTACATTAACAACGAGTGTGGGAGTTTCGATCATAGCTTAGAACAATTTGTTAGCGAGTGATTTAGATGTCATTGCAATGATTTTTGTAAATGAAATTTTTTGTTTGACTAATAATGTTGCTTATGACACATTTGATACAATATCCGTAAATTGTATTTTGTGAAGATTATGAAGCATTTAACTAGCCAAATGTATTTTTTTATACGAGTTTGAATGAGTGATTATAAAAATATAAACATGCGGAGCTATAAGTTAATTCATAATGCATTATAATGTATTTTTGGCGACAATGTTTGTTTTACTTTTTTTAAAACATAAAGGTAAATTGGAGGTTTTATTGCCAAATGATGAGTGCATAATTTGCATGATTGTTTTGCTCTTTTACATTAAAATTTTTTATACTTATTATATTATATTTAGTAAATTAGGATCAAGATAATGATTTTAGGTTTTGTGAAAAAATGAGGAATTAAAGCAAAGAGCCTAAGCTAAAAGCAAAGAGAAGCCAAAGTCATTAAGGAAGCTTAAAGAGTCATATGACCCTATGATTTATCATAAGAAATAGCTACTGGTTATGTGCGATAAAGGAGGAAACCATGTGGTTATTCAACAACAAGACCATATGGGCGGTAGCTTTTACGCTGCAAGAGCAAGAAAGAAGACACGCTTATGTATGTGTCAAGGTTGAAGTATCTTTCAATAGGAAAGAAGGAACACATGGGCGATTGAAGAAGCGTCACACCTATATATACCGAAGCAAGAAGAATGAAGCAATAAAGGCACATGTGCGAGAATGAAGAAACATGAGATAAAGATAAAATTCCACACGTGTAGAAGCCAAGTACATGAGATGGAGTGCAAAAGGCACACAATTGTGTGCCTCTATCCAACAAACCATGCAACACTAGTTCTCTAAAGCTCCAAATCGTGTAAGATAAAACGAGCAAACCATGTGCCTTTACCAAACAATTCGTGTAGTCGTGTAGGACTAATATGTGTATGTTATAACTCTACTTTTGGCTATAAATTGTGAGGCTAGGGTTTTATTTTGGGATTCTCACTTTTAGAAACTATTTTGTGATAGAAAATTCTCTTATAATCAACCATGAGTCACTAAACATCTATTTTGGTTGAAGGAAAGTTGAAGGTTTTGGTAAAGTCATTGTTAGATCTTAATGAGGTTTTAATTCTAAACTTATTCTTTTTGAGTATTTAATGTTTTTTTTTTGTATTATTTGGTTATGATTGTGTGATTAAATGATTAAAGTGCATGCTAGTTGCTTAATTATTATAATCTATTACTAGCTAAATATTCACTTCGTGTAATTACTTATCTAAACATACATGTGGTAGTAATTAAGGTTTAATGATTATAAATGTGTTTTTGTTTTAATCTCTTGAAAAGCATAGAACTATAGTATATCTTTCTAATGTCTATAAGAGTTGTTTAGCTTCACTTGTTTTTCTTAATCTAATACTGTCATTGGATTAAATCTAGTTAGTGTGTACTAGGTTTCTCAATAATTAGGGATTAATTAAGTAGTGTCTATTTGGTTAACAAATTAGTAAGAAAAGATTGAGGATAAAACACATGTTGTTATCCTACGGTGAATATTCATATTAAGGCCAAGTTAATATTTGAATCTATGGTCGGCGACTAAACCAAAAGTGAATACTACACTTCAACCAAGGCTTTCCTTATTATTTTGTTTTTCTATTTAATTTTGATTGCTTACAAATCACAACAAACATAAACTCCCATTTTACTTACTTTGCACTACAAAACAATCATCCAATAAAAATCATTGATTAAGCCACTTTTCTATAAGCTCGATCCTTGCTTGCCCTATCTACACTCTTATGGTTAGTTTTGTAAGAAAAATAAATATT
Organism: Dovyalis caffra; assembly: GCA_963924115.1. NCBI lineage: Eukaryota > Viridiplantae > Streptophyta > Magnoliopsida > Malpighiales > Salicaceae > Dovyalis > Dovyalis caffra. Next base: position 6,974,322 of record CAWUPB010001184.1, read on the forward strand.
ATCTAATTTGTTGGCGATACATGGAATTAGACAGGTATACGAATGAGAAATTATATGAGTATTAAGAGAGATTTAGGAAACCATGTGCTAGTTACTCTCACCATCGGACTAGTGAGTAGCTCTTGATCTAGTTATTTTTAGCGACTCCTCCCACAAGATAGGACCATGATAGATGCAACCGGTAGAGGTGCACTCGATAGATAAAAATCAAAAGTAGCAAGATCTTTTATTGCTAACATGGCTGCTAATTCCCAATAGTTCGGTTTTCGATATGATCACCCATCTCAAAAGAAGGTGAATGAAATCAACATCTCTACGCTTAAACAACAAATTGCGGGATTAACTAATTTTAAGGGCTTGTTTTGTTTATATTTTTAATAAAACAACATTTTTAATAAATCAATTGTTGTTGTTGTTGACGAAGACGATGAATAAACAAATAATGATGGTGATGTAGAGGAAAATGTTGATAATATGGAAAGAAATGAAGATAAGGAATTGAATGATACAATTGAGAATTGAAAGTCAAAAACTTTTGCATTGTCCGACCCTATTAGAATTGTTGCTTTTTGTGTCTCTATTCCTCCTTCATTGATCAAGGTTCCCAAATTTATGTGGCCATTGAATTTCTTTGTTGTTTATAATTCTGAATAGTTTTATAACTTGATATTATATAGAGAAAAAATCCATGATTTTATAGTATTAGTATATTGATTTTAAGAATGAATTTTGTGTATGTTTTTGCAAAATAAAGGCTAGAAGAAAAAAAGAATTTTTGTTCGGCATAAAATATGTGGTGGTTGCAATTTGTAGTGTTATTTCTATATGAACTTAAGTGGACTCTTTTGGATTCGGAAAGGCACCTTTCCCACTCATAGCAGTAGCACAATTAACTCGCTTAGTTAGGTGACAATTATGGTGGAGGGAGGAGGAAGATGAAGGGAAAAAAAAAAAAAAAAAGACTTGAGGGGCATTTTTATTAAAAAAAAAATCATGTTCAAATCACATGATATTTTCGAGTGGTTTGGTTGAAAAATTGACTAGAAAGAGAGACCGAAACTAAACAAAATAACATAAACATAATATGATCGTTTTAGGATATAAGGAAATATTGAAAACTTAAACCAATATGTAAAAATATGTGAGGCTACTAACCCATAAAAAAAAAAAAAAGTTAAAAGGGGCTAAATTAAGAAAATCTAAAGAATAAAGAGACTCTTCACATGTTAATCTTAAAATAATAATAATAATATTTCCGAGAGGAGAGTTGGAGAGTCAAAAAAAATAAAAATAAAATAATATTAGTTAAAGTGACTAAACAAAAAAATATGTTACAAAACTAGACAACATAACTTAACATGCCAATAAATTATAGTTCAACTATTATTAATGTCCTTTCATTATTTAAAAGATTTTGAATTTGAATTTTATATATGTATGTATAAAAGTTTGTTGCTCAACAAATCATTATTTAGTTCATATTTTTTTAGAAAAATTGGACTGATATTCATGCATTGTATGACATTTTAGATCTCATCATATATCTTAGGAAAAAAATTTGCTAAAATATCCATTTATTTTTACAATTTTAACAATGTTTTGTTAATTAAATTGTCACTAAATTTATAATATTTATAAAATTTAGTCAATTGAACATAATCACCTATAAACTTCATTAAATCACACTTGATATTTCTGAAATATAATAATTTTAGAATAATATTTTTTTCTATTTTTAGGTGATCATGAATACTTGAGAATTAGATTGTTAACACATTTACCTTTTATATATATATATATATATATATATATAGAGAGAGAGAGAGAGAGAGAGAGAGAGAGAGAGAGAGAGAGAGCGCACTGATAGTTTTGTTTCAATAAACTTTTTCTAGGTATATAAGAAGGTAGCCCAACAATTTAAGCCCAGCCCATTCACATCGAAACCTTTCCTTTTACTGTTTCATTTCGGTCAATCCTCGGTTCCTCTAAGGAAAAAAGTCATCCTCTCAACCCAAAATTAACCCATGGCCAATACTAAACCACCACTCTCGACCACCCTCCTCCTCCTCTCTCTCCTCCTTACAGCCACCACAGCAACCACCGCATTCTCCTTCTCCCGTTCATACTCTCAGTACACGACCCTCCTCTCTCTCTCCCATTCTCTCCTCACCCGCGTCTCCAATCTCCGCTTTTCCCGCGGTGATATCGCCGGTTCCAATCGGGCAAAGCTAATTGCACAGAAGCTCGAGCGAGGGTTGGGTCTGGGGTTCTGGGGATTGACTTGGTCTGTTGGTTGGGATTACGCTAAAAACTACGCCTGGAGAGATTTTGATTATAGGGAATTGTACGGTGCTGTTTCGGAGATGAATGAGTTGCTAAGCTGTCTGGGTGAGTTGTCTCGGTCGAGATCGGAAGTTGAGAGAGCCACTTGGGTTGCAAGAAATTACAGAAATGTCCTCAGAGTTGCTCAGTCGGTGTTACGTAGGCTTGTCGAAATGTTTCATCAATCGGTAATAGTAGTAACATTATGACGTAATTTATGTTTTTTTTTCACTTTTATTTATTTATAGTACTAAATATTAATGTATTTAATTTTTTTTTGGTGGGGGGTGTGGGGGCAGGGGCCATTGAAGGAAGTGGTGGAGACCGTTCAACAAGAGGTAGTGGAGGGTGATTTGTTAAGGGACTGTCTTGAATTGGGGAGCAGTGACTTGAAAGGTTTGGTTCAAATTTTTAAGGATTTGGCTTCACAGTTTTATTCTCCGACGTCCCATGATGATGATGATGATTACAATAGCGATCTATGATACGTAAAAAAAGGTTTAATTTTAAGCAAATACTTGTAGTTTACCCAATTATGGTTATGTAAACATGTCAGAAAGGAAAAATACTAGACTGATGTTATCCCTAATTCTGATAGGCAAACAAGGGAACACAAAGCCAATTAATATATCATATTGTTGCATTTATTTTCTCTATTGAAATGCTTAGCAATTTTGTAAAACATATTATGTGAGAAATTTCTATGAAATTGTTTGATTGTCCCAAAAAGAAAAAGGATACCTTTTGCTTTTGCATGTGCTTATTATTAGTGAATAATTTTTATTATGGGTCTCGAGGGCATAATTAAGTAGAGTGATTTGGCTACGGCACCCCAAATTTTGGAAATTTTATATTTTAATATTTTAATTATGCCTTTCAATTTAAAGTTTATTTCATAGAAAATACGGGTTTTGTATAAAAAAAAAAATCATTTATTTTCTTTTTGTCTCCCTCGATCCTAATTTTTCAGTTCTAGACCAATCTTAAATTCCTGGTTGCATCACGTTCTTATGTTTGTGTAAATAATAATTAAAAAAAAAAGAGAGTACAATTTATCAAATTTTATTGATGGACAAGTAGAGGTGCAAAATAGATACATGGTACTACCCTTATTTATCAAAACCTCCTCCCAAAATTTCCTTTTTATGTATATTGGTACCTGTTCAGCTTATATAGTATTTTCCTGAATTTAAGGTTGGTTTTTTTTTTTTATTTTTCTGGCTCTTTTTGCTTCAATAGATGTTTTACTCGTCTTATGAAAACGTGAATGACTTTTACTGTATATTTTCTTAAATAAACAAGATGGATATATACAAATCATATCAATCAAGATCCCTAAGTGTGTGTGTGTATATATATATATATATATGTATATAAGAAAGCATTAAAAAAACATTCTAAGCATTAAAAAAAATAAATTCTAAGATAATATTTTTTTAACTAAAATAATCTTCTTTACTCCTTAAGTTGGGGCTTGTATATTGTAAATGCATAACTTATCCAACAACTAGAGACATTGATGTCTACCAAAAGTTTTGATGAAAATATTTGCCAATTGATATTTAGAAGAAATATATATATAAGAAATCGATCGTGGTGATAAAAGCTTGGATCAAATATGTTGTCGATAAAAATAATAGTCGATCTCAATATGCTTAGTCTACTTATGAAAGATAGGATTAACGGCTATATGTAGCACTGCTTGATTGTCACAAAACAAAGAAACATGATCAGAATGAGAAACTTCTAAATTAGAGAGTAGGCAATAAAGCACTAATCGGTGAGTGCGCAACTTCGAGACTCAAAAAATATTTGAGTTTACCAACGTACTTAATGTGAAATGTGGTATTCAAATACTATTTGAACTAAGAAATTTTAGTAGCATCATTACTCTTGATAATCACATCATTAATATAAATAATAACAATAATAAAAGAACCTTGCTAAGAAGAAGTAAACAAAGAGTAAAGGAAAGATGATTGAACCCACTGCAAGCAATGACTTGGGTACATTTTTTTATACCTATTATGAAAAGCTTGACGAAGCCTTTAAAAAGATTTCTAAAGACAACAAACGTAGTGCTCACCCTTCTTAGCAAAATCCTAAAGAATTTTCATGTAGACTTCTTCGAAAGATCATCATACAAAAATGCTTTATTGACATCTAGTTGGTGAAATTCCCTTTTACATACTGAGATAATGGCAAGAAGAGAACAGATAATGACCAATTTGACTACGAAGGAAAATTTCTCATGAAAATCAATGCCTTGAATGTGAGTATATCTTTTAGTCACAAGATGAGCTTATTGTCATTCTACAAAGCCATTGAGGTGAAATTCAATTTTGTAGATCCATTTGGAATCAATGGCTCGTTTCCAGGTGGTAAGGGTACAAGTGTCCATGTGTGATTGACTTCTAAAGCAAATATTTCTTTGGCCATGGCATCACGTCATTGTTCATGCTTCAATACTACAGAAAATAATGTATGCTCATTGATAGAAGAGATGGTCGCAAGAAAGGCATTATGAATGTTAGAAAATTCACAATAAGAAATATCATAAAATAAAGGACGTACGTACTGTTGAGTTAGCCAAACAAAGAGGAGAGTGTGGACTCGACGAAGGTAGGAGTGAAGGTGGCAAAGCTTATGTCACTATCCGTTGCAAGTCGTGATGTGGAATAGGGCCTAGTATCAATTACAAACCGCATTGTAGTGGATGACCTAATACATACAGAAGTGGGGAGCTAGATCAATGTATTTTCACGAGCTTGTGTAGGAATCCTTTCAACCCACACAATATTAGTATATGCTAGATCAATTTGATTGTCATTAGGCCTAACATCATCAAATGGACTAGTTTGATCTGACAACCAAATATTTGTATTGTATAAATCTATAAGATTATGAAATGAATTGGAAAAGAGAAAAATATCCTTCAAAAATTAAAAATCAAAAAAATAATAAATCACACATGCAGGTAACCCCCACAATATTAGTGGATGCTGGATCATTTTGATTGTCATTAGGCCAAACAACATCAAATGGACTAGTATGATCTGACAGCCCAAAATTTGTAATTTTAGTGTCTAAATCTATAAGATTATCATATGAATTAGCAAAGGGAAAATATCCTCAAAAAATTGAACAACATAGGAAGAATAAATCACGTGGTTTTCCCTATCAAAAATTCGATAGCCTTTTTGTCTATATGGATAACTTATAAAGATCCTTAGTTTTTTTTTTAGAAGCAAACTTATCACATGATTTATTATGTATATGTCCATAATAAAGACATCCAAAACTCCATAGGTGATCAAAATTAGGTAGTTGGCCACATAATATTTCATAAAGAGGTCTTGTTTTGGAGAACCGAAAGCGACATGCGATTAATCAAATATGCTATAGTCAAAATATTTTCATCCGAAAAACTAACTAACGATTTTCCCGAAAACATAAGGCTCGAGTAACCTCTAAAAGATGTTGATGCTTACGTTCTATCATGCTATTCTATTAGTGAATATCTGTACAATTTGTGTACATGTCCATTCTATGTTCAAAATAATAATCCATCAAGTTCAAGTGATTGAATTCAAGACTATTATTAGTACAGAAAATTTTGATCCTCGCACTAAATTGTGCTCGGACCCAATTGAAAAAGAATAAGAGATAATGTTTTGTTTTTTATTTCTATTTTATGAGGAAGACCTATGTATTACGACTATGGTCGTCAATAATAATGAGGAAGTAATGTGATTCAAAATAAGATAGAGAGCGATATAAATCCCAAATATTATAATGTACTAAATAAAAATTATTTTAAGATTTATTCATACAAATTGGAAAAGAAAACGTAGTCTGCTTAGTTCTATAACAAGCATCACAAAAGAAGGTCTTTGATGAATCAATCATTATCGATAAGTTTGGAACTAACAAACCTAGTTTATTGGTGTGTGTTTTAAACGACAACGCCATAAATCTGATACATTGCATCACTTTGCCATGAGTATCTTCTTTGCTTTTATTGGTTCCCAAAAGATACAAACAATTTTGCACTCTATCCACTTCAATCAACTTCCTTGATGATAAGTCCTGTATCACACAAAAATCAAATCTAAACATTAAAACACAATTTATGTCATGTGTTAATGTACTGACTGAAAGTAAATTAAGGTAAAAATTAGGAGCCTCCAAGACTTAGTCAAGACTTAACTTGTACTGAACCCAAAGCTTCACTTATATTTTACTCAACCTAAAGCTTTAACCAAAATATAATTTCCATTAGGGATTTGAACTAGAGGAAGAAGAATTAGAGTTTCAAACTATATGATTTGTGGCTCTAATGTCAATATTCATTATTTGGCTTACGAAAAAAAATTTGTGAAACCATATTAGTTAATGGGTGAGTGGAAGACCCAGACTGAGAGCCCAAAACACTTAACAATTATGGATTTGGGCTAATGTGAGTTGCAATAGTTGCCGCTGGATTTGGGTGCTTGTGACATGCAGTAATTGACCTAAAGACAAAACAACAGACAACCTAAAGGAAGAATCACTTGGTTAGGTTGAAAAGAATTGCTCCCCAAAAAAATTACTATATAACTAAAAGAGGATGGGTGTTTGAATAATAAAAATCATTGTTCACCCCCTCACAAAATCACTATTCATTCATGTAGCTAAGGTTTTTTTTTTTTTTTTTTTGTTTCACTATACATGCATTTTCTTTTTCTTTTTTTTTCCTTTACTTTTTTCATCAATTTATATTATTTTTTTAAATATAATTTGGTGTTAAATTTAAAAAAAAAATCAATCTTTATTCTTTTTCACACAAACTGACGATTATATAATATATACAATATTTGTTACATTTATATGATATGTTTTTTTATTTTACTATTCGAGTCCCTCATAAATCACTATTCATTCTTGTAGTTTTTTTTCCAAGTTGTTTTACTATATATGGATAAAATTTTAATTCCCTAATTGATGCATTGCACATGCGTTTTTTTTCCTTTACTTTTTTCATCAATTTAAATTCTTTTTTCAAATATATATATAATTTGGTGTTAAATTTTAAAAAAATCAATCTTTACTTTTTTTTCTACACAAATTGACGATTCTATAATATATACAATATTTTTTACATTTATATGATATGTTTTTTTATTTTACTATTCGAGTCCCTCATAAATCACTATTCATTCTTGTAGTTTTTTTTTTCCAAGTTTTTTCACTATATATGGATTTTTTTTTATTTATCAATTTAGGTTCTTTTTTTTTATTATTTTTCTTAAACTTTTCAATTGCTTCATTTTAGTTTCTAAAATTTTCAAATAAAAATTTTAATTCCCTAACTAATGTACTACACATGCCTTTTTTTTCCTTTGCTTATTTTCTTTTCTTTTTCCATCGATTTATTTTCTTTTTCTTTTTATTTAATTAGGTGTTAAAATTTTGAATTTTTTTTTTTACAATGTTATTTATTAATAAATATGACTTATTTTCTCTATGTATGGATTTGAATAAGTAGTTTTTTTTTAATACTTGTTGTTATTTGCTTAATTCTTACATAATAAAATTTTAAAAATTGAATATATGTATTTTATTTTTTTATGTTTTATATAATCAAATTTTATCGAAATCAGTTTTATAGTTTTTATTACTCTCTATTAACTTCAATACATATTATACCATTTAACTTTTTAAAAATATTTGTTAATTTATTTTATACATTTTCACTTATTGATTTTTGTCATAATATATAAAAAAATAATAACATTAAAGTCATTAATTTTATTAGAAATCAACTATGCATCTACACACACATTAATCTCTATTTGCTATTATTTGTTTAATATTTAAAATGATTTTTTCAAATAAAATAATTGAAATAATATTTTAGAATAATAGCTTAATAATTCAAATATAATTTTGTATAATAATATTACTCAGTTATTGATTGCTATCATAATATATAAAAAATAATAACATTAGAGTCATTAATTTTATTAGAAATCAACTATGCATCTACGCACACATTAATCTCTATTTGCTATTATTTTTTTCATATTTAAAATGATTTTTTTCAAATAAAATAATTGAAATATTATTTTAGAATAATAGCTTAATAATTCAAATACAATTTTGTATAATAATATTACTCATTATTTTGTAAATAAATATATATAAATCAAATGTATATATTTTAAATAATAATATTCTCATTAGTAAAAAAGTTTCATTTGTTAATTTTCATACAAGGTTTTTATATTAATTATTTTTTTATTTTTTTCGATGTAATGTAATGAAAAAAATATTAAGATGTTTTTTAAAACATTTTATATTAAAAATTTTTATATTATGGGTTTTATTTAAGAATAAATGCATAAGAAAGAACAAATCGTATTTTTTTTACTTCAAAATTTATTCAAAACATAAAAAAATATATATGGATACAATTTTTATTAAAAATTATAAAATTAGATGAAATTTTATCTTTTATATTTAATTTAATATATTTTAATTAACCGACAACATAATATATGTTATCAAATTGAAATAAATATGTTTAGTTTGGCTCGTATTGTAGCGCAAAAATTCGAACTATTCATGTCTAAAATTCATATTCACTTACTATTCATATCCATAAAATTACTATTCACTTGATGACAATTTAAGTAATTGTGTGTGTGCTTTTTTTTTTTTTTTGTATGTTTTTAGGCATTAATATGCAAGTTTAACACTTTTTTTCTATTTTTTCTCTCTCGTGTTGTAACATTTTTTTTCAATTCTTATTTTTCGTTTTTCTTTCATTTTCACACAACATGTGTGTGGGTGTGTATACTAATTTTTATATTTTAAAATTAATATATACTTCAGCTTATAATACTTTTATCATTTAAATTTCATTCTTTGAATTTATTATTTTTTATGAAAATTCTCATCCAATTAATATTTTTATGTAAGATTTTATTTATTGATAAATATAATTCATTTTTCTCTATGTTTGAACTTTAGAATAAAATTTTAAAACATGATTTTTTTTTATTTTTTAAAAAATAAATTGGTATAATATGTATCACGAATTCTTAGAATTTTTAAATGATCATTACGTATATATAATTATATAATTATTATATTCTAAAAAGTTAAAAGTGTATTTTAAATAATTTGTCTTAGTTCACCAAGTATGGTCGAGACGTATAAAAAAAAAACTATTGAATCGTTGATTTTATTAAAATTTAACTATACATCTTCCAACATAATATAAATTGTTTACTATGAATATTTTTTTTAACATTATAAAACCAATTTATTTGAAATAAAATAATTAAAATATTTTTTTAAGGAACCAACCAATTATTCAAATACAATTTTTTATGCTAATTTTATTGATTATTTTGTAAATAAATATATATAGATCTAATGCATATACTTGAAAAAAAATCTTTTCACCAACATTAAATAAGAATAAAATTTTATTTTTTCATTGGTTAGTTTTTATGCAAGTCTATACATTAATTGTAACTTCATTTTTTGGATATATATATATATATAAAGTATTTGCTTTTGAATTCTTAATGAATATTTTAGGTTTAAATTATTGCAAGTTTTTATTTAAAAATCCTTGAATAAAAAAGAATAAATCATTTTTTTATGCAGAAATTTTATAAAAAACACAATAAAATAAAATAAAATAAAAATAGTAATAATTAAATAAAAAATTATAATTTTTTAAAAATATTTTTGTTCTATCTATCCGTAGCGTTGCGCTAATAATTTCAAAAATTAATCTTCTCATCATCATTAAATAAGAATGTTTTTTATTTGTTAATTTTTGTAAAAGTCTATCCATTAATTATGACTTTATTTTTTTGAATACAATATTATGAAAATTATATTTTCAATTTTTTTAAATTCTTAATTAATATTTTAGTTAAAATTATTAAGTTTTTTTTATTTTAAAATCAATCTATAAAGAAGAATAATTTATGTTTTTTAAGTAAAAAAATTATAAAAAAAACATTAAAAATTAATTAAATAAAAAATTATAATTAAAAATAATTTTTTTTATCGAATTGCTAACGTAGCATAGACAAACGAATAGTCTGATTTAAAAAAAAAAAGGGGGGACAGCTCGATGTGAAATTGGATGAAGACGCCAGATGGGCTGTTGTAAAGGATGAAGTGGGGCGGCCTGATTTGAAGGATTGCTGGTCCAAGAAATTGTGTGCCTCTACCCTTCTTGCATCTTTTGCCGCCACTGCACCCGCTGAACCCGTACAGTGCATAAACTTGGATGTGCGGGACTATGAATTTATTGTCTGTGGCCTTGATTGCTGCCAGCCCGATGGACAACCATGTCACGCATAAAGGTCTCCTTGGTTATAGTGGCTGCATTGAAGATTTGTGTCTTTGTTCCATTCCCTTCATGAATTAGGTGTTGCTGGTATTCTGGCCAGCAAAATTGTGGCCTCAATAGTAGGAACACGGGCAACATTGAATTAGGTGTTGTTTCTCATCTTGGATAGCCACGACATGTACCTTTTCAAGTCCTGATAAAGATTCAACGCTAAAGATTTAAGATTGAACAGTCTGATAAGTATTATCCAAGCTCATTAAAAAATAAAAAAAATTCTTCTTCATGTACCGCTTCCATTCTCTCTGCAGCTCCACAAATGCAAACTAATATCGATCTAAGATTTTACAAATCACTCCACATATTTTTTAATTTTCCATAATATACAGAGATTATTAACCTATTTTGTTGTAACAAGGCAATTGAGCGCTTCAATTTGTACATTCTGGGTGCAATTTTTTGAATAAACCTTGAAAGTTTTAAATATAATTTGACAAATCAATAAGATATAAGTTTTATTATCATGAACACCACAATCAACAATTATGCGGAATAAAAGACATAAATTCATACCTATAAATCTTAAAACTTCATGATTTTTCACATAATTTAAAAGAAAACATATCTTGATTTATGCTTAAACTTTGATCAATATTATGAAGTAAATAATATGTAAAGAAAGATTTCTCTCTTTTAATCTCTCACTTAATGATGAAAATTGAAATCCTTAGTTTTCTTTTATTTTGTAATTTTCATTGAGAGCCTATTAGATGACCAACTCCTCCTTTTATAGTTTTAACCCAAATCTCCCATCAAGACTTGTACATGTATTATTATTAATAACATGCATCATAATTAATGAAATACATGTATCATAACCGATTAGGTACCCTTTAATTATACATGTATGATCATTAATTATATGTATCTTATTTAATTAGATACACTTTAACTATACATGTATCGTAATCAATACATGTATCATAATTACATATATACACTTATCAAATTGATAGATGTATCTTAATTAATTAGATACACTTTAAATATAATGTACAATATGGTTCATATTTAATTATATATTTTAGATACATGTATCATTCTAGACACATTTATCATGTGGGCCATAATTAATCTAACATTCTCCCACTCAGCTCTTATGACATTTACTTTATGATTTAACATAATGTGTAAAATTGATGATCATCATTATAACGTTATATCATTATTAAATTGAAATATTAATGCAAGTCATGGCGATCGTATGTCATTTCCTCGACATGGTCTCTTCCATGTACCATAACACTAAGTTTCAACTTAACATGATCTTTGATGAGGATAATAATGGTCCAACTTTAATGTCTTTATTATAAGATAACTCTTGTTAACATTATTTTAAAACAATTATGTATACAAAATAGAAAACAAGAAATATCGAAACATATAAGTGAGCTCGAGTGTTAAATACATAAACTTAATAAGAACTTAATACAATATCACTAATGACGTCGAATAATGCCCATTCTTTCAACATGCTCATTAAAGTTTTTAGGCATTAATCCTTCAATCAAAGGATTTGCAATCATAAGATTGGTGCTAATATGCTCAATTGACACTCTTTGTTTCGAACTTCTTCTTTAACAACAAAATATTTGATTTCCATATGTTTAGCATCTTTAGAATACTTGTCATTTTTAGAGAAGAAAACTATTATGGAGTTATCACAATAAATTTTCAATAGCCTAGCAATACTATTGACAATTTCAAGTCCTAAAATAAAGTTATGTAACCATAATTGATGAATGGTGGCCTCAAAGCATGCCACAAACTCGGCTTTCATAGTCGATGTAGAAATGATAGATCGTTTCGCACTCTTTCATGACGCTAGAGGAGGCGAATAAAGAAGATGTTAATGTTATATGCAGTAATGTCTCGATCCTTAACCTTACTACATATGTATTGATAGATTCGGATGCCACACATTCGTACGTTGCACAATCATTCTTAAGACAACTAGGCATGACACTTGAAGTATTGAGTATTATGTATGAAGTGACACTCTCATCGGGAGAGTCACTAGAATCTAATACCGTAAGTAGGGAGTGCGAGATGAAAATTAGAAATTTTACTTTATATGTCGACCTTATAGTCTTAAGTCTTCAAGACTTCGATATTATTCTTGGTATGGATTTTTGGTCTAGAAATCGAGCATCAATTGATTGTTTGACTAGAAAGGTGGAATGGGCAACATTTTAAGTTGCAAGCTAGAGCACGGGTGAAGCTCGTAACCCTAGTTTCAGCAATGGCGACTTGAAAATTAATAAAAGGTGGATATATGGGTTACCTTGTAAATATGGTTAATCCTAAAATGGAGAGGAGCCCTAAATTGGAAGATATTGAAGTAGTTAAAAAAATTTTGAATGTCTTTCTTGAGAATATGTCGGGTTACTTCTAATAAGGGAAATTGATTTTGAAATTGAATTGGAATTGAGAATAGTAGTAATATCTAAAGCACCATACAAAATGGCTCTAGCGAGAATTACGGTAGCTTAAAACACAATTATAGGAGTCTGTTGGATAAAGGCTATATTCGACCCAACTATTCACACTGTGGAGCCTTAGTGTTGTAGCTAAAGAAAAAGGATGGTCACTGCTTATTGTACATTGATTACAAAGATTTGAATGGGGTGACTCGTTAAAAAAAAGTATCCGTTCTCGCGGATAGATGACTTGTTCAATCAATTGAGAGGAAGCTTAGTGTTTTCCAAAATTGACCTTTAATCAAGATATCACCCATTAAGAATTAAGAAAAAAGATATAAAGAAAACAGACTTTCAAAACTCGATACGAACATTACGAATATTTGGTGATGTTATTCGGGTTAACCAATGCCCTAGCCATATTCATGGATCCGGTGAATCGAGTATTCCATGAATACCTAGATAAGTCCATCATTATATTTATTGATGATATCTTGATATACTCTAAGATTCATGAAGAGGATAAGAAACATCTCGTATAGGCATTACGGATGTTTCAAAAGCATAAATTGTATGCTAAACTTAAAAAATATACATTTTGGCTCGAACAAGTAGCATTCCTTGGGATGGCAGGCAATTATTGAAAATTTGTATAGGGATTTTTGAAAATAGTCATGCCACTCACCCGATTGACAAGAAAGAATGACAAATTTGAGTGGGATGATTAGTGTGAACAAAGTTTCCAAGAGGTAAAGTACGGACTCACTACGACCTCTAGTATTAACTCTTCCTAAGGACAATAAAGATTTCGTAGTTTACGAGTAATGCTTCTCGGATTAGACTAGGACCAGTCCTAATGCAAGATAAAAAAGTGATCACTTATGCATCATGATAACTAAAAGACTATGAAATGAACAATCCCACTCATGATCTTGAGCTAGTCGTTGTAATTTTTACCCTAAAGATTTGGAGACACTATTTATGTGATGTTTGATGTAACATCTACACCGACCATAAGAGCCTCAAGTATATCTTTACTTAAAAGGAATTAAATATGAGGTAAAGAAGGTAGCTTGAAGTGCTTAATGATCACGACATTACTTTTCATTATCATCCCGAGTAAGGCAAATGTCGTGACTAATGCTTTGAGTAGAAAATCAATAGTAACCTTACAAGTGCAAATTATACTAGACATGGAGAAACTTCAGCTAGAGGTTATACCTAGTCAATGTAAAGGGAGTTTCCTTGGTGCAATGACTATGTAGCCAAATGCCGAGTAGAAAATCAAAAAGGGCAACTCAAGGATCTAGAATTTCTTGACGAGAGGAAAAGACAACGATTTTGCCTTAGATGATGAAGGTAGTTGGTGTTATCAAGGTAGATGGTGTGTTTCCGACAACATGGAGCTTTGAGAAGAAATCTTAAAAAAAGCCCATACCACACCTTATACTATACTTCGTAGAGGTACAAAGATGTATCGAGATCTTAAAGAAATTTATTAGTGGAAAGGAAATGAAATGAGATATCATAGATTATGTGATAAAGTGTTTGACATGTCAATAAGTTAAAGTTGAACACTAAAGACTATCGGGATTGCTAAGATCGTTAGATATTCTCAAATGAAATTAGGAGCAAATATCAATGGACTTCATAGTAGGATTGTCAAGATCAAAGCGATGAGCTAATGGAATATTTGTTATAATGGATTAATTAACTAAATCGGCTCACTTCTTAGCAATCAAGTCAATGTATTCCATGTAATAGTACGTAGAGTTATACTTAAAGGAGATTGTGAGATTGCATGAAACTCCCATCTCGGTCGTGTTAGATTGAGATCCTCAATTCACGTTGTGATTTTAGAGAAGTCTCGCATGAAATAATGGGAAATAAACCAAATTTCAGCACTATGTTTCACCCATAAATCGATGGACAAACGAACGGGTAAACCAAATATTAGAATACATGCTACGAGCTTGTGTGCTGGATTGGTCTACAAGATGGGAGAAATATTTATCACCAATTGAATTCACTTACGATAATAGTCGCCAAGAAAGCATAGGTAGGGCACCTTAAGAAGTTTTATATGAAAGAAAGTGTCGATCACTAGTACATTGGATGACGTAGGTGAATGAAAATTATTGGGACCAAAACTAATCCAAGCAAACGAGTTGATGTCATACAACAAGTGAGAACGAGGATGAAAGTAACACAAAGCTAATAAAAGAGCTATGCCAATGTAAGAAGGAAAGAATTAGAATTCCAAGTCGATGATAAGGTATTTTTGAAAATAGCCCATATGAAAGGAGTGATGAGGTTCGAAAGAAAGGAAAAATTGAGTCCGAGGTATATAGGACCTTCGAAATACTAAAAGAATTGGTGATCGAGCTTACGAGTTAGCATCGTTGCTCTCATCAATTCATGATGTATTCCATGTATCCATGCTTCAAAATTATATTGAAGACCAAAACCACGTGTTGAGTAATGAACCCTTAGACCTCTAGGTCGATATGAGTTATGAAGAAGGGTCCGTACAAATTTTAGACCAAAAGGTCAAGAAATAACGAAATAAAGAAGTCCATCTCGTGAAAGTATTATGGAGGAAGCACGAGGTGGAAGAAGAAACATGGGAGAGGGAAGCGGAAATGCGAGCCTAGGATCTTAAACTACTTCGGTATAAATTTTGAGGACGAAAATTTTGTAAAGAGGGAAGGATGTAATAACCTATACTTGCTAAAAGTAAAATTTAGTAAAATTAAATATTAAAAATATGTGAGAAATGTTTTGAAGGCATGAAATAATCTTTAAAGGCTTGAAAAAATATTCGGAGTAGTTGAAATAATCTTTTTATACTTAATGAATATTTTATTGATTTTACGATTGATAAATAGTAATTTTTATGTGAAATAATTATTTTGAGCATATTGCAAATGTTTTAAAAATGTTTTGCTTACTTAGAATTATTTTTTAGAGGGATGTTAAATTATTTTATATTTTTGTATGAATTTTACGGTATGCCGTGAATATTTTATTTGAATTCTTATGTGTATGAATAGTGTTTTTAAGCCAAAATAATTAATTTAGGTACTTTAAAAGTACAAGAAATTTATTCAAAGGATATAGAAAAATCTTTAGGATGTGTATGAATATTTAATATATTTAGAAGAATTTTTTTATATATAAGGAATATTTTCTATAGAAAATAGTGTAATTTGCACACTAGAAAATAAATTTGAAGGTCTAAATAGGTGTATAAAAATTATTTAAATGATGATTAAATTATTTTAGAAAATATTTGAATTTATTATGAAAATAATTTGGATTTTGGAAAGGTATGGAATGGAATTTTGGATTTAGGGACTTGATTGCATAAAATTAGGGACTTAATTGCATAAAATTAAAAATTTGAACCTTAAAATTAAATTATGTAATTTGAACATGAAAATTAAAACATGAAAATAAGGGTTAAAAGTGATTATTTGAATAAAAGGAGGATTTAGGAAAGAAAGCGCTATAAAACATTCTAGAAACTTGATAGACTAAAATTTATCATTTCTCCTCTAGCTTTAGGTGGCTTAAAGCTTTAATTAGGTCTGAATTTCAGTATAAAAGAAATTATGGTCTAAATTGAGCTAAGTGGAAGGCTTAAACAAAAAGAAGAATAACCGGCTAGAAACTCGACCAAATACAAAAAAGGATTGAGAATTAAATTAAGGGTCAAGATTTACCCAAATTAAAGGTGGAGATGAGGCCACCAAGATCATAAAATTTAGCTATAAATGGGGGTGCTAAAAAAATTAAAAATGCTAAGAAAATAGAAAAATACAAAGGGAACTCTTGCAAAAATTTTACTAAAAATTAACCAAAATAATCCTAACCAATTTTAAGCACTTCAAATCGGTCGATTAAACCTCAATTTCAAGTTGGGAGTAAAACATTTCCAAGGAGAAAAATTAAGGAGCTAATCCGTATTTAGGAGGAAAAAGAGGAAGAAAAGAATTCTCAAGCAACCTAGCTTTTCCAAGGTTAATTTGGAGCTTAATAAAGTAAGTTAACTTTCACCTACATCATAAATAAGCTTAATTTCATGTTACTTTTATGATTTTGGTTTAATTGCACAAGTTATGAAAATTAGGGTTAGGGTTCTTATTTAAGAAAACTTGAGAAAAATGGTCCTAACCCTAAATTTCATGAAATTGAGGTTAAATTAGGTTAATTGGACTTAAATTTGGTGATTAGAAATAAACAAATTTTAGGGTTAGGAAGGTTGATACATACAGCTCAAATGAGTAAATTAGGGCTTTTTGTTCCTTTGATGTAATTAATGTTTTATAGCTTAATTATGACTTGATTAGGTGTGAATTAGTATTTAAGAATGAACAATTTCATTTAAATTGAAGGAAAATCAATGAATTTCTAGGGTTAACATTCGATCAAAAACTAACAAAATTAGGTTTTTGATTCCTTCCTCTAATTTATGAACTGTTAGTCAATTAGTGGTTGAATGAGTATAATTTGGTGAGTAGGAAAGAAAAATTCTAGAAAAGTTAAAGAAAATAGCTTAATTTAGCTTAGACTCAATTTCAACCCATTAAGGCCCAATTAGATTTTAGGCATGAATTTGTTCTAAGAATGTTAGCTAAATTGAATCCTAATGTTAATTTGTAGTTAGATAACTTGGTATTAGAATTTGAGAAGGAATGAGATGAAAATAATAAGGCTAAGGGTAATGGGGCATTTGACCCAAATTAGGGCAAATTAGGGTTTAGGTTTGATTTGGTTTTTAATGCTTAAATTAATTATTTTGGACTTAGGGTAATGTAATGGGATGGAAAAAAAAAAAAAGAGATAAATTTCATTGAAACCTAAAATCTACCTTGTATAAGTGAAGTTAAAGTTTTGACCTAATAAGGCCCAAAGTAAAAATCATACAAAAAATAAGTCAAATAACACTTAATTAAATTAGTTCATGAAGTTAAGGTTAAATTGAGTAGAATTATGTGTGAAATGGATGTTAAGGTTGGTAGAAAATTGTTAGGTTAGTTACGGACATTATTCGACCTAAAATGGGATTTTAGGATTTATAAATTAATTTGTGTGATTTATGTGCAATTGAACTCCTTGAATGCCACTTAATGTATTTGATATGTGCATGTGGTATGAAATTTGTATTGTTGGTGAATATGAAGTTGAGTTGCTTTATGATGTGTAATGGTATAATTATTGATAATGGTTTGGAATGGTTTTTTTTAATATAATGTTTGTGGAGCCTTTATGTTATTAAATTTATGCAATAACATGGCATAAATGCATCTTATTATGGCATGCAATTCATGAAGCAAAAATGGTTATGCATTTTCAATAAAATGCATATGCATGTCCAATTTTATAAAATATGTTTTAAAGTCAAGAAAACACATTTATTGGTCTTCCGCAATGTAGTTTATACTTCAATGCATGGTAGATAAGTCATAGTGCCTTGTTAGCATGTATTCATTGCAATTCGAGTGTAGATTAACGATGATAATATTCTCATTCTAATAAGTCTTAAGTTGAAAGTGTTACGGAAAGGATGAAAATCGATTTTTGAATGGCTAGGTAGTAGGGGTTTTTAATGCCTCCTCTCGTTTTTAGGAACCTAGTAACAATGGTATTGTTTGGGTTTGTTTGCTTGGTTGTAACCTAGAATTAGTTTAGAAACACGCCCTATATTGAACTCAAATACTATGGAACTTGCGACTTCGTAAACCTAGAAAATTCAAAATTTTCTCCCGAAGACTAAAAAAAAAAAAAAACCCTCCCCAACAAAATAATCCTACGTTATTTATACCCAAAACCTATCTATCACTACCCTAGCTAGGATCATCCCCTAGTCAATCTTGGCATTTCCTATTTAAAGACAAGGTCAAATGCTCTTAAACTTTGGCTATTTATGCATGGAACCAATCCAAAACAAAATAGTGAAAAAAATGAAATGAAATGTGTGCGTTTATGCGAGTGTATAGCACGATTCTTGATCGGCATAATTGCCGGCCAAGAAACGTCTATAGTGTTGCTTGTCTTCAATGAAGAAGATCATGAACAGTACAACTAGAGGAGGAATTGGTTTGGATTGTAGAGAACGAAAGGTGGTTCAGCCAACTTTGTGCCTTTCGTTCGCTCCTTATTTTCAATTTAGTCCTTACACATTTCAAAATTTTCTCAATTAGGTCTTTAATGCATAGAATTTTGGTCCCCGGTTCTTTTAATTTTTTGCAATCATACCTTGTGTCCCTCAATTTTAATTTCAATATTTTCAATTGGTTGGATTGTATCCACGATCACTTCCAATTGCATTTCCTATTTATTCAATTATACCTCTAATCCTAACAATTGATTATGCTTTGTAATTATTTTTTTTTCTTTTTGGTTTTTTTTATTAGCTTAATTAAAATTAATTTTTTATTTTTATTTTTATTTTTTTGGAAAAATAAAAGATAAATTATAAAAACATAAACTTTAAGTGAAAAAAATAATAATATTAAAGATGTTCAAAGCAATTGTATTTTATTTTCTCTTGAAAATCAAAACACCAACAAGATCTAATAATAAAGTAGGATAAATAAATAAATAAAACAAAACTAAAATTGATGGATCTTCAACTGTTATGAAATAAAATAAATTAAAGGAATTGATCTAATTAATTTTGGGGGTCCAAAATTGGATTTATGACATACAATAAGAGAAATTTTAAAATATATTATTTTAAAGATATAATTAAATACACTAGATACATTAAATAAGATTAATTCTAGCTTCTATAATAAATAATAGAATGAGAATAATAAAAATTAGAGTGGGAATAACATGACTCTAACTCTAACTCATAAATATAATAGTAATGTGCTTTGTTTTATAAGCTCAAGTAGTATTGTTTAATTGAGCTCAAATTTATTTATATTAATGAACTTTGCGGGTACATATTTAAATTTGAACTGAGAAATTTTTTATTTTATTTTATTTTATAACAAGAATTGGCTTGTTAACCTTAACTAAAGGCAATTACGGACATACTATAAACCAAATATATGTTCTATTCAACCTAATAAATATCCATTAAAAACACTAAATAGGCATTGATGCCGGTAAGAATAAGAAAAATGCATACCCGTTAATATGATTTCTCGTTATTTATATCCAATTTATGCTATAGTCATATCCACTACTTTTATTTTTGAAAAAAAAAAAATACATGCAACCTAATTGGTACAAATTTATAACACAGGGAACAAAAAATTTTTTTATAAAAACTTTAAGAACCAAAAAAACTTATAAATGATCATATTATAAAAAAATATTATTTTTAAGTATCAAAATAACTTTTTTTTAAGTATAAGGACTAAAGTGAATTTTTGAATAATTTATTTTTAATGGGTATTAAATGAATAAATAAAGCGAGTAGGAACTGAGTATGAATTTAAAGAATAATTTTTTAATGAGAATGGACATAATATTTTTTTCAATGAGTAAGGAATTGACTTAATCTCGTCTAGTACCATCCCTAACCTTAACGGTAAGATAAGTAAAAGAAGGCAAATCTGAATTTTAAACAACTCGAATCAGTAATTTGTGTCCTGTAGATTTTTATGGCCCTGAAAAGCGTATGTAGTGCCGTCTCTACTCAAAAGTCTCTCTCATTTATATAATAGTGATGTTTGGAATTTGGATATGTTTTCCTTTAATCATCCTTAACTGTTACCAATTGTTTGCTTACTTGCTTATACATATATCCTAGATATACTAGAGAAGATAATATTTGGATAGATATAGACCTAGCCATAAATAGCTCACGTGGTTGGTATTGAAATGTAGACATACCTGCATGGAGGCCATGTTCAGCTAACCTGTTATTTCAACTATCCTCCACTGGTTTTGTCTCTCCTTCCAGCCAGAAACTTAAATGAGATTATTCGCTAATTTTCAATTCGCATGGTTTACTAAATGCTCCCCTTTACCTCCCTCTACAATGAATTTACGTATAAATATCTTTCGCTATCCCTCGTTCAAAAGAGGAGAAGACAAACTAAGTCCCCTTCAGAATACTAGTAGGTTTAGGTATCACGATGGGGATTTTAACGGGCAAGTGTCTTTGAAGAGCCGATATTGGAGTATGAATTAATCAAGGTTTGGTAAATCTTAATGCCTTAGACTCTAGTATATGTTCGGCTTGTCCTTAAAATTAATTAAGTAATTTAGGTTTTGATATGGATCTTAATGAGATCATGATCTTTAGATTATGATTATTGATGAGGTGGTTTTCAAGTTAAATTAATCGTGCCATAGTTCCAGCGTGATGGATATAAATTCAATAGCGAATACCTACAAATAAGTCTTTTTTGCTGCATGTAAGGACCTCTAACGAGTAACTTAGCATACAAAGATATATTTATCATGAGTATGCTACAAAAAAAATTAATTCTTGAATGTAGGTGATAATAGATAATATAGCTATTTTGAACTTAACATGCAAAATCTATACAAAACTGTTGGCTTGTTAGCCTTTATATAAGAGAAGGTGTAATAAAAATGTATGGGCTAGGGTTAGGATAGTCTTTGCGGTCAGTAATCTCTAACATCCACCTAGGTTTATTTAAGTGATGATTGTTGGGTAATGGCATATATGCAATCATAGTTAGTGATGATATGATAAAAGTAGTCTAGAAAGCGATACCTTCATTAAATGAATATTATTTATTTATTTATCAAATAGGTATAGTTATCATATCATCTGTCTATATTGATTTTGTTTGCATTGCCTAGCCATATTGATCATTGGATGTTGGTTCCAATCATTATATTCAGAGGGAATTCTTAGGCAGATGGTCTTGAAATAAACATTGGTGACATGTGTTATAATTATGATTATATAGGTATATCATTAAGACGCTTTGGCTTTAAGTATTTTGTAAGCATGATTGGCGAAGACTCAGATTTATGTTTGGGCTTTCTAAGGAGATGCTTAAGGATGCTAGGGACAGCTAAAAACCTTCTTATTTATCATCTTTTTTTTTTTTTTGAAAAATGCTTGGCGACACAATGATGACAAATACCATTTTCAAAAATAGAAAAGGTTTAAGGATAAATTTGAAAAGTAAAAATGTTAAATGATATAATACTCATTAAAATAAAGTATCTTTTTTATATTTCTCTAAAAAAACACTATCCTTATAAAATTATGGTGATTTTTTTTTACACCATTAGTATCATGTAGCACAAATTTATTTATTTATTATTATTATTATTATTATTATTATTATTGCCTTACTTGGTGTATTAGAAACCAATTACTCATGTATGAAAGCATTTAAGGAAGTGGAAGAGATTAGACCTTTTAGAGTCTCCAATATTCATTAAATGGTGTCGATCTCAAAAGTTTTGTAGGATTGATCACAACTCGTGATTGGTCCATGTTGGATTGGACTTTACTACTAGACTTGAGCTTTTAGGTATCCAACGCGAAAACTTCACACTTTTGTGTCTATAAATAGGTGATGATGTCGTAATCTTCTCACTTTCATTGGTTTTGTTTTTGCTATATATAATGCACTTCCAAAAGTTAGTGGAGATTACTTGTAGGTTGGTGGTTGTCTGGAAAATTTCAAGGAGACTTTGATGAGAAACTTTAATTGATTGGCACTTTTCAAGAGATAATCTGGTCTGTTATAGTTTTTTTTTTTTTTTTTTTTTTTTTTTGAGCAATTAGTGTTTTGATAGGTACATTCTTTTCTTTTTCTGTCCTTCATAGTGAAAAATGGGAGATTAAGAGAATGTGATATAAGTGTTTGGGCGACTCTATATTGTTTTAAAATTAAAGATTGTTTTAAAATTAAAGATTGTTTTTTGACTTTTTTAATATTAATTTTTGCTGTAATTAATTTACTTAAATATAGTGTTATTTCTTAGATTTTTTTTTTGGTAAGGGAGTTCGCTGATTATCCTTTTTCTATTCTTTAATGCATGCTTCAATATTGTTGTATACTTTTATCATTTTTCTTTTTATAAGCAAGATATATGTTGAATTAAACTTTGGGGTTTGTTTATTTATTTTTTATTATTTATTTATTTATTTTTGGGGCGGGGGCGGGGGAGGTGGATCGACCTCCACTAGAGAACCAATTAAGATGCATATGGAACTAGACAAAATTTATCTAGATTAGAAACGCACATCCAGTATAGAAATAAGATCCACCAAAACTGAAAATACATAAAAATTTAATTAAAAAAATATCTAAAATTGAATTTATAAACTTTACTAATGAAAATCATTTATTTAAGGTATAAGATACACGTCCAATATTTGTCATTTTTTAATAAGTAAATTATGTTAAACTATTATATAAGATTATTATTATTAATGATCTAAATTTATTGGTCAATGGAAATTTTGATAGAATTTATCCCTTTTTTTGCTTCCTAAAAGTGAACTTGATGGTAATTTTCTAAAAAATAAAGTCGTGCCCCTGCCATTTAAAAAGAAAAAATTTCAACGTAACCTTTCCTTTCCTTGCATGTGCATCATCGTGGCGATTTATTGGCTAGCGATGGGTGAGATATCTTTGACTATCAACATAGACTAAGATGGATTTGATATTTGACCATTTCGAGCAGATTACTTTAGATGGGTCCAACTATTATATCAAGTACTTAATTTATTATGGGATCTATTCACAATTTGATTGATTATCTATGAAACTCTACGACGCTCTAGAATTATAACCTTTCGATTAAGTTGTTTCAGAAAAATACCCATTATATGTTTCGAAACCATTTTTGAAAGAAATGAAATTAACTCTATTTTAGAAGGCATTGTTAAATCAGCATTTTCACAAAATTTATAATTACACAAATAAATTGTTGGCTTAGTAGTAAGAGAGCTGATTCTTAAACAAATTTTCTATCTACATGTAAAATTTAAATTCTGAAATCGTACTCATTGGAACGAATTGAAACTAAATTAAATTTAAAATAACAATTAATTAACAATTTATAATATAAATAAAGTTAAAATGCAATCAATTAAACAAAATTAATCTAATCAATTAATTAAACATAAATCAAATAAAATTAATTTGGTTTAAAATAGAAATTAATTACTAAGTTCTAATATAAATAAAATTAAAATTCAACCAATTAAACAAAATTAACCTAATTAATTAATTAAAAATAAATCAAATTAAATTAATTAAGTATAAAATAAAAATTAACTACCAAGCTCTAATATAAATAAAATTAAAATTCACCCAATTAAAGAAAATTAACCTTGTTAATTAATTAATAAAACATAAATCAAATTAACTTAGTTAATTCTAACTCTAACCAAACTAAATTTAAATTAACAATTAATTAACAATTTATAATTTAAATAAAATTAAAATTCAACCAATTAAACAAAATTAAACTAATTAATTAACTAAAAATAAATAAATTTAACTTAATTAATTAAAAATCAATTAAGTTCAAATTTAAATAATAATTAATTAAAAAATTTATCTAACAATTAAAAAAATTTAACAATTTAACAAATTAATCAATAAATTAACCCAACAATTAACAAAAATTAACAATTTGACAAACAAATCAACAAAATAAAAATTAAAATATACAAAATTATAAATCGGTTAATTAAACTTAAAATTAACCTAAAAATTAAAATAAATTACTAATTTTAATTAAAAAAATAAAAGAGAGAAAAAACTTACCTAATTTTGGTGGAATTATATCATGAGAAGGGAAGGAAAAATGAGGGTTTTTTAGAAGAAAAGAGCTTGGAGTGGGTATGGATTAATTGCGAGTGGAATAGTGGAGTTTAGTGGTGGTTTGGAAGGGGTGAGACAGGCGACTGGTTGGAGAAAGAGAGGAAGATGAAATGGGGGAGGAGGAAGAAGAAAAATGTTTAATTAGGGATTGAAAAATAGCGACGGATGTGATCCCCTCGCTGATTCATTGCTAATTAGTGACGAACACTTATGCTTGTCATAACCCAAAATTTCTCCCATCTTTTTTTATTTTATTTTGGAATTTACTATAAAAAAATAGAAAGGAATAAAAAAATATCAAAAATATATAACATATAGAATATAAAGAAAAACGAATGATTGAGGAGATGACTTATCCCTTCAATCCTAAAAATATCTTATATAAACAACTCTTTCCATTCATTTTTAGGGTTGCCATAATCATTCCTCCTACTCCGAAGAAAAAACCTAACCTCTCACTCATCTCTCTACCCACCATTAAGCTTCCTTTCCACTTGACCAACAACCACAACACTCCCCACACATCCCGTAACTCCCGTGAACTTGCTTAACGTAGCTATACGTACGAAAATAATTTTATCTACATCTACGAAGTCACAATTATGATTTTTGTGTCATATTTATGTTTGGTGAGTTTAAGATGCTTGGGTTAATATATATATATATATATATATATATATATATATATATATATATATATATTCGGTATATCAAAATTTAATTCCCGAGCCCAAATATCTCTTGAAATATCCATAATTATGTGAGCATAAATTGTGTGCCATTTCGTTTATAATTGTGATGTGAGAATATTTAAGATTTATAGACTTGTTTGTAGGAATACTTTTTTTGAAAATTAATTAACCATTATTTATTTTTTCATAATGTATATTTAAAGTGACCATGCAAGTGAAAAATATGTCTCACTTAAGAGTCATGGTCAATTTATGAACCAAATAAGGTTAGGAAGTTAGTTAGTTTTGTTACCTTTTAGTTTCTCTCTTTAGTTAGTGATGTGACATCAAATCTTCCACCATACTTCCATTTGTACTTTCTTACTTAATTTTGGAAGGTTAAACACTCCAACTTGTCTCTTTTTTTATCTCCATCAATTGACCTCTCTTACCACAAAAATTGGACACTTGGCAATTAAACATAAAAGAAATAAAAAGAAAAAGTGTAGTATCAAAATTGAATGAAAAGATGAAACATTGCCATTCTTTTTAGCCAAAAATCCATGCCCTTCAAAAAGAGGAGAGAAAAACATGAGTTTGAGGGAAAGAAATGAGAAAAAGAAAGGAAAGAAAGAAAGAAGAAAAAGAAAGGAAAGAAAGGAAGAAGAAAGAGAAGAAAAAGGCTAAGAAATCTTAACCAAACACACATCATTGTAAGTAGGTTTCATTTAGCTTTATTTATGCCTTAAAAATTTAAATGTTCATGTTTATTTCATGAGTTTATTTAAGCCATGTAATATGTGATTATGGTAGTTTGTGTTGATGTTAAAAATTTGATGTTTGGTGATGGATTTATGATGTTTTGATGATGGATTTATTTTGAATGTTAGATGTGTATTTCAAGGTAAACTTTAGGTTAGAATGTGTAAGTATGCCATGTATATGTATGCTGATGGATGGTTATACATGTGTGATGGGTTGTTTTAGTGATAACTATATGTGATGAGAAATGTGTTTTAAAAATTTTAAAAGAGAATTTTTTGAATTTTAGGGGTGGAAAATTCTAAACTTTTCATGATTTATTTAGCGATCTTAGAGTGATTTCTAGGTAAAACGCAAAGAATAAAAGTTGTTCATATATGTTTCTAATAACTCTCTATAAAATTTTGTGATTTTTAGATCTATATATAAAGATTTATAGCCTATTTGGTACAGATCATTTAGATGTACCATATACTAGAAATTTTTAGCTCTAACATTTGTATGATTTATTTAAGGACTTTAGAGTGATTTTTAGATAAAAATCAAAGCATAAAAGTCGTTCCTCTATGTGTCTACTAGCTCTCTGTAAACTTTTGTGATTTTTAGATCTATATATAAAGAGTTATGACTGATTTGGTACAGATCATTTGGATGTACCACATGCTGGAAATTTTTAGGAAAGAAAAAGAAAAATTTCGAGTTTAGGGAGAGGGATTTCAAAAATTTAATGAAAATAAATGAGTTTAGGTACTTAAACTTGATTAGTTAAGGTGTTTAGTTAGCTGAAGTATTTAATTAGACACCTAAGCCACCTAATATAACCATATGAGTTTGGAAGATAGGTATAATTGGGCTTGGATTTAAAATAAAGTGGACTTCGAATAAAACACATGGACTTGATCTAAAAAATATGGGCTTGGACTAAAATAAAAAGCGGTTTGGAGTACAATCAATGGACTTGAGTTAGAATAAGAATGGGCTCAGATTAAAACAAAATGGAATTGGATTAAAACAAATGGACTTGGGTTCGGATTAAAAATAAATGGGCTTGGACTAAAATAGAGTGAGCTTGGATTAAAATAAAATGAAATGAAATTAAAATAAATGGACTTAGGTTTAGATTAAAATAAATGGGCTTGGAATAAAACAAAATGACTTTTGATGAAAATAAATGAACTTGGATATCCTAAGAACACTTAGTGGACCTTGGTACTAAAATGGACAAGTTGGATCATACCATGAAAATATTGATGAAAACCTAAGTGTGGATTGAAATTCTAAAATGGTATGGACATAAATAGTTTGGTGCCTATGAGATATGGAATGTGGTTTATGATACATGAAATGGATTAGGTCTATTAGATGGGTCTTGAATTCCTTGTGTGAACTCAATGGTATGAAATCGACGGGTTTAGTACCCATGACTTGGTGGAATGTGGTTCATAATACATCACGTGCATCATATGCATATGAGAATGGATTAAATTGATAAAAACCATTGAGTCGAAAACGATGAGATTTGGTAACTGAATCGAATGAAAATTGGATAGGTTTGGTAACCTACTAGATAAAAGGGGTATTAGTGGTCCAGTTGTGTGCTTGCACCTGTTAGATGATCGATTCTCGCTAACGGTGGCTACAATGAGGGATAATTCCATTGTAGCGAGAAGGTGAGCTGCGATTCACCTCGATTAAAAATAGAGTAGATCTGCTAATACCCGGGATACCCGAAATTAAAATTGGATAAGTCAAAGTAAGGGAAGTCGGGAGATCATTGCATATCACATACATCACCCTACTTATTGAATTTCGGCTCACTCTGTGTTTATTTCATGCCATGACGAGTAGAGGTAATAATACTGCTGAAAATGAAGGCTGTCGGTTCCTCTTAGAAAAAGGCTCATGTGTAACAAGACAATTATAGGATCGACTTGTGATTGTAAATTATATTTTGTAATTTTTGTAATGATATTCGGTATATTTGTATATGTATGAGAATAAATTTGAGACTTTGGTCTCTAAATTGTGGTGCGCCCGACCACGCCTTTTAAGTAATCAACAAGGGAGCTAGGGCACCACACATCCAACCACCCTCTATCACACTAAAACTTTCCACCAAAAACCACCCATTTGGGAAACTACTAAACGACCACTTGAAAACAATCTAAATACACCGTTTGACCTATTTATCCTGCTGTGACTTCCTCCTCTAAATTGACCACCTTCTAATTGATTTTGACTCCAATCACCACCACTAATGGATAGCCCATCTCAAGATCGATCTATCCACATCGGTTAGAGGAAGAAAGTATGTCGAAGAAGGGAGAAATCTAGGTTTGAAGCACCAAAATTTGACCCATTTAAGGATCCATTCATATCTTTTGATTTTGACGAAACCATCGATTTCCACCACCAAAAAATTGATCATTTGGCTCCTCCGAGTGTTTCCCCCTTGAAGTTGTGGCCCAACATCACCAAAAAAAAAATTTCTAATCAATAAAGATTTGCTTCGACCTATTTTAAAGAATATAGAAAAATCGACCGATCAAGACCAAATTAGACATCCTAACTACCATAGAAACACAACTTTCAGCCTCGTGAGTTTGATATCCTCAAAATTTCAAATCATTGATGAAATTATCATTGGGAAGAGGAGGAGATCTAATCAAAACTTTCAATCCTCCAATCTCACTCCTCCTAAGTCATTAGCGACTACCGCTACCATCGTTGAACTCACATTGTATCCTCTACAATATGGGATGGTTCACATGCCCAAAGGACCATCAAAATTTGAATGGATAGGCAGTAGTGATCTGTTTATCCATGAGGCATTTTGGTAATTTTTCCTCCAAAGGCATTTCGGTCATTTTTCAATAGCATCGTATATGCATTTTGATCAATTTTAATGACCATTTAGTTTTTTTTTTGTTACCTATTTATCTTTATGTGTGCATGCTTTTTTTAATTATTTTATGCTTAATTTAAATTTAGTATTTTGAATTTTTTTGAATTTATTTAGTAGATGTCAATTTTAGAATTTATTTCAATATTTAAGTTAGGTAATTAATTGGTGGACAAATTGTTCGGTTACCTAATTTTTAGAGACTCATGAAGATTCTCCACCGATAAAAAAATAATAAAAATGAACAAAAAAAAGAGAAAAAATGTTAGGAAAATGAAAAGAAAATGTTAAAAAAAATCTTAGGAATAGAAAAAAAAAAGAAAACAAAAAAAAAGCTATAAAAAAGAGAGAAAAGAAAAAAAGAAAGGGAAAAAATAAAAAAACAAGAAAATGCTAAAAATATATATAATTTAACAAAGTCTCCTATCTAATAAGGATTGCTCGTTAGCCAAAAATCACTTTAGTAATTAGGACACTCTCGACATACTAGTTATGTCAAGACCTAAAAGTGAATCCGATATTTGAAATGACGTGTTTCTCGATCAAGGGTCCGACGATTGATTCAATATGATTCCATAAAAAAAAACTTAGTTTGACATAGAAAAAAAAACTAAAATCTTAGATTTTCGAATAAGATTAATTTTGACAAAAATATAAATTTTTTAGAAAATAAATTTTAAATTTTAAGACTAAGCTAGATGTGGTACTTTTTTTAGGAAACGAGTGCTTTTTGGTGATTTATATCTTCCCAAAAGCATAACCAATTTCTTATTTTAGAATTTCTAAACTAGTGATTTTTTTTAGGTTTTTAGTTTACTTAATACTAGGTGGCAACTCCGAAATCAATAACTCACACCTCCAAAATAAATCATAAATAATTCAAAAAAAATTTTAATAATTTTTGGGAGCTTTGTCGATTGTCGAGTAGCGATATAATGACGACTCCAATGGATATTTAGAGTTATACCATAGGTTTAGTCCTTTGAATGTATCTCCTTTGTTTATTTATGTCATTTATTTTTTCAAATCATTTATTTTCCAAGTTGTTTATTTATTTTTATTTCTTATATATTCTCTCGAATCTTTTAATTATTGTAATTTATTTTCTTTTAATTCATATACATATTTATTTGATGAACTGGGTGGATATGATTGCTTTGAACTATTGAACATATCAAGAAAAGCCTACAAAAGCTCGGACTCGAGCTAAAACCCTATTAGGATTTAGATAGAGAGATTTACAAGTAAGTATGACGAAAGTCTACCGATGCTCTTATAGACTCTCGTTTGGATTGGAACGCGCCCTATGCATAGATATGGAAAAACCTTTCCTTACCTCTTGATGCATAAGGTTAGAAGCTAGGTTACCCTAATGGTAATTTAGATAGTCTAGAAACTTGAAAAAAAATTCAAGATTAGACAAGCTTTGCCTAAACACAAGAAAAGCTAGATCTTATACGGTAGTGTTGAACCGTTAAGACATGAACTATTTTGTAAGATTGCCTTGTTTTAACTATTTTTTTACTAGATATCATAAAAAAAATCATGACAAAGAATGCTATTGAGGATTTAGAGCTAGATTAGAATGGGTCTAGTTTGAGGAAGGTTGTCTACCCCGGATCTTATGCCTAAGCAACAAAAAAAAAAAAAAAAAGACTTGCAAGTAACAAGTATACCACTAAAGACGAGCTCATACAAGATTGAAAAACTACATAACCCCTACTACCTTAGGCTCGAGTCTTAAATCACAAAGGATAGAATAGGAATCGTTTATAATTTAAATATTATAAGTATTGTAATTTAAGTGACTATAACAAGTAATTGCTAAAAATATCTATAATATTTTTATTCTTCAATGAAAATGGTTGTAATTCATATTTAAAATATGCTAGAAGTTCAAATTTCAAAATTTTTTATGGCTATCACAAGATGTACTCACTATTCGAGGTTCCACTATAAAAAAAAAATTAACCAAAAGGAATCGATCTAGGGTAGATATGTTTATCGAATCGCCCAAAATACCTATGAGGTTGTACCTTTAATGAGTATTAAAATCTAATACGATCTATCCTCGGTACAAACTCTTTCATAATTTAAAATATACAATAAAAAACTAACATATCTAACCTCATTCACATCATGTATATATGTACTCGTTTATTAAATACACATATCTATTTTGAGTTTGTTTTACGGAACTTGAAATATAGGCTGCCCAACTAAAACTCAACTCCCTTTTCGAATCTACCATACGTGACTTAGGCATCATCATACACGACTCGGCTATCAAAGAGTGTCGAAGGCTTTTAAAGACGTCTATGACCCTATAAGAGTATTTGAGTGTACTTGGTGCTTGATGTGGTAGTTTTCAAGAAATTCGGAGTACCTAAGTTCACCTAGTACATCGGTACTCGGTGTCCCATGATCCATTTAAGAGTTTACTATAGTAAGATGGCTAAAGTAGTACACAAGGAAAAAAATATTGATACTCTTATTCCATCAAAGCCTAGTAGGATCTACTTTGAACTGATACATGAGGTTAGAAAAGGCTAAGATCGAAAGTGAAAGAATCCGGTTGATCCTTTTATCTAGTAGTAAAAGTCCAACATGAAGGAAGGATTTGGTTGATTCTTTTATCAAGTAGTAAGTTCAACACGGAGTTAGTTCCAAATCGATCGGATTTACAAGGCATGGAAAAAGGTTTAAAAGAAACCATAAAGGAGTATGCCCAAAGGTGTTATAGGGCGACAACCCGCATTTATCCGTCACTACTTGAACAGGAGTTAATTAGTATTTTCTAAAATACTTTCAAAACACCGTATTTTAAGTATTTGATTGGGAACTCCTCTTCTAATTTACTAATATTGTCATCATAGATAGAGGGTGAAATAAGCGATCAAAGCTAGAAACATTCGATAGTTCTAAAAAGAAATAGAGTAGTGGTACCAAGAAAACAAATGGTGATATACACCATATTAAGACTAAATCTTATTGGTCCAAGAATCAAAAGAGTATTCGAGAAAAACATATCAACCATGGTATTTCCAATAATCTCCAAAATCATTCATCTACCTAATATACCCTCAATCCAATGACTACCATGAACAAAACATATCTATCAAATAAGCAAACCCCACATACCTATTCCACAAAGCCCATCAAGTAAATCAATTCTTCCAAGTCGTTATGGCTTTTCAAAATCCACCAACTCTTAGTAATTTGTAAATGGCACATAACCATTACCACTAAAACAACTAAGATCACAAGAGGGAGCATGAGCAATTACCACCCCCTACCTTCTTCATTTGGAGAAATGTTGGAACGCCTCGTAAACCTTGGGTTGATCGACCTAATTCCTACCAAACCAAAACGCACTCTTTATCCTATGTGGTACCAACAAGATGAAAGATGTGAATATTATTCCTGTGCTACTAGACACAACTTTGATAGTTGTTCTACTTTCAAAAAGTGGCTTTTAGCTTTGATTAAAAAAGAGTGTATTAGTTTTGATAGTAGTTCAAATACTCTTAATGTGAACATGAATCAACTACCAAACTATATAGTCGCCAATACATGAGATGAAAAAACTAAGGGAGCTTGAAAGATATGATGAAGATGCATGCTCATTATTTGTAAATACTATTTTTTAGTTTTGTCGGATTTTGAATACTATTCCCTAAATGTTTTGGTTATGCATGAATTAAGTCGTATCTTTGAATGGAAGAATGCTTTTATTTTCTCTTACCACCTCATGTTGTTTGATTTTAAATAAAAAGATTTTCATTTAGAAGTATTATTTGGCATTACATTTTCTTTCATCAAGAAAATATGATGGCAAATTCATTAAAAAAACAAACATTCAAGAGATTGATCAAATTTCAAAGCATGGCAAATAGATGCTAAGAGTAATTCTTCAATCTATTAAGGCTAAACATACATCCTCATTTCTTAATGAATCTTTCTAAGTAGAAAGTAAAGGGGCAATCCCTATTTTTCTTGAAACTGAAAAAAAAAAAAAGGAAAATAAATCCTCTCTTTTTCCAACTAAACCTTTTATAGGAAAGTCTTGCTTAGAAAAATATCATGAAGCTCAAAGTTGACGGACTAAATGATTGATGTCTTAAAACAATGATGTACAGTATATCTTCAATTCAAAATCTTAAATTACTCTTATCATTTCTTCTCTTTAGTTAACCTAAAGGTTTTCTAATTCAATCATTATTTTTCAAAAAGAGATCAACGTTTATTAGCATAGGTAAATTGGCCTTTAAGATGAGGAAAGACCATCTATCATATATTTCACAAATTAGAGGGATTTTAGGTAGAAGAGAGTTTCAAAGAATTAAAATGATTTTTAGGCAATTTTAGGCTTTAGGAAACGGTCTTAAAGGCTTGAATTTTTGGGTTTCAAAAGGAATTCTTGGATTTTTTTTTTCTAGGTCCATTTTTGGGTTACAAAGTTAGTTTCTAGGTTCAAATGTTTTCTAGGTTCTTAAGCTCTTCTTGATTTCTATATTAAATGAAGAATAGTTAGGAGAAGTAAGTAGAAGGCTACTCCCCCTCATTACTATCGTACCGTTTTTTATCGATCAACTCGAGTAATCCCCTTATCGTCTCTTTTAATTTCGTTTCGATTCATCAATTATCAGCACCTCAAGTTCATTCAAGAACCAATAATGGTAGTGAATTAGTCACCGCCATCCTACAACATACAACACCCTCATTTTTCTTTATATTTAGAGGGAAATCAATAAAAGGAAGAGAAGGCTTCTTGGGTTTTCTAGGTAAGTAAGATGAAGGATGAGTGGGAAACGAATGAGAGAGATGGAGAAATTAGGGATCAATTCTAAGGGCAAAGAAAAACTAGCTTAGGACCAGTTACTATCTCAATAGGGGCTCTTTTTCTTTTTCTTTTTTTCAAAAGAAAGGAGATGAATGAAGGAAGCTTTCTAGTTTCTTTTTGACAAAGAGCTAGACCGGGGTGAGTGAGAGGAGAGGGGAGAGATCTTTTTTATCGAAAATGAAAGGGGAACAAATTTAGTACCTACTAGTTAGATACATGTGCTACACTACGGTCAAACAACCATTATATATGCGGGGTTAATGATTCGCATGGTGTGATGCGAGTAGAAGTTTTATTTCGAAGATTAATGTAAATCGAATCTATATATTAAACAAACTTCTTTGATTTATATATATTTATTAACAAAACAATTTATGATATTAGTATAAAATTTTGTATTTGAATAATTAAGAGGTCCTTTCAAAACATTAATTAAATTATTTTATTTAAAAATACATATTTTAGAATATAAAAAATAACAAATAAATAATTGATGTTATACGTGTAGATATAATTAATTTCTAAGAAAGGTATTATACATGTATCGTACTTAGTAGATTCAAAGTGTATAGAATCAATAAAAAATATAAAAAAACCCATTGAAATCACATGGAATATATCGAAGTGAATAGATTTAAATAAAAACTATTATAAAATTAATTTCAATAAATTTTGATTATTTATATATGATATATATATATAATCTGTGAATTTTTTAACTAATTATTAATTTTTTAAAACAAAATTGAGTCAAATTATTTTTTAACCGATTATTATTTTTAAAAAAATTAAGTCAAATTATCTAAAATACACTATTATCTCTCTCTCTCTCTCTCTCTCTCTCTCTCTTCATCGAATTTATATATACAACTACGTTACTTTCATTTAAAAATCGTAAAACTAATCAATCATATAAATTATAATAATATATATATATTTTTAAAACAATCACATTCTTAAATTTTATTTCAAAATCAATATATAAAAAAATCAAATTTATTAACAAATAAAATTATACAAAAAATAAAAAAATTAATTTGATGAGAATTTAATAAGAAACAAACAATTGAAGAAACAAATTTTAAATAATATTATATGTTTAAACTAAAATCTTAAAAAGGATCATATACATTCTATTACCGTCAAATTGTACGTAAAACTAAAAAAATAATAATTTATTTTATCTTTTCATACCTAATTTCATGATAAAAAAAAATAAAAATAAATTATTGAAAGGGGAAAAAAAGGCAAATAAGACTCTTGTGCGTGCCTATGAGCTAGCCTAGGCTTACCTTAGCCTCGCTTCTCTAAGGTTAAGGCCGTCGGTCGACCCTTAAAAAAAAAAAATGCTATAGTAAATAAATAGTAAAAACCACGGATCTTTTAGTTTTTTTTTTTAAATAATTTGTAGCTTTGGCGTTGGTGAGGAAAAAAAGAAAAAAGAAAAGGGAATTATGGGTTAGGCTAAGCCTAACCCATATGGAATCAAGCTCTGGTCGGCCTTAACTCATCCCAATGGGCTTAGCCCATGTAGAACGATAACCAACCGACCAAAAAAAGAAATGCCCAAATGTTTAAATTTCATTTTTTTTTTAGATAAATAGATCTTAAATTGCTTTTTATTTATGTATGTTTATTTCCTATTTAATTTAGATTTAATATTCTAGATCTCTTAGAATTTATTTAGTTAATTTTAATTTTAGAATTTTATTTCAATAATTAGTTTAGGTGATTAATAAGTGGACGAATTGTCAAGTTTTCAAATTTTTAGGGATTGATGGCGATTCCCCACTTAAAAAAATAAAAAAATAAAAAATAAAAAATGATGAACAAAAAAGAAGAAGAAAGGAATATTAGTTGATTTTAATTTTAGAATTTTGTTTTAATAATTATTTTAGGTAATTAATAGGAGGATGAATTGTCGTGCCTCCAAATTTTTAGGGAATGATGACGATTTTCCATCAACAAAAAAATGAAAAATGCTATAAAAAAAAGGATAAAAGAGAGAAAATGTTTAAGGAAGAAAATAAAATAAAATATTAAGAAAAATTAATGAAGCCTCTTATTTGGTAAGGACTATAGTTAGCAAGAAAAAAAATCACTTTAATAATTAGGTAGTTCTTTGACATATTGATTATGTTGAGACTTAAAGTGGATCCGATGTTTGAATTGACATGTTTTTGGACAAAGAGGTCCGACGATTGGTTTAATATGATACCACAAATAAAACTAGAAAACTTAGTTTGGCCGAGAAAAACTTTGGAGTTAAAATTGAAAATACTATGGTACAAATAAAACATCTTAAGAGATAAATATTAAGACTAAGCTAGGCGTGATATCTTTCTTTGAAAATGATGCTTTTAGAGGATCGATATATTTCTAAAAGCGTAACCAATTACTTACTTTATAATCTTTGGACTAATGCTATTTTTATGTTCCTAATTCCTTCAATACTAGGTAGCTACTATCAAAATCAACAATAACTTACATCCTTAGAATTCCTAAATAAATTCAAAAAAGACGTAAAATTCTTAAATAGTTTTTGAGAATCTCGTCCGATGTTATGTAGCAACAATAGAAAAAAAAACTTAGAATTTCGACTATGATTAATGTTGGCAAAAGTAGAACTTTTTTAGGAGATTAATTTTAAGACTAAGCTAGATGTGATACCTTTCTTAAGAAATGACACTTTTGGATGATAGATATCTTTTCAAAAGTATAACCAACTCTTTACCCTTGAATATATGCACTAATGTCCTTCCTTCAATACTAAGTGACGATTTTAAAATCAATAATAACACACATCTCCATAATAAATCATAAATAATTCAAAGCAAAACAATTTTAGAAATTTTTGAGAGCTCCGTCGGATGTCGGGTAGTGATAACGTCCGTCGCTAATATGTCAAAAAATGTATGTCGCTAATCAGTTGCTAATTTGATGGTTTTGACTTTCAAAAAGTCTCGTTCAATTTTTCACTTTTAGCGATGGACTTTTCAGTCATTAATTTGTGAGGGATATTTCTTTTAGAGATAGATATTCGATCGCTAAATCCGGATATTAAAAATAGTAGCGAGATAAGTGTCCGTCGCTAACAAATCGTTACTAATCTATCGCTATTTTATCTCTCGGTTTTAATAGATGCTATTTTGTTGTTATTTGCTTTCTAGTTATTTAGCAACCGAAGTTTATCTATCATTATTTTCTATCGCTATTTTATGGTTTTTTTTGTAGTGTAAACTTGTCGCTCCCGTTTCGAATAGAATTAGTCTTATTTCTAATGTGAAATGGAGATAATTGGAGAAAAAAAAATTGCTATTAGAAGATGGGATTGAATTTGGTCAAATTAACTTGCTTGAAAGCTGTTTTGCTTCAATTTGAATTACAAGTAGCGGATGAAAACGCTATATTTGTGGCAAATATACATGTGATGGAGATAATGATCTAACAAAAACTTCAATTCAGATTGTCTCAAGAAATCAAAATAGAGAAATTTACATAGCGATTCAAAAGAAGACCTTTTTGCATTAATAAAAGTGCAAGGTTTATCTTGTCACGATGACCAACCCTTGAAAATGACACGGAGATATTTATCGTACAAGGCAATAACGGTGTTGATGCTAGTTCTGCTCTAATGCTTGCCACCGATGTTTATTGCATGTGTAAAGTCAATGGAAATTTAGTAAGGACAGCCTACACACACCAAAGATCGATAGATTTTTCTTCTGGTCATGTTTTGGGATTTAAGGACACAGAGACTTCTAGCCTTTACCGTGCCTACTTATCCCATGTTACTCGGTATGACTTGAAATCCAAAGCATTAAATTTTGCAACCTACTAAAATTAATGGTTTAGTGGGTACATTTCACGATACTTGCATGCCCCGTTGGATTAATGGATGTTGCTATTTTCAACCGTTAAATTTAGAAGTTCTGGTCATATATTGTAAAACTCCCACATGCTGCATATGTATATAGATTTCCCCGTCAAAGATATGATCATGTTCCTTCTCCATATCCGTTTTCATGCAGGGAACTAAATGTGAGTTGAATAATGTGAGCGTATGGGGAATGAATAGGAAAAGGTGTTGGTTAGGAGTCAGGACCATGTAAGAGATGCGATCGACCTAGCAAGTAGCAAGTGTTACCATCATCATGGATCCCTCCTTTTAATTTGGACCAAGTCGAAATCCAAGTTCAGAGTTGATTTTTACTGTCAAAAATGGTTGCAACTTGCTGAGCATGAGTCAATGCAGTAAATAAATAGCAATTAAGTACTCGTGATTTCTCCTTCGTGAAGTAGTTTGGTCTTGAAATTAATGTAGAGCTCCACTCTAATTGCACTCCATTATTGACTTGAGTTGAAGTACTTTTTATGAACTGAGATACTAATTAAGAACATTTCGAGTGAAAAAATAATGAAGCCATGTCGACCTCTGGGTTAGATACGTACTAACTAGATAATAACCAGCTGGGCAGAAAACTATTTAATCATCCACTAGCATTTCCTTAACTTCCAAGATAGGGAAATAGGCTTTGAAGTGTTCTCCTTTCAACGATATTCAATTTGTACATTGTACGCCCTAAAATCATCTAATGGCCTAGCTATCGGCCTGATAAAAAATGGATTGGGTTCATATACATCAATTTAAGGTTTAATGACCACATTCTTGTGTCCACTGACATTTTAAAGGTCCATAGGGTCTTACGTGCTGCATTATTTACTAGGATATTTTAATTTCACAATTATATTCATCATCAAGTTCATCCACTTAGTGGGTAGTTAATAA
Organism: Dovyalis caffra; assembly: GCA_963924115.1. Lineage (NCBI taxonomy): Eukaryota > Viridiplantae > Streptophyta > Magnoliopsida > Malpighiales > Salicaceae > Dovyalis > Dovyalis caffra. The sequence goes on from CAWUPB010001184.1 coordinate 7,013,239, forward strand.
TATTATCGGGGTTTCGGTTGTTAATTAGCACATTTTATGAACTACATTTTCAAGACATTCACGTAGATCTATTGTAATTAAGGATTTTCCTGAAATATTTCCAAGTAATTAGCACATGTAGATTGGGTCTATCAAAAATATTCGAACAGGATGGTCTTCCCACATGATATGTAATTGATATATACAAAACTCAGCAGCCTAGAGCCAACCAAGCTAGAAAAGCACCAAAAAAAGACTAAACTAAAAGATTACTTGTTTATTTATAATGACAATGACTTGGTACTAATTTATTATAATTAAGGTTATTTGATAGAAATGATTATATAATTATGACCCAAGTCCACCACCGACAGTAATATTAATTATGGGCAAGTAATTACGCTTTTCAATCAACACCTTGATCATATCCAAATCTTATTTAATATTGCTTCCATTTTTTTGGATACATTTCAGAAGAAATAATGTTCGTGCAGAGTAATATGCAGCTATCTACCGTCCTTTGCATGCCATGCATATCCGCGTGATATTAATGCAGCTAACTAACTTTTTCAACTGTAAAAGCTAAAACGATAGCCCACTAGTCCCATGTCATTACTCCTTTTTATCTCTTGACTCTATCCCTTTGTCACTCCATCTATATATATATACTTGCATAGCTTGCATTTAAACTCATCACACTTACCTCCTCCCTCTCCATAGTCCATACTTCTTGTACTTCACACCCTTTCCCTTTTTTGATCAATATTCCTGATATTGAACTTTTTGATTAATTAATGGAGGGGGTGGTCAAGAAATGGTGGGTGGTGTGTGTGTTTTTTGTAGTATTTTTGAAATCAGTACCATATGGGGCTAGAGCACAACAAGTTCCTTGCTACTTTATTTTTGGGGATTCTTTGGTCGATAATGGCAACAATAATCAACTTACGTCTTTGGCTAAAGCTAATTATTTGCCCTATGGGATTGACTTCCCTCGTGGACCGACCGGAAGGTTTTCCAATGGTAGAACAACCGTCGATGTCATTGGTAAGTATTTCTCACTCTCCCTCTTAATTCTTGTATCAGCAGCACTCTAATTACTTTCCCATGTATGTAAGTTTGACCTTACATTTGGACTTAGACTGTGTTTCCTTTATTCTTAAGAAAAATTTCTCTACCAAGGCAATGCTAGCTAATAGGTTCAACGTTGATAAATAAAAGGAATGAGTGCAGCTAACATAACCTACTTTTCTAACAGCTGAGCAGTTGGGCTTCCGCAACTATATTCCACCTTATGCTACGACAAGGGGCCGAGCTATACTCGGAGGAGTGAATTATGCATCTGCTGCTGCTGGCATTAGAGAAGAAACCGGCCAGCAACTCGTAATTACTAATCAACTGCTCATTACATATCACCAATGTTCATTAAATTTATGCCAATTTTTTTTTTTTTTTTTTTCAGGGAGATCGAATTAGTTTTAGTGGACAAGTACGAAACTACCAAAATACGGTCTCACAAATTGTGAACATACTGGGGGATCAGGGCGCAGCAGCAAATTATCTAAGCAAGTGCATTTTCTCAATTGGGTTAGGCAGCAATGACTACCTTAACAATTATTTCATGCCTCAGTTTTACTCATCTAGCCGGCAATATACCCCAGAGCAGTTTGCTAATGTTCTTATCCAACAATATACTCAACAATTAAGGGTCAGTTTTTTTTTTTTTTTTTTTTTGGTGTGTTATTTCAAGAAACGATGAGCTAATCTTTTGTGGAAGTACTCTAGATATATAATGTTACTTAATTTGGAGCAGATTTTGTACAACTATGGAGCCAGAAAGTTAGTGTTGATTGGAGTGGGTCAAGTAGGCTGCAGCCCAAGTGAATTGGCCCAAAATAGTCCTGATGGGAGAACATGTGTTCAGAGAATTAATTCTGCCAACCAGATTTTCAATAACAAGCTCAGATCTCTTGTTGCTCAATTCAACGGGAATACTCCTGCTGCAAAATTAGTCTACATCAATGCTTATGGAATTTTTCAAGATATACTAAACAGACCTGCGGCTTTTGGTAAATATCCAGCAACATTTTACTTGTTAAATTTTTAGCACTAATTATCTATGGCTGCATATTTCGTATATATTAATAGTTGTTAGTGAAGATTTTCAATAAATAAATGCAAAAGCAAATGGCAATTAGTTAAGAGTTGCTAATAACATTTTGGTGATTCAATTTGCTTTGCATGCCTTGGTTAATTTCAGGTTTTACGGTTACAAATGCTGGATGTTGTGGTGTTGGGAGGAACAACGGACAAATTACATGTCTACCTTTACAAACTCCATGCCGGAACCGAAACCAATTTCTGTTTTGGGATGCATTTCACCCGACTGAGGCTGCAAATACAATTATTGGAAGGAGATCTTACAGTGCACAATCGCCATCGGATGTTTACCCGTATGACATCCGCCGGCTGGCTCAGCTATGAAGATCATGGCATTTCAAAGTTGAAGATATTCCCAAGAAGTTTTCTTTTTTGCTTTATAATGTTCCTTGCTATATTATTGTTAGCGTGCAATAATTGTTCCAAGAAAATTAGTATTTAATTTAAGTGTAAACAAGTTGAGTTTGTCGATCGAGCTTTGTCTACGTACTGAATTTAGAGTATTCCTACAAATTAATTGAGTTGTAATGATGAGTATGAGATTTTGGCTTGAATTAAAATTGTTAAATAACTAGAATATGAGAAGTAAATTAAGAGAATTGAATGGAGACGTCAACGTGATATCATTCCCCACTACAAGTTGCTGCTTTCGTGTTTAAATTTCAGGTATCTAGTTTGGGGCATCGAATTCTCAAAAGCAAACTGCTGGGATTGAGCCTTGGAACTAACCAGGATTGGCTACCATAGGAAGGCATAGGAAGAAAGTATAATTTGTAATCACAAGTAGCCACTAGTGGGAAGACAATATTAAGGTTGAACGTTTAAATTAGCCGGTAAATCAGTCTAGTTTTCGTGTTATTATCTTGAGTTTGAAGAAGATACAACAAATAATAATAATATAATTCAGTGACAGTGACAAGTGATAGTGGTATGTTATAATAATAAATTTAAATCCTAACAGATTAATTTTATTAAGAGTTTTAAATTTGTGAATTAAAAAAAAAATTAGTCTAATGCATCTGAAGGTATTTATAAATGAAATTGACTTAATTAAAGAAGAAGAAGAAGAAAAATCTTTGGCAAATAGAAATCTGGATTTCTAATACGATTGCAGTAAAACTTTTTCATAAAGACAAACAAGAAACGAAAGTTTCAACGTTTATTTCCATTAGGTAGCTATCAGTAAAATCTCTTCATCTTCTTTTAGTTTTTTATTTAAAATGTAAACTACCATTTACCACCCACTCTTAGTGACATATCCATATAGTAGAGAGTGGGGTTAAGTAGTGGAAAAAAATGATATCAACATACTAAAATTTAGGTAATTATAGCAAAATTTTTGTTGTTTACAAAATGACCTCCCAAAACACATGATACAAGAAGTCTTGACGCCACGAGGCAAGGGCCAATTTTGTAATTCTCTATACTGGAACTTGATATGGGAATAGATATTCCTTTGGATATCTATACATTGTAAGTACTAAATGGTGTCCCAAAATGTTAGCTCGCAGTACCTTTTCTTTTTTTATTAAAAGAGAGAAGAATTTTCTTTCTATTTCATGTAATTGAAGACATTCCGACGTCAAAAAACATAAGATCAAAAAACATTAATTTTTAAATATTTGAATTGTACTTGATGTAAATAAATTGTGGTTCTATTAATTAAGAATTTTAAAGTTGTTTTGGTTTTCTATAGTTTATTTATTTATTTACACATATTTGTGAGTTGCATGGTTTTTTATAGAATAAAAAAATTATAATTAATTTGAAGTTTATAATTATTTTTAACATGATAATTAGAAGTTATATACCATATGACCCTATTGGAAAAAAAATTTTCTGGATCGGTCATTGTAATATTAGCCATTATTTTCTCCTATCCAGTCAATCCTACCAGTTTTCACTCTTCCATCTGCAATGTGATAGAAATGACTTTTGGCCTTAATTAGAAGTTCGGTTTAAAATCATAACAGAATGTGGCTGACCCTGAGTTCCTCCTGACGAAACGCCAATTGAGGTTGGCCATAAGAAACCAATGATAGCACTAGTGGCCCGCTAGTCCCATGCCACACTATAACTACCAAATTCTAGCTCTACATTAACCCTTTCCTTTCTCTTCAACTTTATTTATCAAACTTAAAACTTCATTTCTCATTCCAGTTTTCAATTTTCACTTTCATGACGTTGTATGAAACAAAAACATGGTTGGTGATCTTCCTTCTGTTACCACTTTCGTACATGCAGCAATGCGTTCATGGAGCCCAACAAGTGTCTTGCTTTTTCATTTTTGGGGACTCATTGTTTGATAATGGCAACAATAACAACCTCAACACATTGGCTAGGGTCAATTACCCACCATATGGGATAGACTTTTCCAGTGGGCTCACAGGCAGATTTTCCAACGGTGGAAACGTTATTGATTTTATTGGTCTTTGCCCAATTCCCTCTCTCTCTTATGTACACACCTACATTGCACCATGCCGTGCATGCATCATATATAATTTTTTTAATCTCAATTTTATTTATTAATTAACTCAACATCTTCTTATCGCAGCTGAACATTTGGGTTTCGAGCATTACATTCCGCCCTTTGAAACTGCCAAGGGTTCAATCATACTCCAAGGTGTGAATTATGCATCAGGGTCAGCAGGGATTCGTGATGAGACTGGAGAACGTTTGGTAATCTTAGTTAATTAAGTGCAGATAGTTTTATTCAGTGTTTGTATGTACAAATTAACGAATGTTGTAGTATTAGTTATGTTAGGTAGCATGTAGAGGCTAATTATTGAAAAATACTGATCCTTGCAGGGTCAACGTATCAGCTTGAACAATCAATTACAGCATCACCAACAAACCATTTCAGGCATAGTTGACAAACTAAAGAATAAAGACTTGGCTGTCAAACACTTAAACAAGTGCTTATATTCAGTTGGCATGGGCAGTAATGACTACTTAAACAACTATTTCCAGCCGGAATATTACAACACAAGCAAAAGGTATACCCTGAGAGACTATTCCAGCGTTCTTATGGACCAGTACTTTGAGCAATTAATGGTTAGTACGTATAAGATGATTTCTTACTTTTCCTCTTGCTTCATCCACTGATGACTTGCATACCCTATATTGATTTTGTTTGCATTGTTATATATTCAGACTCTTTATAATTACGGAGCAAGGAAAATTGCGGTGTTTGGACTGGGACGACTAGGTTGCGCTCCTCGCGCAATTGAGTTATACAGCACAAATGGCACCGTATCATGCTCATCAAAATTGAACCTTGCATCCAGCCTTTTCAACAGGAGACTTATAAGACTTACCCGTCGACTAAATAAAGACCTAGACGATGCACAATTCACTTATGTAAACGTTTCTGGGATAGGAGAGGGCGATCCTGCTCAACTTGGTACTTCCACTCAACTTAAATATTTCTTGCCCATCATGTTATATAAATTTTGTTACTATATATATATATATATATATATATATAGAGAGAGAGAGAGAGAGAGAGAGAGAGAGAGAGAGAGAGAGAGTTGATTTTTTTTTTTTTCCTAGCTAATTGGTTGAATTTGTGTATTGACACATACAATAAATAGGTTTCAAGGTTGCAACATCGTCATGCTGTAAAGTGAGGGAGGATGGTCAATGTATTCCTGACGAAAAACCTTGCGCTAACAGGAGTGAATATGCATTCTGGGACTCCTTCCATCCAACAGAGGCTGCAAACAGAGTAACAGCAGCAAGAGCATACAGTTCTTATCTTCCTTCTGATTCTGAACCATTTGATATCCATCATTTAGTTGAGCTTGATCTAGGAAATCAAACCAAATCATAAACATCTATTCTTGAGGGTTGTAGCTAGCTTTATAATCTGCACTAAATATGTTAGCTTTCAATGCTCTTTTTTTTAAAAAAAAAAACAAAAATATTAATAACAATAAAAATTCATGATGACTATACCTCCGGATCGGATTTAAATCATCAAGTTTATATTCCTCTATGTTGGGTCCCAAAAAAGTTATTTATTCGAGGATTGGTGAATTCATGATAAATTTATCATTTTTTTTCTGAACTTTATTTTGGGTATTCCTTTATTTTTAGAATATCTTCATTCATTAAAGTAAATAAATGTTTTTGCCAGTGGAAAATTCAATTATGTCATCGAAATTGTGCTTTCTTAGAAAAACTAATAAGCAATTAGATTCTCCACTACAGCGATTCTCGTTTTTTATTTTTCATAAACCAATGTTCCAATTGTTTCCTTTGTCAAAAAACACAATGTTATTATTATTATTTTTTTTAATATTGAGTTGAACATGTTGAAGGATTATCTCAATTTAAAAATTTAAGCTGTTAAATGAGATTTCAAAATATGATTTATAATTTTTTTTTAATTTAAAATTTATACAAACCTATACTATCTATACTACATTGTACTTAATTAATTAAAAAAAGAAATAAAGTTGATAAGATTCGAATTCACGATCATTTGATTATTAAAATTTTGATATCATGTCAAAAGATTATCTTAATCTAAAAATTTAAATTATTAGATGAGAATCCAATATATGATTTATATTATTCTTTAATAGAACGATGAATTTTAATATAGTCATCTTCACATGATGATTGAAATATTTGATACAGAGCTTTCAATTTTTGTTAGTAATCAACAAAGTGGCAAGATACCAAAAAATGTTATCATGTATTCTAACGAAGAGAAAGGTTTTAATAACTATAATACTCAGGCTAAAGTGTCAGGTTTTAGTGTGCCCGAGGTTGATGGAAATTGAAAGATCCAACAAATGTGCCTAAAATAAAACGGTTATAAACAAGAACAAATTATTTGGCTCAAATAAGTGGGATTGCTAATCTTATATATGGAAATAATTATCTTAAAAAAATAAAATAAAGAGATAATTTCGATAATTGAAATCGGATATGTTTAGGTTACTTTGTTTTAGAAAGAGAAAAGAAAAGGTCGCATTGGAGGAACTTTGTTAATCTGATGTAACAAAATAGCAAAATGTCATATGAAGATATACCTAAGAGTGGATACAAGAACAATATCAAAGGTTTAGGGCTAAAGATAGATGTCGGCTGCCTAATAAAAAAATATGTACCTCTACCACTATTTCAAGTCATGCAAACTTAAGCTTTAGTTGTATGAAAGTGAGGATGAGTAACTTCAGTTAAATTAAATTTTATGTAATGATTAAATATTCACAGTATTGTTAAAGTTGTAGATCAATTGATATTAACATTTCTTTTTTTTCAAAAACATTTGAGTTTGAACATTTCTTAAAGAATTCATCGTGTTAGTGGTACTGACCTGAAGACGTGAAGTCATTACAAAATCATTTCCATAATAATGTTGGTTAATTATTTGTAATTTGAAATCAAGAATTTATGTAGGATCACAAACATTTTTTTTTAAATGTAATTTAAAACAGAATAAAATAAAAAAACTAAACAAGATATAAAAATAACACACAGATTTATGTGATTTAGTCAAATTGTCATTAAAGAGAGTAACACTCATACCTTAAAACCTATATTGCTATCTAACATCGGAAAAAACTCTCAAAAAATTTAAGATTTTAAGATTTTTTTTTGAATTATTTATGGGGATATAAGTTACTATTGATTTGAGAGCCGTCACCTAATATTAGAGGAACTAGGAATCTAAAGGTAACACTAGTTCAAGGATTTTAGAATAAGGAGTTGGTTATGCTTTTAGAAAGATATCGATCACTTAAAAATATCATTTTCTAAGAAAGATATCATGTCTAACTTAGTCTTAAAATTTATTTCCCAATGTGTTTTATTTATACCAAATTATTTTACGATTTAAACTTTAAGTTTTTCACTAAGCCAAATTAAGTTTTTTTTTTTAATTTTATTTGTGACATCATATTGAACCGATCATCGGACTCTTTTTTTGAGAGACGAATCGGTTTTGAACCGATTGTCGGACTATTTTTTCAAGGGACGTATTAGTTCAAGCATCAAATTCACTTTATGTCTCGAAATAACCGAGTATGTTGGAGAACTACATAATTAATAAAGTGACTTTTTTGGCTAGCAATAATCCCTAACAACAACCCATATCCGACTCGGTGACCTTTAGATATAAAATCAATGGTCGATTGAGTATAGGTGAAACAAGAAGAAGGGGTTTTGCAAATACCGCTTGATCTTATCAAAAGTAGATTAGCATGAATCATCCTAAGTTTTTGGATTCCATTTTCTTAAAATTCAAAAGATAGATTCTTAGGTCACTCTAAGTTGGGAGATGAATCGAGCTTTGTAGTTCGATTCGGCTTAGGAAACCTTTAACCTCCTTTTCATCTGCTAGGTGCAAGCGTTGCTTGGATGGCTTTAACCGATACCTCCTTAGCCATTCGAATAACTTCCTTAATATTTGAATATGATCTTCTTCTGGTTTTTTTTTTTTTAACGATCATATCATCCATATAAACCTCAATTCCCTTGTGTATCAAGTCATTGAAGAGGGTGACCGGGATCGTTGATAGGTTACCCTCGTGTTTTTGAAATCAAACGGCATGAATTTGTAGCAAAAAGTCCCTTATAGTTTGATGAAAGTGATCTTCTCCATATCTTTCTTAGCCATCTTAATCTAATTATATCCCAAGAACCCATCCATGAAGAAGTAAGTCAATCTTTTTACAACATTATCCACTAGTATGTTAAAATATGGCAATGGAAAATCATCTTTGGAACTAGCTTTGTTCGGATTTCGAAAGTTGACACACATTCTGATCTTTCCATTATTCTTCTTTATTACCATGATTTTTGACACATAAGTTGGGTATTTGATTATGTTCAAAAATTCTACCTTAAACTACTTAATGACTTCTTCTTTGACCTTGTTGAGGATATCTAATGTAACCCCCGTAAAAACCCTTATCCGTAACGCGACGTGTATTAGAATAATTCTATATATATGTATATTAAGAGTAAGTATAATTCTCATTTCATCATGAGAAATTTATGCTTGAAATATGTGATTTATGTTAAATTAAAGTTATTGTGCTTAAGATTAATGGTTATATGCTTGATGCTTGGGATAAATCTATGTATGGATGCCTTGTTGTGATGATTTATGATGTTATGATGTTTTGAAAAATGTCCAAGTATGTGGTGATGGGTTGGATTGAACTTGAACTAAATTTAAGTGAACTAAAACATGTTTAAAGTTGGCTTGGAATGAACTAATAAATTAGTGTTGATAAGGAGTAAATTCTATCTGAATTTTGGGGTGTATGTTCAAGGATTTTAGATCATTTTTAGATGAAACTTAAAGCATAAAAGTTGTTCATCTATGTTTCAACTAACTTCCTTTAAAATTTCTTGGTCATTGGATTCATGTACAAAGAGTTATACCTAATTTAGTATGAATAGCTCTAGACAAACTACTATTAGGCGGATTGCTCCTTAAGTTTCAAAATTTTATAATTAATTGTGTACTTGGTATTTAGGTCTAATTTTTGGATATGTTATAAATAAATATGTCTAGTATCTAAAATAAAATGAGTAAGATTTAATTATGTTCTGAAATTAGAAAATTATTTACTCGATTAGGAGTTGCCCGGTAATAAACCCTAAAACAAAAAAAAATTAGACTTGGACAAAATTAATAGGTTTGGAATAAACTAAATGAGCTTGGACTAAATAAAATAGAATTAAATAGAGTCAATGGACCTAGGATAAAGATAATGGGCTCGGATTAAAGTAAATGGACTTGGACCTTCTTTTAAATATTAATAAAACTAATGAACAATATTAATGAGTGGAGATTGTGTTTCCATTGTGGGTATCGGGATTGGTATGTGACCAATGGATAAATTTCGAGTGTGGGTTGAACCATGAGTATGACATGAGAATGAAGGGTTGGTACTCGAATTTGGTTGAATTTGATTAAATATGTCATCACGTGCATCATGTGCATAGTGGGTGGTTTAAGACAAGTCAATTGATTGAGAAATGATTTATACATCTAGGTTTGATAACCTAATTGGAATAAATGGGTATTAGTAGCCCGAGTACTCTAGGTCGTGTGCTCGCACTATTAGACGATAGATTTTTGCTAATAGTAGTTACAACGAGGGATAATTCCGTTGTAGCGAGAAGATGATCCGAGGATCATCCGGATGAAATCAAGTTGTATGCTTACATCTGTTAGATGATGGATTCTCGCTAACGGTAGTTACAACGAGGGATAATTCCGTTGTAGCAGAAGGTGATCTGCGGACCACCCGGATGATAAATAGAGTAGACTGGCTAATACCTAGGGTACCCGAGATTAAAATTTATGAGTATGGTGGAAAGTCAAAACAACATTGCATATCACGTGCATTACCTTGATTACCGAGCTTCGGCTCACCTCGTTGTTATTTTTTTTATGTCTTGACGGAAAAAGGACAAGTTGGTACGGATGCAACTAGTTCCTCCTAACCGTCTCATGTGAGGCGCAATATATTAGTTTTTATTTTATCTATAAGTTTGGAGTATGGAGTTCGTGAGAAATTAAATATTGCCCGGAATATTTTATTAATGTATTTAATTATGTTATGTAAATTTTATCTTAAGGAGTTATATACGTAATGTACTCGTTAAAGTTCTAAGAATATCATAAGAAAACTACTTAGAGTTTAGGGTATGTCGGCGTAACGTGCTTCATCCAAGTACTCTACTTGGGTAGTAGAAATATGATCAGGGCGGGGCGTTACATCTAATCTCATTCTTCTCAATTTCTACTTTATTAGCTTATGATCGAGCAATAACGGGACCTTGTGTACTATTATGTCAATGTCTAGACTAGACATATCTTTATATGACTAAGCAAACACATCGATATATTCGTGTAGTAAGACGATGGACTCTTTTCTTTCTTCTTCTAATATCATGATCCCAATTTGTAACTTTTTCTTACTTTCCTATGTCCCCATGTTTCACTTTCTAGCTCCTCCTAACAAGGTTTTATAAAACACTTAAATAATTATACTAGCTTAGTAAATTCATCTATTTTTTCATCCATTGCAATCAAAGTTTCATCAAATTTAGGCCAAACATATTCGATGTAATTATTTTAAAAATTTAAAAGGTGTTCATTTTCCGTATCCCCGAAAGTAAAAAAAATATGAAAATAAAACGATTGGAATCGAATGGACACGAAATTTAGAAAAAAAATCCATGATCTAGTATTATTATTATAGATAAATGCTCAACATCGGTTCTTTTCGGTATCTTGAGCTAGATTACTCGTAAGATGATTAAGATACTAAAGTAGTAAATTACTTGAGACTATAAATCGGTTAAATTTCCTCCTCACTCTAGTTGTCGAGTTCCTCACTTGGTGTACACTCTTTAACCAATAGGCTGAATGGCAACATCTCATTCAAGATGTTAACAATCAATTACAATAGGATTGTAGTATAGGGAATAACCCTACCAACTCGGGATAGATGACTGCCTTAACTTTCTACTTCCTCTCGGCTTTTATATAGTTGATGGAAAGACTAGCCATTACTACCCTCAAGCTCACTCGTCTACTTGTTCGACTTGATAGCATAAGCAAGGTAGGGAAAAGTTTTCCAAATATGAGGGATAGAGATCATCTTCTCATTGTGCTCTCAATCTTCGATTCTAACCAATGTCTTCTTTCTTTTATTCAATAGCGCTTAGGTAATTATTTCTACTAGGTTTAAATCTCAACCCAAAAGTGTGATCAACATTAGATCCTCTCAAGGTATTTACTACTCCGGACATTTTATCATTGAGACCATAGTTCAAAAGAAACTCATATTTCATCAAATATTTTACTACCATCTTTGCAGCACCAAACACCTTTGATTTTCTCGGTAAAGATTTTCAAGTGCTAGTTTTGCATTCATAATTTCAATCCCGACTTTATTTAGGTTTGATCTAGGGCATCGACTCGTTCTTGAATAAGGGTAACGCCTCTTCGCTATTATAGTGACTAACTTGCCATTAGCCATATATTTCGGTCTCTACCGTAGTAAGGATGTCATAGCTCTAGTTGAATTGATCTATGGTCTACCTAGGAGCATGCTATAAGATGGTTGGATATCAATAACTTCTAAGGTGACTTAAAATTAATTTGACCTTATGTCTAGATTGATATCGCTGTCTTGTATTACTCGCCTCGAGAACGATCATATGTTTTTGCCATTATGTTGCTAGGATATATATGAGAGGCATCCATAGACAATCGATCTAGGATAAGTTTAAGCAAGATATTCAAGGAAAACCTATTATCAATCAACACTTTAACAATTATATGGTCTTTATAGTTGACCATAATGTGAAATGGTTTAGTCAAGGGGTTAGCTATATTGTTGTTAGTGTGAACCTTTTCTATCCTTATATTGTCATGATTGATAACCTCTATAATTAGGTGGTAGTATCGGAGTACATGCTTAGATCATTGATGAGACCTTGGTTTCTTAACTTGTGCTATGGCTTCATTATTGTCATAGTATGATACTATTGGATTAATAACACTAGGAACCTCTAGAGTTGGCTATCAAGCCATGTGACATTGAAAACAAATTCTTTCTTTGATTCTTCCATACTAAGCTTTTTAGTATCATGTCAATGTATCTGTCTTAGGAGATCTCTCAAATTCTAAGTGATCTATCTTCATAGGTCTCGACTCTTAGAATATGGGCTTCCTTCCCATGTCATATATGAAGAAATTCTTGAATACCTAATCTTTTATAGATTGTAAAATGATAATATTATAGTTAAGAAGTAGTTTATTTAATTTTTCATGTAGAATAACTACGATTAATAGGCTCTCACTAACCTTTTTGTGTAAACAATGCTCATCTTTTTTTTTTTGTGAAAAATTAATCTCTTTAATCGTTTCATTAAAATATTAAATTTTATTCCTAGAGGCATGCACAAGTCCATAAATGGACCTTTTTATTTTGTAAATCTTATTTGTATGCTCTTTAAAACCATTAGATAGTGTCATCTATACATCCTTTTCGTATGCCATTTTTAAGAGTCAATGTCTAACATTGTCATTTCGTAAGTGTTAATTTTATTATCCTTTTTAGGGTACACATCATCATATGTTGAGATAAAAAGATCATATCTTTTTTCTTTTAACAAACTCATTTTAGACTTATGAAGTTATTGTGTATTTATTTATGAGGTAGTTATAACACTTTGTAACCTATATACTTGGGGTTCCACTAGTGGAGTGTTAGTTTATGAATCTACTCAAATCTCATTGAGTTCTAATTTTCTTTCACTATTTTTAGCATCCATAAATTCCTTCCTAAGAAATATAGTATGTCTAGTCATGAGCAATATTTTTTTCTAGTGGTAGGATAATGATATCTATTCATTTCCTTTTAGATATTTCATAAATTTTCACTTTATTAATTTAGGCTTTTATTGGTCTTCGTCAAACCATTTGACATATATTATATAGCCCCAAATCTTAAAGAAAGATAAATTCATTTTCTTTCCTTTCTATATCTCACATGAAGTCTAATCAAATAGACTTACTTGGAACCTTATTCAAGGTAAAGGCTATAATGATGAGTGTTTATCTTTAAATGAAATGGGAATATTAATTCGACTCATCATGGACCAAATCATTTCTAATATGTGATGTCCATTTATACGGAATCTCATTTTCTTCTAGCTGATCTAAAAATTTAGCGCTTAAGTATTCATCAACTTTATCTAATCGAAATGCTTAATACCTTTGCTAGATCATTACTTGAATTTAAGTCTAAATTCTTTCAACTTTTCAAATGCTTCGGACTTGTGTCTAATAACCAAAATGTGATCTACTATTAGTAAAGATTATGAAATAATCATGTCCTTCTTTTATATAGGTGAACATGGACCTAAATACATCTCAATATGCAAGGCCTAACTAATTATTAGCACTTTCTCCTTTTTCACTAAAATGGGCATCATGTCCCTTTGCCAAGTAAACAAAATTCATTAGACAACATCAAATGACTTTTGGTATCTATTTATAAGTAGATTGGATATTAGATTCTCGTTTATATGGCCAAATTAACAATGCCATAAATATAATTACTTAGATCATTTGAGTCTTTTAGTCTATATATATATAAACACATATGTATACATACATGTCTACATATATGTACATATGTGTGTGTATGTGTGTACATAAATATATGTGTACATACATATATACATAGGTATGTATATATACATACATATGTACATACATGTATACATACCTATATATGTATACATACACACACACACACACACACACACACACACACACACACACACACACACACACACACACTATATATATATATATATATATATATATATATATGTGTGTGTGTGTGTGTGTGTGTGTGTGTGTATGTGTGTGTGTGTGTGTGTGTGTATCTACATGTTACATATGTATATATGTATGTATGTATGTATGTATATATATATACACACACAAAAGGCATATTATGTTCAAAACAAACAAACTATTATTAATTAAAACATTTTCTTATAACAATTCATCTTTAAAAGAACAACCATTATATTTTGAATAAAATGAAAAACTTGTTCCAAATAAGAAATGGAAATAATATTGTTAGTCTATACTAGGAATAAAATAATAATAGTTATTGAGTTTTAGCACAAGCCCACTTGGTAATGCTAACTCATAAGTGTGTACAACCGATGGTCTAACTCTTGATCAATTGCTATTGTGTAGGTCATTTTTCCTTGAAGCTATCTTTCTTCTCTTTTTAAGCTCCCGGACATTTCTTTAAATGTGAGCACCATATCTAGTATCATATACTCATGAGGAGACTCATGAGGTGGAATTAGAAATAGAAAGATTTTCTTTAATAATATAAATACCGAGATACTCGGTAGAGCTCTTCTTTTGCACCTCTGTTAGGTACTCTTTGCAATTGTGCTTTTGATGTGCTTTCTTATTACAATGAAAATAGATTGCTTCCTTTTCAACATATTGGGTCTTGACCTTTTTGCACCTCTAGTGGGTGCAATATAAGACTTATTCTTCTATTTTTAGTGCTTGAGCTTTTTCTTGCCTTTAACTCTTCTTGTTGTTGTTAATCTCAAGCTCGAGCTTCCCTCGGTATAGATAGCAACTCTCCAAGAGTCTTTTCCATGTGCATCATGTTAAGTTCATGAAGAACTATTCAAAGCTATTAAGTAACAATTGCAATTCTAGGTTAATGGATAGTTCAACATCCATTCCAACTTCAAGCTCGACCGACTCGTTGATATAGCCTATCATCTCGGTGACATATTTTTTGACATTGGATCCTTCATCCATTTGGATCTAAAGAGCTTTTTTACTATCTAATAGTGCTTATGCCTAATATTCTCCTTAAACAAGCTCTTAAACTTTGCTATGATATTAAAGGTGCTTGTGCCTTTATGTTAGCACCTATGCTCTAACATCGTAGTAGCTAATATGATACTTTGAAAGATGATCACATCATCTCTATGTTTGAACCATGCCGTATAAGCTTCAGCTTGATCCCGAAGAGGCTAAATTGGGAGACTTGTCTCTAGTCGAGGAAGTTTATACCATTGAAGGCATAACTTTTATTAATAATAGATCGTATTGATGTGTTACCCGTCATATTGTATAATCTAATAGGATAGAATATTGTACGGTTTGGTTAATTGAATTGCATAGATAAAACAAAGCATAAATTAAGGAAGTAAAATCCATGTTCGCTATCACTATTTTCTTCAAGTTCTAGAACCTTCAATATAGGACTCCAGAAAAAGTTTTCTTTCATTTTCCTTAGTGGGTTTAGGATCTCATCCTCTAATATGCATTAATCTTGAGTTATCTCAACATGTCATATATGAAGGATTAGGTAGGTAACTCCTTACCAATTACATCCAATACAATTCTTAATCTCATTAGCATAATAACTCCTTGTCATCTCACATCTTATATGAATATCAATCTTTACCTATAAGTTTATTGGACCTTGAGTTATCTCAACAAACCCAATAACTTATTTCAAGTTGGACCTAAACAATTAAGGACATCGCATGACCCATGATTTGATTCCCTTGAGGAAGAAATGACCTTGAGTTATCTCAATAAACCAATAATAATCAAAAGGGTTCTCTCCTTATAATATTGAAAGGCAATTAACTTGATATTTAATTTAAAAGATTTAATATGATAGATTTTATCTTAGCATGCATACCAATCATCAATCACATTAACCCTATCATGTATACTAAAAATCATAAAATAAAAGTATACATCTCATGTATGACTCAAGGATCGATGAATGATAATGGATATCTACTACTAGCCCTCTCGAGCTACAAGGAGACTAGTTGGTTAAATACGTAACTGAAAAATTATTATAAAATTTTTAGTATTGTCTTCACTTCTTGGCTTCTTCTCCTTACGTCTATTCTAATATCCTATCTTTTATTTTTATATTTATTTAAATAAAAAACCCTCGAGTTACATTCGATAAAAATAAGATGAGAAGAGAAATAAAATAGAATAATAGAGAAGGCAAGTACACGTAGCCCTATTTATCTAAAAAAACTACAAACATTCATTCCCATAAACTAAGTCGACTTATTAATACTATTCGATCATGCTTCAATCACATTGATACATGGCATACTAATGAAATATATTTCATTTTAATTGTTATTATAAATCTATTTGTTGGTCATTTTATAAAATTATCAACATTTTTTAAAAATTTCAATTTTAAGAATTTTTGGGCCTTGAGCTCACTTTAGGCCCATGGGCTTTGGGCTTCGAGGACCTATAACCCGGCATACTCACATATGTCTAGCCTAGCACTAGCCTCGGGCCTAGCATGCTTACACACATCCGACCTATTGTTGGCTAGTGGCCTAGTGCACTCATTCGTGTCCGGCCTATCGCATGGTGCTTGCGCATGCTTGGCCTATTGCAAGCCTCACCCATGCACATTTTCAGCAAGCACTAGACATGTCTTGGCCTAACCTTAGGCCTTGCACATCCATAAAGTAACTATCCTACCAAGCGAGCCTAGTGTGCTTAAGGCACATCTTACGCGCAACTAGCCCGGGACATGCCTATCGCTTGCATAATACATGATTGGCCAAGCCTATCACGTGTCTAGTGCACAAGCAGACTAGCCCTATCACACTTCCAAGTGTACAACCAGCTAGTGTTCTTGTTGCACACGTGAACGCCAATGTCTAACATTAGCCTTATGCACCTTACTCTTTTAAAGCCCAAATTTTAGTTTTAAAGCATATATAAAATACTATAACATAAGATTTAAAATCAAGAATTGATAATTCATGCAGTTAATTATAATTACCAAAGCATATAATCAAAGATTCAATAAATGATTTAATACTAATTGAAGGATCATGCATCTTATGGAGATGAAGAATAAAAAAAAAAAGTTTCCTCCATCTAAGGCTCCCAAGATTATGTCGCTGAATAAACTAATCATGCATATATGAATTAAAGCGAAGTAAAGGATTACCTCTTTTAATATAGATTTAACCTTAGTAAAAAAAAGAGTCATCCAAGTGTCCAACCTCTATCAATAATCTACGCATTCCAAACAACTACATAAGAAGCACTCAAAAGTAGTAGAGTGTTAGCTCCACCTTTTTTTCCGACTTGTTTAGTGTTTTTTATTTAGAAATCTATTCAAGGATAGTTTACAACAACTCTAAGAAAGAAGGAGAGAGGTGACGTGTGCAAGGGAAGACAAAACTATTTTTTCTTTAATTGTACTCTAGCCATATATGCCTTAGGAATAATTCTCTTTCTCGTACCTCCCCTTATATTTATAAGGAGAGTGTCTTCCTTGTCCTCCAAGGATAAGAAAATGGTGGCATTAAATCCTAAAAGGACTTTTTTTTGTTACTTCCTAATCATTCAAGGATCGGGAGTTATTATGTATAGAAGCTTTTTGAACATATATTTTTTTTAAACCTTCATCCTTATCTAATAAGAATCATGCTTATCCTCCTATCAAAATATCTTGTAGGTTTTTAAATTAAACCTATTGGCCCAAACTCTTTTAACCCAATTAATTTGGACTATCCAAATAAATTAGTTTAGATATTTTTAAGAGGTCCATGTTAAGAAATAATTTTTTAAATTACCCTTAAACTTAAATTAGGAAAATAATTTTCTTTTTAAGTAACTTACTTCCAAATTTGAAACCAACTTCCAAATTAGAAAACTTTCCAATCTTTCTATTTTAGAAAACTTTTAAAATTAGAAAACTTTTCCAAAATCTTTGCTTCTCTTTTATTTTATAAATGCTTCAACTTATGCATGTCACTTAATGGGGTCCTAGATATATTGTCAATGTATCAAGAATAAAAGATAACTCTTTTATCTCTACATGCATAAATCAAGTTTGACGTCTAGCAAGGTATCATGACTACTCAATTTTTTAGATTAATTAATCCGCAATTACCTTTCACGAGCATGGTTACCATACAATTCAGATCCTTATATCAATTTATCATAGTGTGATCTTAAACTTGGTTATTAGTCCGGTTGATTATGATCACATAAATTTTCTTCGATTCTCAAATATCTTAGCTCTTAGGGTAAATCAATTATACTCTATTGGTGTATTGTAAAGCAACGTTAGGAGCGAAGGAGACGAATTTGGGAAAAATGGAAAAAGGTCAAAAAATGACTAAAGTCACCACCTAGTATGACGGTTACTAGAAAACTCTATGATTAATCTATTCGAATTCTAGATAAAGGGTTTATTACATGTAGGAAAGATTAAAAATTACCTTACCCTATCTTGGCTAAGGTAAGTCTGTATTGTATATAATAGTAATTCGATTTTTGATTTTTTAAATTATGAAAAACCCTCCGGTCGAGTGATTTGGGATTTGATCAATCGGAGATCTTGTCCTCACTCTATAATGGATGGCTAAAAAAATGATGAATGTAAGGATAAATAGCGTGCATGAAAATAAAAAAATAAGCAAATGGGCAAACAAACAAAATAGGTAGGTCAACAAAAATGGAAAAATAGGCGGATAGGCAAAATAGATGACATTGGCAAGTGGACAAAAATTAACAAATAGGCAAAAATAGGTAAGCTTGGTAAAGTGGGTAAACAAGCAAATAATGGCAAAATTAGCAACACCGACAAAAATCGACAATTGGACAAAAATAGGGGTAAAAATTGGCAATTAGGCAAAAATTGACAATTTGGGCAAAAATAGGCAAAAAATCGATAAGTTGGGCAAAAATAGGTAAAAATCGACAATTTAGGCAATCATATGCAAAAATTGATAATTTACGAAAAATAAAACAAAAATCGACAATTTAGACAATCATAGGCAAAAATCGACAATTTAAGCAATCATAGGCAAAAATCAACAACTTAGGCAAATATAGACAAAAATCGACAAACTTAAGCAATATAGGCAAAAATCGACGAAAATTGACAATTGGACTAAAATTGACAAAAAAAAATCAATGAAATTAGTTGTTTTGACGTACATAATTGATTATGTTTGACGAAAATTAATTTACATAAAGAAAGTCCAAACTTGCTTGATTTGACGTTGTGTTTTTTTTAATAATATTACCATACAATACCCACTTTAAAAATATATATTCCAAATAACAGCAAGTATTCAAATGTTCAAACCAACACATCATTCATCAAATTACAAACGTAACAACAATGCGCATCACCACAATTTGAATAAACCACTCATGAACGATAAATTTAATTAATTACACAATATAATCAATTAATGATTATAAGTACATAATGATATGAATCACATATAATACATGTTGAAATAAAATAAAATCAAAAGTGAAAAAAAGATTATTGTAAAAACAAAAAATTGATCGGTCCGTTGAATTCGAAATCACTTAACTCTCTTTTCAACTCCGATGAAAATTGATATTCGATCAATCGTAGAGGAAAGATGACCAAGAGTAGTGGTCGTCGATTTAGAGTGGTCGGCGATGGGTATTAGACGACGATCAAATGTGGAGTGGCCTCTAGGGATTACTCGCTATGTACTAGTGGTCGCTAGTTGGCATGCGAGGGTGTGGCGTTGGCGGACACGTAGACATGCTAGCGTTGGTAAAGCGTAGGGCCTGGGCGCCGAAAGGAATGCATGTCGGCATATAGACACCGACGGATGTGCCGCTTCGGGCGTTGGCATGTTGTGTGTGCGGGGAGAGGCCCGGCGCGAGGCTGGTTTGGCATGGGTGAAGTGCTAAGCGTGTGCTTGGGGCATGAGCAAGCAAGCGGGCAAGGAGCCGGAGACGTGCGTGCATGCCGTATCCGACACTGGGGCGTACGTGCGTGCTAGCTTAGAGGAGGTATGCGCGAGCATTGGGAATGCACTACTAGCATGGTGTGCTATGGCTCGGAGGGCGCCGTGTGTGTGAGTAGAGGGTGTGGGAGGCTATTGGCATAATGTGCTATGGCTAGAGGGCCGCATGTGAGAGAGAAAGAGGCGGTAGTCGTGTATGGGTCGGTGTGTGGAGGTCGGCGACTAGGGTAAGTTTTGGAAGATGGTGAATAGTAGCTACCTTTTTTGCAAGAAAATGGGCTTTTATATTGGGTTTTTAGGGTTTTTGGCTAAATTTTGGTTTAGTCCTTCATTTCGCAAACTCATTTTATTTTGATCCTTCTCTTTTTTTTTTAATTGCACCCCTAATTGTATTTTTAATCCCTTTTCCTTTTTTTCTCTTTTTTTATTTGTCGCTCTTCTTTTTTCTCTTTCTCTTTTTTTTTTTGGAAAAAAATTGGGTGTTAACATGATGTAATCCTACTATGGTCATAAATTTCTCAAGTAGATATTTATCGAAGTACAATGTGATAACTCATTTAGCATACAAGGAGTGACATATCCTATCTTATTAATCCATCTATCTCCATTAGATTCTTAGTGCACCTAACAAATTACCCATATGCAACTCTTTACTAGACTCATCAAAATGAGTGTCAAAGTATATAAATCATCTAATGAGATAATCGTGATGACTTCAAGTCAAAAACTAGTTGTACACATCTCGTATGAGATTGTCATAGGCTAAACCAAATAGGTTCTCATGATGAGTCAAGTCCAATGATAAGTTCTCTAACATAAATCACTTAGTGCTTGCTTTGACATTTACATGTCAATAGGTGTAAGATCTCTTACTTTTATTTTATAGCATGACTATAGTACTCACAAGTCTAACCATATATAATCAATATTCATTCTTAATAATGCTAGTACTTGGGACATTTAATGGTATAATTTAAATGCATTAATATTTGCCTCATATCTTTAAATCAATCATTAATGTAAATGCATATCATATGGACTTCTATTTAATTTTATTTAATAAATAATTATGAACAATAAGAATTAATAGAAAGATTTTTTTTTATTGTTAATAAAATAAATAATACAATGTTGTAATAGCTCAAATCATCCAATCAAGGTTAGATCTTAAGCACCTACACCGATAAAGAATATGAGATAGTTTAAGCATGCATTTTGGTATGGGTAAAGTTATGGAATCAATGTTAAAGAGATCATTTCCTTTACTATCTTTTACTTGTAATCGATCAATACCACCATGAGGATCAAGTGGGGTCATACCTATGAAGTTAGAAGTGACATGATGAGTGCCAACAGTACTTGAAAACCATTGAGTAGGAGGAACTAAATTGGTGGAAATGGTGTTCAAGACCATATTGGCTAATGGTGGGAAAGGTTATTCATAAAATTGGAAACATGATTGAGTAGTGTGTTTCCATCCATTATATAGTTGTCGGTGTATGTTGTAAGTAAGTAGAGAATTAGTCCATTGAGATTGATTCCAAAGACCAATTTGAGGCGAGCTAGTTGGTTGATGAGTAGATAAACCACCTATATTTCTCTAATGTCTACGATTATAAAACTAGCCCTCTTCTTTCTATGTTGCGACCATGTAAGGGATTAGTCCATCGAGATTGATTCCATGGACCAATTTGAGGTGAATTGGTTGGTTGATGTGTAAAGGAACCATTTTTAACTCTCTAATGCCTATGATTGTAACCCCTATTACCTTAGAAAGAAGAGGACTAATTCTCGCTAATTGGAAAATTACTCTCGAGGCTATTGTTTTCATGGGAAAGCAGTGGTTAGATAGGCCTAGATATGAGTAGGAGTACCGGGACTAGAGGATAAAATCAATCGATGAAAAACTTCTCGATTGAAAAACTTATAACTCAACAAAAGACTATTTAATTTGGTAAAGGAAATGATTTCGACGCTATCCGATAGTATGGTCATAAGGTCTTTGAATTCTCTATGTAATCCCTTAAAAACATAAAGATTGAAATCTAAGAGAAAGGTCTACCAACAACAACTAATTCATCATTAATTTATTTTGCTATTTACAAATAAACAAATATTAAACCATCATTCTATTTGAGTTCTTGTATTGACATGTAATATGGCATAATTTGAATATATGAGATGCAGACGGTAAAATGTGTTCTAAAGTAAACTAAATACTATAGAGGAAGTACAATCAACAATTAAATAAAATACCTCAAAAGATAATAAGCCAATAAGGGTACTCATCAACAAATGATCTTGTTAAGTCTAGGCCAAAAAAAAAAAAAGGTTAGATTTAGTTGCAGAAGAGGTCATTGTCACTTAGTTGACGACATGGTGGATATTGCTCAAATCCATTAATGGAACCAAATAACTTTTGACCTTGTAAAAAAGGTTTCATGTAAAGTTTTCAATACAAATAATTTATTGCATTTAATTTTAACAAGACATAATGATGGACATTTACAAAAGAATGGTGTGAGCGAGATAAGAGAAGATATTGTTGCTTCAAAACTAGCATAAAAGTTGTCTGTCTTGAGAATCTATCCATGTAATGTTGTTAGTGCAGTATGATGTTAGTGCAGTATGATTGGAGGTATTAGATTGATCAGCTTTTAAGAGGCAATTTCATAATTATTCTAATACCAAGTTGAGAGAAATAAACAAATAAGAAAATACAAAGATACTATTAAGATCTGTATGCTCTCTATAATGGTATCGTATTGTATCTATATTTAGGGTTCTATATAATATAGAAAAAATCACAATACCTTATAATAGAGAAAATATAAGCAACATTATAAAAAATTATAATATATAATATAGAAAAATACTTACAGTTTAATAGATGTAACTAATACCTTTCACATCAGCAAATTTTTAAATAATTGAAAGACAAATGGATCTAGTTGTCTAAGTGTAACAAACATACAGCCGAATTACTAAATTATTTACAAAGGATATAATTTGTCAATTTAATATAAACATACGATCTCAAAATCGGTTTTTGTCATTTATATTTTAGTTAATGAAAATTCATTGCATCGTGAATGAGCTATAGCTCAACTAATATAAGCATATCTCATCTTTCAAAAAAAATATCCATTTCAAATCATTTTTCAAAAAAAAAATAATAATAATAATAAATAAAGAAAGAATTCACCGTATTCGCGGTGAGTCGGTGACTTGCAGTTATTACACTCCTCATGGCTGTAAAAGAAATTTTTTAAATCACAGCTGAAAAACATTTTATTTAAGAAACATAGGGCTAGCCTGGCGCTGGGCACAAGCAACCAAAAGAGTACCCATGCAGTATTAATTTGCTCACAGAAGAAAGCAATTTTAGAGCCAGCAAGAACCTGCACATCTAAGGTCAATCACCAGCAAAGGACGCCATAATTAAATGTGTGGTCAACATCATAGTTGCCCTTTGCGTTAATTCCAAAAGATCAGTAATGCCAAATTTAACTTTGCGCGGTATGATAGGAAAACAAAATGATTGAGCTGTAAAACATGAAATCATGAATGAAACTTCTATTAATCTAACATTTTACTAAATTTATAATTTATCACTTATTATATTATTGTACATTGACTATCAAAACTGGTTTTTTTTTTTATCTAAATTAAATAAAAAAATATAATTTAGGCAATTAAAATAATACCTAAATTTTATTTTATATCTTTATACAAAAATATTGTGAAATACTTTAATGTAATCAAGGAAAAACCTCTAAAATTGTCCATGTGTTTGTATGGTCTCAATCAGGGAAATAGGTTCGGGTAAATTTTTGCTTTGTATCCGCAAAATTTAGTCTATTGAACGCAATGAGACTAAGTTGCAAATATATTATTTTAAAAGGTTTAGGAAATAAAAAAAATAATATTTCCAAAACTATAAACTTTTCAAAATTTTATTATGCAATAAGAAATTTTTAAAATACTTAGTCATTACATTTTTTTTTTTTTGAAAAAAGCTTAAGATGTAATATTTTTTTAATTCTTTTGAAATAACATATATATTTTTAAAAATCTTCAAGAAATTAAAAAGTCAAATTGAAAAGCTTCAACCTAAAATATCTGAAATTGCTCAACCATTAAATATTAAGAAAAAAAATCAAATTACAATTTTTTAGGGAAAAAAATTAATGTCAATTATTATTATTTCTATTAAACATTAAAAAATCTGAATTTTTATATTAATTTTTTTATTTCTTAAACATTTTCCACAATTGGTAGTAAACTTACAATTTAGTGCAAGTTATTCTGATTCTGTCAAATTGACGAAATCTTGCAATGACAAGTTACAATGGTGGTGGGTTTTCCATTTCATCAAATCTATAAAGCTGTTTCCTTTTACATGGAATGTTAATTACCTTGTTTGATTACTACCATAGAATATAAATAGTTTGATGTCTTTCATGTTGTCGCAGACCTAATGAAAAATACGTTTAAGTTTTTTTTTTTTTTTTTTTTTTTTTTTTTTTTTTTTTGCCTCTAAATGAAATATGTTAAAATTCAAATAAATCAAAATTAAATTCTATAAACATTGACATGTTCAAATAAAACAATCCATTGTATATTAAAAAATTAATTGCCTTTAGGAGCTATTTGATTACTAGAAATAAAATGGTGGAAATGAGAATGAAAGTTTTATTCTCATCTTATAGTTGTTTGGTTGAAAGAAATAAAATGAAAATAAAATAAAAATAAAAATTGAAAATGGGAATGAAAATTAAATATAGTTTCATTTCCATGTGAAAAGTGAGAATAAAAGTAAAAAATAAGAATGCCTTTTTTTTTAAAATAATAACATATTATTTTTATTTATTGTTTGTCTACTATCACCACTACCTCATCGATGATGGTGATATATTATTATTATTATTATTACACTTACTACCACCACCACCATTTTCTCTATTGGCAATGGTAATAATTTTTTTAAAAAAAATATTATTTTTATTATTATTATGTCATCACTTTTTTTTAATCACCAACATCATTTTTATTATACTACCATTACCACTATTGACAATGCCGATAAAAAAATATTATTATTATTCCGTCATCACTTTTCCACTACAATCACCACCATTAGATTTATTATACCACCACCAAGATTATCATTTTTCTTCCACTCGCCAACTCTTAAGGTGATGGTATCTATTTCTTAAAAATATATTATTGCTATTACTATATTATTATTACCACAATTGATAAGTGCATAATTTGTATAACTTTTATGTTCCTTTATATTAAACTTTTTGGTATTTATTGTATTATATTTAGAAAATTAAAATTTAGATAACGATTATGGGTTTTTGTATGAAAAATGGCAAATTGGAGCGAATAAACCAAAACCAAAATGCATAAGAAGCCAAAGCTACCAAAGAAGCAAAGAAGTCACACGGTCATGTAACCTACAAGAGGAAAAAGCTATTGGTCATGCGAAACAAATAAGGAAATTGTGTGGATATCTAGAATGATTAACTTAGATCTTTCGGACTTCTTGCAAGTTTTTCGAAGCCTTAAAGTTGGATTTGGAGGAAGTGAACTTCAAAGACTTTATAAAGGACATCTCAATCTTTTTAGAATGATATAGTAGGTCAAAATCTAAGTTCTTTTAGGCCTCTAAATGATATTTCATATTTTGATCTAGAAAGTCGATCCGAATCCTATTTGGAGTCTAGATTAGTTATGAAATTTAATCCATATCCGGAGTTTCGTAACCTTAATTGATGCATGGCCAAGCCTATGGAATACTTAATAAGCATTCCTACAAGTCTTATGAGGCCTTAAGTCTAAATTAGGTCATTATCATAGAGGAATTTAATTGTAAAGTGGAATCGAAGGCCGAATAGATAGGTTAAGTTATTGTTAGTAGTTAGCTTATAACGAAGTCGTAGATATCCAATTGATGAAAGCGTTAATGATTTGTAAAGATAAGAAATAGGCTATAACTTTCATGAAGAACAAAAACCTTAATTTTGCCTATATCAAGTTCATTCAAGCTAATTATTTAAAGACACGAGATGAAGGGTAAATTCCACACGAGCGAAGCTAGGGACATGATATGAAGCAACATAAGACATGAGATGAAGTGAAAATGGCAAATGGATGTGTGCCTAAGTCAAGCAAGTCATGTGTCCATATAGGATCTGCTAAATGTGTATTGTAACCCTACCTTTTACTATAAATAGAGAAGTTAGGATTTTAGTTTTGTTTATTCTTTCATTCTAGGAAAGATTCCCACTTTTAATATAAAAAAATCTCTATGATGATTAGATATGAATAACTAAATACCTATCTTGGTTAAAGCAAGTTAAAGCTTTTGGTTAAATCATTATGAGATATTAACGGGTTTTAATTCTAAACTTATTCTTCTTGAGTATTTTATGTTTTTCCGTATGAAATGGTTATGGTTTTAGCCTAGGGAAATCTTAGAAGTGTATTTCTTTCCTTTCCAAGTTATGCTTACCAAATCTAGTTTAGCTCCAACCAATTTAGTCTATACCCCCAAATTTAAACACATCAAAAAAACTTTGCATCACAACACAAACACATAGATCCATCACAATTTATCAAGCCATAACACCAATACAAACAACCATAACAAGCCATTGCAAAAGATTATTACAAACCCATGATATAAACACTTAAAAAGATAACTTAAGACATAAAATAAACTAAAAATGGAACCTACTTACTTTGCTTTAACTTCCTAAAGATTGTTTAGGCTTTTCCTTTTTTTTTCTTTTCTTCCTTCTTTTCTTTTCTTCCTTTTTCCGTCACTTTCCTCTCAAAGCCCTTTTCTCCCCTTCACTTTGGTAGCTACGGGTTTAACTT
The DNA here is from genome assembly GCA_963924115.1 of Dovyalis caffra. NCBI lineage: Eukaryota > Viridiplantae > Streptophyta > Magnoliopsida > Malpighiales > Salicaceae > Dovyalis > Dovyalis caffra. Next base: position 7,040,620 of record CAWUPB010001184.1, read on the forward strand.
GCCAAAATGGAAATTTTATACCACATTTTCATCCCATGATTGTATAATACAAATGTCTACATTTAAGTGATTAAGTGATAAATTAATGGTGGCTTAAATGGGTGAGGTGGCGGGTTTTGTTTTCCAAGTGACATGGTGTTAGTCAAATGGAAGCTTATAGAAGATAAGATGGGCTACAGTTTTGACTAAAAGAATGGCAAGTTTATACCTTTGTCATCTTTTTTTTATACCCCTTTTCATCCTATTACATATGTCTAAATTTGAGTGATGAAGTGATAAATGAATTGTTGTTTTAAAGAATGAAGTGGCGGGTTTAGTTTTTTTCAAAATGATAAAGTGTTGGTCAAATGAAAATTTATAAAAGATAATTAAATTAACTACATTCCTAGGCTAGCGTGGTTACAAAAATTCGGCTACTTCTCTACAATATTCGGTAATTAGCATTTCCCATATCATAACTTATACTTATTGCATAATTAAGGAAGTTACTAACTAACTAACTTACCTAAAGTTATTCCTCCACATTACTTACGTACATTGATTTATTCTTACAAATATGTACATAACCCCAAATCTGTATGTACCACCACAATATTAAAATGTTATATAAATCTCACTCTTGTTCAATATTATTATGGACGAACCTTCCCGTACATATTGTGATTTGGTCAAGAGTTTTCTCATATAACACTCTGTATATAGTATATATATAAATACGAATAGCCCGATACGTACATTTATATAGTCATGGACTTTATGGGGGCTAAAATAGGTTCTAGAATTTACAATGATTTTGACACCACTAAAGCCCACTCAAATATTTTTGTAATTTTTTGATTTTTTTTCACTTGAGCTAAATCAACACCTTAAATAATAATTATAAAAACTTTAGATCAAACAAAACTCTCTAGCCTTGGTTATTAGCTTTGAGATCGAAACTATTTAGTCTTGAAATCCAAATTAACCGACAATTTATCAAGTAAATAAAATAAAAGCAAGCCCCCATGTCTATTCCTTAAAAAGAATCCTCCACTCAATGATTTAGGGAGTAATTATGAGATACATTCACTAAGAGTTCACTTGATACAATTGTTGATCTAAGCCCATTTTAGTTGGTCACTCTAGTGTGCTTCATGATGTCTTAGTCAATCCAAGCAATGACACATGCAAAGAAGTTACAAAGAAAACTCTGTATTTTTTTCATTTAAATTTTATCAAATTCTATCAAAAAAGAAGCACAAGGTGTGCTTAAATACTCATACAAAGGCCTAAAGATCGGGTTGAGGTTTCTCTTCTTTGGCTGATTATGTCTCTTTCTAAATAAAATTGTTTTCCTAACCGAGACTTAGACTTATGCCATCCATATTCAATTATGACTTAATTAATTCAATCCAATTAAATATAAATCCATATATTACTTGGACTCATAAATAAATAAGGATTCTTAAAGAAATAAGGATCCATAACACATAAGAATTAATCACTTATCTACACCACATTTGGCCATATCTTAATGTAACTAGGAAACCCAAAATTTATGAGGACTAATTAATTAGTTTAAGTCCTTACAAAAAAAAAATGACCTAAATAAATAATATTCAAACTAAATAAATAATAAATAAAAGGGTAGGGGGTTGAAATTTTCAGCCACTATAGAGAGCTAAAATTTTGACCAAATGGTAAGGGGATGCTCCCACATCACCCCAAGTATGGACATCCGAGCCCTCTTTCCTTTATCACTAGTTTTGCAATTCAAATGAAGAGAACATCTAAAAAGATTAAGAGTTACGGTGACACCAAAACTTTAGCAAAACGAGTTGAAAATAGCTAAAACAATCCATGAATTCTAGTGAATCTAGCTCACACTTAAATGAAAGTAATCAAATGCCTCTATCACAAAGCGAGACAAAGAAAAAGTGAACTCATACTCTAATTTGTATATATGGATAATAATGTCCAAGTTCCCTCGGCTATGCCAAAAAGGGGTTTTGTTCATCGTATTATGTGGATAGGCCAAAATCAAAAGAAAGTTCTCCCTTAACAAGCAAACATAGGTAGGTAGCTTTTCACTAAAAAAATAACTTAAACCTTTTATAGTAAAAGAAAATACACATCTACACTCACCTTGAGGAAGGGACGACTAGCCTACATTAGAACTTTCGGTTTTTTCCCACCTCCATTAGACACGATCCTAAATGTACCTTTGACTCTCTCCATATCACTCATTTTTCTACTAGATGAAAAGAAGAAAATATGAGAAAAGATAAAAGATTACCTCACATGATGTGAATTTAAAAAACAACGATAAAAGAATTACTAAACTAAGAATAAATAGCTCGGGATAAATTATAAGCAAACAAGGATAAAAAAACCCTCTTCGAGACACTTTAACGGATGTTAAGCGACTTGCTAAAAATCATCTATAATGGAATCTAAAATCCATAAAAGAAAACACTACAAGAAAAAAGGCAATTAGCGACGGCATTTAGCGATGGATCTACTTTCACCTCCAAATAGCTACTACTTTACGACAAATCAATGATAACACACAAAACGATCATTTTAGGGATAAAATAACGACGGAATCTTAGTGACCATAAATATTTTATCACTAAATAACATTGGGAGAAAAAGTGCCAATATTAATGACATAATAGAGATAAAATTCCATCGTTATATTATGATGGAATATAGCGTCCATCGCTGTTTTCTTTGTTGGACGGAAAATCGTCACTAGTCGTTACTCGTCCATCGCTAATCAAAGATGGAAAAGATCCGTCACTAACCGATAAGCAATTTGGGGATTAACGGGACAAAGTTTTTTGATGGATTTGAATTTCAAATTAGCGAGGGATAAACTAATCCATCACTCATTTGTCAAATATTTAAAATTTTTGAGAGATTTTGGGTGGTCGTTTAAATTTTAAATTAGCGATGAATCCCATTTCGGTCACTAATTAGAGACAAAATAGCGATGGATAAACAAATCCATCACTAATTTGACAAATTTCTAAAAGTTTTTAGAGATTTTATATGATCATTTTAAATTTAAATTAGCAACGAGATAGATAAATTCGTCGGCGATTAGCGACGGAATAACAATGAATTGCGTCCATAGCTAATTTCAAAACCTATATACCCATTGGTTCTCTTTATCTTCCGCACTTTAGACTCTCCCTCTCTTTCCCTCACTCGCTATAGTTAGCCAAAACTCCTCTCCATGTCGCTGCACACCAACTAGTCCCTCCTTAGCCTTCTCAATCGATGAGAAGAAACTTTCTCCTCAAACTCTATCCATGAGTTAGCCTTTCCTCTCCTTCCTTTATCTCTTTGTAAGGATTTCTCTCTCTAGATCTAATTTTTTAAATTAAATTTATGTAATTAATTATTATGTTAATTTTGTAAATTGTCGGTTAATTAACTATTTTTTTAATTTCGATATTTATCAATTTAATGTTTTTTATTATTAGTGTAATATTGTTAATTGTTAGTGTTAATTTTTATGTTAGTTATTAGTTTAAATTTGTTAATTATTAGATTAAAATTTTTAAGTTATTTGTTTTTAATTGTTAGGTTAAAATTTAATTATGTAATTTTTAGTTTAAATTTGTTAATTATTAAGTTATTTTTGTTAATTATTAGTTGAATTTAATTAATTTTTAGATTAAATTTTAACTGTGTAATTTTTTAAGCAATTTAGATAAATTAGTTGATTAATTGTTAAGTTAGTTTTTATTAATTAGTTGGTTAAAAGTTTTTTTAATTTATTGTTAATTTGTTATGTATTTTTTTATTAGTTTTTAGATTAATATTTTTAATTTGTTTGTTGTTTCTAAATTTAAATAATATTTAAATTCAATTTAATGTAATTAGTTAGCATTAATTAATTTAAAATTAAATTAAATTATGGTTAGTTCGAATATAAATAGTTAAAGTAATTATTATAGTTTAATTATTAAAAATAATTAACATTCAATTAAACACAGAATCCATCATTTTTTTTCTTTCAATTTATTTAAATTTTTTAAAAATAAATATGAAAGAGAATTTTTTTTAACAAACCAAAGTATAAACCAACATTATTGCTCAGTATGAACAAAATCAAATAAACATAAACAATGCTTCGTTTATCTTTTTTAAAATTATTTTATGTCAACCAAAATTGAATCCTTCATTCATATTCTTCGAAAAATAAAAAATTAGAATTGTTCTTTAATCAAAATCTTATAATTAAAGATTTGATCGAACAAAAAAAAACCTAATTTGGATTTACAAATATTAACTCGATTGAAATACATTTAAAATTTAATAAACATTTTATTTAGGATTAATTTAATTACGTTTACTTGAATTTATTATGAAATTAAATGGGGAAATTTAATAAATGTTTTCAATAATAAAATATAATATTATTTTTTGAAGGGTTCTTTTATTATAGAAAATAAAATTTATTGAAAGTTTTTAAATGGTATTATAAATAAAGACAAGTATTAAAAAAAAAAATCAAAGGTCACGAACTCGATTGAAATAAAGTGAAAATAGATATACTAATAGCAAGTTAGGGTAAAATATGTAAAAAAAAATAATAATAATAATAACTAAATGAAATACACAATCAATCATTCAATATTTAAGGATAAAAAGAAAGAAAAAGAAGATGTAATCAATAGTTAAACATTTAATTAAATACAAAGTCAAATTCTTGAAAAAAAAATCCTAACAAGTACCGTTAATTACACAACCACTATATATGCTTAATTTTATTTAAAATTCATAGAAATGTTGATAAATAATTAGTTGCATTTTTTATGTAATTTTTGTAGTAATTTAAAAATTGAGATCCGATCGACAATGGATGAATGCTAGTTTAGTTAATGGGTTGTTAAACGATGACTTTGTTAAAGGGGTAGAACAATTTTTAACTTTTCGTTGTTGAGTATCTTGAATGTATGAAACCAAAATTAGGTTTGCTTGTAATTACGGTAAGCATAAAAAAATAAATTATGAGGAGGTTGAAGTAGTAAAATATCATTTTTGTCGTAAGGGTTTCGTGCTTGAAATACTATGATTGGATACATCATAGAGAATTTGAGTCCTATATGGCATTTGTTGATTCTATGAGACATTATATTTTTGGAAATTATTGTGTAGGTGAAGGTAGTTTTAGTGAACCCCAAAACCCATATCAAACTATGGTCATGGATGCGAGCTTGTCAATCTTTCAATCCATCTAGCATAGAGGAGGTTTCAAATCCCGGCGTCTAGCACTTTTATGATATGCTTGAATGCATCACGTAGAGAGATTTGGCTTGATTGTGATGAGCACTCATAATTATTAGTAGTTACTCGAATGCTGAATCTAAAAGCCAAATATCATTTTCTAGAGAAGCATTTTGACTAGTTATATGAATTGATGAAGGATTTCATGTCGGTCGATAATTGTATGATAGATAACTTTTACGAAACAAAGAAGCTAGTTAAGGATATGGGTTTACTAGTGAGAAAAATCCATTATTGCCGAACGGCTACATGATCTATTAGAAGGAAGACGAGTGAATTAAATAAATATAAGTTACGTCAACATCCTAGATATTAAAGTTGCCATTAAGGATCGACAAGAGAAAAACCTATTGTATTCAAAAAAATGTACTACTTTCCCTTAGCCTCACGTCTGCAGGTAATTGTATGCATCTAATGCTATAGTCGAGCTCATGATGAGACACGCCGAACATGAGGTAGATGATGCTTGAGTAATGCATCATCCCTCTTATTCGATTGCATGGCGAACTTTCAATCGGATTGATCTTCCTTTTGTAGCTACGATAAGAAACGTCAAATTAGGAGTGTGCACCGATGGTTTTCAACCATTAGGTCAATTCGGTGTATAATATTCTTCATGGTCGATCATTGTGACTTCATACAACTTGCTACATTGGATAGGTATGAAGAAGGAATATATTTCCTAACGAGTGATTGTTCCTAACCCAAAATATTCAAAACATAAGTTAGACATTCACTAACAACCTTTCATATTTGAGCTTATTTAGTTATGGGATGTGGGTGTAGTGACCTACGATGTCTATCATAAGTAATAGTAATTAATAGATCATCCAAGAAGCGGTTAGATGTTAATAAATCATCCAATGTAGTAACATATTGGATTTTTAACCTTTAAATAGTAATTACGATAGTTCTAATTAAATATATATTTTATTTATTGTATTAGTAACAAATATCGTAATTTTTTTCTTTATTAATTTGTTACATATAGTAATTAATATCAATTTTCATACATCTTCCAATTGCTCATTGTGTATTTTGATTTTTTTGTATTAGTAGCAAATGATGTATTTTTTTATTAATTTATTTTGATAATATATTTGTTATATTTTATTTATTTGCTAAACCTTAGATCATACAACAATGACTTATGGTTTACGTCGCCCCTCCATAATCAATATAGGATCGTATTTCGCTAATCATGGATGAGCATCACCTACTAATGGTAGTCCACTAACATCCTCTACCGGTATCGATCATGGATCTTCAACTACAAGCCTTTTACATGGGTCCTACGGCTCCTATAGCTATAGAGCTAGCATATCTATAGTGACCACTCGGGATGCCATTATTGTAGTACCAACGATAGATGTTCTCGTATTAGTACCGGGGGCTCCATCGTCGACCTCCGAGAGTGGTCCATCTGCTATCGTATCTAGTCCTCTAGATAGTTTTTGAAGCTACTCCGATAGATGATGTATTTCTATCACTAGAGGATGGTATGTAATTATTTTTTTACTTTATTATATCATTTCAATAATTTTTATGTTTTTTAGTACCTCTTTTTTTTTTTGATATTCGATAGTTTCACTCCGTCGAGTAGAGATTATGTCGCAAGGTTAACTTTGATTTTTAAGGAGCGGTTAGATGTTAATAGATCATCCAAGAAGTCTATCTTTAATATCACTAAACAATACTTTAGTGAATTTAGGATAACGTATTATAAATTTACTTTATAATTAAAATAAATTTTTTCATTCAATAAAGTTGTTAATATTAGTTTTTTGTTTGTGCGGAAATATTTTAATTGGGATTTGACCTTCGAGGCTCTTGTCGGAGCGGCATAAGAGGTCGTGGTAAAAAACACTACACTAACTTCGTCTATAAGTGTAGTTTGTTGATTGATCGACTCGCTTATGTTAGATAAAAGGTATGAGACGTGTGGCGATCAGATTTCACGAGACTCGATTGTATGGCTTATTTAGGATAAGCATCCCAAAATTCATTGTCGGAGATCGATGGCCTACGTACGAGTCCTTCTTGGCATACAATAGGCTCCATATTTGCGAAAGAGCATGGCGATCGCTTGGTAAATTATACACTTTTTATTATTAATTACATATTTTAGAAAATTTCAATTTTCTTCTCGTATTATTTGCAATGCAATTTTTTCAAGAGATAAGATTAGGCCATAAGCCAATGAATTTTGAGTTATTTCGGACGACTCACAAGCGATGAGATGGTTCTTTCATCGATTTGTGTTCCCAACAAATCGTAGTAAAGTGTTTTTCAATTTTAAATTTTATAAATGGAAAGATAATCTAAAATTTATTTTGATCCTATAATGATGATATCATTATTTTAATTATGCAAGAGCGTGTGCAACGACTCATCCATGAGGCGATTCATGATATAGGAGGTGAAAGGAATCCTAAAGCCGAAGTTAACAAGAATGCCATATACCTCAAAGTTATTAAGGAGAAAAAGAAAAGGCTATATTATGTAGGCATACAAGTGATGTATTACTCATCCTAATCGGGTAGTAGTAGCTCCTCCTCTAGGTCTTTGCATTACACTATCGACCTTATTAATGAAGAGCTTCAAAGAAATTACAAGACGACAAAGGAAGCAATGAAAGGCATATATGTGAAACAACACGAGATTCAAAACTCGGTCACAAAGTAGCAAAGCACTATACATAGGCTTCACTCTCGGTATGAGGCGATGGCCTCCTTAGTGATATGATCGGCACGGACAATCGAGGTTATTATAGATCCGTCGACCGGTCGAACTCCATCGTTCCTCCTACGTAGCATCCTACCTACCCTCCCACCTAACCTCTCGTCTAGCCTCCTGTCGAGCCCCCACACAGTATTAGGAGGAAGATAGGGGATTAGACGAGCGGGATGAGTGATAACATATTTTATAACTTTTTTTATATCAAACGTACTACTGAATGTTATTGTTAATATTAATTTATATATTATTACTTGTAATTATCAATTATTACATACAATCTTAATAATTTAAAAACAAACAAACAAACGAAATGTAAAAAAATATTTTTTGGTCCAAAATTAATCGGCGACAAAATAGCAATGGATTTTCAAAAATATCCTTGCCTATAACGATAACATATCAACGGATATCGATAATAATTAGTGATGGAATAAAGACGGTTTAGCGATGATCGAACTTAGCTTCAAATATTAATGACGGCATGCTTGGTCGTTATTCGGTGGTGGATTAACGATGGTTGTCACGATGGGTCTCGTCACCAAAACGACAATGGATATAAATTTAGCGACGAAATTTTGTCGTCGAGATAGCAACGAGCATGGATTTTTCCATCGCTAATTTTAGAGGACAAGTATTTTAGCGACGAATCTAGTTTCCATCATAACTCCATCAATAAGCTACTTTAGTGATGAATTATAGCCAATTAGTGATGAAATAATCCGTCGCTAATTGTGGTTTTTTTGTAATGAAAAGAAAATTTTATGTAACAAGATATTTATATAGGTGATGGAATGTGTTCTCCAACAATCACAAAGCATCAAATCTAGAGGATAGCCACACGTTGATTTGGTAGTGTTGGATTAGACGAGTGAATCGAGCACTTAGGTTTTTAGTGCGGTTGATCATTAACTTTTTGAAAAACGTAAGAGACATAACCTTTTGTGGCAACAAAGACACCCGCATGCGGACAATAACTCGTTCCTTAATCAAAACCATCGATTTCAAAACATCAAGATAAGCTTATTGACCAAACCAAACCAAGAAAGCCAAGAAGAAAGAATGTCGATAATCCTCCCCATTAAGGAAAAATATCACTCAAATTGCCTAAGCCAACATCCTTTAAGTCTAGGCTAGTCAAGCTGGCCAAGACACGTGTCATCTTTGTTAACCCTAAAAGAAAGAGCCCATAAATACGCATAACACCAAATCTATGAAGCCTAACTCAAGCCTATAAGTCACAACAAAGAGTAATAACTAACCAGACAAGCCCAAATTCCCTAAGGGACACCTACCTCTTAGAAGGCAGGCCACTTTTTGGGAAAAGTTTAACAACCCTCTCATCCTGGGGTGCCTCGATCTAGGAAAAAAAGACTTTGTTGCCTCTATTATTGCTAGAAAAGATAAAACATTTAACAAAAATATTATCATTAATGATATCAATCAAATCTCCACTCATCATGATATCACTAATATCATCGTAGATCAAATAAAATGATAGCAAATCACTATCAGCTTTTGGCTTAACCACTCACACCACAAGAAACAAAACAATCATTTCTTGTTCACAATGAAAGTTGACTCATATCTACCTGCATAAAGAACCAAATAACCAAGAGTTTCATGTTCCAATTTCCTAAACATTTTTCTCTCATCTGAAAATATTTTTTTCTCGTCTGAAAATATTTACCTGCAATTAAATATTTTCTCAAAAGAGCTTTCTTATGCCATTTCACCGTCTTTTGACTAATTGATCTTTGGAGGATCTCCCATCCAACTAGAGAAACTTGTTTTGGAAGTGTCATGTGTAAGAAACTTTCAACATTCTGATTGAGTATTAAACCCTCGCTTTACGTGGCTCACATTTATCAATTTTAGTAGACGAGCCTTTCACGATTCGTCAATAATGATAAAATAGATACTGTACATCACTCCATCAAAAGCAAAAGCAAAAACCTCTCATCCATAACTACCAGTCCCTAATTCTTTCACTACTAAAACGCTCGCTATCAACAGTACGTGCTCTTTTGGGTTTCATTTGTTTCACACCATTCCTCTCTCGGCTTTTTCTTAAACTTTCTTTGTTTTACCAAACATTGAGCCAATACTGATAAAGGATATCACTTCCCTTCTATTTTTCTATTTCCAAGTTCGATGCCAATGTTGGGACATGAGATGAAGCTACGGTGGATGGTACTTGTTTTGTTCATGTTGTGTTCTAAGTGGCAACAATATGCTACAGGAGAGCGACTGGTTCCATGCTATTTCATTTTTGGAGACTCGTTGGCCGACAATGGCAATAATAACATGCTCCAAACTCTTGCCAAAGTTGACTATTCCCCATACGGCATTGATTTTCCTAATGGCCCCTCTGGAAGGTTTTGCAATGGGCGAACCGTCGTTGATATAATTGGTACATCATGCAATGACAAAAACATTCTTATAACTAAAATGCTTATCCTTTTCTTCTCTTCTCTTTTTTCGATTGAAGTAATTGCTCTTTAATTTTTTACTTAGTATATTGGTCCCTTTTCTATTTGGTAATTATGTCTACGGTTATCAATAAGTTTTTGAGATCTAGTGATAATTGGTTTTTTTAGCACTTATAAAGAGGTTACCGGTTCACATTCTTTTTGTAGAAATATTTAAACTTCGTAAATATCTCATTAAATCTCTGAATAATTCCTCATTCTTTTCTCATTTTTGTAGTGCAACGCTTTATTTAAAATTAAATATGATCTGAAGGGTATTTTCATATAATATTTACGTTCTAACAGGACTTTTTCTAATTGCAGCTGAAATTTTGGGCTTTCACAAATATATAACACCATTTGCAACTGCTAATGAAGCAGATATACTTGATGGTGTGAACTACGCCTCTGGGGCAGCAGGAATTCGTGACGAAACTGGACAGGAGTTGGTAATATATACGCATTACACATATCAAAATTGTACTAATTATAGATACAAATCTCACAGGAAGAAACAATATTTCAAGATGCCAATATGTATTTTAATTATGGTTGCGGTCCTTGGGGATGCAGGGTGGTCGTATAAGCTTGAATATGCAGCTAAAAAATCACCAAAAAACATTATTGAATTTGATTGGCATGCTAGGAAATGAGTCAGCTCCAAGACACTTGAGCAAGTGCTTATATTCGGTTGGAATGGGCAACAATGACTATCTCAACAACTATTTCTTGCCCCAGTACTTCCCAACAAGCCAAGAGTATACTTTAGACCAGTACACCCAACTTCTTGTCGAGGAATACTCACAACAACTAAGGGTTGGCACTACATTTTTCTTTTAGTTGCTGTCCATTGCTATGAGCTTGAATTTTTTTTTTCTTTTTTTAATTCCTGATCAACTTTCTGTTGTTCCTTCAGACTTTGTATGAGCTAGGAGCAAGGAAAGTAGTTGTATTTGGACTTGGGAAAATAGGGTGCGTACCGGGTGCAATTGATGCATATGGCACAAATGGATCTGGTTGTGTAGAGCTTATAAACAATGCCTCCCAGCTTTTCAATAGCAAACTTCTACCAGTAATTGATCAACTCAATGATGATTTCACGGATGTAAAATTTATATATATAAACAACTATAAGATTGGGGAGGATTCTACTGTTCTTGGTATGTTACATTTCTTAGGCTTTTTTTTTTTTTTTTTTTTTTTAAATTAAAATTCAATTTGGCCATATATATGTACTGACCGAACATCTGTCTTTTATGTTTCTCAGATTTCAAGGTCAATAATAGCGCTTGTTGTCCATCATCTGTCATTGGTCAGTGTGTTCCGGACCAGATTCCATGCCAGGATAGGACCCAGTACATGTTCTGGGACTCTTTTCATCCAACTGAGATTTTTAATATTTTCTATGCAGAAAGATCTTATCGCGCGTTGGACCCTTCATATGCTTATCCATATGATATTAGCCACTTAATTTCGGTTGATCAAGGAGTTGCTGTGGCCAAGTGAACAAGGAAGTTATTAAGAATAAATAAGCTTTGAAGTTTCGTTGTCAAAAATAATTTATATTATAATGTTATTCCCACAAGTTGTGTGCTTTTTATGTGATAAATAAACAAGGTGACCATGTTGTTGTATATCTTATTAGTTTAGTGTCCCTTGTATCTTACATTCTTAGTAAATCGTTTTAGATAAAATTAATCTTTCACTCTCTCTCTTTTATTTTTTTATTTTTTAGAACAAAACAAAATTAATTGTCTGCTTGCACTTTCGTGCAAAATACTTTTAATGTTTTAAAGTTTTTCTTGAAAAATAAGAAATAAATATGCTAGAAGTACCTTTGAATTAGTTGAATCATAAATGAAACAAAATTCTATCAAATTAAATACTTATTGGAGATTTCATTAATATGCATTATTTTCAACACAGTATTTAAAATATATGACCACCGGAATCAAATATTTATTTAAATTACCATTTACTTTTTTCGAATTTCAATCATGATAAAACATTGCGATAGTATTAAAACTCTTCGAATGAAAAGATAAAAATAAAACTCATTCATAGTAAAAAATATGATCTATCTTTGGAAAGCTTTTGGAGTACTTTTAGAGTAATTAATAATATATATATATTACATTTTGAAAGCCTTCGCTACTTGGTAAAACTTATTCAAATAACTTAAGTAATATGTCAAACGATTTAGTGCTCCATTTATTATATACCTTCAAATGGAGCAATTTCACTATGAATGACAATGTGGTCAACTTTGAACAGCCTGGATATAATTTTTGTTGTGCTTCCTACAACAATTTGTCAAAAGACTTGGCTCTATGGTTTGTGTCATCACCCTTAACATCACTATAAGAATCATCTCCCATATAATTCCTTTTAAATTTTTCAAATTTATTTAACATCTCATTAATTCCATCATCCTCTTCATCATCTTTAAGTATCACCCCAATATGAAAGTCATCATTACGGTAACTAGAAAAGTCCTAGATCTAGCATCAAAATTAGAGCATTTTTCATAATAAATCCATCGAGTATAATCCATATCTATCCTTCTAATTAATAGATAATCATAAATCACATTTTGACTATTGACATATAAATTTAAACAATCTATACATGGGCACCAAATTTCATCCTCTCTCCTTAGATTATCTTCCACGAATTTCATAAAAGACTTAACTCCTTCTATATATCCATTGGACCATTTTCTTTCCTTCATCAAGTCTTATCCATTGTTAAATGCCTATCACAAAAGACCAAATGTATACTTCAATAAGTTAATATAGGTATCTCATGATCACCATAAATGGATACAAAGCATACATTGAAACCAAAACATTAAATAATGAAATGGTAGTGCAAAAACAGATGAGTAATGGATAGGAGAGATGAAAAAAAGACACTGTTTAGTTTAGCTTAGGGTAATGAGCTCTCCTCTAGCTATTAATTAGTCTTTTCTTTTTGGCCAATAGGTTTTGCAAGGTAAAGGAAAATAATTAAGCCTATAACTCTACACGGTGTAGATTTTAGAGGTCGAATTGACTAAACAAATAAACTACTTTACCAATCAACAACATTATCATCACTTGTAAATTATGAAAGCTTATTAAGAAAGACCAAAAATGGCAAACTGAATAAAGGAGAAATTCATGCTATCAAACAAATCATGCAAAGTAGACACAAAAATAAAGGAAAGTTCCACATACAAATTGCATAAGAACTTGTAAAGCATGAAATAGAAGCATACCTTAGCTAGCACAGACCTAGGAACCTTTTGATAAGTCAAAGAAAATAGGTGAATTGCATAGGCTTGGATTGCTTGCTTAAAACCTAAATCCATATTTTGACCATAGTATAAGTCAGGCTTTTTATATTAAAATTAAAATTTTTACATTATTTAATATTTTACAACAGATTAAGTCCGGTTTTTGGCATTAAAATAAAATTTGATAACCCACCTAAATCATCACAACTTCTATTTCTTGCCCATTTTTTTTACATATACTAATAATCGATATGATTAATGGGATCACATTACTTGGAGAAAAGGGACTTGTGATATGTCGCTATAGTACGTGTAGACAAGACTAGATTAATGAAGAAAACAAGGATTATGAAAATAGGAGAACATATTTTTATACTCTAGTTTAACCTTCATAAAAATACAAAAACATAAACATTTACAAAGTCCCTTTGGTAATTCCAATGCACACAAATAAGATAGCATAAGTTAATGAAAACTGAACATGAATCCCTAAACCCAAAAAAAAGAATCAAAATTATAAAGGATTCAAACCATAACGAAGTTTGCATATTAAACAATTAAAAAATCTCTTTCTTTGATGTCAAACATTAACACTTATACATCCATCTGCAAAGTCATAACTTACAGTTTCTCCATTTGTCACGGTGACAAATCCACTTGCTTGTCTCCCAATATGACCTATCTTAACTAATATCTGTAAATAAAAAAAAAAAAAACAACAAATTCATCAAAATGACCATAAATTACACAGATAAAATTGATTATTTAAACACAACAACAACGAGCAATCTCAAATAATGGTAACAAAATTAAACTAAAAAAATCAAACATAATTTCGTATTTCAAGGTGATAGATTAACTATTTGAACAAAATTAGCAAAATTGAAAGAATTAGTAGAATTGAACATAGAAAAAACCAATCTTATAGGTAAGTAAGTGCATAAATGGTGCAATTCTAGATTGAAAGATGAGAGAATTAATTTGATTGGAGCAGCAATAAGAAAAAGTCGAGAGATTAGGAAAAGAAAGGGTCGGGAGATTTGGGAAAGAAGAATGAAGAAGAAACTAAAATGGGAGTTTGGCCAACTCTCGCTCCTACCTCACTTTTCCAGAATTAGCACTAGTCATTGAAAAAAAAATTGATTAAGACTAGAGAGTGAAACGAAGTAGATGTCTTTAATAAAATTAGGGTTAATGTTTTATTTTTTTAAAAAAAGTTTAAGTTTCATTGGTTGCAGATGTTTTTGTCCCTAATTCATATTTAACCATCTAGGATGACTTAATTTTGTCCCTAATTTATATTTAACCATGTGGGATGATTTGATTTTTCGTCCCTAATTGATATTTAATCATGTGGAACGACATGGTTTCGTCCCTTATAGATATTTAACTTTTCGGGACCACTTAGTTTTTCATTCCTAATAGATATTTAGCTTTATAGATAAATAAGTTACATCCTTAAATAATTTTAAACTTTAAGACATATAATTTCATCCCAACATATTATAATTCACTTTAAAATAATTTGTTTTTACAAAAGGTGTGCGTAAAAAGCTAGTCATGGGATGAAAAATTGGACGTCAATGATTTGAGGACAAAATATGTATTTCATCAAAAAAATATTTATATTTTGGGACAAAAATGAATTTGTAGGCAAAAATTTCGTAGTTAGATTTGAAATTTGTTGTAGTTTTATTTGTTACAGTATTTAGTCGATTTCAATATAATTATAAATTTCAGGGAGAGGAGGAGGTGAACGTGTTAAATAATAATATATACACAATATTATCAAAGAATAAACAGCACAATATAAACTTAATGATCTTTATTATCATTTTTATTATTTTTTTCTACATAAATGAACATAAGTCTTCAGTTATTTCAATTAAAATAATGATTGATGGTTAAAACAAGTGTGCTTCCTTCCATAAATTTCTGGATTCAAACCTTAGGAACAACATTTCAATAAATTTATTTGAATGTACCAACTCAATGTGGCGAGTGGAGAGTATGCCTTTAAAATTCGATAAAAGACTTAGTTTTCCGGTTGATACACGCAAGTTAGACTAAAAATACGATTATCATTTTATAAAAAAAATTTGAAAATCACTTTTTCATAAAAGACCAATCATTTAAATTGGTTAGATCCATACTCAATCATTTACTATAAAAGTAAATTAGTATGTGTATATATATATACATATATCATTTCCCTTGCAAGTAATATGAAGTAAACAATGCTTATTCCAATGAAGATAACTGAGATGGTGATAGCCAATTGTGGCTCTTTCGATGCCATGTTATTCTACATTTTTTTATATTCCCAAATTAAATTTTCTTTTTGCAAATTTAATTTTCCTATTATATATTTAACTTCTTAACATTTTCTCTTTTCTCATCCAGAATTTTTTAGGGGAAATTGATGCAATTTTATCTGGACCTATATAAAAGATAAAAAAAATGCATTAAAGGGACGGTTCAAAAAATTAAGAGAAGAAATTGATGCATTTTTATTTGGAACTATGTAAGATATATATATATATATATATATAGTAGATTCAAAGTATATTGTATAAATAATTTTTTTTTAAAACATCTAAGTTGTAGATAATATATTAAAGTTAATAAATTGAAATAAAAACTACTACAAAATTGATTCCCATAAATTTTATTTCTCAATTTATTATGAAAGAGATTCTTGAATTGCAAATTAAATTATAAATTAGTTCTTCTTGTTTTGAAAAAAGAATGAATTAATTATTTTGTTTTCAAAAATAAATTTTTTAATTTTTTTAATTAGTGTTGAGCATGAATAATTTATTTTTTATTTTAAAAAATATCTTTTTTTCATATTTTTTTTATTCTTTCTCTATTTCTTAAAACAAAAAATAAAAACACTAAAATAGCAAAAAGGAAAAAAAGATTAGTTTTTGAACCAAAGGGACTAATAGTGTTATATAAGCGGATACATAATTACTTTTCAATATATATATTGTGACCATAGTATATACAAACATTTAAAAAAAAAAAACATCTAAGTTGTATGGAATATATTAAAGTCAATAAATTGAAATAGAAATTACTACAAAATTGGTTTTCATAAATTTTACTTCTTCATCCATGATGAAAGAGATTCCTTAATTGCAAATTAAATTATAAATTGTTTCATCTCGTTTTGAGAAATGAATTAATTAAGTCTTTTGGTTTCAAAAATAAATTATTGTATTTTTTTAATCAGTGTTAACCATGAATAATTTATTTTATATTTTATAAAATGTCTTCTTTTTTATATTTTTATTATTTTTCTCTATTTCTTAAAATAAAAAATAAAAACATTGAAACAGACAAAAAGGATAAAAAATTTAGTTTTTGAACCACATGGACTAATTAATTTTTTTCTCGAAGACAGAGGGACTAATTTATATTCACTTTTGAATAGCAAGTGACTTTGGGTTCCTTGCAAAAAATAAGAACAAAAAAAAAAAAATTAAAAGAAGATAGGAGCATTAAATGCTCAATCTGAAAAAAAAAAAAAAAGAAGAAAATGACAAAAAAGGCCCAAAAATAAAATTAAAAAAAGAATGCCTAAGTTGTATGAAATATATTAAAGTCAATAAATTGAAATAGAAATTACTACAAAATTGGTTTCCATAAATTTTACTTGATCATCCATGATGAAAGAGATTTTTTAATTGCAAATTAAATTATAAATTGTTTCATCTCGTTTTGAGAAATGAATTAATTAAGTCTTTGGGTTTCAAAAATAAATTATTTTATTTTTTTAATCAGTGTTAACTATGAATAATTTATTTTTTATTTTTATAAAATGTCTTCTTTTTTATATTTTTATTATTTTTCTCTATTTCTTAAAACAAAAAATAAAAAACATTGAAACAGCAAAAAGAACAAAAAATTTAGTTTTTGAACCACATGGACTAATTAATTTGTTTCTCGAAGACAGAGGGACTAATTTATATTCACTCTTGAATAGAAAATGACTTTGGCTTCCTTGCAGAAAATAAGAAGAAGACAAAACATTAAAAGAAGATAGGAGCATTAAATGCTCAATCTGAAAAAAAAAAAAAAAGACAAAAAAGGCCCAAAAATAAAGTTAAAAGGAGAATGAGTCAAGAGTAAAAATGAATATTTTCAAATCCATCGAGTGTCAAAAGAGAAATTAATGAAAAGGTAGAGGCGAAAAATCAAACAACACAATGAATAGTGAATCTAAATCTTAAACAATAGTAAATGAATAATAAATTTCTCAGTTCTTTTAGTTTCTTTGCTAATAATATATATTAAATTAAAAATAAAAGATAAAAATTTTATTTAATTTTAAAATTTTTAATCAAATTTTGTATTTCATTCGTGCTTCTTTATGTTTTTCATAAAGTTTGTTTTAAAAAAACATGATTCATTTTTAAATAAAAACATACAATAATATAAATATAAAATTTTTAAAAATATCTAAATATTTTTTTATAAGGCTACATTAGAGAAATATATCAACAATCTATAAATATTTGTATTAAAACTAACTAATGAATCTTTTTAAACTTTTAAAAATATATACATTTGACACACACACACACAAAACAATCAATAATATTATATATAAAAACATGTATTGGAATTATTAGGTGGTTATCTTAAAATATTATTTTATTTAAAATAAATTAAATTTAGAATATTAAAAATAAATAATAGGAAATAGTTGATGGTATATGTGTAAATATAGAATTAATTTTTAATAAAATCAATGATCTCAATATTTTTTGTATACATCATTACATCATTACCATACTTTGTATAAATTAAAAAATATATTTAAAAAATTGAAGTTGTAAGAAATATATTAATGTTAATAGAATGCAAAAAGAAAAAAATAAAAATTTTATTCCAAAAAAAATTGATTATATCAAGAATAAGGTAAATAAACACGTGAATTCTATTATTTATTAAAAAACATATTAAAAATTTATACACAAAGAAAGATAAATTATATTTATTAACAAATAAAATTTTATAAAAAATAAAAGATTTAATTTGATGAAAATTTTTATAATAAACAAAAAAAATTAAGAGATTAATTTTAATTAATAAAAAAATAATCCGATATATATATATATGTTTGTTTTAAAATTTAAAAATATAAGAGGTTAAAAACACTTTTTAAAAATATGAGGAACAAAAAATATATTTTGAAAAAATGTGAGATAAAAATGTATTAAGTTAAAAACATGAAATGTCAAAATATTTTTGAAAATATGAAGATTTAAAAATACATTTGAAAACATAAGGGACCAAAAACAAATGAAATGTAAAATTTGAAAATGAATGTCCGAAAAATTACGAAAATGTCATTGCAAAAAAATCATAAAAGTACCACATTATGAATAGTGAACTAAAGCAAAGGAACAATAAATAAATAGTATTTACTGTTCATTTGCCTCATTTTTTTCTTATTTTTTAGGTAACTTACAACTCTTTGAAGGCAACAAATAATTTGATTTTTAGGTCACACTTTTACATTTTTTTTAAATTATATATTTTTATACAAACCTCAGGTCAAACAGCTTGTACTCTTTAGTTTGAACTCAAGAATGAAAATGCAACATAGCGGGATCAAAGGTTCCTGCTTATACCAGGTATATATGTATCCATGCCTGCAACTGAAATCAGTGCCAAGCAGGGGAGTTTTCCATAGAGCGTGGAAAAATATAAGATACACCACCATTGTTTTTATTATAACATTAAGTAAACTTAAACTACTAACATTAAAACACAAAATTTTAAATTGTATCTCTCTAACTATAAGTTTCTTCACTCAAATATGCAATACTTGTAGATTTCACGAATAATTATCCTTTCTTAACTGTTTATGACTTCTCTTTGATGTAGAAAATTTATAACATACTTCGTCTTTGTAGAACATTTTTATGATTAGATTTTGTTCTTTTAACTTAACAAATTAAGGTTGAATTTCTTCAAAATCACCCAAATTGACGGAGGAAAGATAGGTATTAACCCGCATGTGGAAAAGAACTTGAAAAAGGAAAAGCAATCAGAAATTCGGAATACAAGTACAGAAACTAATGAAACATACTTGTTATTAACAAGAACACATAAATTGTCTTTTATACTCAATAAGTTACGCTTGTGAAGATAATTGAAATGGTAATAACTAAATATGCCTTCATTAATTTTTCCTGATAGAAAAGAGTTCCTAATCTAGGATCCTTTCTATCCCACAGAGGCTGTCAATAAACTTGCAGTTGCAAGGTCATTCCAAGCTGCTGAAACCTTCTGATGCTTATCCGTTTGATGCCAGCAAATTAGTTCTTTAGTAGTTTGGAAACATTGTGTAGATTTACACTGTCTCTGTGTTCGGTTTTCTTTATCAAGGAGTTCACAATTTGAAGCATGTCCATAAATATGTACATTTACCAATTTAATTTAGGGATATAATATAAGTAATCTAGTCTAAAAATTTGTGGACCTATCGGCAACATATCCTTTCCATTTGGTAACCTGAAGCAAATAGATAAATTTGTGGATCTATAGGGATATAATATAATATCGTGTGCATGAATGTAAGTGAGAATCAAAAAGGGTACTGGTTTTTGGTGTTTTCATTTATGGGATGCTAATAAGAAACCATTGATGCACATAATCTAAGCATATCAAGTAGATAACTTTGGGAGTTTTCCACATAACACTTGATCTGGCAATAATAACCAAGTAGAATGCTCAAACAACTGAAATTGAGTCATTGCCAACTAGCATTTCTACAGAATGCTCAAACAACTGCTAATTAGTAATTACTTAAGTTTCCAACTATATTTCTTTAAGATTTCAGAGGGTTTCACCCAAAAGATAGAATAGCAATTTTTTCATTCAAAATATTTGAGCGCACCATATCTGAATTCTGGACTTGGTCGTTTGTACCAGCATTGCAATCAAAACCACCGAATGAAGGTTCAGAGATCAGAGTTATTAGAATTTGGATTTGCTCTCATTGCATTGAGGTTACCATTATCTGCAGAGTTTCTGTTTCGCCTATCATTTGCACTAACCAGTCCACTATGTTCTTTCAACAAAGCATATGGATGGGTACCCTCAAGAATTGCATCTTTCACCTGGTTTGACCACAATCACAGAGAGTAAATGAGGATCAATATCTTAATTTATGTATAAAGGAACTTAACAAAATAAAGAAATCGGCAATTACCTCCTCTAAAGCACATTTAGGCATGGTAGCTCTTTTATGCATAATGAACGAGTGAATATCCCATTTCGATGGCTCTGGTCTGATATCTGATTCAGATATCTAACAATGGCCCGGTTTAATAATAGTGTTTCATGAGATACTGCATTGCATTAAATTTAACTCTTTAACACATCCAAAAATGTTTAGAAAACCAGAAACAGAATCACCTCTTTCAGTATGGATTCGAGTACAAATTCACAGCTCTCTGAGAAGTCAAATATGATTTTTTGTTCTCGACAAGGAACATAATTTGTGATTTCATCACTGCTACCAAACAAATCACCTAAGCATCTCAAAGCAACCATTTCCCTCATGTTTTTCCCCAAATCATCAGGTAATTCAGGAGCCGCATCAATCAAATCTAAAAGAAAAAGAAGGGAAAAAAAAATCCACAAAATACATCATACCCCTCTGAAAACCCATCGAAATTACCCAACCAAACAGCAGCATTTCGATTCAAAACATAAATAAGCATATGAGAATTTGTTAATCCATACCGCGTAAAACGGACATTTCGATATGAGGTAAGCTAGCTAGGTACTCAATGACCCAAATCCATGCAAGTGTTGTTTCCGAACTAGAAGGGTCACCCATCAAAGCCTGCATTCAAAAAAAAAAAAAAAAAACCCTAAATTCAAGACAGTGAACTGAAAGTATGAAACTAGTTGAACAATAATTCCACATAATGGGAATAAAATGATCATAGTGAATGTTTTTAAATTATCGAATGAGCTGATTTCAAAGAATTTGATCCTTAAAAGTGTGAAAGCGTATATAGCAAATAACAAAAATTGAAAAGCAGGGCTAATCTAATACCCTAATGTGTTTGTTTGGCTAAAAGGAAAAAAAGATTTCAACTTTTCTGTTTTCAGTATTGTGGTGTTAATTTTCTAGGGAACCTAACGGGAGAGAAGTGGAAAGGCGAGGGAGAGTGTGAATGTTACCTTCTCAGGAAACAGTGAAACGCAGTTTGGTGTCAATTGCGTTGGGGTACTTGAATTCTACTTGTCACTCACTTTCCCTCTTTTTCTTAATTAAAGTTTTTGTATTTTGCCTTATTAATTCATTTTTGGGAATCGAAATTGAAAACCAGCATCCTTCCTTCCTCCCCCATCCCCCCATCCCCCCCCCCCCCCCCTCTTTTTTTTTTTTTTGGATAAATAAATGAAAACATAATAAGATAAGAATAACTTTTTAAGCATTTATTATAATTTTATTTGGTTGGGTCGAAGAAATTAGGTTGAAATTCAAGACAGCCCTTGAACATTAATGCCCCGCCAAAATATTCATTTTTTTTTCTTGATTGGGCCTGGTTTTTTCTCAGATCAGATCTACCTGGATCTAACCTGATCTAGGATTCGAATTATTGGGCTATAGACTCAACTTATTGGGCTATTTTTAATAATCATTAGATAGTTTTTTTTTTTCAGACTATTTTTTTAGGACCAAACTAAAATTTTATGTTGTTCTATGGATTTAAAAGAATTTAATAAATTCTCGTGAATACAAATTCTAATATTTAAATAAAAAGCCAAAAAATAAAACGAATTTCTTTAATTATCTAGTCAATCTTTTAGAATTTATGTTACTATTATTGTCCTTCCATTTCCCTTGTGTGAACATGAAAAAGAAAGAAAGAAGAGTTAATTATGACTTAAATCATATAGTTGATAAAATTAATTAGTTAATTATTTTTAAATCCATTTACAAAAAAATTATTTTATCATTTATTTGCTCTTTTGATATTTATTTCGTATATTTCTTCTTTGAAAAATGAAAAAAAAAAAGAGAAAGAAACTAATTGCAAATCTTGACGAGGAGAGGAGGTATTTTACAAACAAAAAACTACTAAATTGATAATAATCCTAGTTAAAGGACTGTTTTAATTATTTTTGATGTTATAGGAATAAATAAATTTGTTTTGATAAACTACGAGGACTAACTTATAATTAACTCAAAAGAAGAAGGTCAAAAACTTTCAACAGAGAACGCGGTATCCTTACCAAATCTTCAATGCAATTAACCAACCAATCAGCAACCCCATTGCAGTACGGCGACAGCAAGACAGCCATTTATCTTCTCGTTCTCCATCTCCATTTTCAAAACAAGCACCAACCCATTTCAATTTGAATCTTAATTTACGATTTTTTTTTAGTTACAGTCCAAGTTACATACTTCAGTCTGAACTCTGAAAGCTTGGCTTGGCACATTTGGAAAGAAGTTAGAGAGGTTCAGTTACAGTACAGAACTCTCACTGCTTTTCAAGTTATAAACATTACAATCAGAAAAAGTTGCCAGTAAGTGTCGTTTTGTTATACTTTGGGTTGAATATTGATGGGGGAAAAAATTCAAGAACGTTGTCTGAAAGTAAAAGTAATTACCTTATATAGTTGTGATTGCCCTTTTGTGTTTCTTCTAGTTTAGTTAGCACCTTCAATTTAATGTCTAGTAAAAATGGAAAATGAATTCTAATATCTATATGCTAATTCTAAAATGAAAATGAAGGAAAGAAAGAGTGAATTTTGATATACAGCTTGTTCAGTTTGTTTTCATATCAGTGAAAGACTTTGATTAAGATTGATGTCGATAGGCAAACGTATGACAGTTATCGACTAACAGCACTCATTGCTGAGTGTCTGCCTGAAAGTATTTCTTTTAAAAATTGATGGATTCATGGTCTTTATCAGGGTTTTTGTTGGCCATGTTTTGTTGGCCACGTTTTAGTATCACAGCTTCATGCCTTTGTGTATGTATATTTCTGATCATTTGTGTAATGCTTTGTTTGACAGTATTTCTTTGTTCTGTTCTCGGATGATTGCTTCCACTTCACCTTTATGAACTTTGGGATGAAACGACTGAGGGTATTGTAAGCATGGTGATCAACTGGAATGTATGTAGAATACTTTGAAAGGCAAAAGAACTGCATATGAAAAAAGATCGAATTGATTTTAAGCAAATAATGTAGGTAACATAAGGTTTGGTTGGACGCTCAGTGAAGGATTTCATTGATCCGATATAGAAATCCTGAAATTAAAGTGAAAATTGTATCCATGAAAAGTGGATAATAAAACTTTGGAATTATATAATGAGCTCTTCATTCTGCTCAACACAATCTACTTCTCGCTTTCCACATTCGTCAACATCACTTGTTTTCAATTTATGGCGGATGGTTTTTCTGCTGATGGTGGTATTGAAGTTGCATATTCGGGCTGTTGGGAATCAACAAGTGCCTTGTTATTTCATTTTTGGAGACTCGTTAGCTGACAATGGAAACAATAACTTTCTCTCCACATCTGCTAAGGCCAATTATCCGCCTTATGGGATCGACTTCCCTTCCGGGCCTACAGGAAGATTCTGTAATGGCCGAACCACTACTGATATAATAGGTATTACCTTTGTCTTCCCTGCTATGACAATACTTTTTTGCAATTCAGATTTCTTCATTTTTTATTAATATGCTATTACAGTAGTTTTTCTAATTGGATGCTTTGGCATTTGCAGCCGAACTTTTGGGCTTTGACAATTATATTCCAGCATTTTACAGTGCTAGGGGCACTGACATACTCATAGGTGTGAATTATGCATCTGGTTCAGCTGGAATTCGCAATGAAACTGGGCAGCATTTGGTAATAGATTATACACATTACCTGCACCTTTTGTAAGTAGACAAAGCTAACATGCAAGTAAAAATATTGTCATCAGCAAGTGATTTGGATACAATTTTCCTTGTAGGGTGACCGAATTTGCTTCAACAAGCAATTGCAAAATCACAAAATTATTGTGGAACAAATGGCTAATGTACTTGGAAACAATGAGTCAGCTGCAAGATACCTGACCAAGTGCTTATATTCCATTGGTATGGGCAGTAACGATTATATTAATAATTACTTTTTGCCTGAACATTACCCAATCAGCAGGGAGTATACTCCTGAACAGTATGCCAGAGTTCTTATGGAACAATATTCTCAGCAATTAAGGGTTTGTGCTAAATTTCTTTCTTCTTCTTGATCCATTGGTGACAATTTGTGGGTGCTGTTTTTAATAAACCTTTTTCTGTTAATTTTTTAGACTTTATATGCTACTGGAGCACGGAAAATTGTCCTATTTGGACTAGGACTTATAGGTTGCACTCCAAATGCAATCAACTCATATGGAACAAATGGCTCTTATTGTGTAGACCAGATGAACTATGCATCCAAGCTTTTCAACATCAAGCTTAAATCACTTGTCAACCGACTGAATATTGATCTCGCTGATGCAAAATTCATATATATAGGCAGCCATAGAATGGGGGAAGTGAATGGTTCTGTGACTGGTTAGTTAATCTTAATTTTTTTCCTAGCCATGTTTTCTTATGTTCTTTTAATGTAATGTTCTACCTGCTAATGACATTTTAGCCTGATGCTTCATGCATGTCAGGTTTCAAGGTCCCAAACTCTCCATGCTGTCAAGTAACGGATATTGGTCAGTGTATTCCAAACCGAATTCCATGCCAAAATAGGAATGAGTACAAGTTTTGGGACGCTTTCCATCCAACTGAAGCAGCAAATATATTAACAGCAGTAACAACATACAGCACCTTAAAATCTTCTGATGTATATGCATCTTCTATCCTGCATTCATCTTCTCTTAATCAAGGAGCTGCAGCAACCTAGTTATGGAAGTGCTTAATAAACTTCTACGTTTTATAGACCTCCTATCTGGAGAAAAGAGAGAGTAGAAAAAATAAAAACCCCCACTTTTCATTGATTCACATTGCAGCTTCTTCTCGGCTTGACTGATATAGGTAAGCCTCACACCAAATACTCAACTATCATTTATATAACTACAGCTAAATACAACATCCAATCTGTTTCTTTACACAATGTATTACATCTCATGATAGAATTTACAGAGATGCGTATAGGGAAAATTAGGTTATTCAAATTTAGGCAAGTTCAGTTAGCATCTCATGTCTTTTAAAAGTGAAATTGGAAACCACAAACCATTAACTCTTATCTCTTTAGTGGTCAGGCCAATAAGGGAGGATGAGTGCTGGTGGGAGGAATTTGTGTGGATTGGATGAAATGGGTGAAGACACTGCCTAATGGAATCTGCTAGCCTATGCTATTTTCAAAGTTCAGTATATTACTAGTATGCATATTGACTCATGCGAGGCGATACAGTGCAATTTTTGGAAGAATAAAAGGACTGAAGTCTTGTTAAAACATTGATATACAGTCAACTGTTTTTTTTTCAGAAGTATTTGAATTCTATGTATTTTCTTTTACTTCCTCACAGTGTAATAATGATATACAATCACTTCAGTGCATGAACATAGACATGAATCGCCACAGCTATTGTTTTTGTTATGCTTCAGTAATGGAATAACATTTATTGAACAAAATTTGTGTGGACATGCATTCATCTTGGTTGAGTATGATGATTTTATGTTCTACTTATTTTTCTCTTTTCTCTTGACTAAATTCTTTAACTTTCCTTGTCTTTTGGGTTATTAGGAGGTCTACTGAAAAGAGAAAGGTTCTTGAATCTTTGTGTTCTACTCATGAGGATCAGATTGTGGACAAGTTGGCTGGAGTAATTGATAGAGATAGGTCTGATTGAGGTAAGAGCAAGCATGGTCTCTGACTTGTGAGGTGGGTTAGGTAGTGTGGGAGGTGGTTGGGGTTTCTCCTCCTTTTTTTGCAATGGTTATATCATTTCTTGGAGCTTTAGAGGTGTTATAGGTCATGAGTTGGGAAAAGTTGTTTGGGGTTGGATTGGTATGAAAAACGTTGATTTATTCAGTTTAGTGGAATCTATACTTTTGCTGGTGGATGAACTTGCGGTTGATTTTTTTTTTCTTTTTTTAATTTTTCTATAGCCATGTGGTTCAGGGTTTGAATATTTGAGCTATCTCATCAATCTTTTGCTGTTTTGGTTTTTCATTCTATGCTCCTATATCAATATCAGAGTAAAAGAGTTCTAGAAGGCATCTTAATGGCTTGTAAAGGCAGTTTGTGTAAGACTTGGTATCAGTGATTTTATTGAATTGATATCGAACTCTAATCATTTGCGTGGCTCCATGGTTTCTTGTGCTATTAGGTCTTTTCTTATTGTGTCAGAGTTTGGGAGCTTGTTGAGTTTGCTTTGTGGCAGAGTGTTTTGTTCCATAGCGTTCCTGGCTCTTGTTTTGGTGGTCCGGCTGCTGCTTCCCGTGAAGTTCTATTGCTGCTATCAAGTCTTTGTTCCTTTTTCAGACACTGCCTTTGTTACCTCTAATTGATTTGCTAATTTGTGCTCGGAGGTTTGCCTTTCTCAAAGCTTCTCTTGGCTGCTTCTTGTCAAAGTCTTTTCAGCTGTCTCTTTTCCCTCTGTTTTTTTTTTTGGTTTGACGGTGAGGATATATTTGGACCGGTTTATGTGTCAACCGAGACTAAGTTCCTCTCTGGATGTTTTTAAGGACACACCTTCAACATTGGCTATATGCATTTAGAGAAATTTAATAAATTTTCCTACGTGTTTTGAACCGGAAAGTCAAGAAAAGGAGCAAGCTTCATTAACCACCAAGCCAACTACTAGGGGGTTTTCAGCTGTCTTACAACTTCCCATTATTATTGTGGTTTTGGATGCATGGCTGTCATCTAAGATTAGTTATGATCTCATAGCATGATTCTGCTCTACTGCTGCTGCTGCTTGGTTGTTTTTGGATCTTCAGTTTAGCTGGTTTGCTTTTTTTGTTTCTTTTCTTATTTTGTTCTCTTGTTCTGCATTTTATTCAGTTCCTTGCTCTTGTTCTGTTTCTCTCCAAGTTACTTTTTGTATTTTTTGGTTCTTTTATTGAATTCTTGGCATATCAAAAGATGATGATAATAATAATAATAACAGAGAAAAAAATTCATTCATAGTCTAATCATCTCTTGGGAATTATAAACATGACAAAATAACAATAATTGAACCCCCATGGAATTAGAGGAAAATTTTGATTTCAGTAAGACATAAACCAGACTAATTACTAGAAAAGTATAGATATGAACTGTAGTAGAAAAAATATAAGCATTGACTATATTGGCATCGCATCCATTTAAACATCATTTATCTGTTCTTAAAAAAATAAAAATAAAAAAAACATTAAACTTGAAGTTGACGTACTGTTAAGCAAACTGGACTCGATCGTGCATGATGATGGCATAGCTATCGTTGACATATTCCTGGTGGACTGATCTCCCGTACATTCCTCCCTCTTACCTTCTTTTGTTCAAGTATGTTATTTAATCAGTTAGAATTTGATTTTCTTGTGCTGTCAATATCAAGTTGTCAATTTTTTGGATTTAATTTCTATATATTCCTCACTTTGCTGAGCTATCTTCATTATAAAATAAATTAATCCACACCCTGTCTTAATCTTGTGATTCTTGTGTCACTTTTTTATATACAGAGGTTGTTTCTACAAGTTGTTTGGACCATCTCGTACATTTCTACATCTTCTGTCTCTCTTGCCTATTAATTTTGAACTTCATTTGCTTAAAGTTGATCCCATCTAATTCCCAGTATTATCATCTTTACTTCTTCGTTGATCCTTTTTGTTGATGAGCTGCATGAAAGAACACTCGTTGGCCTTTGTTCTGTTGATTTTTGCATGCTTGAAACATTGTGTTCATGGAGAACCTCAAGTTCCATGTTACTTCATTTTTGGAGATTCATTGGTCGACTCAGGCAACAATAACAACCTTGCTACAGTGGCCAAAGTCAATTACCTACCTTATGGCATTGACTTCCCAGATGGTCCAACAGGAAGGTTCAGTAATGGTCGAACTACAGCTGATATAATTGGTCTCATCTTTTTCCCTTCACTAATTTCTTTCGACTTTAAAGCTTAAAGCATGCACGTTCATCAAGACTGCTTTGAAAGATCAGGAGCTTGTTGCAATGGCCCATTTTTGCATTTGAACAACATATATAGTTCAAGATGGGGATCAACAATAGCTAGTTAGCTAGTTATATATCTCTCTTTTGTTTTTGTTTTTTTAATTGTACGAGAAATCATCCTAATCACATAGAAACAATTTCTTGATATAGGTGAACTTCTTGGGTTTAGAAATTTTACCCCTTCGTTTCTGACTGCCAGTGGCTCAAACATACTCAAAGGGGTAAATTATGCATCTGGTTCAGCTGGAATTCGAGACGAAACTGGGAAGCAACTGGTAATTTGCTTACATCCATGCACGTCTATATCTTCAGAAACTTTAGATAAATTATTCTGTGGGAAGATGTGAACAATAAAAAATAAAAAATTTATGTTTGTAGGGTATCAATATCGAATTAAACAAGCAGCTGCAAAATCACCAAGTTATCATCTCACGCATAGTTGATATGCTAGGAAATGAGTCAGCTACAAAACACCTGAGTAAGTGTTTATACTCGTTTGTTATCGGCAGCAACGACTACTTAAACAACTACTTCATGCCCAAATACTACAATACAAGCAGTCAATTCACTCCAGAGCAATATGCAACAGTTCTTATTAAACAATATTCTCAACAAATTAAGGTTAGTCGTCACATATGTAGCAAATTGTACTTGTTGTCTTTCGTTTATTCATTATATTCAAGTTAAACACTTTTGTGTGTCCGTGTGTGTGTTTAGTCTTTGTACAATTCTGGAGCTAGGATGGTAGCCTTGACTGGAATCGGACCGATAGGCTGCACCCCCCATGCTATTGATTCCTATGGAACAAATGGCTCGTTGTGTGTTGACTACATGAATGATGCAGTAAATCATTTTAACAATCAGCTTCAATCACTTGTAAATCAATTCAACAAGGATCTAGTAGATGCAAAGTTTATATACTTGAACACCTATGGAATTCTCTCATCAGAATATCCTGCTTCTCCTGGTATAGTACCCCGAATTCACAATGTTCTGTGTTGTTGAATTTATTGATATTGTAGTCATACTGTGTGGAGATGATTAACAGGAAAATTATTTAAATTTGGGATGCGGTTCTCAGATTTTCAGATTAAAATCAGTGGCTGCTGTGAAGTAAACGAGTATGGTCAGTGCAATCCTGGTGAAGACCCATGTTTCCTCAGGACGTTGTATGTGTTCTGGGATTCATTCCATCCTACAGAAACTGCAAACAAGATCGGTGGAGGAAAATCATACCTAGCTTTGAAGAAGATCATAAAAAGCTTTTGAAACATACACCATGTCACCAAAACTTCACTTGGATCCAAACAATAAATATTACACGACTTGGATGAGAAAAAGTTCCACCACTCGTATTACATGAGGGGCTGCTATTTATGAGAAGAAATTTCAGATTCATTCTATCCGATTTTTGTTGGACTAGTTGTATATCTTTTTTGCATATAAGTTGTTTCTTTTTCACTTGGCTTATCTAACTTCCAGGTAACCAATTGAAGATCCTTCCCCCAATATTTATAACCAATTTTCAGAATATCCCACCATCAACAATACACAAATTTATGTTGTTTCCATCTTTCATTCTCATCTGCACATCTCTCCCTGAAAGACCGAAACTAGTACATTACCATTATGATCAGTAAAGCAAGTGATTCATTTTGAGCTTCTACGTTACTCTAGCCACTACATAATTATTAATAATATCTTTTCAAAGATCTAGTTTTGTTTTTTAAGCAATATTTATCTATTAGTAATATTTTGTTGACCTGCCTCTTAAGTTTACGATTTGCCAGCTTGTATGTGCAACCATTCAATAATTGTATATATATATATATATTTTTTTAACTTAGTTTACTCTTTCTATCTTTTATGTTTCCATTAATTTTTAATCTCCAAACTTAAAATTTATTGCGTAATAAGGAGTGCGGGAGAAAACTGCAAATTACCATGGCGTTTTTATTGGTGGTAGTTACGATTTTGTGGATGGAGAGTCAATATGAAGGTCCAATTATAAGCATGAGAGAAGACAATATGTTTTTTTTTAAAAAAAAAACAATAAGGGTGTTTCCAGATCAGTTTTTGTCCATATCGAGACTAATTCTTTTTTAAACATAGATAAAGAACACTTCTCAATATATAGCTTCGGATATTTTGAGAATAAATTTTTAAAAATGTTGACTGCAAAGATCGAATTCTAAACTTGATCTATAAGTTGACGCTTATTTTTTAGCGAATTATCATCTTACGGTTAAGATATTATTATTTTTAATAGGTTGCAAATGCAATAGGAAGGTCCTACTATGGTTTTTCTTTTTCTTGTTAGAAATTCAAAGGCATAGTTAATAGCATGCACCCGGTGCATCGATCGGCTTGAATAAGTCGCATCTAACTCTAAACACCTTATATATTTTATTTAATTAGAAAATCAAAATCTTTGAATAACATGTGATTATTGTGTCAATGTATTTTAGGATGTTTGTTGTTACAATATATCATGGGTATTAGCATTTTTTTTATATATAATAGAGTTGCTTACAATTTACTTTCTCTATATATATATTAGACATTTTAGTTTTCATTCTTTCTCACATCCCCCTCTTTTCTATCCCTTTTCTCGGTTCATACTTTCCTTGCTTTGTGTGATTTTTCGTTTCATATGTACTTTTTTCTACATGTAGTTCTCATTTTCTAAATTTCTTAATTATAACATTACCATTCTAACCGGTAAAGCAAGTGATTCATTTTGAGCTTCTACGTTACTCTAGCCACTACATAATTATTAATATTTTTTCAAAGATCTAATTTTTTTTTAAGGCAATATTTATCTGTTACTAAAATTTTGTTGGCCAACCTCTTAAGTTTATGATTTGCCAGCTTTTATGTGCAACCATTCAATATTTGTATTTTTTTTTAAAAAAAATTTAATTTACTTTTTATATGATACGAGTCTTTCACTTGCACTGACCAGATTCAACAAGCACAATATGCTTATTATTCAGTTTTTTTTTTTTTTCTTTTTTATGATATTTTTCCTGTAAATTTCATCAAGCACACTCGATACCAATGCTACTCTCATTATGTAGCTAGTGCAAAGCTTATAAGTTTTTGGATGAACCACAAGGTAAATAAATAAATTATTATTTTAAAAAATCAAAACACAATAAAAAAAAATGAATTGAATTAAAAGTTTCTATGAATGAACCTAAAATATGTAGGGCAAAATGTATTTTTAAAATCGTTTGAATATGATATTTAGTTTTAATTCACACATAAACTGATTCGATGATACTATATATCATCAAATAAATACATATTAGATATTGCAAGGAATTTTCTTTTTTTTCAATAGAAAGATAAGAGGTATTGGATTATAGATTTTTGTATTTGCCAGCTTAAGTTTATGATTTGCCAGCTTGTATGTGCAACCATTCAATATTTGTATTTGTTTTTTCTTAAAAAAAAAACTTAGTTTACTCTTTCTATCTTTCATGTTTCCATTAATTTTTAATCTCCAAACAAATAGATAAATATTTTTTTCGACGTTACTCTAGACATGAGATGATTAACAGGAAAATTATTTATTTTTGGATGCCGTTCTCAGATTTACAGATTAAAATCAGTGGCTCCTGTGAAGTTAATGAGTATGGTCAGTGCATTACTGGTGAAGACCCATGTTTCTAGGTTAACCTAAGATTTTTTTTTCCCTCTTTTATCATTAATCAGGCCCAACATAATACCTATTACCTAGCCCAATACTATTTTTTTTTTTTTTTATGAGAGTAAAATAGGGAGATGACAATTCTAAGAATAAATTTTCAAAAATACTAGCTATAAAAATCAAATCTTGGACCTAATTTATAAATGAATATTTGTTTATCAGTAGAATACTATCTTATGGTTAAAACATCATTATTTTTAATAGGTTGCAAATGCAATATGAAGATATAACTATGGTTTTTCCTTTTTCTTATTAGAAATCCAAAGACAGTTGATAAACTGCTTATATTTTTTATTAATTAGCAAATCAAAACTTTTCAATAACACATGTGATTATTGTGTCAATGTATTTTAGGATGTTTGTTGTTACAATATATATATATACATATATATATGACATTTTAGTTTTCATTTCTTTCTCACATCCCCCTCTTTTCTCTCCCTTTTCTCGGTTCATACTTTCCTTGCTTTGTGTAATTTTTCTTTTCATGTGTTCTTCTTTTACATGTAGTTCTCATTTTCTCAATTTCTTAAATTGCCATGGCTAGTATAATGAAACTATATTTACTTATACTTCTTCTATTAGTTGTTTCAAAACTGAAACATGATGTTGATGGAAAATCAGAAGTGCCTTGCTTTTTCATTTTTGGAGATTCAATGGTTGATAGTGGCAACAACAACTATCTTAAGACAAAGGCCAAAGTGAACTATCAACCATATGGGATTGACTTTCCTGATGGTCCAACGGGAAGGTTTAGCAATGGTCGAACTGTGGCTGATGTGCTTGGTCTGGCCTCTTCATCTGCTTACTTTTTTCTTTTTTTCATTATTAGTACATATTATAGTTTAACACAAATTATCAATTAAATAAATTCTAAGAATAACTTTTAATCTAAATTGTTTTTCTTTTAAGCTCTTAGGCACATGTATAAATTCTGCACTTAACTTTAGATCATTAATTATTGACAGTCCTTTCTTTTATTCTTTCATATTAGCATATATTAAAGGCATGGGTGGATGAATTTCTTGGAAGCTACTATACCTATTTTATATGACTTTTTAATCCATTTCATGTACAAGGTTTTGGATCGTCAAAGGCAGAATCTTTTCTATTTCTTTTCAATTTGAGAGGTGTAAACTCATTATATTTAGGAGGAATATTTGATAAGTTTTAATCTATTAGATACATAAACTAAATGCAATTTGTACGTTGTTATGCAAGTAGATCTTTCTTCGTTGTTGTTATTATTATTATTATTATTTTTAATTATTTCGAAAGATAGATGTGGATTTCATTGATGAAATTCAAATTGATAGGCTTGGCTTCTTATAATGAAATTTCTTTTTTTTTTTTCTTTTTCCTGCTTAACTAATAGATATTAAATGATGATCATGAAGCTAATTTTTTCATCACAGGTGACCTTTTGGGTTTCAAAAGTTTCATTAAATCTTTTCCAACGGCAAACGGTTCGCAAATACTCAAAGGCGTCAACTATGCATCTGGCTATGCTGGAATTCGAAATGAAACGGGAAAACATATGGTAATTACTAGTTAAATTTATTTTATGCAATTTAAAAAAATTTATATATAACAAAATGTTCATGGTGACTAGAAAAAGAAGTTCTTCTTCTTCTTCTTCTTCTTCTTCCATTTTTCCAGGGTGTTCTTATTTCTTTCGAACAACAATTACAACATCACCAAATTACAGTCTCTCGCATTCGTCGCATACTAGGAAATAACCATTCCAACTACCTAAATGAGTGCTTGTATTTATCAGTGATTGGCCATAACGATTATATTAACAACTATTTTCTTCCAAAGCATTACAATACAAGTCACCATTATACCCCAAAACAATATGCTGACGTTCTTGTTGAAGAATATGCTCAACACATGAAGGTTAGCAGTATATATATATAACTCAATATTATTACTGAGTGTCTAATTGATCTAATTAACTTTAATAAATTAATTTTTCTACTACTTATTCAGACTTTGCATGGTTTTGGAGCCAGAAAGATGGCTGTAATTGGAGCTGGACCAATAGGTTGCACCCCAAATGCCACTGCTTACTATGGCACAAATGGCTCTATTTGTGTAGAAGAATTGAATCATGCAGCGATTCTCTTTAATAACCGGCTTAAATTACTTGTCCACGATTTAAATACCAAACTAACTGGAGCAAAGTTCATCTATTTGGAGTTTTATAAAATTATATGGAAATATGTCACAACTCCAGGTAAAAGTGTTTTTTTATTCTATAACTTGTATACATGATTCACATATTTCTTAAATTCTTTTTAATGGTTGTTTTTAGAATAATGGATGTTGTGGTTTTCTGATCTCAAGGTACGAGTGGCTTAATCACGAGTTGTTGTCGAGTAAACGATTATGGTCTATGCATTCCTTCTAAACGTCCATGCCTTAATAGGAATTTGGCATTGTTCTGGGATTCCTTTCATCCGTCTGAATTTTTGAACTTAATCATTGGAATGATCGCATACGGTGTTTTGAAGACGATATTATAAAGCTTTGGAGTGATTTGCCATGCTGTAACGTAGAGATCATATGCAACACAATATGACTACGTACTTCAATTGCGATGAAGGAATTCGACTTGGAAACGTACGTAGAAAATTTCATAATGGTAGTTGTATATCTCTCTCTCTCTCTTTTTTTTTAAATTATAATGTATGCTAAATACAAGAAGAAAAGAAAAGTAAGCTAATTAATAATTAATCGTTCAAATTTGAAAGGAAATTGCAATTGTAAAATGTGAAATTAAAAGCAAATGGAGGATGTGAAACTATGATGTTACTTTATTTGAACTTGTCCCATGCATGGTTAATTTAATTAGTGGTTGAAACTTTCTCTCAATTGATGAGAGATTGAGAGTCTAAATTAACTAGCTAGTGATCCCATCTCCTCCTCGATTGTTTTCCTTTAATGGAAATTACTGTAAAAAAATAATAACGCAGAGTTGTTTTTTGAAAGAATTCTCTCTATATATAGTTGAATTAATTCAAAGAAACAAATTAAGTTTACATAATTTAAAACTGAAAAAAGAAGACTGGCCAGATCGAGTACATTTTCCATTATAACACATTATTCCTCTCTAGTAGAGTCGGCATACTTTGCTAGTTTGTGGGCTACCATGTTGCCTTCTCTGTCCATATGAGAAAAACAACGCTGATGAAAGTGGCCGGTACTAGGCAATGAATGTCTTCAATTATCATACCCAAGGTACGTAATTAGAAGAGTCGACTTTCTAGAAATACCTTGGTGTAGCTACATACAATTTTCATAATATACAGTACTTGTTAGTTTGTTGATTAAAGGTGAAATAAATTTTGCTTCATACTTCATCAAATCAATTTATTTTGCTTAATTGATCAAATTATCACTTACATGTGTTAGAAAATAATATGAATCATATCTTCGTATATCATTTAAAAACTTAAACTTTGAATGAGATGGTTTTGACATGATATCAAAACTTCAAAGAAGCAATTATGGATCCTAGAACCCAAATCACTTCACGGACCTCAAAAAACAGATCATAAGTAAGGAGCTCAAGTCACTCACCATAAGATTTAAGTTTTTTAGATAGAACTCAATTTTAGCTATTTAACTTTATATGATATCAAAAGCTTGACAACCAAATGATCATGAGTTTGAATCTCACTATCCCGATTTCTTTTCTAATTAATTAAGCATAAAGTAGTATGAGTCCGTACAAACTTCAAGCCCAAAAGATTTTCACTTGAAAGAATATGTTAAAATAGCCACACCTAAAACCTTTTGACAACATGATGGTAAAATTTTATTTTTAGGTACAACAAAAAATATGCCCCATTTGCCTCAAAATATACATAAGACTCATGAACATCACATAATGTAAGTATTTGTGCCTCTAATTCTTTTACTAAATATCTGAGTGTAAGTAATTTAGGATGGTTCTTATATATATTCGATTATGATGAGTTGAACTCAAACTCTCTTTCATGTATGAACTTGCCAATAACATGTAATTCTTGTTTTTGTATTGTTTTTTTTTTTTTTTAAAAAAAAAAAAAAAAAAAAAAAAACACCGAGGTTACCAATATTGTTGCTTGACATTTTTTTTTTTTTTTTGAGAAATCTAGCTAAATATATCGATCTATACTTGAAATGCAAGAAATTTACTTCACTTAAAAAAAAAAAAAAAAGAATCAGGAGGTTTTACAATTCTTGGAAGTTTAATAGAAAATCTATCAATTCACATTTTTTTTAAGCATATAGCTCAATGCTTCCCCGTAAGAACTTTATTAAAGATATGCCTAAGGCCTTAATTCCATTCCATGGACCATTTAACTAAGTTTTGAAAGCTTTTGTCGGCAAGAGAAAATCGATGGCAGTCCAATGGTTGCTAGAAATTAAGAGTGATTATAAGTTATAAGTCTTCCAAACTATAGTTGAAGACACCGTTCGTGGGAGGAAAGCATCTTTTGAGAGACGTAAAATTCACATTCGTTATTATAACCTGCTTTTTTACTATTATTATAATTATCAAGTATTGTTTTGAATGTTTTACTATCACAATTGATGTTAAAGGTATGATACATTAATTAAAAAAATGATTTAGTGAATATTTTTTCAACCAAGCTTAGAAAGTTAGTGAACATTATAAACAAGATTGCCCATCACGACTTTTTTTAATAGATTAAAATTTAAGATCTAATTTCTTTAATTATAATGTAACGGAGAAAACTATCTCTTATTAGATAGTTTAAGATCTAATGAATTCTAAATTAAAAAAAAAAAAACGATTATGTAAAATTTAGTATGCATGGATCATAATGTTCACTTGTTAAAAAGAAATAACAAAGAGTTATTTGTTGACTTTATCTATTCTTTTCTATAAGAATTTGAGAATTATTCAACAAAATTATTAATTTGGTATACTTCAGCCAAAAAGGTTATATATACTTGTTTGAGCTCTTCCGAACAAATTAAAGAGTGTCTTAATTAGTTTTGATTTCTCTTATTTTTGTAATTATTTTTTTCTAGATACAAGTACATTAGATTTACCGAGTGGCTCTTTTCAAAATTAAGATACGATCTAGAGATGGTAATTTGTCCTACCCCAATGGAGCCTCGCCCCACCCCATTTCGTCTCGGTCAACACAAGGATTCCATGCATTGATCGAGTAACGGGGCGAGGCACCCCGTGAATGGGGATTGCCCCATTTATCCCATTTCATGATTTTCATTTCTAAAATTATAATTATACTCTATATAAAATTTGTGATTAGTAACTTTTAGTATTTATTTTATATATGAATAATCATTTTTTTGCTATAGTTTGAAATTTGATAGTAGAATGAGGTAAGACGAGGTAAAACAAATTTTAGTAATTTTTTTACCTTATTTGCCTTGCTAGTGCTCCATGGAGATTCCCGTTCCTGTTTGATATGGGGATGGTATGACAAATTTTACTCTGTTTAGGCCACGGGGTAAAATTTTTAGAGGCGGGCCGAAGATTGGGATAGCGATCCCCATCCTTAATCTAGTCTTTAGATTAGGTTGATTTTCCTTCTTCTTTTTTTGTTCTTTCAACTTCCAATAAAACCATCTTTAGTGTAATAACTCATTTTTTACCCCCACTCGTGTTTATTTTCATACAAATTAAAAAGAAAAACCTAAAATGTTGCATAGTTTGTTTTTTTTCATGATTTTTAAGTGTTTTTATAATTTTTTAGGATTATAATTTTTTATGATTAGTCCCCATTTTTAATTAAAAAATAATAACAATAATAATTAAGAAGATGATTTGGTATCCAATTGAAAATGATGTGAAAAACGATGACCAAGTGACATTCAATTAGAGATATAATTGGACAGGTATAAAAATAATAAAAAAACTTAATTGAGAATTAATCGGTGTGAAATTAAAAAAATCAAGAGAGTATGGATTAAGTAATTTCATTTGATGAGATAATTGGAGAAAAATAACAAAATATACATTGAAATTGATAAAAAAAAATCAACGAAGGACCAAGGTTGATTTTATCTCAAATACTAAAAAATCTCAATATAAATACCTTTTCACTTCATTTTTTAGGAGAGCCACTATTATTCCTCCTATCCCAAAAACCTAATTTATTAATTAGAGTGCATGCTAGTTTATTGATCATCATAATTTATTGCTAGCTTATTGATCATCATAATCTATTGCTAGCTACGTATTGAAGTTTGTATATTTGTTTGTCTAAACTTGCTTGTGGTAGTAACTATGGGTTAATGATTATAAATATATTTTTATTTATTCTCTTGGAAAACATAGAATTAGATTACATCTTTCTAGCATCTAGAAAGATGGTTTAACTTCACCTATCTTTCTTTATTTGATTATGTTATTGGATTAAATCTAACTAACATCTACTAGGTTATTCGAGTAGTTAGGGATTAATTAAATAACGTATGTTTGGTTAACGAATCAGTAAGAAAACATTGAAGACAACATATATATTGTTGTCATATGATGAATATGCATGTTAAGAATAGGTTAATATTTAAATCAATGGTTAATGATTAAACCAAAAGTGGATACTAAACTTCAAACAAGGCTTTTCCTCCTTATTGTCAATTCTATTTACTTTTGATTGCTTAAAAATCTCCACATACATAAACTCTCCCTTTTACTTCCTTTGCAATACATAACAATCAATCGATAGAAACCATTAATTAGGCCAATTCTCTATGGGTTCGACCCTTGCTTTCCCTTTCTACACCTATATGGTTGGGTTTCGTAAGGAAAATATAAATAAATACAATTTATTAGTGGTAAGATATGTCATCAAATTTTAGTGCCGCTATCATGTAATCTAGTTATATGTTTTCCAAGACATTAAATGAAAATGCATTTATAATCGTTAACTCATAGTTACTACCACATGTAAGTTTAGACATGTAATTACATAGACTTGAATACTTAGCTGGCAATAGGTTATGATGATTAATAAACTAGCATGCATTCTAATCAATACACTTGGTATTCTCAACAGTTTGGCTCTTAATATGACCTACAATCCGAGAGATTTGAAGCGATAAAATTATTTGTTATTGAACAATAGATTTTTAACATAACCTCTCTAGTGTGTCAAATAGTTTTAAGATATGTGCAACAAGTCCATAATTATGGTATATGTTTGATGACAAGGCATTCATCCAATAGGTGTCCAATGCTTCGGGAAGAACATATTAATGTGTATTATGCAATAAGAGGACTTTTAGAATATCCATAATACCAACATGACCCCTAAATCAGCATTTGCACTAGTTATGAAAATCAAATGGTTGGCAATATAATTCACAATTGTCAAAGATATCAACAAGTGCAACCACCATTCCAAACTCCAAACTAGACAATTAGTTACTTTAAATTTAGGTATATTTCTTGAGGATATTGTCGGTTCCTTATGACCGATACTATGTAATTTCAACAAGAAACAAGAGTAAGCCTTCAAAATTTAGAGACTCGAGTGAGTTAATTGGCTATATTAATACGTGAGGTAAAAGCGCAAACGTCAAGCAACTTTCTCTCTAAAATAGAAATGAGTTTGGGAGAACATTCAAGTACAACAAGTAAGTGAGAGGATGTGCTTGGTGAAGAGTAAGTTGTTGAAGATTTAGGAATAAAGCTAACATGTAATGAAGGGTCGAACAAGCTTATGATTGTCGGTGAACCGACCAAGTAAGAAAATGGTTTTAAGCAAGTGGACTTAGACAAAATTTTTGATGTGGCCACTATTGAATTTTTCTTTCCAAACGAGCTCAATGCCAAGGCTAACGAATTTGAGTATTTCTTGCTATCATTGCTTTCTATTTTATAGGTCTTGTTCATGCCATTGTCACTTTTAATTATTTATTTTTTCAAGATTAGAGAAAGAATTTTCTTTAATTTTATGAAAGTGATTTATCATATGGAACTAAAGTCAAGAATCCACATATGGGATCCCCAACACCTTAAAATAGAGGATCTAAATTGATGGACAAAATTGACTTGAGCCAACATCATTAAACAAAAACACTTATTAGGAGGCAACTCAATAAATTTCCTTTGAATTCTTTTATTTTAATTATTTCAATTCATGTTTGAATTAGTTTTGCTTAATTTTTTTCTTAGATTTCCCCATGCTTGACTTGATCTAGAAAGTGTTGTAGCATAGGTGTTTTTTAGTGTTGAAGGAAGGAAGGGAAAAGAAACATACACAAGCAAAAAGGGAGAACAAAGTTTGTGCATGTCAACAAGCACGCTCGTATGTGTGTTACGGTTGCAAGTTCAAAGAAATAAAAGATGTGAGATACGAGTAGTGAGATGTTGCATGGTTTACAAGAGGAAATCCACATACTCGTATGGGTGATTAGCTAGTACAAGGGCAAGAAAAAAAGAGAGACATGAGCGAGTAGCATCCGACATGGTTTATACAACAACTTACACATGGTCGTGTGTCATAGGCTTCTCTTCTATCTGCAACCTCCACCTCTCTCTTGATTGCCGCATACTAGATTTGCTCTCTTACCTTTTCTCTTTAAATTTCACATGCTTATGCTCAATTCTATTTGAACATTGAGGACGAGTGTCCAATTCAACTATGGGAGTGTGTTTAGTATTTATGTTTCTTTTTATTGTTTTTATGTATTTGTTTTATCCTCCTATTAAAAAAAATGAAAGAAATAAATGCCATGGTTTAGTACGATGGTTCTTCTTGATTGATGTTTGATGATGAATTTAATGAAATTTGATAAGATGAATGAAAATATTTGAGATATTATTGTTGTAGATATGCATGCATGCTAGAAAGATTTATATGTCTTTATGA
The DNA here is from genome assembly GCA_963924115.1 of Dovyalis caffra. NCBI lineage: Eukaryota > Viridiplantae > Streptophyta > Magnoliopsida > Malpighiales > Salicaceae > Dovyalis > Dovyalis caffra. The sequence goes on from CAWUPB010001184.1 coordinate 7,082,141, forward strand.
TTGGACATAATTTAGGTAGTAGCACTAAAATTGAAAGAAAAGAAAACCTTTTGAAAACAAGACCTAAGCACGATTTGAATAAATGGGATTTTTTAATTTTTTTTATAGAAAATTGAGAAGGCAATTTGAAAAACAATTCATTAGAAAAATCTGGCCTAAGTAAGTTAAAAAAAATTCTATTCTAATGATTTGAGTTGATTAATAGCTAAGATTATTCATCACACATATTTACTTTTAAATCAAATGATAGTTCAAATTATTAGTATACAAAGCACTCTAGATTGATGATTTGTTAAGTAACCACTTACCTTCATCATAAATGTTATAGTCCCGTAAAAAGGCAAGTGACCACTTAGGAAAAAACTATTAAGGCCTTGAAAGAAAATTTAGGATGCTTAAAATGAAAAAAATTTGGTTAAAGAAAATTTGATTTATCGTCTTACTTGTAGTGTTAGAAAAGGGTAAAAAGTAGAGTTGGTTTTGCATACCTGAATTATGTTTGGTTATGAAAATACATAAATTAATTTAGAGACGTGCATTGATATGATAATAATATCTTAAACATGATCAAGTTGACTATTGAATTTAGTTGAATTCTAAATTGAGCATCATTGTTTGAAGAACAATCATACGAGTAAGACATGTGTTTGAACAATTTTATGGGTTTATTATCCGAGGACTAACAAAGTTTAACTATGGAGGTATTTGATGAGTGTATAATTAGCATAATTTTTATGCTCGTTATAATAAACTTTCTACTACTTATTGTTTTAGATCATGTTAAATAAGAATAAGATGATGGTTTTAAGTTTTGTAGGAAAAACGATGAATCGGAGCAAGAAAACCCAAAACCAAAGCAAGGAAGAAAGAAGTCAACAAAGAAGTTTAAAGGAGTCACACGATCGTGTCAAATATCAAAGAAAAAAGCTACTAGTTGTGTGATATGAAGGATTAAACGGTGTCTCATAAACAAAAGAAGCCATATGGGCAATAGCATTCCATACGACCGGAGGAAGAAATCCCAAATCCCACACGACTGTATGGGTGTCACAATCTAGCAAAGCCCAAGAGAAAAGAAAACCACACAGGCGGTAAGTATTACACATGATTTGTAGTGAAAAGTCATATACCCGTGTCTCATAAGTAAAAAAAATCTACACATACGGAAAAGAGTCAACATGGCTTGAAGGAAAGTCTACACGAGATAGTAAAGAAGTAACATATAAAAAGAATAAAGGCACATAGTTTTGTGCTTTTAGTGAGCAAACCATATAATGCTAATTTTTTAAGATACCAAACTGTATAACATTAAGTAACAAATTGTGTAACTTTATTCAATATCTCGTATGGTCCTTTGAGCCCGACACCTATATGATATAACCACTAGTTTTAGCTATAAATAGTGAAGTTAGAGCATTATTTTGAGATTTCCACTCTTAGCGACCACTATTCATAGAAAACTCTTTGTTTATAACCTATTATAAGCAATTAAACTCTATTCTTGGTTGAATCAAGTTGAAGTTTATGATTAATCATTATGAGATTACAAGTTTTATTTCTAAACTTATCTTGTTTGGGTATTTTATATTTTTCTATATGGTTGATTTATAGTTGTATGATTAAATTGATTAGAATGCATGTTAGTTATTTGATCATATTAACTTATTGCTAGCTAAGTATTTAAGTTCATGTAATTACTTTTCTAAACTTCCCCGAGGTAGTAACTAAAGGTTGATGGTTATTTTTCATATTTTTATTCAATTCTTTAGAAAACATATAATTAAGTTATATCTTCTCTAGTGTTTAGAAAGGTAGTTTGATTTCACATGTCTTTCTCCGATTAATGTTGTTATTAGATTAAATATATCTAGCACTTAGTAGGTTGTTCGGTAGCTAGGAAATTAATTTGGTATCATTTATCCGATTAACTACTAAGTAAGAAAAGACTAAGGACAATATACATGTTGTTGTTTTACGACGAATCTTCATATTTAGGATAAGTTAATTATTTAATCGATGATCAGCGACTAAACTAAAAGTGAATACTAAAGTTTAACAAGATTCTCTAAATATTATTATTTCAATTTACTTTTTTTTTCAAGCATTTTAAACACAAAACCCTTTTTTTACACTACAAGGATACTCCACTAAAAGAAAAAGTCAATTTAGCCTCTTTTTTCGTGAGTTCGATCCTTAGTTATCCTAATTACATTATTATGATTGAAAGTTCTGTAAGGACAAAATACAAATCATTAATTTGTTGGTGGTATGACACACCCTCACCTAACCTCCATTATTCACCCATCACAAAATAATCTAACCACAAATATCCATCACCCCTCCAAAAAAAAAAAAAAAAAAAACCAAAATTTAGAAAAGTATTATTCATCATCTTTCTAAAATAAATTACAGATCACGTATCTCAAAAATAGAAAAACGTAAATTTTTTTTACCAAACGACTCCTAAAAGAGGTCGCCAACCTAGATCACTGTAGGGTCAACTAGCAAATCCGCTGGCTTCCTCGATCCATCAAATCAATCATCCTTCGACCAAAATTACTTCGATCCACCATCGTCAATCGATAGTCCATGACTAGATCCATTATTCTCGTCTGGTTATGGAAGAAGAAGATGCCTAAAGAAACTAGAATCAACAAGAGAAGTTTGGAAACCCGACTCAACCATCCTTTTTTGATCAAACAAACAATCTCTACCACCACATAAGTGTCCCTTATCCTTTTAGAAGCTATTCGTCCTTGAAATCATGATGAATTATCACTGGAATTGGCCGAATCGAAGAGAAGATAAACCGACTAACTATTTACCCATTTATTCTAAATTTGGCAAAATCTCTTATATCCGACCAAATCAAACATCCTAATCACCATATAAATGTTTCCTATGGTCCTTTAAGTAGCTTTGTATCCTCCACTTGCCTCGCTATGGTCTCATTAGAAAAAGAGGGAGAGATGAACAAAACTTCGTCGCTTTCGATATCTCTCTTATGTCAATGACGATGACTTCCACCACCATAAAATGATCGGTGATGACCTCCTCCAGCTTACGGATCATTCGACGCACTCGAAGGATGACTAAATAATGGTTGGATGTCTTAGTAGTAGCATTGGGGTTCCGAGGGGTAGTTTGGTAATCTTTTATGTACAGGGCATTTTGGTCATTTCGCAACTGACCAAGGAATTTTTTCCATTTTCCAATAGTATTCTAGGGGTATTTTAGTCACTCTTTAGTGACCATTTGGGTTTTTTCTCTTGCACTTTTTTATTTATTATTTTTTTATGTTGTTTTGTGATAATTATTTAATTTTAGGTGTGTTAGAAATTGTAAGAATATTTAGGTTTTAAAGTTTATTTTAATGTGTGAATTTTAATTTGGTTGTGATGTCGAACCAACGAGTCTCCTATTTATTAGGGACGGATGGTGGTTTCGTCTCCTATTTATTAGGGATAGACGATGGTTTCGTCTCTTATTTATTAAGGACGGATGGTGGTTTTGACATATTTTGTCTAATTCTAAAAAATACCCAAAAAAAAAAGAAGAAAAATGCTAAGTTAATTTAGCAAATCTCCTATCTAATAAGGACCAATATTGTTAATTGAATCAAATTAATCACTCTTAGTAATTAGATCGTTCTTCGACATACCAGTTATGTCTACACTTAAGATGGATCTAATGTTGATTTTGACAAGACTCCGACATCCGGATCCGACGATCGATTCAATATTATACCATAAATAAAAATAAAAATAATTAATTTGGCTTAGATAAGAAACTTTAAAATTGACTTAGAAATAGTTTGACAAAAATAGAAACTTTTACGAGATAAATTTTTAAGATTAAACTAGACGTAGTATCTTTTCTCGTAAAGAATACATTTGGGTGATTAATATCTTCTCAAAAGTATAACCAACTTCTTACCTTAAAATATCCGAACTAGTGTCAATTTTAAATTTTCTAATTTCGTTAATATTAGGTGGCCACTCTAAAACGTTATTTAACTCACATCTCTAATAAATAAATAAAAATAAAAAATCTTTAATTAGAATATTTTTGGAAGTTTTCTAAATGTCGAGTAACGACATTTAGTGTTCATTCAGTGTTTAAATTCTAACCTTAGGTTTTGTTGAAACTATAATTATACATGGAACATGAAGTAGAAGGATAATATTAAAAGAAAAAATAGTATAGAAATCACATTGAAGCTCCGCGTGTAAAAGGATGAATTGTACTATTAGTCTAAATGTTTTTTTAACTAAAGAATGAAAAATGCGTTCAAAATATATAATTAATAGTATTTTTATTATGAAAATAAAAGGTAGTTAAGATCATAATTAGTTGCTCTTTTATATAATCTCGTCTGATATTTAAAATAGAAAAGGTAAATATAATAACTTGAGTAAAAACTGTATAATTGCCTAAATTTGATAATACATAACTTTATCTCTTGTGAGAAGATAAAGGGAAAACAAATGAGAAAAGAAAAGAAGAATGGTATAATTACCTTTGTTTGATAATACATCACTTCATTTTTCTCCATTTTATTATTTTTCTTTAAAGAAAAACAATTAAAACAGCCTATTTGGGAAATTAAATTTGGCAGTACCAAAAAAAGTATATATTTGGTAAGGATTTTAAAAATCAACTGTTGAACTTTTAAAAGGGAAATGTGATTTTTATATAATTATGTTAAGAGCTTGCATGTTTGACCCCTGCTTTTCTAACTTAATTTTAGTACTTTCTTTTAATGCAAAGCAATTAAAAATGCCAAAAGAGTGTTTGATAAGAATTTTTTAAAAATCAGTTGCTCAATTGTTTAGAGCGAAAGGTAAATTTTAAATAAGTAGGTCAAATGTACATTAGCTTCTACTTCACAAAAATATAAAATTGATAATTTTTAAGACGGAATGCTTCTTATTTTATTTAAAAGATAAAAGTAACTTCAAATATTTTAAAATTACAAAAAAGACCAAAAGTGTAGTTTATCCTTATATATATAATTTTGTTTTTTTTTAAAAAAAACTATTTAATGCCTTGATTATTTTTTCGTTGTTTTTCTAATACACACACCTATTACGTCTCTTAATTAAATTATTTATTAGTTCTATTTACTTTTACAAAAATCATATAATGTTTTTATTTTTTTTAATTAATGTTCATGATATTTGTCTATTTTCCAAAGAAGAAATTTTATTTCTTAAAAAATAATTCAATTGAATTTCGTAAATAAAATGTTTGCCTTATCCTATTTGTATATACATGCCTCCTCTGGGAAGGTCTTCCATAACTACTTAATTTGATCAAGCTTCCGCATGGCCTTGGTGAAAAAGGAAATTCTGATGTAGGTCGTCAAACATTTTCACCTTGACTAATTGTCGTAATCAAGTTAGACAAAAGCACCACAATTACCTCATGAATGTACAGTTGATCTCCTAAAAGTTGTGACAATATGAATGGCCACTAATTTTTTTTTTCCCCTAAAAGCTGTAGCTGCAAACAAATAGTGATTGCCACAAAATCTCCCTTAATTTGTTCACTACTTTTGTTGGTTTGGTTGTTTAACTAACATCCAAAAAAAAAAAAATGTTAATTTTATGAACTTAGAAAAACAAAAAGAGCCCAATCTTTTAGGATTGAAATGGTTTCTTCTAGTCCACAGGTTCATGAGAACATTAAAGCTTTCAATTTTTTATATGGAGGTTTCTATATGGGGGGCATTTTAGATTTTTATTTCTCATTTCATAAACTTGGAACATTTAATCGAGCCGGACATCATCTCCTCCAGACGATGTGCCTAATATTTCCCAAGGCTGCTTAGTTATGCTGTGTAAATGCTACAGTTGGATTATAAATACTTCTTGCTCTAGGTTTACCCACTACAGACCCTTTGCCTTTTCCTGCAGCCTTAGGCAAGTGTGAATTGAGTAGCTGAAGCAATCTGTAACTTTCGCGAGACATTCAGGCTTCAGCTAACATATTAATTTAAGCTTTAGAACCTAAAAGATTACAATGCTTCGAAAACTGACATCAAGAGATTCTCTTACAAAGCAAATATATGAAGTAGATGAGAATGTGCTCTAGTGTTACGTCCTAATGAGTAGCATGCTAAGGAGGAGAGACTGAATGAAGAAACAGCAATACTAATTCTTACCTATCGTTTTTATAAGGCAACAGTACTGAAAACTTGACAGAGACCAGCTGCAAGTCATGAACTTAAAGAATGACCTAAACTACAACAAGCAATCAAATATTACAAGAGGAAGCAGTAATATATATATATAACACAGGATACATGTAATTAGTTAGTCACAACTGTCACAGCATCTTAGTGCCTTGATGAAACATACAGAAAAAAAAATCCTTCTCTGACATTTCTTATGTCTTAACTGGGACTGGAAAAGTAATACATGAAGGCAGAGTACTAGGCCTCCACCCAGACAAATATGATTTAAGCTACTTGAGATTTTTTTAGCATACATGTAGCTTTTGAGCTAAGTGAAATACCAGGTGCTCTCCATGGAATATGGAAATGCGAGAAATTGCTGCACTTGGAGCTTATTAACTGCACCAAAAACATGAGGAAATTATTATACGTGCACTAGTGAAATTGTGACGTATGTGATTTTAATTTAAATCAGATATGGAATCACCACCATATGCATCAATTAAGGAGTAGAAAACTTATGCAGTAGGGTTTGGCGAGGTGGTAGCTTTTATGCTAGGTTTTAGTGCAGAAATATCCTATAAAAGACCACTTATATACAATTCAAAGGGTTCAGAATATATTAATTAAGAGGGAAGTATTTCATTTAGATTTTAGAACAAGATCAAGCCAAATGATGTCAGATTTCATGTTGATATCAAGCAGGGTGGTAGAAATTAAACCATATTGAAGATCAAGAACTTCAGCACTCTTCCCTAGTACTACATAACTTCTCAGCCATTAGTACCGCTGTAGGAGCAAAAGCCATAATTTTTTTAATAGATTTTTTTTTTCAAAAAAAATTTCTTAGTGATAATGAATCCCTTGGAAGTAAATATGAAAGTGTACTAACTACTAACAATCCCTTCGTCCACAAACCATATATATATATATATTACAATCCGCACTCCTGCACAAGGCTGAAGCAGTACTTGGGCTATCAATGTCTAAATCTTTCATTCTAGTAATTAGCATTTTTTTCTTTTAGTAATTTGAATGCCTCTACGGTGAGGGGAGTGAGTTTTGGTTCAAGTTCTCTAATGTAGTCAATTTAGTTGATACATAAGAAGATACTGAAATTTTACAATTCAAGATGCATGAAACATGGAGAATCTAGTTGCACTTAACCTTATACATCTAAACGTTTCAGTAAAACTAGGTTGGGTAATTTTCTAGTTCGGAGATAACAGAAACAGAACTCTACTTCTAGTACAACTACTCAGTGCTTCACTCTTATCATCTAATAGGTGCAAATCACCATATTCTGAAAGATCAAGTAATTATGAGAACGAAAAGACATAGCATCAGTTATATCCTTTAATGAAATTTGAGCCCACGAATCATGCAGTTGTAACTTTTCAAACACATCCAAAATAAAGTAATTAATTGTGTGTGCGTATATATATACACACACACACACACATATGATTGCACAACACTAAACGAGATTGTCCAGTTAATGAAAACCTATCGTTCATTACAAAGGAGATACTTACACTAACTGAAGGGCCATCTGGTCTTGATGTGGGTAATGATTGGCAGGCGGTAATCCATTCACTTGAGAATAGTTCCGAGAGTCGTACGGTTGAGACTGCATGATCTCAAAGGTGGCACCTCCTGGCATCAAATTCATGTTCTGTCGCTTTCTTTCATTCTCTGAAATCTGCACCATCAACATGAACGTTCATGCACACACAAGCACCTTTCGGAGGCCAAAAAAAGATGGAATAGATAGATAGATAGATAGATAGATAGATAGAAAGACCTTTGCTCGGAGAAGCTGGTTATTGTTGTGCAATTCAATCTCCTGCAATATGCATTTTCATTAATTCAAGGAATCGAAGGCAAATTTGGGAGCAAAAACAGAAAGATATAGAATCATTAAGTGTGTGAACGTTTGATGATTTTTACCTCAGAAAATACAATAACCATGTTGAATATACTATATCAGAAAAATCAATAAATAAAGAAGGCGTGGGGAATATGAGCACATAATAAGTGTTACCCTCTTCTGCATATACTCAATTTCTGCAAACAACAGCTCATTCTGGCAAGAAAACAGAACAGGAAAACAAGACAAAACAAAACTTGTTAGTGGGCAATATAAGGAAATGTGATACCTAAGTAAAATAGTAGAAGTAATAGTACGAATTCAGTACTAGAATCAAAACCTTTTTGGAACGAATTCTGCTTATTCCTTTCTCAAGTCGTACCTCCAAGCTCTTAAGTTCCTTCACGGTCAATGCACTAAGCGATTCCCCCAGCATATGCCTGAAAATTAATTTGCTTAAACAGAGTTTGGAAGAAGAGAAAAATTTCATGTACTAAATAGATGAAGATCAAGAAAGATTACCTGTTTGAATTCTGCAAATTACCAATTTGCGAACGCAGCTTGGCAGCTTCTTGCTGGTAGAACTGAAATGCAAGAGAAAACAGCAATGACACATTATATATAACAAAACTAAGAGCCTCGAGTTCAGATCAGAATCATAAAATATAAGAAGAAAATATGATTTCTCCCTTATATTTTCTTGGAAACATGTATACAATTCTCTATCAAACTGAAAAATAACTGGTACAGTTGGGGAATAGGAACAAGAGGAAGGAAAAGTGTAGCTGGAAAAAAAAAAAAGGGCTATAATGTATAAAGAGGATGGGCAAGAATAGAGATGACATTTACAAGGAAAGGGCTATTTCTCAAATTTGAACCATTATTTATCAAGCCACTTACAAGGGCAGGTTTACACTCATGACATCCCAATGTGCAACCCATCTAGAAAACCCTAGATCTTTAAACAAGCCAGATAACCCTCCACTCCGATATGCTTATCCAAGTAAGTGTTAAAAGGGCATCTCAACCACCTCCTCTTCCTTGTGTCAGAAACTTGTGAGAAAGGTAAGGCAAAACTTACGAAGTATCTATTCAAACTGGGGTTTTCAAAAAAGAGTGTTTAAGGAATATTGGCAATAAATTATTGTTAGAAATATTGTTTGAACTCCATCTATAATTTAAGCAATCATTATTCTACTTCTGAAAAATAAATACAATCGAGTAGAACAAGTGTTGGAAGAATCTGCACATGAAAACAAATTTGTAGAGCTGACATATGGTACCTGAGCATTGGCTTCAGAAACAGACCCAGTGTTTGAAGAATCTGCAGATGCCTTTTTGTACCTCTCAATTGTAGATTTGACACTGCAATCATGTCATCATTTCCATCAAGAAATAAAAGTTCCATCAAAATGTGCATTGGAATGCTGTGGAAGAATATGATTAAGGAAATGCAAACACCAAAAACAAATTTTAATCATTATTAAGTAACATGTGAATATTTCATAGCGAACTTAAATTTTATAACTATCTACAAGAGGGTTTCGAGAATGTTAAATCTTTCGCTTCGATAGATATCAACACTGATGCTAATGCCTTAGAAATGCACTACTCAGGGAGAAGAAGGCTTCATCCAGTAAATTACTTTGTCCAAAATAAGTTTACCTTATCAAAAATATTTGCTTGATGTTGTGAAATTAATGACCAAAAGTTTAACATTTCATTATATGGCCTATCACAATGTTTCAGTAACATCATTTTTTTTTTTTTTTTTTTAATGGTCAACAAGAAAAACACTACTTTCCCATACCAGGGGGAAAAAAAAAAAAAAAAACCCTTTATTTTCCATTGTCAAAAAGAAAAAAAAGAAAAAATCTGTAGTTTCCCCAAATTAATTACTTACGGTTTTTTAAAGAAAATATATATAGGATGGGAGAGTAAACATTATTTTGAATTAATCCAAATTTCAAAGCCGTACCCTTGTGTTCTTTTATAATTAGATATCATACCTCAGAAGAAGAAACACACTCATCTGTCTCAACAAAATAAATTGGGATGTTATTTAAAATGAAAGAGAATTGTGTTCATAAGTTTATAAAATCTCCTCTGTCCCTCTAATAATGAAGTATATTTGTTATTTTATTATTAAAATTTCTCATCTAACTTCTAACCAAATGCCAATTTTATGGTTATTTAAAATCACTATAATTATAAAGTCTTCAAGTTACAAACTATTAAATATTTCTATTTATTATATCCTAATGATTTTTTCTTATCACTCAATAACTTAAATAATTATTTTATAATTATAATAGTTAATTACTATTATTATTGTACAAATTACAATTCAAAAATACTTTATTACCTCAAAAAGAAAAATAAATATTACTCACTTCACAATAAATGAGTGCGAATTGTCAAGCAGATTCTCTAAATAAATTGTAAGAAATTATATATATATGTGTGTGTGTGGTAGTTATAAACAATTAACTATAATTTTAATTAAAAAAAATGTATTATTACCTTAGAGAAGGGGGAAAAAAACTATATAAGTTGTAAAAATCTTATGTTAAGTGATTACAAACTAATAAGTATGTATAATTATTGCATAAAAAAAATCCTATTATTTGTAAACTTGAAGACACTGGAATTATAATGCCTAAAGAAAACCATTGCAAGTCCCCAAACACTATAAATAAGCTTGTAAAACATTGATATCTCTAATATGATTAAAGAAAAAAGGTTGCTTCCTAAATATGTGTTTGGTAATGTGTTTTCAAAATGCTTTTGAAAATTAATGCTCTTCTATGATGGTTTTGATATAAAAATTTGCAAATTATGAAAAATAAAAACCCCAAAAAAATCAAATTAATACTCTTTTTAGTTCAAAAACATTTTTGTAAAACCACTGAAAACATATTCCAAAAACATTGTAAGTTGAACTAGAATTAATTACCAAATTATTATACTTCTTCTAAGCTATATGGGATTTTTCTTATGATAAAGGATATGGATTGTTATATTGCTTGATGAAAACATTTATTTTTTTCCAAAAAAGAGAAGAAAAAAAAAAAAAAAAGAAAGAAAGAAGGAATTAATAAAACAAAATCTCTATAAATTTTGTCAATTTCCTCCACTATTAGATGATGTCCTTGCTTGCTCTTAATTAGTAGATCAAACATGACATTATAATTAATTTGGAGTTTCTCAGCTGACAAATATACAATAACTTCAGTGAAACAACAATTACTACTATGAACAAAAATTGAAGTCAGAGGAGGCAAGAACATATAACTTGGAAAAAATAATATATATATTTTTTCTGAGTAATTATAAACTTCTTCATTTTGTTTTCCTTTTCATTGTTAAATAATTTCAAATAGCTTAAGAAAACATTTACTTTTCAAATCCAATTTATCTTCCAAGATGTTTAGAGCATAACCAAGAAGTGAAAATCATGGCTAACATACATGCTTCAAGGCTTTGTCTCAACAACTTATAGAGGCAGTATTGTTCAAAAAAGAAAAAAACAAATGGAGGCAGTATCTTAATTAATATTTAATACTCTCCACGTTAATACTCTCCACATTAACTCTTAATTTGGACAAATGACCGTGTAAAAGAGGAAGTCCAACTCCAAACTATTCATCCAAAATATATATATATATATATATATATATATATATATATATGCAAATGGAAGTTCAAGTTTTATATAAAATTTCACTAATTTCTAGCTATTGTTATGCAATATTTTATGCGAAATTACTATATATCATTTACATATCTGATATCCCTCCACCCTTGTAGGAAATTTAAGATGTAAGAGAAGAAGAATTAAAAAGAAACCCAAAAATAAATAAATAAATAAATAAAGAAAATTTAATAGCACATATAGACCAAAATCATGCCCCTACTAGCATCACATGGTGTTATAATGACACCTGATAATGTTAAGCCTGACTTTAAGGTAAGGCCATTTAAACAGTCAAATCAAAAGGATAACACTCCATTAACTGATCAACTCATAGAAAACCCTAAGAAGAAGACGAATGACAAAACGCCAGTCCTGTGAGTCAGTCTGATTATCCAGTCTTTACTTGACACAATGTGGAGGAAATCCTAAAATTTTTCCATAATAATAACATTAAAATGTGAGCATTTGTTGTCAATTTAGACAAGACCCACTTTTCCAGAATTGCTGATACCTTAACTTCGTCGAGCCAGTGATTGGCTGTCTCTGCCAAGTAGTCACTCAGTCCTACAATATGATTGGCCACGCTAAATCAATGGTTAAAGCTATCCAACTTGTCAATAACCCATTACATAGCGGATAATCTCCTAAGCCACCCTCTATTACCCACCTCGAAATTATATTTCATTCAAATAAAATATTGATCTAATCAGACTGCTTTTTGTCTGAGACTGAAACTCTGCGAGAATCAGAGCCGTCCAATAGCAGCAGCAGCAGCTAGAGTTGTACCCTTCCTATTACATAAAAGAAGCCAAAATTGACAGAAGTCTCCCATTGGCTAGCAGTTGTCGTACGTTGTCTCTTCACTCACTCTCTTTCTAAAAGAACTTACATAAATATATCTATGCAAGATCTTGAACAAATGCAAACCACACTCAACAATGCCCAACAGTGCTATCATCGTGACCTTATTTAACCCATTTTCACTGCTCCATCTCTCTGCTTTCACTATGCAAGAATTTAACCGAGAGAGAGAGAGGGGGAGAGAGAGAGATTTAAGAAGAAGACATGGACAATATGTTTTTATTTTATTTTTTTCTTTGGGCTGGATTGGAAGTTCAAAATTTAGGGTTCGGTTCTGGAATCTTGACATAAACCCTTTTGTCAGTAGTCAAGAACTGAAAAATCGTGTATGACGTGACCAAAGATTCTGTTCATAAGCCAAAACAGCAATCTGATCTATTGGCCTGGCTATTAAACCCTAACGAGTTACTGTACCTTACTTACCTAGGTTAAAAAAGGGTAAAATCTAAGTGAAATCTAACTGAGATTGATTGGTTGACGAAGTATCCACTTGCTTGATTTAACAATTTTCCTTTAAAGTTTAGGTAGATTTTTGATGATTTCACGTGGTTCCTTAAATATGAACCCTAATTGGGGTTATGTTTGAGTAAGAAATAGGTTTTCACTTTCCCACGCGGGTTCAAATGAGATTTTGGGAAATTTCGTGTGGATTAGAGAAAAAAAAAAAAAACCCTAATTTGGGAGATCTTATTTGGTCGTGATTGGTTCGGAAAAATAAAATAAGATGGAAAAACCCATTTGGGGATTTGGATTTTGAAACCCTAGTAATATAGGTTTGGGACATGACAAATGAAAAATCCCTTGCTTTTTTCTCACATTTACTTTGACCTTGTACCTTTGCTTTCTTGATGTCCAACTGACGTGCTATTTAGGAAGTGTAAAGAGATGGGAGGGTTTGGACTAATGAGAAGATGACAGCTTTAGCCATAGTCAATCTCTTTAGGCTGATAGAGGACACAGGAGGACACAGACATACAAGTATGTGGGAAAAAGAGAGAGAGAGAGAGAGAGACTGAAAGAGGGGGATAGAGAGTGCAAGAGGAATAAAGGAAGAAAAAGAAAAAAAGAAACAGAAAAATTAGCAAGAAGGGAGGAGATAAAGAGGCTGATCTCACAAACCTGCATACATTCCCAAACCTATACTTGTTTCACTCTTATAGTGCTTCAATGTCTATCTATTACACCAGATCTATGTATCCACCAAACCAAGAACTCAAAATCACGTATGCATCAGCATCATCTAAAGGGTAAAAGAGAAGAAAATGGAAAAAAGAAAACCATAATGCTTATGCAAGGAAAACAAACAGAACAGAAGAAAGAAAGACAAGTGAATCTTAGTTAGAGAAGAAACACAATCTAAACTGCTGCATAAAGAATGATTGTGTTCTTTTACTTTAAATCCACCCGAAGATCCAGGTGCAGAAGCCAAAAACCTTAACACCAGGCACCTATTTTTTCCCACTTCAAAAATTGTAGACCAATTAAGCATCTTCCATCAAAGAAAGAAAATAAAAATGAAAGAAAACCAATTAAAGAAATAGCTCAAAACAATAATAGTTAAAAATCACATAAACATGAAACAAGAAGAAAAAAGAAAAAGAAAAATCTCTTTGGATGAGCAAGCAAGAAAAAGGAAGAGGGAGCGCTTGAAAGGGTTTGTAACATGGAGAATTCAAGATCCATAGAACTAAATATGTATAATTAGATTTATATACCTATTGTTAGAGTACTCATAAAGGCGACCGCGGCTAGAGAAGACGATGAGTGCAACCTCAGCATCGCAAAGAACAGATAATTCATAAGCTTTCTTAAGCAAACCATTGCGCCTTTTGCAGAAAGTGACTTGGCGATTGGTTGTGTTCTCGATCCGCTTGATCTCCACCTTTCCCCTTCCCAGCTTCCTCAGGGGAGAGCTTTCTTGTAATTCATTTTGATATGCCATAGCTGCTGCCTAGCTAGCTGATCCAAAACACAAACTGAGTGACAGCACAAATTATAGAGTAATAAAATTGTATATAAAAACAAGTAATTAATTCAAGAATGATATAATACATAGAATATTTAGTATGCATATATACTTAATTTTGAACACAGAGTAGTTCAGGGTGGAATATAAAATAAACAGAAGAAAAAAGGGTCCATGAACGTCTGGAGCTTCAGAATTGCGCTTGTTGTGGTTTCTTGGTAATGATCAAAATAATTAAGAAACAAAAGAAAAATAAATAAGGAGTCATGCTTAAATCAGGAGTTGAGAGAGACGGAAATGCTTGCAAGTAAATATTTAGAAATTTTCAAAGTTCCATTTCTTGGGGTTTCAAAATAGAAAACAAGAGTTTGAATTCTGGGTTCTGAAATGTGAAAAGATTGATTAGCCCAAAACAAGCGAAGCAGTGAAGAATAAAATGAGATTTATGTCTCAATGTCTTGGTAACTAACCTTGGGAGGAAATAGAAACAAAGTAGGGGTTGTAGATAGGAGTTACTGAGGAGAGAAAGTAAGGATCTTTTCCTTTGGGGTTTCTCTCTTCTTTGTTCCTACAAATCTGAGTAGGAGAGATGCAGAAAATGGTAGCAAGTGGGGGGTTAAGAGGTGAGTATTTATAAAGTGAAAAACGACCTTTCATCCATTCTTATATATAACAAAACTTCTACTAAGTCTATCTACTAGCTATCTTTGTAATTTATTTTCTTTTCATTTTCTATCTTGGTGTTTGTTTGTTTTTTGAGTGAGTGGTGAGCATTGAAGAAGAATTAAGAGAAGAGGCTAAAGTTGGAATCAGTCATAAGATTAGACCTCAATAACCATCCACTATATTCTTTTTTCTTTTTTTCTTCTTCTTCTTCTTCTTTTGCTTCCATGTGAATGATTTAGGTCCTTGAAGAGAAAAGAAAGGGACTTTATGGAAATGAATTTTAATGGGGTGAATGAGACGTTTTTGGGTTAACTTGCAATCTTGGTGTTTAATGACAAATTAGGTCGTGGTAGAAATGGAAGGTGCTTAGCAAGAGAACCTCATCTTTACCCTTATTTAATTAATTTTAATTTTTTAGTTAGCTAAAAACAAATACTACATGTTTTATTGCCTACTTGAAAAGAGAAGGAGCTGGGTTGTTGTGTGAATGTTCCCCAGCAGGTTGATTAATTAATTTCAAATGAGTTGGAACTCATTTGGAAATTTCAATTCAATCAAATTCATTCATATATTTGCAACCAATTCTAAATTGGAACAATTATTTTTCTGTAGAATTTCATAGTCCTCTATGTTGTAATTGTCTTTCAATTTTAATTAAGAAAAGGTGGAACGAAGTTGGAAAGTGTATATATAGTTATCACATGAATGATTTTGCTTTGATTAATTAATAAGGGATACAAAATTATTTATACACATTTTTTTTTTTATTCATGGGCGGACTCTTCCGTTGCTTTTATGGGCACTAATATATATATATATATATATATGAGATTCGTCTTTAGATTCCGAAAGCTTTATTAGGCAGTTTGATATACACTATGATAAATTTATTAGTCGTATAGAGATTTATTAAAAATATAATTTAAATCTTATGATGGGTGGTTTTCCTCAATTTTGTTTTGGAAAAAATTGATATAGTTTTCAATAGATCTTAATAATAAGAAAAAATAAAAATAATAAAATCATGTGTTTTAATCAAGTCTCCAATAAATCTTTTTGTTAAAAACATCTATTCAAAGTTACAGATTCATTAATTAGTCACAAAATAAGTAAACACCATAATTTTAATCACAAAACATAAAGTAATTATAAATATTGGTTTTCAATTTTATATGATAACCATATAAAACAATCAAACTCATTATTTTCCTTCCTTTAGCAATTTAAAAAAAAAAAAACTCATCAAAACTCTAAATTTATTTTCGTTAATTTCCAAAATTCTACAAAACCCCAAACTCTACATAAATTAATGAACTAATTAATGTTCAAAAACAAAAAGATTATATACAAAATCATATCTCTCTCCATCCATTTAGTAACCCCAATTTAGGAAGGTGTTTTTGGCCAACTCTCAAGTGTTCGCACAATGTTTTTGTAGTTTGCATATGCGAAGAGCAAATTTTTTTTAATTCTCAATACTTTTGGTCATTTTAATTAATTCAATTTTCTTAACAAAGAGGAAAGTGGTCAGCCCTGTTAATTGTTAAGATTGTAAATTGTGTAAAGGAATCCACTATCGGAATTGGAGATCATGAACCTGCAAATGTGAAAAGAAAAAAGAAACCTAATTCTTCATTTCAAAACCAAAAGTCATGAATATCATTAATTCCAAATACCCAAAACCAATAACAACAAGAAGTGAGCAACTTATTCACCGCTACTAAATTTGCACTGACAATTTAGCTCAATAAAGGTTTCAATTAGTCAAAATCAACACACACACACATTTAAAAATACATTTGATGGATGTAAGAGCCTAATTAGGTTAATGGTTGTAAAACTCCCTTTATTCTTCATTTTATCTTTATTGTGTCCTTCTATTTTTTTTTATTCATCATAAGTTTATTCTTCTATGTTTGATTTTTGTCTTAATTTCGACCTTTTATTAACTTTTGGATAACGGTGCTAACTTTTTTCTTTCTTATCTTATTCTCATCTTTTTGTTCTTTTTTTTTTTTTTAAATTCTAAATCTGGTTTTCTTATTCTAATTTTAAACAAATAAAATTTAGAAGAAAAAAATGAAAAAAAAAGTAAAGATATATCCGGTCATTTTCTCTTAAAAAAAAGGTGAAGATAAAAATATTTTTTATCCTAAATTTTATTTATGGGCTTATATATATATATATATTGTCTATTTTGATACAATTGAGGTGAGAGAGTGAGCAACGAGAGAGATATGAAAAATATAGGAGTTTCTCTTTGTTTTTCTTAGAATGTTATAACAAGAAAGCAAATATTTTTTAGCAAAAAATAATGAACTTTTCACTTGGAATGATTTTTGGTTACTAAAATTACAAAGAATTACAATGTTCAAATTGGTGATTTCATACAGACTTTGAATTTTACAAAAATATAATGATATCACATATTCTAAATTTTTTCACGAATTAACTAGAGAAATAACTTGTATTATCGTAAATATTTTTATTTCTTTAAGTTCACAAAGAAACTTGATTGGTTGCTTTGTTTTTCCGATTGTTAGAGAGTGACATAAAATTATTTATAAAGCTTCATTCAATAACTTAAACTTTTGAGATAAAACGATTTTATAACAAGGTCTAAGAGCTTTAATGATTAAACAATTACAAGTTCAAATCTTACAACTTTCACATTTTCTTTTAATTAAACACATGATAATAGTAGACATGTGCAAGTTTTAAGCTCAAAAAGCTTTTACTTGAGGAAGTGTTTTTTTAATTAAGTACAACCTACTTTCTCTTTTAATTAAGCACAAGGTAATGATGGACATGTATAAGTTTCAAACTCAAAAGTTTTTAACTTGAGGATGTGCTCTTTTAATTAAGCATAAGATATTTGTTAGGTAACGAATCAAGCAATAAAACAAAATAGAAGATGAGAACAATAACATAGCATTGAGATTTATATGGTTTGGCAATTGTTTCCACTTCACAACTATACTAGGATTTCTTATTAGGGTCTTATCAAGTGATAACTTATAAATACAAGAGATATTATCTCAATTTATAGTATGGTCAACTAAAGTTATAAGGACAAAAAAAAAAAAAAATACCTAACGGGTTTATACAATCGGTCCAATATTATGTAGACATTTCATAGGCTTTACCCCCAATCCCTCTTTGAGCCCCGCTCCCTAACCGGCTAACGAGACCGTCTTGTACGTAGCTCTCTAAATTGCAAGTCATATTTACATCGGTCTCCATAACTTAACAATAATTGTGGATATGTGCAAGTTTCAAACCTAAAAAATTTTCACTTGAAGAAGTGTGTTAGATAGTAATATAAAATTATTTCTAACGTCTCACCTAACAACTTAAAAATTTGGGTTGAGATAGTTCTATGACATTGATTATAGTAGATTATTTTGGAATTGATCCCATAATTTTCGTTTCTATGATAAAGTTTTTTCAATTAAATTTAACATTCTTGTGATTGTATTCTTACAATTATTTTATTTTATATTCTTAATTATTATGTGTGCTTGATTTTATTTTATTTTATTGAAATATAATTCTAACATTAAACTAAAACAAAAAAAATATTTCAAATGCATATATATAATTAATTGAATTTTTATTAGAAAACCACATTTGTGTAGACTATGTATGGAAAACTTCATCAATCTCGTATGTAGTTTTGCTCGTCGAGTACCAATAAATTCATTTGCTCATGAAATGATAAACTTGCCTTCGACTTTTAGATTGTTTGTGAAGTAATTAAGCCAATTTAAGATCCTTCTTTTCTATACTTTTTGATAAGCCATTGTTTTTTAAATGATATATTTAATATCAATCTTGAACTTGTAATTTCTAGTAGAAACAAGGAGTGGAATAACAAAAACAAAAAAATGTACACAGAGAGAGAGAGAGAGAGACTTGTAGACCATTGAAATCACATCATAGATGTTAAGATAAGATCCTTTAATAATAGCAATAACCATGACTTTTTCTCCTTCGAGTAACAACAAAAGCCACGACTTCTTCTTCTAATAGATATCTCAACAACAAGTTATCACCTCCAAATAATATTAGTGGTTAAGATAGGAACCGTAACTCTTATCAATATTTATTGTTAGTCGGATAGTCTTGTAAATCTCTAAAGTCATATCTTCTTAACATTTATAACTCTATAAAAGAAAGAGACAAAGCCTAAATCCAATAAGATTGAAATTATTCATTCACACCTCTTATTTTCATGTTCAATCTAGTATCGAGCCTCAAAGACAACATTTTCATTCCTTTTTTTTAGCTATATTTTTTTTCTTTACGTTTCCTCGCCTTTAGTAAAAACAAATGGCTTCCTCTACTATTATCTCTTCTTCTAAATTTTCCCCACCACAAGTCCTAAATAACCTAAACCTAAAAGCCGAGCTAACTAATGCTCACCACTTCATCTCTCCGAAACTTACCAAGCACCCTAAACCCTAACCCCTAAACCCTAGACCCTAAACTTTATTCGGATAAAATCTTTCTTACTTAGACAAAGCCTTTTCAGCTTCATTGAAGGATCTAATCCCTCCCTCCGAAGTTAGATTATTTCAATAGAATCTAGCATATCCCAAACTAATCTATCTCATCTTACATGTGTTTAGCAAGATCAATTGCTTATGAGTACCCTTATCTATTCTCTCTCCATTGAGATTCTTCTAATGATTATTGACTCACTTACGGAGACGTGTAGTTTATTCTTAAATGTGCTCTTGCCTTTCCTCTTAGTACACACCTTATGAAATTACACCTTACCTTACAAAAATTACACCAAGAGCTAACCGAACTTGTTTTTCATTAGCTATAGTGTATAAAATCATAGAGTGATGAACTCACGAGTCATTGGACTTCCTCTTCCAATAATTAATTTCAACTTATATATGTTCAAAGGCATACTTTAAGAATATTGTTACTTCTTTATCCATATGACCTAAATGGGGAAACTTTAATGATCTTCACGAGTCTTCTTCTTAGCCATGAGTTTTTAATCTATGAATCCTTCTTTGGTTCTTTTTTTTATACACCAAGTCCGGCTTTGTTACCCACAATTCTACCTACCAATTTGATTAACAAGGCTCAAGGATTCTTACTGAGCATTTTAGTAGTCCTAACTATAGAAGGGGTTGACTTTTATATTAGAGATGGCATGATAGATATTCTAGTAGGTATGTCTTTAATTTTGGTATTGACAATAAGGGCAATATGTCCTAAAATGAGCATAAATATAAATATTAGATTTGCTTTTTTGAACTCATATGGCATTATATTACCCTAATGTATGATTCAATTTTTTCTTCCCTAAGCTAATATTTTGGCTTTCTCATCTTCTACTCCATGTCCTTATTCATGGTGCCCCGACATTGGTGCTTTCTACCATGTGACTCCTAACTTGGCAATTCTCGATACTTATGAACCATATCGGGGTTTTGGTCAACTACATATTATCAATAATGAGTAATTATCTTTTCAACATATTCTAGTCATATTCAAACCCTTTCTAAAACCTTAAAATTACTTAATATTCTTCATGTCCCATAAATAACTAGATCTTTACTATCTATTAAAAGACTAGCATGAGATAATGATTTAGTTTGGAAGTTTCACCCTTTTTCTTTTTGTTTAAAGAACTAGGCATACAAGAATCCTCTTCCGACTTCTATGTTCTACCTTCTTCCCTTACTCTTTTTTATCCTCGAAGCTTATTTTGTTCATGCTTCGACAAATATTTGGCACTCTAAACTCGGGTTATTTTCATGAAAAGGTATTGTCTTTTATTTTAAAAAAAATCATAATTTATCTTCTTCTATAAAATTATTTAGTCCTTGCATGTCTTATTCACTAGGGAAAGCAAGCCATTTATCTTTGTCATCCTCTTCTCATTTAAGTACTAAATTTTTAAATTTAATTTTTAATGATGTATAGGGACCTTCACCTATTGCCTATGTTGATGGTCATAAGTATTACATTATATTTATTGATTATTTTCCAATATTTATTTGATATTTTTCATTATGTAAAAATTCGGATGTTTTTTTTTTATAATTTCATTCAATTTTAAAAATTAGTTAAGAATTAATTTAATTGTCGGATTAAACAAATTTAAACTAATCGAGGTGGAGAAATTTACCGTCTAATTTTTTTTTTTTTTAGGTTTATTGGTATAATTCATCATATCATATGTCTTCATGCACATGAACAAAATAGAACTATTGAAAAACGTCACCATCATATTGTCAATACAAGTCTAACATTACTAGGTAAGTCTAAAGTTCTTATGATGTATTGGCATTTTGCTTTTTGACACTAAAGTGTTTCTTATGAATCGTATGCCATCATTTTTTATTGAAAATAAATCACCGGATTATTTTGAAGAGAAAACTAGGATACTCTTCCTTTAAAATCTTTGGTCATCTATACTTTCCTTATTTATGCCCTTGCAACAAAAATAAAATAGATTATTGTTACGCTCTATATATCTTTTTTGGCTATAGGCCATCTATCTCTAGGTATCACTATCTTGATAGAAGAACAAATTATTTTAACATTGCATGTCATGTCCGGTTTGTCGAAAGCATTTTATATTTGCATAGAGACAAAATACACCTTCATAAATTCATTTAAAAAATTTTGTTTCTCCTTGGGATACTATCTCTATTTGGCTTTAGTATTTTGATTCTTATCTCTCTTCAAATCAACATCAATCAATGACCAATCCATGTCCACAAAGTCCTAGTCTAAGCCTATAGATCACCAATTTACTTCCAACCCACCCACAACCACATCAACCTTACTCCCTAAAAACCTACAACCTCAAGCCCTTAGTCAACCTCTCTTTCTCCTACATAAATTATTCCAATCCATTTCGAGCCGACTCATATCCTTATTGCCCAAACATCTGCAGACCTTCGACCTATAGTCACATTATCCTTCTCTTGTAAAACTTCAACCTCAATAGACCTTTGATAGTCTAATGTCTTCTTAACTCTGCTATCTCTTCACCATTACAAACCTAGTAGACAATTGCTTCCTTAATTTTTTGCAAATACACATTGTCTTCTAAATTAACGCCTCCTATTATAACCTCTCATTCTCATAATAGCTCTTCTTCCGCTCCACCTAGCTTAAACTTAGTCTTAGGCTTTAGTGAATATGATTTGAGCGTAAAAATATAATTACTCAACTATTGCTACCATTAATTCAAAAACCTCAATGCACTTATCCTATAGTGCTATATTTTATACGCACTTTGTCTAAACCTTATGCTTCTTTGGTTGTATCTATTGGCATAATTCTTTTCGAAAGTAAGGAAATATGCAAAGTGGCATTCATTTATGCCAAATGAATTCAATGCTCTTTTGAAAAATCATACTTGGAGCTTAGTACCTTATATTGCTTCTACAAATATATAGGCATCAAGTAAGTTTTCAAAACCAAAAAATGGACCGATGGAAGTATCGAAAGGTATAAAGCTCGATTAGTTTTCAAAGGGTACCATTACCAAAAAGGCATCAATTATGGGGAAATATTCGAGTCTAATGGTAAAACCTTCTATAATTTCATGAGTTCTTGCCTTGGAAATTTCATACGATTAGGTAATTCAACAATCGGAGGTACATAATGCCTTCATTAATGCCAATCTTAATGAAGACATTTTCATGACACAACCCATGGGTTTTGTAAACACTCGGTTCTCTAACCACATTTGTAAATTTCACAAATCTCTCGATGGCTTGAAGCAATCATTGAAAGCCTACTTCTTATGCCTTGAAGCGAGGCTTTAGGATTTTTTGTTTGCTTTTGGATTTTTTTGGCTCCAAAACTAACTCCTTCTTATTTATCTACCATGTGGACACTTATAAGTCTTCCTCCTTATTTATGTTGATGACATCTTAATCACGAGTAATAGCCATTTCTTTTTACATTCTGTGATAGGCTGCTATGAACTCTCAATTTTTCACACGAGACCTTAAGGATATCAATTTCTTTTTGGTCGTTGAGGTTGTTAAGACAACATAAGGTGCTCCCCAAAGAAAATAAATACATTATCGATATTTTATCTAAACACAAAATGTTGTCTTGTCATCCTGTATCCACACCTATGCCAAGCTCCTCTAAATTGACTAAAACTAATAGCTTTTTCTTCAAAGACCTACTATGTATCACAAGTGATAGGAGCCTTACAATATGCTTTTTTTGACATATTTTGACATTACTTAAGTAGTAAACGGAGTCTATCACTTTATGCATGCTCCGAGTTCAAATAATTGGATTCGTCGTTAAATGCATTTTGTGTTACTTGAAACATACTACGAATCACGGTCTCCATCTTTGAATGTCCAACTCACATCTTCTTTCTAGTTTTTCTTACTTTGATTGAGCTAGCTCTTTGGATGATAAAAAATTCGCAAAAGGTTATGATACATTCCTTGGCACAAATCTAATATCTTGGAAATCTTATAAGGAAAAAATTATGGATCATAGCTCTATTAAAGCGAGTACAAGGCAATAGTTGATTTGGCTAGCAAAATCTCTTGGATGACTTATCTCTTAGCCGAACTATGTGTTAAACAACACACGATTCCTATAATTTGGTGTGATAATATAGCCGCCGACAACTTAGCCATTAATCCAGCTTTTCCATACATATACAAAACATATTAAAATCGATTTTCACTTTGTTGGAGACTTGGTTGCTAGGGAGAGCTTACGGGTATAATTTATTTCTACTCAAGATCAGCTAGCATATATTTTTATAAAGCTTTTGTGTAATACACAATTTGTTTTCTTAAGAGACAAACTTATAGTTGGCAAACACCCATTATCAGTTGTGGAGGATTGTTAAGACAAGATCATTTAGAAACTAGAACAACTACAACTTCTTCTTCTAATAGATATCTCAACATTGTTGTTACCTCCAGATAATATTAATGGATATGATAAAAAAATGTAACTCTTGTTAGTATTTGTTGTTAGTCAAATAGTCTTTATAAATCTATAGAATCATGTCTTCTCCATACTTGTAACTCTACAAAAGGAAAAGTGAAAGTCTAAAACGAATACAATATGATAGAAATTATTGATTCGCACCTCTTTTTTCCTTGTTCAATTATGGCCATTTGTTTTATTGAAAAAAAAATTTGTGGGACTATTAATACCATCAGGATACATGAAACAATGATGGAGAGCATGCATCAATGTAGAATAAAAAAAATCAAAACTGTCAACATATACGTAGAAATATATCGATTAATAATTTGATTGATGCATGATTCTTCTATAGCAATTAAAATCATACTTGAGGCCTGTAATTTTGGTAATCATTAAAACCTAGAAATAAGCTAAAAGGGTTAATTGTCAAGAATGGGGTTTTTTATGTATGTTTTAAGGTAATTTGCTGCGTTCTTATTGATGATGAGTTGCTGTATTTTTGCGAGGAACTGAACAATGCAAGGAAAAGAGATGTGCGTACATAGGATATTATTGTTATTAATCATGGAACCAAGGCACCAAGCCATGCATCGATCATTGCAACTACCGACTCGAACCACTAATCAATCTTCTTTTTCTTTCATGCTAAGGTTGTGTCTGGTGAGAGATTAAAATTGAAATTTAATTGTATAAACTTTAAAGAGTTAAAGGGTTAGAGATTTAAAAAGTTGTTGAAAAATGAAGTGATGATTTTTTTTTCAAGCGAATATAAAGTACTTAAAAAAAAAAAAAAACTTTGTGAAATTCTATAGGCGCTTTAAAATTTTGTATAATTCTTGATCCCAATGAATTTTAAATCAAAATTAGAAAAGGAGAGGGAAAGTGAATAACTATATATTTTCGAGAAACAACTTTTTTCCCTCTCTCAATCCATAGTAAGTGTCTATTTGGCGAAACAGATTTTTTATTTACAAGTGATTAGCATTTGTTTTGCTCCGAAACTAAAATAATATATTGTACTATAAAATGAGAGTACTATATATCCTTTTGCAACAAAGTAGCATATCCCTTTTTTAACTAAAAGTAAAGTAGTTTATTTCGAGGTACATTATTTTCTTGACTAAAAATACAATTCTTTAAAAGCACTTAAAACCTCTTAAATCCTTCCTCCCAAGTCCTTTATTTTATTATTATTATTTTTTTTTATTTAAGAATGTTTATAGTTACTTTTAACCGTGAAGTAAACACATTTAAAATGGAAATTGTACTTTCCAGCCACATTGTAGTGTGAGATTTGCCTTCTTTTGCATCAATCCCACCAAAAGTACATAAAACTTAGTGCCATTAATTACTCTTGACATTAATTCAATAATAAGAACCGCATGAGCTTCGAAATCGAATTTGTTTTAGCTTAAAAGGGAACATACGCAGACAAGAAACAAGTGCATTGGGCAATGAAAGGATACGAAAAGTTCACTCGTTGATCTCTATCATTAGTCATTGTCTGCGTATTTTAAAATTGTATAGAAAAATGAAGTTCATGATACGCTTCCCTTGCCAGAATAGAGATGATTCTATATCGAGACTCAAGAGATCCTCCCTCTTTCTTCCTCTCTTATCATACTATATCAGAAAATCTCATAAAATTTCCCAGCAACCATGCAAAATACAGAAATAGCCCCAGTTAATTTTTAGGTTTAATTGTATTAAATATAAACTTTTTCATTAGCTATTACTGGGATATATGTATGAGCAAAGGCGAAGGCGAGACGATGTCATCTAGCTCATTTTGCAGTCCAAAACTTAATTTGCTATAAGCTCAGAAGAAAACCCATTTTATTCTTATATATCCAATTCGATTTCCTCGTCTCGTCATTTGGGAGGTACCTAGTTACATCTACAACGGTGTACGTTATCCACCATGACTACTACTACATGCCAATCTCACTTTCTTCTTTTCTATTTCAATTTTCTGTTCTTTAGTATGCATGATTTGACACATACAGTTTTATTCTTTCGGCATTATTAATT
The DNA here is from genome assembly GCA_963924115.1 of Dovyalis caffra. Classification (NCBI taxonomy): domain Eukaryota; kingdom Viridiplantae; phylum Streptophyta; class Magnoliopsida; order Malpighiales; family Salicaceae; genus Dovyalis; species Dovyalis caffra. Next base: position 7,108,365 of record CAWUPB010001184.1, read on the forward strand.
AACTTTTCCAACTCGTATTTACTTACCTTGATTTGACCCAATAACGAAATGACACCCACCTATATAAAGTTAATCGCATGTTTGGTTCCCGTATGTTTATATTTTCTTAACAAGGGTTTTGTGCTATATAACATTTTTAATTCATTTCCTCTATCCAAGTTCTTTTTGATTTTTCACTAATTCTGACAATGTGATAAATTGGATGGAAATCAGATAAGCGGACCACATTAAGAAAGTTTTTTGAATAGAGGAATCAATCAAGAGAGAGAGAGAGAGAGAGAGAGATCATGAAAATGTGAGGACCAAATATATGATTAATCCCGCCTATACATTTATATCAGTATATGCTACAAACTAAATGTTCGTCAAGCTCGTAGCCAGAGGACATATCACCTTTACAATGCCCACCATGGAATGAGACGAGTTAAACATTGCAATGACAGGTCATTCCTTCTGATGTGCTGTGTGATGATCTGTAGGACCACCCATATGGTGGACGACATGACCCACGTTCCCTTGCTAGCACTTGGGAAAAAAGAAGAAGCCCTATTTGCCAATTCATGGAAGGCCATGCGTGACGTCTTGATTCACTTCTTTAATGAGAACGATAAGAAAAGATGGACGTCCTGGTAATTTGACCAGAATGCACAGCCTCAAAATGTCGTTCAGTGTCGCCACCTTAATAATGATTAATTGACTAGCTACTAGCTAGGCTCGGTTATTATTATTCACTTGTTCTTTTTTAGAAAAATAAATAACCCTAAGATCAGTTAACCAGACCACGGTGAAAACCAGCACCCAATGCAAAACGAATGTACAAACAAAATAAAAAATAAAAACACAGCATTGCAAGACTTAAAAAATTGAGGCAAAGCAATTCTGGAGTTGTATGGTGCAGCAGCATCAGATCAGAGTAAATTAGCTAACATAGCTAGTTAACTAGCTAGTAACTCAATATTAAGTCAGATAATTAAAACTTAGTTTTATTTATTTTATTTTATTTTTAAAAAAAACTTTTGTCGTGAATGGTTTATTCAGCATATTTTATATTGTTTATTTTTTTTAATATAAAATAAGTTTTTTAATACTCAAGACATTAATTAGTCATTGTATTGAGGTTCTTAAGAACTAATCAAATAATTAATCAATAGATCAACTAAAATAAAAGGAGTCAATAATATGATTTGTAAAAATAACAGCTAAATAATCAAGTAGAATAGAAAAAAGTAACAAGAGACATGAAAATAGGAGCGAGACAAGTGGGTAATCAAAATCCAAACAAATGAAGTTTTAGATGTTAATTTAGCTTTCGGAGAGAGAAACTTCAAAGGTTTTTTTTTTAATTTTTTTTCAAAAGTTTCAATCCTCTCACAATGATATGATCGAGATTGGCATTTATAGTTAATTGAAAATGCTTTTTACCTACTAAGATCATGTTACATTATTTGTGTTTGAACGAGTTATATTTGAATTGAAGAAAATTAATATATTTTTTTAATAAACTACTTCAACTTACTAGTAAAAATTAAAAAAAATAAAAAATAAAAACAAATAGTTTTTTTTTAGCAGATTCTACTTCGAGACTACAAAACTAATCTCCTTAATATGTTCCAATTGATAACACATGAAATCTAACCTTGCCAAAAAATATGTGACCATTTTTACGCAACCCAAGATCTTCCGGTAGATGAGACTTATCATCAGTTTAATCTATATTTTATGTAATTTGGATTCATTTCAAAACGATATATATATATATATATATATTAGTTAAATTATTTAATTTTTTTAAATCTAATAATATATTGAGTCACTTGTTACAAGGTGATAATAATAATAATAATAAATTATGATTTGGTAAATTATTTGCTAGCTAGCTGCGTATTACGGATTTTCTTAATTTGTTCATGATAGATCTCTTAATTGCTTGTTGATCGACAACTGTTATTACGCCAAGATTTGATTTGATAACACTTATCTCCATTAATTTGTGATTGCCTTGATTCAATGTAATTAAAGCCTCTTTAATTATATTCGAACTCTCATCGCTGATCAGCATCTCGATCCATTTTGAGCATCCAATTAGTTCAGATCATATGAACAGTCGTTAATAAAGTAAATGGTGAATTGTAGGCTTATGCGTACAAGTCAATGTGTATTACATTATATATGCTAATTTTGACCTGTAAACATATTCCATGTTCATTCATAATCTTATTTTGTAATTGCTTTAATTAAAGCATTGTCTATAAGACATCCTCCTGCTTTTCTCAATTAGAGTTTTTTTTTTTTTAAAAGCATATTCTAGACATTAGAGAGGCAAATATACATGTACAGGCGGCGCCACTATGAGGACACACGTGCTAGTTATGGTATTATGTTGACACAAGATGATCAATGCTTGAAATTTCAGTCTCGAATTTATAATATATAATTAGGAGATGTAATTAATGAAGTCATATTAATTTTTCCCCTCTCTCTACTTGGGTATACACTACAAACCCTTCAAAAAAAAAAAAGAAAAGGGTAAGCAATATACGTGCCTTCTATTCATGGCTTCGATCGAAAATTCAATTAAAACAAAGCTTACTAGCTTCTAATTAACAGAGGGAGGCATTAATTATCTAATATCCTCGTAGGTAAAACTAGATACGTCATGGTTTCACAACAATAAAATCTTCTCCATATCTTAGCCAGTAGGACCACATTGAGGGCAACTAGCCACCAAGTACCTCATTGTCATGCTTCAGCATATAATGCAAAAGGTTGAAATGCATTATGGATCGAATATGAGATGGTTCTTTACTCTTTCGAGAAAAATCTTTTATGTGCCATTTTATATTTAATTCCTGTAAAAGTAACGCCACGTTTGTTGCGGCATAAACCAAGGAATTTTTTCATATGAATCTGTTCTCCTTATATGCTGTATTTTTTTTCTCTTAACATTAGTTAATTTTATTATATACTAATTTATTTTATTTTTATTACTTTTGATATGAATTCAAACTACACAATATATGAATTGAATTAAAAATGAGTCCGGCTCAAGTATAACACATTGGCTCACACATGAATGGACACGGATATGCTTACAAGACTAGTATCCATGTCTTTTTTTTCAAATGCATTAGGAACATTAGTTTGTTGGGTGTCATAACCCTAAATTTCTCAAATTTTTTCCCATTTCTTTTTTTTTTATCATTTTTTATATTTTTTTCGTTATTATTTTTATATTTTTTACTTTTAGGATTGGAATTAAAAAAAATCAAAATCAAATCAGAAAAAAATTAAAATGCCAAAAAAATATAGAAATTAAAAAAATACAAAATCATAGGTACAATTGAATAAAAAAAAAGTGAAATTGAGACAATTAGGGATACCACTTAATCGATCGAAAACTTCAAAACCTCAATTACAAGACCTAGAGACCTAATTGAAGAAATTGAAAAGTACAAGGACTATATTGATACACCTAAATGGTAATTTGAAATGAAATTAACAAGGATCTAAATCGACTCAAGATCCGGATGACTAGACCAATTCAAACTTTTTAAACGACCTATTGTTTGAGGTCCTCCCGCATAAATTCAGACTTACTAGTTCCCGCATTTTACCATATGTGGCTCTGTTTCACCTTCATTAATGAATACAATGGGCTAGAAGAGACAAGGTCGCCGACTCCCCATTCTTGTACCTGTAATTCTAGTTAGAGAATTGTAGTGTACATCCCTCCGTTATGTTGTACCTATAAAACAAAACCAAACCAAATGCACACACAACACACTACAACACACACATTTTGCTCTGTCCATGCGAGCCAAATATATGGCGAGTAGAAAGCTTTATTGGCTTATGAAAGAGGTGGGAATTGATCCCATGTTGATGAGGTTCTCTCTCGAGTATAAATAGGGGTAGCATTTAGGGTTCAAAGAAAAAAAAAAAAAGGAACAACAACTAGGAACATGAGAGGAATTGAGTTCGGACACATCAACAATGTAAAGGAAAAATTGCAAGAAAATAGTAAGAAAAAGAATCGAGAGTGAAAGTGAAGCAAAAATAAGCAATAAGAGAGCCTTACCAAACGATACGCTAGTTACACAGTTCTTGCAATTCTACGTTCGGAGCCACTTTATCACCGGATTGGACCTCTTTTGTTTTTGCCGCAATCTATTCAAACTTTAGGTAAGAATTTTTTCAAACCTACTCCTTCCATTCATATCAACATAGCTTTGGGACTTTGAATGAGCAATGGCAATGATCCTCTTCATTGCCATTCTATAATGCCCCTTTTCTTTCTATTTCAATTTCACACACCCCACAAAAACTCATATCACTCACAATTTCACACACCCATAGTCAATTTAGTAATTAAAAGAGGGTTCTTTAATGAATTTTGAGTTTTAGGAGATTGTTTAGTCCGGACAAAAACAAGACTTAGGAGGTTTTCTAAGATTGTTTTATGAAAAAGAAAAAAGGAGGAAAGGAAATGTCATGGACTCGTTTAGGATCTCCTTTAGTGAAATTAGAAAAAAATCGGGGAAAATAGAGATATGAATAGGTTTCACTTATGGGTTTATGAAATTAAGAAAATAGGTTCCAAAGGCTTTGTAGAAGATAAATCTAGGGATAATATATTTGATTTAGGGTCTTATGTTTGAGGCTTGATTGAAGAAAGACATAAGGTTTAGGGTTTTGGTTTAAAGAAAAAGAAAATGAGATCTAGGGTTTTACTTTGAATGATTTGGATTAGAATAGGGTTGGAGCTTAGAGTTTTGATTCAAAAAGGTATATGAGAAGAAGAAAAAAGAATATAAACTAGGGTTTCAGTAGGTAGACAAGAGATCGATCAATCTTAGATTTGGTGAAAAGTTAGATGAACTAGGGTTTTAGCTTGAGGAGAAAAAAGAGGAAATCAAAAAGTCTTCTAGGTGTTGGCTTTGGAATGAACGAAAGAGATGATTTTGGGTTTCAATGATTGAAGGAGGAGAATAGGGAGTTTTTTGGGCTTTTGTGAGGATGGAGAGATAGAGGAGACGAGAGTTGGGAAATAGAGTTTGATTGAAATGAATTTAAGAGAGAAAAAGAAATGTGTTGGTAGGTTTGGTTTAGGCCAAAAGTAGAAAAAAAGAAGCAAAGGGTGGGTTAGGACAAGCCCAACCCACACAAAACGAAGACTAATCGACCTCAACCCAGCCCAAGCCCGAGAGAGAGAGAGAGAGAGAGAGAGAGAGAGAGAAGGAGGTCGCTAACTTATTAGGCCCGGTCCAATAAGTCGAGGGCATACCGACTAAAAAAAAAAAATAAGCCTTGGTTTCAGCTTTTTTAGATGAATTGACCTTAAATATCTTTTATTTATGTGTTTTTATTTATAGCTTAATCTATATTTAATGTATTTTATTTATTTGAATTCATTTAAGTTAATTTTTAATTTTAGGAATTATCTTAATAATTAAATTAGATAATTAATAGGTGGAAGGATTATTGAGTCTCCTAATTTTTAAGAACTAATGATGATTCTCCACTAACAATAAAAAAATATATATTAGGAAAAATTAAAAAAAAAAGAAGAAAAGAAAATGCTAAAAAAAGAAAAAAAATATTAGGTGAAAAATTGACAAAGTGTCATATCTAATAAGAACCGATGTTAACCCAAATCATTCATGGTTTAGTAATTAAGTCGCTCTCCGATATATCGGTGATGTTGAGACTTAAAATGGAGCTAATTTTGAACTAACACGTCTCTTGACAAAGGGGGTTCAATAATTGGTTCAATATGATGCCATAAATAAAACTAAAAGAAAAATAATTTGGCTTATGAAATAAAACTTAGAGTTCAAATTGAAAATAATTTGGCATGATAGCAAATTTTAGGAAGGACAAGCTAGACATGATAACTTTCCGAAAAAATGGTGCTTTTAGATAATTGATATCTTCCTTAAAGCATAATCAACTCTTGATCCAATAATTTCTATACTAGTGTCTATTTTAAGTTTCTAGTTTCTTTAAATACTAGATGGCAACTTCAAAGTTAATAAATAACTCACATCTCCAAAATGAATAAAATTTTTAATTAAAATAACTAAATAAAAAAATTTCAAGAGTCCTACGAAAGTCGAGTAGTGACAATGGGCTCGAAATAATATCTTATAAAGAAAGACTCAATCATTAGTTTCTTTAACCTTTGCTGGTAAGTTGAAACATTTATTTCAAAATAACTCAATTTTCTTGAAGTCAAATCTAACGATAAAAATGTAGATAATGTGGCATAATTATAATAGTCAAATATCATCTTTGATTTACTATAAATATCAAACTTGCATCATTGTATTGAGATTTTAACTTTCTAATCTATAGAAAAAAAACCCTAAACTCTCTCTTTTAAAGCTCTTCTACTCACACATTGGATAACATATAAAACTCCATCTATTTGGACTTTGACTCACTTGGTCTACTAGCCACTCAACTCGAACCATGCTAGCATTATATGTTCTTCTTCCCACACCTCTCACAACTTGCATTCATTCTATTTGGTTGGTGGATCATTACTTCTATAAATCATAACACTAACCTTTTAAATCCCGACTTGTCCATTGACAAGTCATTTAAACAGATTCTTAAGTACCTTCCCTCTCACACACACATTTTGTTAACTCCATTAGGAAGTTATAATTGTGAAAGAAAATGGTCTCTTTTAAGACAACCAAGAAGAATACTAATCCCGCTACCAAATCAATCACCTAATGTCAATGTAAGTGCCTAATATCCAATTTGTTTGGATTGTTTGATATATTGTGTCATTGTATTTTCAATATTAATGAAGAAGTTTTTCTATTAATTCTTATTATTTATAATTTGATAGAATTAGAGAGAAGTCTATATAATATGAATTGTATTAATGAATAATCAATAGATATAAGACAAATATCAATACACATAAATGATATCATTAAATATTCCAAGTCATAAAATTGCCAATATTAGACATTAATAATATACGATAAGAGATCTTACACATGCTGGTATGGTGATACCAAAGCAAACATATAGGTGAACAATATTAAAGAAATATCACTGAATGTGACTCACCTTGAGAATCTAATTAGTATTGTTTATGAAAATCTCATACGAGATGAGTACAAGTAGTCCTTTAACTTGAAGTCATCACGGTTATCTCATTAGAAGATTGGTGTACTTTCATATTCCTTTTGATGGGTTTAGTAAAAACCTATATATAGGTGATTTGTTAGGTGCATTAGGAATCTAATGGAGATAGGTGGATGATTGATATTGGACATATCATTCCTTATATGCTAAAAGTGTTATCATATTGTACTTTGATGAATATCTCGCTTAAAAATCTATGATCTGCAGTGAAAGTATACTAATAGAACATAGTTGGTTTACTTGAGAGCTAAGACATTTAGAGATCGAAGAAAACTTATGTGATCACAATCGAATAGACAATAAACCAAGTTTGAGATCACATTGTAATAAATTAACTTGAGAAATGAATTGTACGGAAACCATACTGATAAAAGATTATTGCGAATTAAGTAATCCTTCTAGAAAATTGGATAGTCATGATGCCTTGCTAGAGGCTAATCTTGATTAATTTATCAAGAGATATAAGAAGTGTGTTTTATCTTCTTTACACATTGTCAATATATTTAGGTGCCTATTGAGTCACATGCATAAGTTTAAATATTCACATGAAAAAGGAGAAGTGAAGATTTTGAAAAAAAAAATTCTATTTTGAAAATCAATTCCTAATTTCAAAAATTACTTTCTATTTTAGAAATTAGTTTCTATTTTAGAAATTAGTTTCTAAAAATTAAAATTAGTTTTCTAATTTAGATTTGGTAATATACAAAGATAACTTAGGAATTTGTTTCTTAATGTGGGCCTCCTTAAAAATACCTAATCTAATTTATGTAAGTGATCCAAATTAATTATGGAATTATTACAACAAAGGAGTTTTGGCCACCATGCTTAAGTAAAAGCCTACAACATTTTTTTAGTGGAGGGATAATCTTGAGCACTTAAGTACAAAGCTCAAAGTTTTTTAGGATAAGATCAAACAAAGCCCACATTAGTTACAGACTTTTTTTTTTTTCCTAAAAAAGGAGTTATTGTCGCATATATAAGTGAGAGGGAGAGAGAGATGCAAATTGTTAAAAACTATAACGACAAGAGAATATTTTGTGTATCTATCACTAAAATAAATAAACTCCGTCGCCTCCTTTCTCTTAGAGAGAGTGTGTGTGTATGTCTAAATATATTATACAACCCTTCGGAGATTTCTTTGAGAGAAAATTATAAATAACGGAAAAGGTTGAAGCTAGCACTATATGATTTCTACTCGCTTCTTGTATGGGTGTTTAGCTACATGGATCATCAATAGAGATCGCATGTTTGGATGATTCACACACACACACACACACACACTATATATATATATATATATATATATATATATATAGTATGCAACCCTTGAGAGATTTCTTTGAGAGAAAATTATACATAGCAAAAAAGGTTGGAGCTAGAACTTTATGATTTACGTCGCTTCTTGCGTGGGTGTTTAGCTACGTGGATCATCGGTAGAGATCGTATGCTTAGACAATTCTAATTCATGAATTTGATTCCGTGTAACTAGATGTAACATCTGATCTTTATCTTGTTTATATATGGTTAGTTAATTCAATGATTAATCTTGGGACTTTAAATAGAGGAGAACAAAAATTCTTGTTTATTCTATACTTTTATAGGATACATTATCGTTCAGCCACAATAGTGATGATGTTATGCACGATCTTAATAAATGTTGATAATGCCAACCTAGTTAACACTTAAAATGATAACAATCATTTAAACCTTTAAGCCATGACTTGAAGTCTTGAAGGTTTTTCATGATCCTAAATTTAGATTACATCAAGAACAATAGTGGGTCTTCAAAATCCTTTAAAATAATAACGTCATATTTTCTTGGCCCTCGGCAACATCACTCAATTACTTTCCTTGGGTGGACTACCACATGTTATTATCCCTTAGACTATTATGTCATCAACTATTATTGTAGAGGATGATCCAATATCACATGTTCAATTAAAAGCTAAAAAAGATATTTGACCACCAAACAATCATAATGTGACTATTTGACCACCGAGTGGCTTTATCATGTTATTTTTTTGTAGTAATTAATAAAATTATCCTACTGGAAAAAAGTTCTTTGAACGAAATTTGAAAAAAAATCTTTGGAAAGTTTGATCTCAAACTTTCTTATTCAATTCACATTTCTATCGGAAGCAAGTCCCAATTTTAAAGATTTTAATGAAAAATAAGAAGATACCAAACAACACCTCATAAAGTTCATCGAGACCCTAGGTTGTTATGGTCTAGATGATAATTTAAAACTGAATGAATTTTTTCACACCATGGACATGGTCTATGCTTTGTTAAACCGTTGGATAGTTGACCAAGTTGTTACCCTCTCGTAGGTGAAGAAACTCACGTTCCAAAGAGCAAAGCAAATCTTAAGTATTGTTAGTACTACGGATACGTAGAGCATTCAATAAAAAACTATTATAACTTGAAGTTTTTATTTCATTATAAGATAAAAAAAGGGAAGATCGTATTTGACAATGAAAATGATATGCAAGAAAACCCTCTCGCCACAACACAAAAATTTTCATAATGACCAAGTGTGTTATTTTCCTTAGCTTAATTAAGTTGGGGGAAAAAGAGTTTGACATTAAAGTCTATTAAGTTACTCTTAACCACTCCCCGCCTTATATAAAAAGAAAAGATAAATAAAAAAGGATGCCTCCGTTATATAGTATTAAAGACTCCAAATTTTTAAATTTTATCAATCTTTTGAGTTTTAATGTGAAAGCCAAAAACGCATATGCGATAGCCATTATACAAATATCAAGAAACAATATGGCAAATGTTTTGTCGCCAATTATTTAGTGAATAAATGGCAAATAATCATAAGAATAGTACACTCTTTACTTATACTAATTGTAATGTAGATAAGACCAAACATAACCATCCACTCTATGTAGAGGGTAAAGTGAATGATTGCCTCATTCGTAGGATCCTCATTGATAGTGCTTCTTTCATGAATCTTATGCCACCGACCACGTTAAGAGGTTTGTATATTGATGTTATATATGTGAATTAGAAATCAACTACTTTTAAAGGACGACACCGATTTTAAAACCCGAGGCTATGGTATGGTGGATTTTCAAGTAAGACCTATATAATACTCAACTCATTTTCATATCATCGATGCTCCCATGTCCTATCATTTATCGATTGAGAGGTGCTTTTTTATGGATTTAATTTGATTCCCTCCTCTAAATATACATTTCTAAAAAGGTATTAGATAGGAAAAGCTAATACACCTTTATTTCTAGTATAAAGAAGTCTTTTAAGCGTGATGAATTTCATTTTTATGGAAGCATCATTCTATAATGAGCTTGTGGTTGATCGCAAGGTCGGGATTCGCAAACCAACATGCATTTCTTCTAAAGTAGTGGCCATTGAGATCAACCACAAGAAGAGAGACATTTGTAGGGGTGGAAAGAAAAAAAAGCATAATGAATATGATAATGATTATGTTAGGTAGCTGAATCTATAAACCAAAGCTATCACTCTACTCATCCATATGTGTGTGCGTGTCAACGAATCCGCATATAATGAAATTGTTCCCAACTCTTAGAATTATTGAATTTCTTCATAATAAAAGAACAAGTTCCATGAAAGGATGGTTTCGTCTTATAGTTCAATCTTTATAATTTTTTTTTTAATCTATACACTTAGCACGTAAAAAAAATTAATGCAAAGGTAGATGAGTTTCATACTCTTAACATTTACTAAGAGACATCTTCATCTAGTACGCACACTAGCTAACCTATGAGCTTTTTTCATGCTTAGTTTTTCTTACTAATAGCAATGACATGTTTATCTAGTCAAACTGCATATTAGTCAAGCTATGAAATTTTTATGTTTAGTTTTTCTTTTAAATGGCAATGCCATATGCTTTTTTACCCAAGCTAAGCATTGGCCGGACTATGTTTTTCATACTCAATTTTTTTTCTAATGATAATGTCATTCTATCTAAAAACGGTACGGATTGGCTAGACCATGAGCTTTTCATACTTAGTTTTTTTTTTTTTAGCTATGTCATGTCCATCCGGCCAATTTGTATGCTTGTCTAGGCTATGAGTTTTTCATTCTCGGTATTACTTTTAGATAGCAATGCCATGTCTATCCGAACAAGTTGTGGGCTAGCTAGACCATGAGCTTTTCATACTTAGTAATTTTTTTTTTTGATAGCAACGCTATGTTCATCCGGCTAAGTTACATGCTAGCAAGATTATGAGTTTTTTATTCTCGGTAGTACTATTAGATAGCAATGTCATGTTTATTTGGCCAAGTTGCATGTCTGGTCAAGCCGTAAGTTTTTTATGCTTAGTTTTTCTTTTTGATGATAATGTCATGTTGTGAGCTTTTCATGGCTTTTATTATTTATTTATTTATTTATTATTATTATTATTATTATTTGCAATGCTATGTCTATTTAGTCAACATGTGCACTGGTTAGACTATAAGCCCTTCTTGCTCATTGTCTTTTTTATGGCAACACAATGTTTATCTATTCAAACTGTGTGTTAGACATACTACGAGGATAAAAATTATTCTTAGTATAAAAAATGAAAATTCAATTTTATTATTGCCAACTTAGCGCTTAGGAAAATTTCATGTCTTATCGACGATCATTAATTGAAAGATCGAAAACATGGAGAATAGCAAAGAATAAAGTTATCTCAAAGCATGAACATCTTAAGACTCTGAGCCATGACCAGATCCTTTCATGGCTTAACAACTGCTTATTAAATCTAGCCATGTTACATAATCGCTTTCGTTAAATACCTTGACATCCAATTAAATTTATTTTCAAATATGCTATATATATTTTCAAAATTATATATGTGTGTTATTTTTTTCAGAAAATGGTATAAGACACTAGTGACAGTTAAACTAAAATCTCGTTGACCACAACCGATTCTCAAAAGTTTAAGGCAAAGGTAATGTTCCACGAAGGCATTGTAGAATTTGCCCTAGCTATAATATGTTAAAACAGTATCCTAATAAAAAGCAGCATCATATATAACTATTTTTAAGAGAGACATCATATATGGGGCATCCTAGCTATAAATTTCTTTTAACATTTTTCAATTAAATGGGGGAAAAAAATCTTAGCATGCTCATCCCTCTCGGTTGACCCCATATGCTAGGTATTCGTGCGATTGAAACCACTGTTCAACACAAAAGGTTAAAAGACATCTCCAAAAGTTGCACTTCCGATTCAAAGTCAGTGTTATGTGCGGTTTTGGCTGTATTTCACGAGAATAATAACTCCACCAGTTGAAATTCGAAACGGCAGCTTCGTGATGTTTATCAAGAACAGGAAATTATGTCCTTTCGCCTTCATATATTTCTTGGTTATATCTCTACTAAGTTTCACGTTTGTACTCCCCACCCTTTTAGAAAATAACATAAAAAATTAATATTATTTAATAATTAAAATTTTTAAGTTAAAATATTTTTTATATGATATCAAAGTTTTGATAATTAAATAATTATGAGTTCAAATCTTACTATTTTTATTTTTTCTTCTAATTAAACACAAAATAATTGTATAAGTTTCAAACTTAAAAGTATTTCATTTGAGAAAACATATTACAAAATAATATAAAAATCATTTTTTAAATCTTGTCTACTAATATTTTAAATTTTTGAGTTGAGATGATTTTTTTATACAATATTTTTTTGAACAAATAAAATAATATTCATTAAAAGGACTGATCAACACCCAAAACTGATAATAAAAAGTTTGATGATTGTTCTTCCCAACTCACAAAACCAAATGTAGAACTAAAAGTTCTAGTTAAGGGATGAGCTACTTGATTCGTTGATCTTTCTACAAACATCATACAAATATTTATTATTTCGTTGATTTGGGATTTACAATCCTCAACAATATATATTTTTTTTAAGTAAAATGTATTAAGAAAGTAAAACAAGGTTTTTCATAAGAGAATGTTCGTTAATTCCTTGAAGTTAAAAAAAAAGAAAAAAAAATTAAGGCTAAGTACGTGTGGCAGGGTCCTCTATTTATGAAAACCTAACCAATATTCTAATAAAGGAGGTGACCACTAAAATAAAGCAAAATGATTTTGTTAGGGGATTGTCAAATGGTGCTGAAAGGTGCAAGACTTGAATGCAAGACCTAATCCAATAAATGCATCATGGAAGGTCACAATCACACCATCATTATCTCTTCAAGTTACTACTACTCTTGTTACTTTGCTTACAAGGGCCAACTAAACCACCACTTTCTCCTTCGACTTTTTCTAATTATTATACTTGGCAACTTATTCTCTTCAAAAGAGAAAAAAATATATATACATATATGAAACAGAGTTCTACGTGTTTTTTACAAAATAATTAATTTATCCCATCGAAAAGCAATGTTGAATTCTCTATTTTTTATAACCATCTACAACTAATCTTTTTGTTAGGAGTCCGTTAACTTTAATGTACTTTTTTGCTATATATATATATACCTTTTTCCTAGGAAAAGGTAATTGATTTTTTAATTTTTATCCTTCCAATTTCTCTCTTTTGTTTTTATTTCTGAGAATTTTATTCCTATTTCTTTTCCCAAATGATAAAAACGGTTTTTCAACAATTATGTGTGTTGATTGTATTAACAACTCTGGCTCGTTATTTTCGGCATGTGGACAAATCTAATCAAGAACGATTTGGTCTTGGTCCGGTATTATAGAGTTTGTGAGGAAAGATAAATATGTAATGTAATTAAAGATGTAATGTAATGATGTTATTACGTACGTTCATTCGAAATGTAACGTAATGATTTTACAGTAATGCATTGTAGTATTTCATTAAATTTTAATTTAGTCCCTATAATTTAATTTTGGAAAAAGTTATTTTATTGCTTTGGATAACTAAGCTGTTAATTAGAATTAAGTGTTTTTGGTCCTCATATTTCTTTAAGAACTTTTGTTTTTTTGTTTTTTTGTTTTTTTCTGTTTTTTTTTTGTTTTTTTTTTTTTTGCTGTATTGAAAATGTTTTAATGATTAGGTCCCTGAATGTCAGAAATCAGCTCAATTCAATGGTATTTGCTAATTTACTTCTTTTAATCATGTACTCTTTTATGTAATGTGCATTACGACTTGAATCGGATAAGTTATTGAAATTTTAAGCGTGCATTCCATTATAATTTTGAAAAATACAAGACTAAACACATAAGAATTAATATCAGAATTACGATATGATCCATTACATTCTACTCAATCTACCTTTTCGTTGTGGTTTGCATATCCTGAATGAAAGGTCCAAAACACGAATGGGGTGCTAAAGAATATTAGAAAACAATATCATGACCTTTCTTAATAGCATAATTTTTTAGTTAAAATAATTTTTTGACATATTATCGAGTTTTATTGACCATATGATCTTGAGTTTGAATCTTATCACTATCACTCTCTTTTCTAATTAAAAGTTAAATCAACACAATATAATGATATATATGTATAAATTTCAAAGTCTAAAAAGTTTTTACTTGAGAAATATATTAGAACATAATATAAAACCATATTATCGACTTCACCCAATAGTTTCCGTTTTAAAATTGAGATGATTTTTTTGACATGGAGAAATCAAAATGAAAAGTAAGAAGGAATGATGCTTTAATTCTAGTAAGGTGTTTGGAATAGTATTAAAGAAGCAAAATGAAATTTAAGATTTTTAACATGTTTTTTTAATATAAAAATAAATTCATCAACGATGGTGTAGTGATAGTGATAAGATGATTATGGTTATGGTGGTAGTAGCATAATTGTAATAATAATAGTAATACAACAATAACAATATTATATTCTAAGAAAAAATTAATATCACCATTATCAAAAGTGACAATAAAAGAAGTAATAGTGGTGATGATTGTCATTGCCTAAACATTTCCCCCCAAATGTTTTTTTTTATCTTATCTTTTTTATTTTATTAATTTATTTTATGTTATTTGTATTTTATTTTTACTATTGTTTATTTATTTTCATTTTACAAGTTACTACAAAAAAAGAAAAAAAGTAAAAAAAAAGAATCAAAATACAAAAAAAGTAACAAAACATAAAAAATAATTAATTATACTAAAGACATAATTAAAGCAAACATAATTGAAATTAAAGCAATTGGAGATACAATTGAAACAATTAGTAATCCTAAGACTAAAATTACTAGACTCGAAGGACCTAATTGAAAAAAAAAATACAAGGACAACAATGATACATCCAAATGGTACAACTAAAACAAGACTTAACCTAGGGATGCCTAAATCAACCTAAGAAATAAATGACGGGACCAATTTGGACCATTTGAAAGACCTATCATCCAACCTCTTTCAAAGAAAACTTTAGCACACTAGTTATTACATCCTACCACCTTTTAGCCCTATTTATCTTCATCGGTGAAGACAACGGGATAGAAGGGACAACAATGCTAGCTCTTCTCCTTGTACCGTAGTTTTCATTAAGGAGTTGCGAGTGTACTAGCCAAGAATCCCGCTCGTGCTACCTACAACACCAAGCACACAAAACACAATGCATAGTACCAAGCATAAATTTTGGCTCTATTCATATAAACCTAAAATAGATAAAAGGTATCAAATTTTTTTGGTTATAAAGGTAATAGGAATTGATCCTAGAGGTGAGAAGGGCTTTTTAGGTATAAATAAGGATGGAATTTAGGGTTTTGAAAGAGGCAATTTTAGAGGAATTAGGCAATTGAGAGGGTATTGAGGAATTATATACGGCGTATAAGTAATTTTAGGGAAAACTATTGGGAAATTCCATAAATAAGCAAGACAAAGATAAATTACAAGAAAATTCAGGAGTTAGGGAGTTTTACCAAGCTGTAAAAGCGGACACTAGAATCATAGCACTTATATCCCTAGGATCCTGAAGGATTCGTTCAACAATCGAGGCAACCAAAGCTTATCGCTAGCACTTCTCTTCACTCGGATTCCCTCAATCGACTATCCATGTACGAAGTTTGTGATTTCACTTTATTTGCATCTTCAATTCTAGTCAATCGGGTAATGGTAATGATTTCATCACTACCATCACACCAAAACCTCAAAATATACAAAAATAAAATTTCCTTTCAAATAAGACTTGTGAGACGAGAAGAAAAATGGTTTTGAGGTAGTAAAAGGGTTTTGGTATTAGTTTTGGTTAGTTTGATTCTAGAAATTGAGTATGGGTAAGGTTTCAATTAAGGAACCAATTGACATCTAGGGTTCTCGATTTTGAGATATAGGAAAAAAGATTTGAGGGATTTGGTGAGGGGATTTTTTTTTTTAGAATACAAAGACGATACCTTGACAAATTTTATTAATTAAAAATAAAGAATAAAAGGAGAGGGGGAAAAACTAGCTTTATCTAATAAACTTAAGAGATAAAGAAGCGTAAACCTCAAAAAACAACTCTTGTTACAAAAGGAAAAAACATCTTTAACTTCTATATTTATAGAAACTAAGTTTATCATGTATAAGAGAAAATTTAACCTCTAAAAATAAACTAGAGAAGGAAAAGTAAACATTATCACTATAAAGTGAATGTGCATGATAAGCTAACCTATCTATATCCATCTTTTTGGTGAGGGATTTAGAAAAAGGGAGAGATTGAGGAAGGATTGACGACACGATAACCACTAATTGAGAGGGAGAGATAAAGTTTAGGGTTTTAAACCAAAAAGAACAAATAACCCATTTTTTTCCCTTATGTTTGAAAGGAGAAAAAGAGATTTGGGAATTTCTCTAGGAAAAAGGGTTTGAAGGTTTATCTAGGGTTATGCTATTTGGTTATGGGTATGGATTTGAGGTTAGGGTTTGATGGAGGAAGGATTCAAAACTTAATTTTTTTTAGTTTACCAAGAAGAAGGATAAATTAAGAGGTTTCCTAGTAAGGGATTTAAAATAGGAAGAAGTTACAACTTAGCATTTTCTTTTGTCTAAGAAACAAAAAGAGATTGCTCGATCTCTATACATGAGTTTAGTAGATCAAGTTTGAAGGAGAATAAGGAGAATAAAAGAGAGATGAGAGGTTCTAGGTTTGTCTAACAAAGGAGAAAGAAGATTGAAGAAACAAGGTTTTGATATAAAAGAAAGATAGAAGAATTAAAGGGAAGAAGAAGAAGAAGAAGAGAGAGAGACAGAGAGAAAGGATAGAGAGAGAGAGAGAGAGAGAGAGAAAGAGAGATGGGAGCTGAAGTTTTGATCGATTTGGTTTTGGGTGAAATGAAAAAAATGTTTTAAAAAGGGGAATTAAGCTAGGCCAAAGAAAGGATGGGCTTGGCTAAGCCCGGCCTACGTAGCTATGGGTTGGGTTGAAAGCGAAAAAAAAGAAAGAAAAAGGGAAGAAAATTAATAATAAGTCTAACTTAATGGCACGGCCCATTGAGACGAAGGCCCACCGACACTAAAAAGACCAATACCTTTATTTTACCCCTTTCCCTAAATGAACTCTAAATTTATTTTATGTAAGCATTTTTTTTATTTTATTCCTAATTTAGATTTAATATTATGAATCTCTTGAATTTATTTATTTAGTTAATGTTTAATTTTAGGTTTTATTTCAACAATTAAGTTAGGAAATTAATACGTGGAAGAATAATCGATTCTCCTAATTTTTAGAGATTGATGATGATTATCCATAAAAAAAATGAAAAAAGAAGAAGAAATGCTAGGAAAAATATAAAAAGGAAAACAAATGTTAGGAAAAACACACACACACACACACACATAAATATATATATATATATATATATATATATATATATATATATATATATATATATATATATGTGTGTGTGTGTGTGTGTGTGTGTGTGTGTGTGTGTGTGTGTGTGTGTGTGTGTGTGTGTGTGTGTGTGTGTGTGTGTGTGTGTGTGTGTGAAAGAAAAGAGAAAGCAAAAACATAAAAAAAAAATATCAATTAACAAAGTCTCATATCTAGTAGGGACTGATGTTAATCCAAATTAATCATTTTAGCAATTTAGTCTTTCTTCGACATACCGATTATGTTAAGACTTAAATTGGATCCGATGTTGGATCGATGTGAAGTTTGATGGAGGGGTTCGACGATCCGTTTAATATGATGTAACAAAAAAATAAAAAAAAATTATTTGGCTTAGGAAATAAAACTTGGAATTTTTACTTAGGATTAATTTTGGTAAAAATAGAAATTTTTAGGAGATAAACTTTTAGAATTAAACCGGATGTGGTACCTTTTCTTAGAAAAAGTGCCTTTAGGTGATTGGTATCTTCCTAAAGGTATAACCAACTCCTTATCCAAAAATCTATGAATTACTTGCTCATTTTAGATTCCTAATTCTTTTAATACTAGGTGGTGACTCCAAAATTAATAGATAGCTCACATTCTTAAATAAATAAAATTTTTAACCAAAATAAAAAATAAATAATATTAATTTTTGATAGTCTCGTAAATATTAGGTAGCAACGGAATGACGACTCCACTAGGGACTAAGAGTTAGACCATAGGTTTGGTTCTTGTTAATTTATCTCTTTTATTTATTTTTACCATTTTTTCTAAGTCTTCTATTTTTCAAGTCATTTATTTATTTCAATGCTTGTATATATTTTAACTTTATGCAATTTATTTTTTATGAACTAGGTGGATATGTTTTTGTTTTTTAACCTATTTCATACACCATAAAGAAAGCTTGCAAAAGCTCTAAAACCGATTCAAAACCCTACTAGGATGTAAATAGAGAGATTCAAAGGCAAGTATGATGAAAGTTTACCGGAGCTCATCCGGACTCTCATTTGGACTTTAACTCACCCTATGCATAAAAAATTATGAAACGACCTTCCCATACCTCTTAGTACATAAGGTTAAAGGCTAGGCTACCCTATTAGTAACCTAAACGAGTACTGAAACTTAAAAAGACTCCATGATTAGATAAAAATTTGCCTAAACCCTAGAAAATCTAGATCTTATCCATTAGGGTTAATTTATTAAGACACGAAATATTTTCAAATGATGTTAGTTCTAACTCTGGTTTTTATAGTTTATCACCAACAAAAATCATGATAGAGAGAATAGGAAACATTGTTGAGGATTTCGGGGCCATATCGAATGGGCTCAAACCGAGGAGGGAGGCTATCTACCCTTAAATTTTTTGTCAAAGCTACCAAAGAAGGTCAAAATCTCCGATATAGTGGCTAATATAGGTTCATTTCTCTATTGTTAGGAAATGCTTACTCCTTAAGACAGGTTCCATTTTCAAAAACCTATGATGATATTGCTCAACTACTTTAGGTAAAGACCTATATCTCATGCTTCTAAGCTATAATAGGACACTAAGACCCAAAGTATCATTGTATCACTTTTACTTGTGTGGATCTATCACACACACTTAAAGAGTATAAGGCCTTGTTGGTATTTCTTGAGAAAAATGCGAGTATATTTGTATATTATGCCTAAGTAAGCATTCGCTTATTTTTCATGGTTAGTTAAAATTGATCTCATAACTATAGAAAAATAAGTAACTAAGAGGGGTTAGAGTAGAGGATGGTTTTGGAAAATGCTTTAAACAAAATTCATAAATCATTTGTAGGATCAAGACAACAACCGCAAGTTTAGAATTTAGGCACTAGCTATGCATGGTTTAGTGTTGTTACCATCATCCGAAGGTATTATCGACTTCAAGGCACTAAAAGTATTCAAGAGTGTTATGTCCCTCAATATCAATCTTACAGCTACAATCCTAGTAGAGACACTCTCGTCAATAAATTTTTATAAAAGAAAAAAAGATGTATACCTAAGGTGTTGTGTCCATCTTCTATTTGTATAGACTATAAGTCATATGGTGACTAGGAAGGCCATATGAATTTTTTGAGCACCATGGCATCTATATTCTAAACTAGAGAACTTTACTAGTCACTCCCTCAATAAGCCTAGTAATACCACCTAGATAGGAATGTTTTCAATTTAAAAAAGGTTAGAATTCCACTAGAGGACACAATACGTCATATTTCAATCTTACTTGACCTACCATGGTAGTTTTCCTTGGGTACCACTAATCGAAGCTAGATGCTATATTAACTATTGCCCAAATATGTTTCTAAAGCAATTAGTGTTTAAATAGCTCAT
Source organism: Dovyalis caffra (assembly GCA_963924115.1). Classification (NCBI taxonomy): domain Eukaryota; kingdom Viridiplantae; phylum Streptophyta; class Magnoliopsida; order Malpighiales; family Salicaceae; genus Dovyalis; species Dovyalis caffra. The sequence continues at coordinate 7,128,627 of CAWUPB010001184.1, forward strand.
CCCAAAGACCACCAAATTGGCTAAGTATTATAAAGACCTCAAAATTTCTAGAAAGCTTCTAAGAGAGGGCAAAACTAATTGAAGGATCATACATCCTATAAAGGTATGAAATAAATAAAACTTTCCTTCATCTAAGGGCTCAAGATCAAGCTATTGAATCTATTAACCATACATGCATGAATTTAAAGTAATGAATAAAGAATTACCTTTTGTAGCGTAGATCTAAATTCTTTTATTAGAAAAGTTATCTAAGTGTTCAGCTTCTATTGATGATCCACACAATCCAAGTAACCATAAAGAAGCACTCAAATATCTTAAGGCTTTAATTAAACCTAATGGGCTAAAACCATTCTAGCCCAATTAATTTATTTGGACTATCCAAATAAATAATCTTAGATTATTTTAGGCGGGTCCATATTAGGAAACAATTTCGTAAAATATCTTTTAACATAATTTAGGAAACTCATTTTAATTTTAGGTTATTTATTTCTAAATTTGTAACCAACTTCTAAAATTGAAAACTAATTTTCAAAATAGAAAACATTCCATTTTAGGAAAGTTCCTAATTAAGAAAACTTTTCATTTTAGGAAACTTCTCATTTAATAAAACTTTCTATTTTAGAAACTCTTTCCAAAGCGAGAAACTTTCAAAATTGAAAACTTTTTCCAATATCTTTGCTTCTTATTCATCATATGAATATTTAAACTTATACGTGTGACTCGATAAGCTCTTAGATATGTTGGTAATGTATCAAAAATAAAAGACACCTCTTTTATCTCTTGATACATAAATCAAGATTGACCTTTAGCAAAGTATCATGATTGCCTAATTCTCTAAGAGGATTAATTAATCTATTATTACCTTTCACGAGCTTGGTTATCATACAATTTAGTTCCCATATAAATTTATCATAGTGTGATCTCAAACTTGGTTATAAGTCTTATTCGATTATGATCATGCAAATTTTCTTCAATTCCTAAATGTCTTGGCTCTTAGAGTAAACCAACTATGCTTTATTGGTGTACTCCTACTATGGTCATAGATTTCTTTAAAAGACATTTATCAAAGTGTAATATGATAACTCCTTTAGAATACAAGGAATAACATGCCCTATCTTGATCATACACTTACCTCCATTAGACTCATTGTGCACCCAAAAAATTTCCCACGTGCAACCTTTTAAAGGGTCCATCGAAACGAGTGTCAAAGTTCATAAGTCCTCTAATGAGACAACCGTGATGACTTCAAGTCTAAGAATCATTTGTACCCATCTCGTGTAATATTCTCATAGACCATAGCCAAATGGGTTCTCATTGTGAGTCAAGTCTAGTATTATGTTTTCTAACATAAATCACCTAAGTGTTTGCTTTGGCATCACCGTGCTAATAGGTGTGAGATCTCCTATTGCTATCATATAGCATGAGCATAACACTCATAAGTCTATCCACATATAGTCAATGTCCACTCTTAACAATGCTACAACTTGGGACATTTGATAATATCATTTATATGCATTAGTGTTTATCTCACATCTTTCAATCAATCATTATTGCAAATGCCTATCATAAGCACTTCTATCTAATTCTACTAAATTTACAAACATAAAATACAAAAATTAATAGAATAAATTTTTTTTATTATCATTAAAATAAATAATGCAATGATACATTAACTCAAGCCCATCCAAACATGGTTGGATCTTGAGTACCTACGCTAACACCATCACCCCTAACAAAAAGAATGGATGAAAAGACTTCTCCCGGTTATCCAAAATGGAAACAATCTAGAGGTGAAAGATATTGAGTTCTACCATTTAAGTGCCCATCACGATTAATGAATGAAAAAATAGAGGATGTCCATTAGGAGGTGAATGCCCAATACGAGCTTTAACATGAAAATTGGAACTCCTAGATGGAAGAATTAAAAAGAAGAAGAGAAACTTAGAAGAGAGTCTCAACACTAAGGACTATGTAGTAAATACCTTAAAAGTAAAAAATAAAGAACTCTAAGCCCAACTTTAATAAACCGAAAGAGTTCTAAGGTAGTTACGAGTAGATCATCAATCACTAAATAAGAAGTATGGCAGGTGCAAACACATTCTCCTTGATCAAGTAATTGACTAATCTCGATGAAGAGAAGATAGGAATTAAAGTAGAGATTAATGACCTCACAACTGAAAGGGTAAATCTAAAGGAGTGCAAAGAAGCCACTTGAGAACATATTACAAACCAAGTCGACATAATACATCACCTAAATACTTGTGTGAAAGAACTAAAGAGAAATGTTCATGTTAATAAAAAAAATATTGGCTAGGTCCCGGAAAGAGTATGATTTTACCATCCGGACTATGATGAAGGAAAGGACATTCTAAAAACGAAGTGGCAAGGGACATTCTAAAAAGAAGAGTTGCTAGATGGGGGTATAAAACAATAAAGTACCACCTATAAGCTGAAAATGTCAAAAATTATGCCATATAGATAAGGCCTACCATTAAGCACCTAGTTAATGGCATACATCCTACTAATGAGAAAATCTAGCTTTCCTACAAGAGGCTCAAAAAGCTTATAGTAAGAGCTAACTTTTATGAGGGTTTAAGGTCGTAACAAAATATACAATAAGAATCTCCATGTAATAAGACTTTTCTTGATTGCAATTTCTTATTTATGAAAAATGGTCATATTTAGAATGTGCTAGAAATCTAGATTTTAGTTTCTCTAAGGATATAATAACTATGCTCTTTTATTTTCAATCCATGTAATAAGAGATAAGTCATAATTCATTTTTTTAATGAAAAATAGCTCTAAGTCATATTCAAAATGTGCTACAAGTCTAAATTTTAAAATTCTTTAATATTGTCTACCTTGGCTTTATCCTCTTCAATATATTATAAAATTTTCCTATCGTCAAGTTATGACCAAAATAGGCTATATATGTTTTTTGAATAATCTAGGTATATGTAGAATTATACCTTCGGGGAATACTAAATACGATCCGGCTTGTTTTTTATGTAAACTCTATTATGATTTTAGTGTGTGACTCGCTAAAGAAACATATCCAACCTAGTTCATGTCATACATGTATATACCGTATATTCATTGTACATATCTATTTAAGTTGTTTTACTAGAATTAACATATAAGTCGCTCCTCCGAAGCTCAACTCCCCTTTTGTATCTACCACACGTAACATAAGCATAAACAAATAGAAAACAAAGAAAGAGCATAGTTGGAATAGACTCACCAATAGAAGCTTGAATCATAAAGAAAGACGTTGCCCATTTGACCATCATGCTTGATAAGGCCCCGAATGGGGGAAGTGGTCCGAACTAGGGACATGCTTGGAATAAGATGCCATATGTGCTCCTTGTACTTAACTTGTTGGTCATCCATTGTACCACCCAACAACCTAGAGGAAAAACATTCCATATATCAAAACTTCTTATCTTACTAGGTACTTTGCTTATATGATGGATCTACGAGTTCCATAGATTATAGGTATACCCACTATAGACCTTATTGTTGAAGAAGCTATAAAATACAAAGTAGTTGAGGGATTGAATGTAGATAAATTATCTATAATTGAGAAAAGTTTGAGGGCTATTGAATGGGTTGATGTCTATAATCGTATAAGAACTACAAAGATGTGTTTGGTACACGAAGTAGTAATTCTAAAGAAATTCAAGGTATAAGAGTTCATTAAATACATTGACATCTAGTGTCTTATGACCCACCTAAGGGTTTACTACAATAAGATGGCTAAGGTAGTACACGAAAAGAAACTACTAATACACTTCTTTCGTGAGATTTTAGGAGGATCAATACTAAATTGGTATATGGGACTTAAATGAGATAAGATCATAAAGTAAAAAGACCTAGTTGATACTTTTATCAAATAGTATAAATTTAACTTGGAAATAACCCTAAGTCAGTCCCGATCTATAAGGCATGAAGAAGGCATGAAAGGAAATAATTAAAAAGTATGCATAAAGGTGGTGTGAAGTAGTAGCTCAAATTCGTCTACCTCTTTTCGAGTCAAGACTAATCTTGATATTTTTCAACACATTTAAAGCACCCTATTTTTAATATTTGATCAATAATTCCTTGTCAAATTTCACCAACATTATGATCATTGATGAGCAAGTTAAATTAGCAATCAAAGCGGGAAAAATCTCTAAGGGAATAGAGAAGAAAAATGGTGTTGGTATCAAGAGAAGAGAAAGAGAAGTCCACCATGTAGAGACTCACTAATTAAGAAATCATTGGAATAACCAAGGAATGAATGCTAACCAAAACCATTACCCTATCTAACCACCACCCTATTCCTAACCATTCCATAAAAAAGTTTCAATAGCCGTTACCTTCCCTACCACCCAAAAATGACCCCACACACCAAAATAGACATATCAAACTTATCCACCAAATCCACTTGCATTAATACTACCCAATGGTTCCAATTTACCAAAACAATTAGTTCTCTCATTTGATCAAACCACCCATGGTCTTTTAAATTTTAACGACCAAGCCCCATAACCAATTTAATCATGGTAACCCATATATTAAAGAAGAATTTGAACCCTTACCCTTCTTTCATTCTCTTTGAGGAAATTATTCTAGCACTTAGTCAGTATAGAACAAGTGACCTCAATCCTAATAGAACTAGTACGACCTCTATATCCATCATGGTATAAGAAAGATGAATAGTGTAAATATTATGGAGGTGTCATTGGACATTCTTTAAAAGATTATTTAGCCTTCAAAAAGAAGTTATGGGTCTTCATCAAATATGGATGGATAAGTTTTAATGACCTAACTACCCCAATTGTCAATATAAATCCACTCTTAAATCATGCTACTAAAAGAGGTGAGCATGATAACTCTTGAGGAGGTTGAGTTTGATAAAAGAAAAAAAGGGTGTGAAAGTATCCATGGATAAACTCTACTTGGTGTTACAAGATGGTGGTCTCAAGAATTTAATAATAATATGCAATGACATAATATGAACTGATAAGAGTGGGAGGAACCCTTGTAGCCATGGCCGTCTTAATCTCCTAGTAGAATCCTTGGTGAACATGTTTCCCCCATGAGGGAGACTGTCTCCCTAATCTCTATAGCCTCCAACCTTCTACCTATTCCAATCCTTATGAACACCATGCAATCCTAATGCTATAAATTGCTATAAACTTGATATACCTAAAGTCTCTTATGTAGTTGCAACAAGCATCTAACTCCGTTACACAATCACCGATTCCCTCCCATTACCATCACGTCCAAGCCACTATCCACCTATAAAGAGTAACCCTTTGTAAAGTTCTCGGTGATGGATCCGTAAAATTCTATCAATTTTTTTTAACACACGATGGTAGCTAAATTCTTTAAAAGTAGGCCCCGTATCAACATTTTTAGAACACACATACAACAACAATGGGGGCTAGCGAAAATCCTAGTTGTGGGACTACTAGATCCTAGACACGTTCTAATACGGATGTTTAGTAGGGAAGACTTTATCAAAGCCTAGTCTTAGGATAATCACCTCATGGAGAACTCTCTTTTCATATTGTTCAAGTGGGATGCCTCTTTCTCTATAAGATTTGAATCATCAAGAGCCGCAATATGGGTAAGGTTACCTAGACTCCCTTTACCTTTCTTCCTAGCATCATTCCTCATTGAAATTGTTCGACCATTCGATACATTTGTTTATCTTGATGTGAGGACAAGAAACAAATCTCATCCAATTCATGTAAGGGCTTTCATTGAAGCGAGATCTCACAAAATAAATTCCAAATTGAGTATGGATTTTAGTAGGTCCAAAAAAACCTAAGGGTTTTTGATAAGTTATCTAGATGGAAGCTAATATTGGATACTATGATTATAGTCATCTACGAGTCATGTTAGAGCTAATTGTCGTAAATGCTCTACACATAATCAATGCCCCTTATAGTATACTCGGTATAATCTACAACCAAAGAGCAAGATAAAAGCTTAGTTATGAATATACATGGAAAAGAGTTAAGCTATAGAAGCAACCAATCCCAACATAGTTGGAATAAGGGAAAGGTAAAATATCACCTTAAGGTAATTTATCATTGTAGCCTAATAATTACTATACCAACCGAGGTAAGGCTTTCGATTCCAAAATTCATGAGAGTAATGTTCATCTACAATGAACATTCTTGTATAGAAAAAAGAAAATAATGAGGGTAATAATGTGTTGGCTTTAGTAAATATGAATGAAACGAGATATTGTGAGATACAGAGCCTAGATGCAAGACCTGTTAGGGGAGAGAAGTAAGGGTATTGCGATTGTTGGCACTCGGAAAGACATGGTGGGAAATACTTCCACATCGAAGCAACGTACTAAAGTAAAAATGACATAGCAACGGGTTCGGACCAATAGGGCAAGTGAGGAGTTAGTCGGGAATCTATCACGACTTTATCGGACGAGTTTATCAACAAGTAGAAACCACTTTAGCCGAGTTAGAGGAGATGGTTTCCCTTAACTAATTTAATTGTTTGATGGGTGGCCAACAAGGCGAGTATGGATAATGTGTTAAGGGAGGGAAGTAATTTTTTAGTTTTGATGGATACGAATCAAACAAATATAGTGAGGTACGAGAGATCGAGCAAGACTCGTTAGGGGAGGAAATGAAGGGTACGAGAGATTGCCGGCACTAGGAAGACATGCTTGGGAAAACTTCCACATCGAAGCAATGTATTAAGGTAGAGATGACGCTACAATAGGTTCGGACCAAGTAGGGTAGGTAAGGGAATAGGCATGAAGATATCACGATCATATCGAATGAGTTTACCAACGAACGTAAACCACACAAGTTGAGCTAGAGGAGATGGTTTCTTCTAATCGAGTTAGCTATTTGATGAGTAGCCAACACTACGAGTATGAATGATGGGACCTTAGTGACACATATAGCACCCAAACTCACGCCTAAAGCAAGTTCTAAATTAGGAAAGGATAAGCAAAATTGGGTTGAGAGAGAATATCTTAGTAGGCTACGAAGGTATGTGCTCAAAGATGTACTATGAAAAAAAAAGAAACTATTGAGAAGCTTGGTGTAAGATAGTAGCAAGAGGGTAACGAGATCGACCGAAGATCATGATAGAGAACCTTTCTTCTCCCTCCCCTATGAATGATATTATTTAGAATATAAGAGGGATTTGTTCCTTAGGAAAAGAAGAAGAAGAGATATTTGAAGTGCTTATTATAGCGACAACATGTCTCTTTTCTCGTTATTGTAGAACTAAAACAACCATTGAAAAGCCACCTATGTTAGCCAAAATGCTACTCTTTATAGGTTATGCACATGGGAACCCCATAAACACTCATATATGGGTATTGTAGAAAGGAAAAATACTAGTTGATATAAGGGTAATATGCTCCCAATCTATCACCATGGTTATGAAAGACACCGTAATAAACATGGAAGTCATCTTAATTGTAGTTTATGTGAGTCGTAATATGATGGAGAGGAACTATGTGGCACAATCTGGAATCCTTACATATTAACCATCTTTGGATCCTAGGTAAGGATTTTAATGCATATCCGATGTTTCGGAGAAAATTATAGGTACACGGTTAAAATCTAGCTCTATCTTTGATTTTAATAGTGGAATACAAAGTCTCGACATACGGGATATACGATACACGAGCAGGAAATTCACATGGTGTAGCAATCAACAAGGAGGGGCTCGTATTTGGAAAAGATTGGATAGGGTGCTTGTGAATACCGCTTTCCTTACATTGGTAGCACATTTAGTTTGTTCTCATTTTATAAGATTGCACTATAACCATTGCCCACTATTATTATCAATGGTAAGCCTAGCTAGTGAGGTTTTCTTTTAAGAGGATATGGATAACATTTGTGGATTTCCTCCCTTTCATCCAAAATCGATGGAGCTTGTCCTTGAATCAGGATTCATTCCTTAATATTTTAAATTGAAGGCTTTGGAGGGTAAACTTAAAACATGGAAGTGGGAAATTTTTGGCAACATCAACGGGAGAATTAACGAGGAGCAAGATGAGGTAATCAAATCGAATTCGGTAATGCTAAATGACTAGAGTGAAATGAATCTAGCAAAACTTTGTGTCGATAAAGAGTGCCTAGCTAAATTAATTGATCGGAGAAGTTATTACTTCAAGAGAAATCTAGAATTAAATGGTTGGCTATAGGTGATAGGAACTTAGCTTTTTTCCATGCTAGCATTAGGAACCATACAAATAAGTCTCGGTTTGGATTAATGCTAGTGGATGGTTCAAGTATGTACATATGATGACAAACTTGGTAAAGAAGATGTGGATTTTTTAAAAAATTATTCATAAGTGAAGCAAGCAACATAGATGATACTTTTTTGGAGGAAATTATCGATGTAATTTTAGAATTATAGAATAGGGAATTAATGTCTATTCCTATGTGAAGAAGAGGTGAAAATTGGAGTTTTTGAACTAGATGAGCTTAGTGCTCCTAGACTCGATGGTTTCACTAGTGCTTTTTTCAAAACTTATTAGGAAATTATTGGTATGGATGTGGTTCTAGTAGTACAAGAAATATTCAAATGAGGAAACATTTCGATATGGGTTACTGCTACCAACCTAATTTTGATCCCCAAGTATTCAAATCTTGCTAGCTTTTCAAATATGAGATCGATCAATTTGTGTAACTTTTCATACAAAATATTATCTAGAGTGGTCACTATAAGGCTTAATAGGGTCCTTTCCTCTTTAATCTTTGAAGAATATATAGGGTTTATGAATGGAAGAGCCATCCATAAAAATATAGCCTTAGCTTAGGAGCTATCTAATGATACCGATAGGAAAATATATGATGGGAATGTAATTTTAAAGGTGGACATAGCGAAGGCATATGATAGAATGGAATGGAGTTTTATCATTAGGGTTATGAGGAAGCTCGGATTCTCAGCGAGTTGGTGCAATTTGATCTATCAATGCTTGAGTAATTATTGATATATGTTATGCTTTAATTTCTTCTCATTTGGCTTCTTTAAGTCTCACCGAGGAGTGAGGCAAGGTGATCCATTATCTCTAGCCTCGTTTATTTTGGCACAAGATGCTTTTAGTCACTAACTTAATGCATGGATAGATAGAGGATTGATCAAATTGTATTACACTAGTCATAGAACCCATATTATCTCACACTTTCTTTATGCGAGATGACATGCTCTTATTTTGTAATGGAGGAAAGAACATAATTAACAAAATTTTATCACTACTTTGTTCATATTCAGTAGTTAGTGGTCAAACTATTAATCGGAGGAAGAGCTCTATTTTATGCGAGTAACAAGTTATCCTCTAGTAGAAAAAGTCTACTTTCTTCATGGATCGATTTTCTTTTAGCATCGGATGTGGTGAAATACTTAGGTATGCCTCTCCTCAAAGAAAGAGGCCGTATTCAATATTTCAATTATATTAAAACAAAAATTAAAGATAAGTTAGTCTGGTTAGAAAGGAAGGTGTTATCAATAGGTGGAAAGCTAACACTCATACAGAGTTCTATCCTCCATTCCTATATACACCATAGGGGTGCTTCCCATACCTAAAACAATCATATCCATGCTTTAAAGCTACATGGATAATTTCTTTTAAAATAGTGAAGGAGAGAGTCGACATCATTGGATTAGTTGGTATAAAATGTCTCTTCCCATGCAAGAAGGTGGTTTGGGTATCAAAAATTTAGAAGAAGTTATGAAGGCTATGAAAGGGAAGCTTATATGGGCTTTTATATGTAGCTCCTCTTTATGGAGTAGATTTATATGAGCCAAATATGGTACTCCTAATGATATTCTTTAGACGGATAGCAACAAAGGGTCGCCGGTTTAGAGATCACTCGGTGCTGCATATAAAATTCCTACTAGGTAGTTCAATCTGGATAACCATAACTAGGGGTGAGTAAACGATTCGGTTAACCAAAAATCGAATACAAACGGAATTGAATTATGAAATTTGGTTTGGTTTTGAATTTTAAAATTTACAATTTATAACCGAACTTAAAAATCGAAATTTATTTCGGTTTGGTTTTTGAAAAAAAAATTCGATTCAAATCGAAAACTAAAATTTATTCCTAATCTATTTCAATTTCTAAATCCCTAACCCTAAATCCTAACTTCCAACTAGCATTAGCCGATGCCTCACGTCCTCACGCCCGAGTCTCATCTCACACTCTCTCTTTAAATTTTCTTCTCATCGTCTTACTAGTCACTCTCACCGGCTCACTCCTTTAGTGCTTATGTCTTCTTCCCAAACGGTCCAATCTCCTTGGCTTCTTCGGCTTCATTCCTTCTCCTCCACTCTCTACTCCACTCCTTAAGTCATCCGACACCCGGACCCTAGTTTGCTCGGTCATAAGTCACAACCCCTGTCATCTTTCTTTGATCTCACGAAGTCATGGTCATCCTCACGAGTCACCATCCTCCTCGGCTCCTCCTACTCAAGCTACCTTCGTTGCTCTTGCCGCTTGCCTCTTCGTGTCTTCCTCTTCTCGCAAGCTCTCCTTGTCTCTTAAGGTCGGTCTCTCTCTCTTTCTCTCTCTCTCTCTCTTTCTCTTCGTGTCTTCCTCTTCTCTTTGATTTTACCGATAACAAAAGAATTTTTAGTAACTTGTCTATATGGAGGTTTATCTTGTTTTCCTTGATTTCCTCTCGTGTGGAGTGTGGTGATTGCTTGATTGGTGATCTCTCGTTGTGTTGATGAGTTTTTTTATTATTGAATGTATGGGTCTCCGATTTTTGGCTTCATCCCTAAGTTAAATTATTGATATCTTGATCCCGTAACCCAAGTAAAATATCCGGCTTCATCCCCGCTACTTTTCTTTGTCAATTATAGCATTAATTTGCTTAGGAACTATAACAACAAGTATGGCATTGGCTAAGGTAATGACGAGTGCCTAAAAGAAAAAGACTTGTACCAATAATAACCCCGGAGAAATCGAATTAATGTGGATAACATGCTGGAGGGTGGATGGTTAGAAGTTAATAAATATGTCACTAATAGTTGATACAATCAAAGAAACTTCTTGATTAATAGGTTTCGCTTGAAACTTTAATGGTTGCTTGTCTAGGCCTATATTATCGATACCGATAGATGGATGAACAAAAGTAGTTGATGAAAAGTATTTTCTTCTTGGCATATACGTTGATTTTACTTTGCTTTCGAAACTTGATTTTACTTTGCTTTTCTTGAGTTTGAGCTTTTGAATGTTGGAAATATAGTCCACCAAAAATGCATGATTCTTGACGGATGGGTTAATATGAATTATGATAAACTTAATTGTTCTTCTCTTCAAAATTCTATTTTCAAATTATAAGCCCCGTAATATTTTTCTTTTCCTTAAATTCGAGTCCTACCCTTTGACAATCCATTTCGACAAATTAGTAAATTACACCAATTCAAATTATTAGAAACAATACAAGAATCACCTTGTCCTAGATGAGTTATAACCATTAGCTCAAGATAGCATGCATTAAATCTCTAGAATTAGCCAAATTAAGTTTATATAAACAACTTGCATCCTTCATTCAATTGTTTAGAAAAAATGTCTTGAGCAAGCCTTTCATTTTTTCAATCAATTGTCAAGTTCAACATTTCTTCAATTTAGTGTTGAGGCTAATATATACTATTTACAAAAAATTTATCATCGCTACGGCAATTAAATTTTAATTTTTAGTAATATTTTTAAAATTTAAATGTAGTACAACTTAGCAAGTGAGACTCGTGGGACCGTTAACTATGGGAGGAGGCTCAAGGTCTGTCCAAGCAAAGCAAGATCGCATCGAGTGTAAGACCTTACTTTATTGTGGGCAATGTTCTTTCTAGATGTGTAGTAATTTGGTGCTTTGGTGCATTGCCTTTGTTGTATGCATCTTAGCTCCTTCCTTTCTTTTTCTTGTATTATTTCAATATGTTTCGACTTGTGACTATGAGAATAGATTTTATTTCTATCAAATACTAATTCCTAATTTATTTGTTGTTTTCATAGTAATTCTTTGTTTGAATGGTGTCGCTCTGAAGGTGCCAATTATTTTAGTCTTGTGCCTAATGTTTTTGCTTATTTTCTTAGTTTGGACTTACCCTTCCAAGGGATGGTTAGATTTTAAATTAGTGCTGAAAAAAGTAGTTTCTAATAATATAATTGAGTGTTGGTTCATGGTTGCATGTAAGTTGTAGATGGTCGATTCGTAACCATTGTTTCCATGTTAATGTTGCTATCATGACTTGATTTTATTCTTGAAGTTTAATTGAGATTTGAGAGTTTAGATTGAATGTGGGATTGGTTGCTAGATCTCTAGTAAAATGAATCTATGCCCAAGCCTATACGTTTTTTTCACTCGAGAAACTAGGACATACAAGATCAAAGGACCCTTTTTTATAGCAAAAAAAGTTTGGTTAAACTCGAATTATTTTGAAATCGAACCAAAATATTTTGGTTTCAAATCGAATTAATTGAATTAATTTTGGTTTGATTTCAGTTTTTATTTTTTCTAATTCTATTAACCGAAAACCGAATCGAATTATGCTTAATCGAACCGTTTAACCAAACGATCACCCCTAGCCACAACTAATGACCTTTGATTTGGGAAGGATAAATGGATAACACTAGATCCGCCTACTCGTCACTCTTTACATTGATTTAAAAATCTCACTAGCTCAAGTAAAAAAATGATCCATTGATCTATGCCTTCCTTCCTTCCCCTATCGGAGATGAATTAGACTCTATTCATCCGGAGAGTAATGAAACTAATATGCTATGCTACGTAAAGTCTAAGTTGGCGTATTCGGTTCAAGGGCTTATCATGAAGCAAATGGAACTCATGGTCCTAAATTTGAGTGGTGGAGGAGCTTATGGAATAAATGGATTCTAAGAAAGGTGGGAATCATGGTATGGAAATTTATGCATAATGCTTTGGTCGTTAATACAAGGTTTTAAATGTGTGGAATCCCATTACTCTCAAAATGCAAATGTTATAGTAGGCCTAAAGAAGAGACTAGAAACCATTTATTTATTCTTAGCAATGCGGCTTCTCATTTATAGAGTTTGGTAATATTCCGGATGCGGAATTGGTAACATAGCTAGCATCAAGATGGCTTTACAAAGGCAAACCTATCACACAAAAAACTTCTCCCGCTTGGTGGATTTTAATATGGTTATTTGGGAACCGTGGCTAGCCCGGAATAAAGTAGTGTTTGAAAAAGAGGGAATGAATATGATTAATATCAAACTAAAGGTGATCAGTTGGATGATAGAGCTCAATAATATTTTCAACCTAAAAGGCCTAATTTCCTTTGATGACATGATTTGTCTTATTGGGAATTCACATTCGGATGCTAACCATAGCTAGAGGTAAATGGATAAGATGGTCTCCACCTTTTCTAGGTGCTCTCAAACTTGACATCGATCACAAGGAGGCATGTATAGTAGGGGAGGTATCCTTCGAAATGAAAATGGGATGATGTTAATGAATTCCTCTATTTACTTCGGAGTTGGTACTAACAATAAGAAAGAACCGATGGCTATCGGGGAGGGTATGAGATTATACAAAACCCATAATTTTCACCCGTCTATAATTAAAGTAGATTTCGCTCTAGCGTTGAATAGGTTGGTGCAATTGCAAATACTCTCATGACATCTTGCTTACATCATACGAGACTCGCTAAGAAGACATAACTTCGGGAACAACTCGCTAACATGTACATCGAGAAGGCAATAAGGTAGTTGATGGATTTGCAACATGGGCTTTCTAACATACTTCCTACAAAATTGCATGGTCTCTATTAGATATTCATAGCTGGTATATCTAATCTATTTAGAAGGATGGTCAAGGTTTTTTCTCCTTCAAGAAAAATGGTTGACATAAGGAAGCTTAGTAGGTGGCTAGACTAACGAGGGTACTTCATCTACAAACTACAGTAGGCAACTCCAGCTTTTAGTTAGAATTTTTATAGCTATTTGTTTTTTCTAGCCTTCTAGTTGCGTATGGAATGTCTATATTTATGGTACTATTTGATTTCATATGTAACTACTCATGTATAGTAATAGTCCAAGTAATGATTATATTATTTCGTTTAAGTATTAGTGGTTGACTTATTATAGCTTTCATGTAATCCTAAGATCATTATGAGTCATCTCTTTAGGGGTTTAGGTTTCCTTGTCCTTTCAGCATGACGAGCTATGCTAAATTGTTCTCCCTTTTGTATGCTTTATTTTTAATCAATATAATCTCGTGGTACTATCCCCGTTTCTTTTTTAAAAAAAGATGATAGTCTCAAAAAATTAATTGATGGTTAAGAAGGAGGTGATGAGAGTCAATACTATCGATATTATCAAATACAAGGACATGATAGTGATGCCTCTAAAGAGTTCCATTAGGAGGTGGAAAATATGATGGTTTTAGGAACCTTGGGAATAGAGAAAGGTCAAGAGGGACCGAGTAATACGAATGATCTCATCATAAAAAAATAAAGCATATTGAGGTATACGAGATATCAACCAATAAATAGTGAGCCTCCAAAAATGATTCTATTAATGTTGAAAAACCACTTATCTCCACCATACACTACAAGCAAGTCATACTTGTTTGATAATGAACATGCCTTTTAGCATTAATATTGTTGTCCTTATCCGAAGTGGGAGATGTTTAATGCCAAAAGAACTAGAAATACCAAGAAAGACGAAAGGCAAGGAGGTGACACATTTCAAAGTAGGAGAGGTAAACAAGACTATGGATGATGAGGAAACTATTAAATTCTTAAAAATGATGAAAAATAATGATTACAAGAAGGTGAACTAGTTGAAGAGCATGCTTGCTAGAATCTCTCCTCTTTCACTAATCTTATGTTTTGAACAATACTAGAAGGCGTTACAAAAAAAAATGAATGAAGCTTACATCCCTTAAGATGTTACTATTGATGTCATGGAACATTTAGTGAAAAAAAATCTTGATTATCAATTATTTGTCATTTTCCGAAGACGAACTAGGCTTAGAAGGCACTATTAAAACAAACCATTGTACTTTATAGTCAAATGTGAGGAGCACATGATCATCAAGGTTTTGATTGATAATAGTTTAGCCTTGAATTTTTTTCTTAGATATATTCTAGGTTGTTCGCCTATAAAATCTTTTCATATACGTCGAAGCATCATGATGAAAAAGGCTTATAAAGATTCTCCTAGGCAGGTGATAGAAGACATTGATATTAATCTATACATAGGGCCAAATCAATTCTTAGTCACTCTTCAAGTCACTAACATATAAATATCATACAACATATTGTTAGACGGATCATGGACTCATTCAACTAAAGTTATGGCATCCTCATAGCATCAAAGGCTAAAATATATGGCTAATGACAAATTAGTCACTATAATAACAAAAAAAAAACACTATTAAATGGGTTGAAAGGAATAATTATTGGTCACTATTTTAGATTAAGATTTAAATCTAATACGAAGGACTATCCGAGAGCCATTGAGTAGAAAGAAGAAAAGAGGTTGGGTAGAATCAATGGAAGAAAGCCAAATGAGGAGGAGATTCCCATTCCTCACATTTAAACTACATTTCTCTACCCTACTTGTGTAATCAACTTGAATGAGGAAATAGAGAACTTAGAGGTAAAAATGGCTATTCTATCCATCAATCGGATAGAAGCTAAATAGGTCATCCATCCAAGTTGATGGTTGTCACTCCTTAGTTTACAGTTCTATCATAATTGATTGTCAACATCCTTGAGAAGATGTCGCCAATCAGCTCACTAATCAAAGAATATAAACCGAGGTAAGGAACTCAATAATTGGAAGAAAGAAGAGATCTAATCGGTTTATCATCTTAAGTAATTTATTTTTTTGATATCTTAATTTTTTAAGCAAGCTAGCTCAAATATTAAAAAGAACTATGTTGAACATTTATGTTTAATATTGATATGAGATCATGAGTTTTCATTTAAATCTTATGTCCATTCTCTTTCACCTTTTTTATTTTTAGGGATATAGAAAATAAACATATTTTAAATTTCCAAAATAATTGTTTTGAATATTTTTTTCCTAAATTTGATGAAAATCTTATGACAATGGATGAAAAGAAGTTTGAGAATAAAGAAGTGGGTGAATTTATCAAGCTAGTTGAATTATCTAAGTGATCTATAAAATCCCATGAGGAAGAACCGTAAAGTATAAATGTGAGGATAAAAGAAATAGAAAAGGACTACAAATTAAGTTCATGATATTAGAAACGAAAGAGAAAGATTGATTACCCAACTATAAGAGTATACGGACGTGTTTGGTTGGTCATACAAAGACATGTCTAGGCTAGATACTAATATAGTGGTACACGGGTTCTCATTATTACTTGGGCATAAGCCAATAAAGTAGAAGAAGTATAAGGCTAAATATTATAATGAAGGTCAAGGAAGAGGTCATTAAGTAATTTGAAATAGGGTTCCTAAAAATGTTCAAGTACCTACCTTAGGTGTTTGATATCGTGGTAGTAGAAAAAAAAATTAAAAGATCTAAATGTGTGTCGACTTCTAAAATTTGAACAAGGCTAGTCCTAAGGATAATTTTTCACTACCACACATTGACATGTTAGTAGATAATGTCATAAAAAACTCTACTTAATCCTTCATGGATGGGCTCTTGGGATACAATCAAATCAAAATGATGGGAGAAGATATGGAGAATACCACTTTCATCACATCGTGAGGGACCTATTGCTATAAACTAATGCCATTTGATTTGAAAAACACTACTATAACTTATCAATAGACTATGGTTACTTTCTTTCATGACATGATGACGAAAGAAATCAAGATTTATATGGATGACATGATTGTTAAAACAAAACTAAAGAAGATCATATTCGGACTTTGAGAAAGTTGTTTGAATGACTAAGGAAGTATTAGTTGAAGTTAAATCCTATAAAGTACACCTTTAGAGTCAAGTCGGGAAAGCTACTTCGGTTTGTTCTAAATAATCGAACAATAGAAATAGATTTTGGTAAAGTCAAAACCATCCAAGAGATACCGACACCTAGCAATGAGAAGGAAGTTAGGGTTTCTTAGGTTGTTTGAACTACATAACTCGTTTCATGTTCGAATTACGAGTAACTTATGAGCCGTTCTTTTGAATTTTAAGAAGAAAAAGCCCAAAAACTTAGGATTATGCATGCTACATAACCTTTGATAACATAGTATTTACAAAACTCACATCTACTAGTGCTCGATCAACCATTAATTCTATATCCGATGATCAATGAGTCAACAGTGGGTCGTGTTTTGAGCCAACATGATGATACTAGTAGAAAAGAATAGATGATTTATTAGCTAATCAAGAAAATCATGGATTATGAATCTTGATATAGTACACTCAAAAAGATATATTATAGTTTAGTTTGGAGTGCTAAATGGCCCAAACAATAAATGTTATATTACATAACATGACCAATTTCAAAAATAGATCCTCTCAAGTACATCTTCAAAAAGCCATATTTGTTAAGTAAGATTGTGAGATGGAAAAGGTTATTGGCTGAATATGATACCATCTACATGATAAGAAAATCGGTGAAAGGTAGTGCAATCATAGATCACCTAACGGATAATGCATTTAATGATTATAAGCCATTAGATTTTGATTTCTTTTATGAGGACATCGTGACATCCGAAATTATGGTGGTTTAGTTTGATGATAAAAAATAGACTATATACTTTAATGAAGTTGTGAATGTATCAAGCAATGCTATAGGTGCGGTTCTAATTTCTCTATATGGAAAACGAGTATCTAATAGCCTTCGAATCCGATTTGGTGATAATGCTTAAAATACATATATTTAGATTGCTTAATTCCCCCGTATTTTACTTGTTTGAGATGTCCAACTCGATAAAACTTAGCTCGTTTTTGTATTCTATGTGCTAGGATGTGGAACTCGATTGAAAAATGATGTTAAAAGAATCATATAAAGAGAATTCATGATCGAACCAATTCAGCCGAGTGAAAAGCACAAGAAGTGTGGGCACATAAGAAGAATAATGTGGGCACGCGGATGCGAGCAGACATAGACACATAAGGACATGAAGGCGTGGGCATATTGTAACTTGATGCGAGCACGCTGAAATCCACGAAACGGACAACGTGACTTTAACTAGGAAATAAAATTTATTACGATTTGCTAAAAAAGACACTAGCCTACCAAAAGAGGAGAGAATATTATGTACCCTTTTTGAGAAATAGACAACTCCGTATAAATAAGAACCTAGCAGACTAGTGCGTACACTTTGGATATTATTCGTCATAGTATAGGTAGCTTTATTTTTTTCTCTCTCTCTCTCTCTCTCTCTCATACTATGGCGGTCGCTATGAGCGACTAATTCTTTTGCCTTGGTGAAGGTAACCGTAGCTTTTGGAAACCAAAGATTTTGAAGTGCTTAAACATGAATGCAAATCGGTTTGTTTAATTCAAGTATTGAACTTTCTTTTATACTTATTTTCATGATTGTTTGGGTTGATTTCTAATGTTCGCACTTAGTTTATTGATCGAAATAATCTATAGCTAGAGTAAATATTGAATCCGTAATTATTCAATCCCTTTCATTCGTGTAGCAACTAGGAGTGTATGGTTTGTCGTGTTAGAAACTAATGACTCTTAGGAAGATTGTTTAACTAGATTAAATGTAACTATATGTGTTATGTTATCTTGCTTTGTTGATCTTTCTAATACATAAAGCAATTGTTTGATTAAATCTTAGATCATATCTAGTGGTTGTTAAATAATGAGGGTTGATTAGAATACATGTTTCTAGTTGGTTAATCGTAAGGAAAGATTGATTTCAATATCACAATAAATATTTGAATGAGAATCGATATTTCTTACACCAAGGATAAATCTTGAGTTCCAAAAGTGGATATGACCTAAACCAAGGTTTGTTTACTTGAACATTTATTTTAAACTTATTCTCCGAATTTAATTTGTTTAGTTTCAATTATATCTCAATCAAATCAAAAACCTCTCTTTTTTTATTTATTTCATGTTTCTTCTAGACTTATGATGACTAACGCGATTGAATTCCTCATATGATCGATCCCTTCTTTTCCATACTACATTTGTGTTGAAGAAGTTTAGGAGTTAATTTGGATTACACACGACAACGAATCACCAAATTTTGGCATCGTTGCAAGGGAATTCACGATTGTTTATGTATGTTACAAGGTCTAAGTAGCATTAAAAACCTACTCGTTTGACCCGTAAATAGAACACACAGAAGAAGTCTTAGGAAAGCCACACAGCGAGCAGTGTACCCACGCCATTACTCGGTAGACGAACGAGTAAACGAGTAACAAACAGAATAGCAAGCACTCGGTAAAACCATAGAGAACGCACCGTAAACGGAACATTAAGAGAGCTTGCTACCCCCGATTTGGATCGAGCAACCTTCATCGCATCAACTTTCCTAACTTTGCCGCCAACACTACATTTGAGTTAAAATCCGAGCCGATACATCTTTTGCCTAACTTTCAAGGATTTGGGGGTGAAGATCCACACAAACACTTAAAAGAGTTCCATGTGGTGTGCTCGAGTATGAAACAAGTGGTAAATAGTGGTAAATCTAAAAGAAAATGCGAGTGCGGTAGTCTTGCAAAGTGGAAAAGAGTTGAAACCACCAAAGAAGGTACCAACCGTATTGATACAGCGAAGACATTTAAGAAGAAGAAGAGGTGACAGAGCAAGCCTCTCAAAAGAAGGAAGAAATGGCAAGTAACTCTTCACCATCGCCAAAAGGTAAAGTCCCCCCTCATTTTCTTAATGCTTTAGTTTTCACTCGTAATTTTAAAAGCAATACCGATTTATATGAAACATTTCAAAATTGAGTGGTGAACATTCCACTCGTTGGATGCAATCAAGCAAGTCCCTCACTATGCTAAATTCTTGAAAGAATTATGCACAGTGAAGAGGAAGCAAAGGCTTACAAGAGAGGAGATAATTAAGGTACGTTAAAATGTTTCGATAAGTCCCTCACAATGATGATTTTCCTTTACCTTTCATTGATCAAATGCTTGAAAGGCTTGTTGGTCGTGCCTACTACTGCTTCCTAGATGGTTATTCTGGATATTTTTAGATTCCTATAGCTCGGAGGATCCAGAGAAAACCATATTCACATGTCTTTTCGGAACCTTTGCTTATAAACGGATGCCATTTAGAGCATGCAATGCACCAACCACCTTCCAAAGATGTATGGTAAACATATTTTCGGATTATATAGAGCATATCATAGAGGTCTTTATGGACGACTTTACAATCCATGGAGACTCATTTGATAAATGGTTACATAATTTAACTTTAGTGTTGCAAAGATTCATTGATGTAAATCTTGTTCTAAATTATGAAAAATATCATTTTATGGTAGAACAAGGCATTGTATTAGGACACATTGTTTCAACTAGAGGAATAGAGGTAGATAAGGTAAAAATTGATGTTATTGAATCCTTAGGTCTAATTTTAGATTCACGATGCCAAATGTGCTCTCGTTCTATGTTTTTACGACCCCTCTTAAAGCCTTAAGCTTTAATTGAAGGTTGAGGAAAGGATGAGAACTCGTACATGGAATTCTAATTTGTATGCACAAAAGGTAGAAAATGTTTTTGTAACATCCATATTTTTTTAATACAAACCAAGTTGGTTGTTTATAACAACACCTACATAGACTAACGAGAGGACAATAATCAAAATAGATACGAGCTAGATGAGCATAATGCATATAAGGAAGAATAGTAAGATCCATTGATTAATCAACACTCTATCCAGTACATTTTCATATTCTCATTCCCCCTCCTAGTTATTGCACCATGCAAATTTACTCCCAATATATCTTGTATTGTGTAGACGTAGTGCTTTGATGGCATTATTGAACTCATAAATTGATCCCGACTCTAATCGAGTCCCTTCGTTTTTTTTCAAAACTATTAGTAATAGAGTTAAAATCTCCCTATCATCCACGACAACACTATACTAATAACCTTTAAATTATCCCATAGTTCTCTTCTTTTAGTTCTATTATAACTAGCATATATTGTAGTAAACATAATATCAGTATTAGAAACCATATCTTTGATCCTTATTAAAATGGATTGCTTGCAAATAGAATGGACCTCTACCTCTAAGCAATCTTTCCAAAGAACCCGGATATGTTTATTAAAAAGATTAACATGTAAATAGCCAAAAAATCATATTGATCTCATAAAAGAAGGCGAGTTTATCCCTCATCCGCATAGGTTCGGGTATAACAAGTAGCTTCACCTAATAATGGTGAATAAGGCATCTTAAATACCTTTCTTTTTTTTTTGTTTGAGGCACCTATACCCTTAATGTTCCGGATTAGGTTATTCATTGAGAAAGCGAGAAAAACGATCACCGTTGTGACCTTCATCAAATCTAGTAACTTGTCCACCACTTATTTGCATCAAATTATTTCATAATGTTTTCTTATGTTTTTTAGACATTCCCTTTCCCTACTCCACCATTAGATTAATCTCTTCTTGGTCTTTTCTACTACCTATGAAGAATACTCCTCAATATGTTGATTACCTTATGATGCTCGCATAAAGGGACGACTTTGCTTTTGTGTGTTTTACAATCATTCCATCATCCATGCTCGAGTGGCAATACATGTTCAAACATTCAAAAGAATTACTTATGTGTATACCGAATGTATATTTGCTTTTTAGGGAAATATATGTATTGTCACAGATATTACCATGATTTACCATTGATGTCAAATGTACGACTCGAGACATCTCATTATCTTTATATGTGGGTTGGTCCCTATCCTTCTCTATACTATTCTATTATTCACCTAATTACTTCCCCCATTTATTATGGATTTGTTCATGTTTGTTCTTGCCATAGGTGTTAGTATTGGTGCCCAAGATCTAACAATGTTTGGATGGGCTCAAGTTAATGTATTATTACATCATTTAATAAAGAAGTCATTCTATTAACTCTTATATTTACATGTTGATAAATTCATTAGAGTTAGATAAAAGTCCTTATGATATGCATTTGCAATAGTGATTGATCGAAAGATGTGAGACAAGCATTTTCGATTAATCACTAATGCACATAAATGATATCATTAAATATCCTAAGTTGTAGCATTATCGAGAATGAACATTGATAATATGTAGATATACTTGTGAGTGCTATGCTTATGCTATATGATAGCAGTAGGAGATCTCACACCTATTGGCATGGTACTCGCCAAAGTAAGCGCTTAGGTAATTCATGTTAGAGAACATATCACCGGATTTGACTCACCATGAGAACCCATTTAGTTATAGTCGATGGGAATCTCATACGAGATGAGTACAAATAGTCCTTAGACTTAAAGTCATCATGGTTATCTCATTAGAGGAATTATGCACTTTGACACTCATTTTGATGGACCCATTAATGGGTCGCACGTGGGAGATTCATTGGGTGCACTAAGAATCCAATAGAGATATGTGTATGACTAAGATAGGACATGTCATTCCTTATATGCTAAAGGATTTATCACATTGCACTTCGATAAATGTTTGCTCAAGAAATTTATGGCCATAGTAGGAGTACACCAATAAAGCATAGTTGGTTTACTTTAAGAGCTAAGACATTTGGGAATCGAAAAAAATTTATGTGATCATAATCGAACAAGAATAATAACCAAGTTCGAGATCACACTCGTGATAAATTGACATGAGGACCGAATTGTATGGTAACCATGCTCGTGAAAGGTAATAATGGATTAACTAATCCTACTAGAAAATTGGATAGTCATGATGCCTTGCTAGAGGCCGGTCTTGATTTATGTATCAAGAGATTAAAGAGGAGTCTTTTATTCTTGATACATTGCCAACATATTTAGGAGCCTATTGAGTCATACGCATAAGTTTAAGTATTCATATTACAAGTAAGAAGCAAAGATATTAGAAAAAGTTTCCAATTATAAAAGTTTTCTATTTTGAAAAGAGTTTTCAACATGAAAAGTTTTCAAAAATAAAAAGTTTCCTATTTTAGAAATCAGTTTCCTAATTTGGAAGTTACTTTCAAATTTGGAAATAAAGAACCTAAAAGAAAAGAAGTTTCCTAATTTAGGTTAAAGGGTATTTTGGAAAATTGTTTCCTAATGTGGACCCCGCCAAAATAATCTAAGAATATTTATTTAGATAGTCTAAATAAATTAATTAGGCTAAAATATTTTTGGCCATTAGATTTAATTAAAAAGCTTAAAGATAATTTTGGTGACAGGATAAACATCAACCTTATTAGATAAGGATGAATATTTTAAAGATAAACATTAACCTTATTAGATAAGGTTGAATGTTTTAAAAGATAATAATCAAGTAGCCTACATATAAAATAACTCTTCATCCTTGAAGAATAAGGAAGCAACAACCTAGAGTCCTTTATAGACTCAAAGTCGCCCTCTCCTTATCCTTGAAGGACAAGAAAACACTCCCCTTATCAATAGGAGGAGAGGTGCGGCATAAAGGGAGATGATGACCTAAAAAGAGTGATTTTGGCCAAGCAAAATTGTGAGACAAGATTCGATCAATAAAAGAAAAAGGGTAAGAATTTCGACCAACCTCCAAAAATCAGCTAGGGCACATGACCAAGGGAGAAAATAAAGGAGAAAATAGTTTTCTCCTAAACCCTAGCAAGAAATACACTTGCCTCCTCCTTTAAGGTTATCGCAAAGTTGCTCGGGATTGATTTCTAGAGGAAATACTTAATCAAAAAAGGTAGAGCTAGCACCTCATTAATTTTGAGTGCTTCATAATGGATACTTGGGTCGCATGGATCATCAATAGAGGCTAGACACTTGGATAACTAATCAAAGAAAAGGAATTTAGATCTATACTACAAGAGGTAATCCTTTACTTTAGCTTATTATTCATATATGTATGATTATTATATTCAACGGCATGATCTTGGGACCTTAGATGGAGGAAAAAATTTTATTTATTCCGCACCTCCATAGGATGGATGATCCTTCAATAGGGATGGTAAACTTGCTTCATATCTACATGTGCATGACAAGATGATGAGTCTACTTGAATTACCAAAATCTCTTTTTCTTAAGTCTTGTTGAATGAATTTCCTTTATTGTATCCTACAGACTTTTGTATTTTTTAGAGCAAAGTTTGACCGACGAGGACAATGGCCTTCTCTTTTGCATCATCTTCGATATCCGACTCTATTGTGATGTCTATATTACCGGCGTAATGGCTTTATTTTTTACTTTTCTTAGGAACCAAGCTTTCTATAAACTACCTTTCCATGACCTTGTAGCTTGCAATGCTCATAGAATTCTATGTTCGAGTCAACAATAATTTATTGCTAGAAACCTCTTATTTTATCGGGACCAATAGAGATCTAAATTCTCGATGGGATCGTGATTACCAAATCCAACTCAATAAAAACTCTTACATGTATAGGATGAGAACCATTTGTTGTTCTATCATCCAATCGCAAGAAGGAACCAAAGGGCCTAACTATTTCTTGTAAGAATGTTGAAGGAAAAAATGATAATAGGAGTCCGGAGAGTCTAATCCAAATATCATCCTTTGATGCTTCATATTTTATATTAAAATTTTCTTCCTATTTGAATAATCGAAACAATGAATTCTTAATAATGTGGGATTCCTGCGACCAAGCTTTAATGAGGTCTTCATTTGAAAATATTATGATCAGTACATGTCATGGATATATCAACTTAATTACCAAAGGTTCAACTAGCCCTTATCATTACTCGAATGAAGGATCTAATGTTATTTATTGGAGGGGGCCTCTATTGAACTTGGCAATCAACGAGTGTTCAAAGATTCTTGCAGATTGTTACATTTCAACTATAGAGAATTCCACTATTGGTTCACCATAATCTGAAGTCGAAGGTTTAGGTGTGATGTTAATGTTGTGGAAGAGATGTTAGGAAGTTATTTTACCTGGTTGTGATAGCAGCATATGATAAGGTACAGCTTGTTATGGTTTTAGGATGGGGGAGCATGTTGTATTGGTATAACGGTGGTACTATGAGGTAGATATGGTGTGTTATTAGTATGGGCGAGGTTGCATTGAAGGCTTGCTCTCCATGGGGACATCCTTCTTCTATGTGAAAAATCCTGGAGATTATGTAGGCAATTTCATGGGTGCCATAACTAGAGAGAAGTAGCTATGGCGAGAAAATTTATCCACTTTTAGTTTGATTGTTGATTATTGATTAAATAATTAACTTATTCTAAACATAAATATTCACCATAAGACAACAACATATATTTTGATTTCAATCTTTCTATACTTAGTCGTTAATAAAATATGTGATACCTAATTAATTCCTTATCTATTGAATAACCTACTAAGTGCTAGATAGATTTAATCCAATAACAATATTAATATGAGAAAGATGGATGAAGCTAAGTCACCTTCCTAAGTGCTATAGAAGATGTAACATAATTCTATGTTTTCCAAGGAAATTGAAGGAAAACATTAATAACCATCAACCTCTAATTACTACCATAGGCAAAATTAGACAAGTAATTACATAGACTTGAGTACTTTGAAGGATCATGTATCTTATAGAATTGCAGAATAAACAAATTTTTTTCTCCATCTAAAGGGCCCAAGATCATGTCATTGAATCAACTAATTATATATACATGAATTAAATCAATGAATAGAGAATTACCTCCGGTAACGTAGATCTAAATTCTTTAATAGAAAAGCTATCCAACTGTCCAGACCTCTATTAATGATCCACATAGTCTAAGCACCCACAAAGAAGCACTTAATATTGGTAGAGTGTTACCTCCACCTTTTCTGATTTGTGTAATGTTTTCTATAGAAATCTAATCCAAGTAAATTTGTAACAACCCAAAGAGAAGAGAAAGGAGGTGGCATGCTAGGGTTAGAGAGAAAATAATTTTCTCCTTATTTTATTTCGACTCGTATGTCCCTCTTAATTTTCTTAGTTTACTAAATTTTCTCTCTCCAAAAATTTTATTTTTATGCTGCACCTCTCCTCCTATTTGTAGGGAAAGAGTTATCCTCTAAGACCAAGGAGAGGGGCGAAAAATAAATCATAATTGGACTTATGTTTGTTTCTTATAAATTGTCCAATGATTAGGAGTTATTTTACATGTGAGCTTTTGATTTTTATCTTTAAAACATTCATCCTTATCCAATAAGGTTGATAATTTATCCTTAAAACATTCATCCTTATCCAATAAGGTTGATATTTATCATCCCACCAAATTATCTTAAGGAGTTTAATTAAACCTCGCTTCTAGCTAAAACTATTATGGTCCAATTAATTTATTTGAACTATCTAAATAAATAATCTTAGATAATTTGGGCTACCTATATCAAAAAATAATTTTTCAAAATACCCTTTAACCTAAATTAGGAAACTCATTTTCATTTTAGTTTATTTACTTCCAAATTTGAAATCAACTTCCAAATTAGGAAACGGATTTCTAAAATAAGAAACTTTTCATTTTAGGAAACTTTCATTTAAGGAAACTTTCCATTTTAAGAAAATTTTCATTTTTGGAAAGCTTTTCTAAAACTGAAAAACTTTACCAATGTCTTTGCTTCTCTTTAATCATGTGAACACTTAAACTTATGCATATGACTCATTAGGCTCCGGATATATTGACAATTTATCGAGAATAAAAGACTCTTCTTTTATCTCTTGATACATAAATCAAGACTAGCCTCTAGCAAAGCATCATGACTACCTAATTCCTTAAAAGAATTAATTGATCCATTATTATCTTTCACTAAAGCCAACCGGTCATGTCCCTCAATCCCAACGATCGAGTAAGGGTCTTATGTTTTAGCTTGTGATAAACGTTTTAGTCAAAGGGTCGGGTATGTTACCGTTAGCATGGACCTTTTCTATCCTTACATTTTCATGACTTATTATCTCTATAATTAAGTGGTAGCAATGTATTATATGCTTGAAACGTTGATGAGACCTTGGTTCCTTAGCTTGCACCATGGATCCTTTATTATTGGCCATCAAGCTATATGTCATTGGAATAAATCGTTTTTTGATTTTTTCATACTAAATCATGTAGCATCATATTATTGTATCTATATTGGGAGACTCCTAACATTCTAAGTGATCTATCTCTATAGATCTACACTCTTAGATTGTAGGTTGCTCTCCTATGTTATACATAAGAAATTGCTTTTAGATATCTTAATCTTTTATGGTTTGTAACATGATAATATTATAGCTGAGTAGTTTATTTAATTTTTCATGTTGAATAACCATGACTAGTAGGCTACCACTAACTTCTTATATACATAAGTTTCGTCTTTGTTTTTGGTGAATAATCAAACTCTTGGATTTTTTTTATTAAAATATCAACTCTTATTCCTAGCGGCATGCTTAAGTGCATAAATGGACCTTTGCATTTTGTAAATTTTATTTGTATGTTCTTGAGAAACCATCGAGTGTGTCATCTACATATCTTTTTCATTTTCCTTTTCTATGAATCAATGTCTAACGTTGTCATTTCATAAGTGTTAACTTCGTTATCCCTTTTAGGGCTCACATCAATATGTATAGAGATAAGAAGATCATATCTTTTTGTCTTTTGATGAATTTCTTTTAAATTTATGAAGTTCTTGTGTTTTTATTAGTGGTATGGTTATAACACTTTGTAACCATCCTACTTAGGTTTCCTTTAGTAAAGTGTCAATTTATGAGTCTACTCAAATCTTATTGAGTTCAAATTTACTCCCACTATTTCTAATATTCATAAATTCCTTCTCAATAAATGTAGCATGTCTAGTCATGAACAATACCTTGTTCTACTAGTAAGACATTGACATCCTTTTGTTTGCTTTGGATTTCTCACAAATTAGAACTTTATTGATCTTAGGCTTTAGTTTGTCTTTGTCAAACCTTTTGACATATACTTTATAGCCTCAAATCTCAAGGAAGGATGAATTCATTTTCTTTTAGATGATCTAAAATTTTTAGCTTTTAAGTGTTTATCACCTTGATCTAATCGAAATGCCTTAACACTTTGGCTAGTTCATCACTTGACTTTTAAGTCTAAACTTTTAAACCTTTCAAACACTTTGGACTTATGTCTTATAACCAAAACATGATCTACCATTATTAAAGGTTATGTTCTCTTTCTTGGGTGAACATGGGCCCACATACATCTTTATGTGTAAGGCCTTTATTAATTAGTAGCTCTTTCTCCTTTTCCACTAAAAGGGGATTTAAGTCTTTTTGCCAAGTAAACAAGATTTCTTAGACATCATCAAATGATTCTAGATATCTATTTATATGGCTAAGTTGATGTTGCTACAAATTTATGTTGTTTTAGATCATTTGAGTCTTTTATTATTTATGTTGCATACATGGGTGTTATGTTCAAAACATATATTTATTATTAAGATATTTTCATAAAACTCATCTTTAAAAATAATCAATATTCTTAAAAATGAAATACTTGTTCAAAATAAGAAATAAAAATAACATCTTTAGTCTCTACTCATACTAATAATTGAGGCTTAGCACATTCCTATATGGTAGTGCTAACTCATAAATACCTACATCTAATGGTCTAACTCTTGATCCATTATAGTCAAGTAGGTCATCTCCCTTGAAGTTATTTTTCTTTCTTTTCTAAGCTCCCGTACGTTTCAAAAATATGAGCACCACATATAGTATCATATACTTACGGGGTGAAATTTAGAAATAATAAAATCAGCTTTAATAGCATAAATACTTGAGATAGTGGTAGAACTCTTCTTTTGCTTCCCTTCTAGGTACTCCTTGTAATTATGCTTCCAATGCCCTTTCTTGTTATAATGAAAAGAGATCGCATCCTTTGGGCTATTCTAAGCGTCGGGCTTTTTCACTCCTCCGAAGGCACGGTTTAAGACTTCTTCTTCTTAGGCTTTTTCTTACCCTTTATCGCACCCTTTCCTTTACTAACCAAAAGTACAAAACTCTTGTTCTTCTTATTAATTTTGAGCCGAGCTTCCCTTAGTATGGATAATAACTCTCCAAAAGTCTTTTTCATGTGCATCATATTGAAGTTCATGATGAACTCGTCCAAAACTATTGGACAACGACTACAATACTAGGTTAATGGATAATTTAGCATCCATTCCAACTTCATGATTGGCCGGTCTGTCGACATAGCCTATCAATTCAGTGACATGCTATTTAACATTGGATCCCTCATCCATTATGGCTATAAAGAGCTTTCTTACTATCTTATAGTACTCATGCCTAGTATTCTCCTCAAATAAGCTTTTAAGCTTTGCTATGATCTCAAAAGCTTATGAGCTTTTATATTGGCATTTGTACTCCAATGTCATAGCAACAAGGATGATGCTCTAAGTAGTGATTACATCATCTCTATATTTTATCTATGCTCATGAGCTTTAGCTTGATCTTGAGGAGGCTCGGCTAGGATAGCTTTCTCTATAGTATAGAGTATTTTCTCATGTTAGAGGACTATTCTTAAATTCATTTCCTAATCGAGGAAGTGTGTGCCATTAAAGGTATTACTTTCGTCAATTATTGATTGTATTGATGTGTTGCCAGTCATACTATGTAATCTAACAAGATAGAAAAACATACGAGTTTGGTTAATTAAATTGCATAAAAATAAAATAAAGCATAAATCAAAGAAGTAAAATCTATATTCGTTTCTATTATTTTCTTTAAGTTCTATAATCTTCAATATAGGACTCGAGAAAATTTTTTTATTTGTTTTCTTAGTGGGTTAGGATCCCATCTTGTAACATGCATTAACCTTGAGTTATCTCAACAACTCATACATGAAGGATTAGGTAGATAACTTCTTACCAATTACATCTAATATAATTCCTAATCTCATTGGCATGACAATTCCTTATAATATCATATCTTATGTGAATACCAATCCTTGCCTATAAGTTTATTAGACCTTGAGTTATCTCAACAAACTAAAAAACTCATTTAAGTTAGAACTAACGTTCGAGGATATCACATGACCCATGGTTTGTTTCTCTCGAGGAAGAAGTGACCTTGAGTTATCTCGGTAAGCCAACAACAATTAAGAGAGCTCCCTCCTCATAACGTTAAAAGGAAATTAACTAAATATTTTATTTAAAGGATTTAATTTGGTTGGTCTCATCTTAGCATGCATACTAATCAATAATCATATTATTCTTAAAATGCATACTAATATTAATCACATAATATACATACATCTCATGCATGATAAAAAGGACAAGTGAATAGTAATAGATCTTTAATATTAGTCCCCTCGAGCAATAAGAAACCTACTAGATAAAATTTCTAGGTGAAAAATTATTACAAATTCTTCAATAATATCTTCATTTCTTGGCATCTTCTCCTTACACCTATTCTAATTTTTATCTATTTTTTTTATAATTATTTGAATAAGATGCCTTAAGTACATTTAAGGGGAGTACGATGAGAAGAGAAATACAATAGAATATAAGAGAAGACAAGACATATAGGTTCTATTTATCCAAAAATTACAAACATTCATTCTATAAAACTAGGTCAACTCATCTATACCACTAATCCATGCTTCAATGACATTGATACATGGCATACTAATGAAACATATTTCATTCATAAAATAATCATCAATATATGTTTTTGGTCATTTTATAAATTTATCAAAAAAATTTTAAATTTTAAATTTAAAACTTTTATGGCCTAGAGCCCACTCTAGGCCCATAGGCCTTTGGGCCTTAAGGGCCCATGAGCTTTGATGCTCAAGCCCTCAATTGGTGAATTCATGTGTGCCTACTCATGGCCGGTAGCGTAGTGTATGAGCACCGGCTTGTGGTTAGCATGCTTGTGCCTAGCTTGTGGGCTTAGCACATCCTACTCGGGCATCTAGCCACGTGCCTCGCACGTAACCTAGCATGCGGCGTCTAGCTCGCACACCTCATGTGAGGCCCGACACACGGCGTTTGGCCTACACGAGCTTGTGCAAGGCTTAGCATGTAGCCCTCGGCTTGCATACCTCACGTGCCGCCCGGCCCTCGGCTCGCACTCCTCGCTTACGACCCGGAACGCAACGTTTAGCCTATCATGCGCCCAATGTGTGATTGGCTTGGCCTCATCGCGTGCCTAACACATGACCAATCGGTGTTTTTTTTTGAAGCATATGAGCATCGACGTCTAACGTCAAACCCACATGCTTTACTTTTTTCAACCCAAATTTCAATTTTAAATTAATATAAAGTACCAAAAATACTAAATTTATAATCAGCTATAGTTAATTCATGTAGCTAATCATAATTAACATAAAATACAATCAATGATTCAATGGAGGCTTTGATACCAATTGAAGGATCATGCATCCCATAGAGGTATGGAATAAATAAAAATCTTCCTCTCGTCTAAAGGGCTCAAGATCATGTCATCAAATCAACTAATTATATACACATGAATTAAAGCAATGAATAGAGAATTACCTTTTGTAGCGCAGATCTAAATTCCTTAATAAAAAAGCCATCCAAGGGTCCGGCCTCTATTAATGATCCACGGAGTCCAAGCACCTATAAAGAAGCACTCATAATTGGTAGAGTGCTAGCTCTACCTTTTCTAATTTATGTATTATTTCATATAGAAATTTAATATGAGTAAGTTTGTAACAACCTAAAAAAAGAGAAAGGAGGTGGCATGTTGGGGTTAGGGAGAAAATAATTTTCTCCTTATTTTATTTCAACCATGTGTCCTTTTTAATTTTCTTATTGTGTCGAATTTTCTCTCAAAAATTATTTCTTTATGCCACACCTCTCCCTCTATTTATTAGGGGAGAGTTTCCTTGTCCTCCAAGGATAAGAAAAGGGGCAAAAAATAAGTCCCAATTGAACTTATGTTTGTTACTTTCTAATCATTTAAGGATTGAGAGTTATTTTACATATGGGCCTTTGATTTTTATCTTTAAAACATTCATCCTTATCCAATAAGGTTCATGTTCATACTTAAAAAATTCATCTTTATCCAAGTAAGGTTGATGTTTATCCTCTCATCAAAATAAATAATTTTAGATAACTATAGGTAGCCCACATTAGGAATCAATTTCCTAAAATACCTTTGAACCTAAATTAAGAAATTCATTTCCATTTTATATTATTTACTTCTAAATTTAGAATCAACTTTCAAATTAGAAAATTGATTTCTAAAATATGAAACTTTTTATTTTACGAAACTTTCTATTTTTTGAAAACCTTTTTCAAAATTGGAAACTTTCAAAATTAGAAAGTTTTCCAATGTCTTTGCTTCTCTTTAATCATGTGAATACTTAAACTTATGCTTGTAACTCAATAGGCTCCTAGATATGTTAGCAATATATTAGAACAAAAGACTCCTCTTTTATCTCTTGATACATAAATTAAGATTGACCTCTAGTAAGGCATTATGACTATCTAATTCTCTAAGAAGATTAGTTAATCTATTATTATATTTCATGAGCATGGTACCATACAATTCAGTCATTATGTCAACTTATCACGAGTGTGATGTCAAATTTGGTTATAAGTCTTGTTCAATTATGATCACATAAGTTTTCTTCGATTCTCAAATGTCTTAGCTCTTATAGTAAACCAACCGTGCTCTATTGGTGTACTCTACTATGGCCATAGATTTCCCGAGCAAACATTCATCGATGTGCAATGTGATAACTCATTTAGCATATAATGAATGACATGCCTTATCTTATTCATACATCTACCTCCATTAGATTTCTAGTGCACCCGACAAATTACCCACGTGCAACCCTTTACCGGGTCCATCGAAATGAGTTTCAAAGTGCATAATTCTTCTAACGAGATAATCATGATGACTTCAAGTCTAAGGACTAATTATACCCATCTTGTATGAGATTCCCATAGAGCTAAACCAAATGGGTTCTCATGGCAAGTTAAGTCCGATGATATGTTATCTAACATAAATAACCTAAGTGCTTGCTTTGGCGTCATTATGCCAATAGGTGTGAGATCTCCTACTGCTATCATATAGTATGAGTATAGCACTCGTAAGTCTACCACATATAGTATGAGTATAGCACTCACAAGTCTACCGCATATAGTTAACGTCTATTCTTCACGATTTGAGATGTTTAATGATATTATTTATATACATTAGTATTTGTCTCACATTTTTCTATTAATCACTATTGCAAATATATATCATAAGGCCTTCTATTTAATTCTATTAAATTAATAAGCATAAAAGAATAAAAATTAATAAAACAACTTCTTTTATTATTATTAAGATAAATGATGCAATAATACAATAACTCAAGCCCATTCAAACGTAGTTGGATCTTGGGCATCTATAATAACATACATAGTTAGCAATAAGTAATATGAATAGATAAATAAAGTGCACTCTAATTGAATTAATCGTACAACTATGAACCAATCATACAAAAAAATATAAAATACCCAATAAAGTTACATTTAGAAAAAAATAGTAATATCATAACGATTAACCAAAAGCATAACGATTAACCAAAAGCTTCAACTTGATTCAACTAAGAATGAAGTTTAGTGTTCATAATGTAATACGAAGAGAATTTGAATTAATAGTGGCTATAGAAGAGCTAGCTAGGAAGAGAAGAGAAGAAATAATACCCTAACTTTGCTATTTATATCCAAAACTAGTGGTTACATCACATTTATGTCCGCATTACATTATCACACAATTTGATACATAAAGTCACATAGTTTGTTGGTTGATACCTCATAGTTGGAAATTAAGTTGCACACAACCATATAACTTTGTTCTTCATCCCATGTAAAAAGTCTTATGCCCATGTATACCTTCTCTTCTTTAGCCACATGGGCATGCGACTTTACACTGCAAATCATGTAGAAAGCTTACTCGTCCATGTATACTTCTTCTTCTTTTGAGTGTTGTTGGATTTAAATCAACCACATGGTTGTGTGGAATACTTCCTCTAGTCGTGTGGAAATGGTTCGCCCATGTGACTTGCTATGCTTGAGACTCCACATGATTTCCTCCTTCAAGTCACATTGTCACTTGTTATTTCCTTTGTTATTTCGCACATTCATCCGACTCTTCTAAGCCTCTTTGAAGTTTCTTTCTTTTCTCCTTAGGTTTTATATTTTTTTGTTTGATTTATCCTTTTTCCTACAAAACCCAAAACTCGTCATCTTGTTCTTAAATAACATAAAATAATATAATAATTTCTAAAAATTTCAATGTAATAGAGCATAAAAATCATGTTAATTATGTACTCATCAAATACCCTCACACTTAAACTTTGCCAATCCTCGAGCAAAACAAATAAAATAAAAACCTACCTCACTTTCATAGGAATCTTGGTTGCATTTAGCATATACAACAAGTCTTTAAACCCCTAGGTTACCCCTAATGGATGAGTTATGTCTCATGAGAGTTTTAGATGATAAACCCAAAAATCATTCAAACAAATGTGATACCAATATGATTTTTCTTTAAACATTGATGTTCAATACAGATTTCACAAAATTCAACAGCTTAACTCAATCATGTTTAAGATATTATTGTCATATCAATGCATGTATCTAAATTGATTTATGTATCTTTATAACTAAACATAATTTAGGCATGCAACACTAACTTTATTTTTACCTTTTTTACACCACTATAAGCAAGAAAATAAACCAAGATTTTATCTAATCAAAAACTTTCTATTTTACGCATCCTAAAACCAATAATCTCAAAGTAATTAACCAAAAGCTTTAACTTGATTCAATCAAGAATGAAGTTTTGTTGTTCATAATATAATACAAAGAGAATTTCTACTAATGGTGGCTATAGAAGAGCTAGCTAAGAAGAGAAGAGAATAAATAATACCCTAAATTTGCTATTTATATTCAAAACTAGGGTTACATCACATTTGTGTTGGCATTACATAATCATATAATTTGATACATAAAGTCATATGTTTTGTTGCTTGATATCACATGATTGGAAATTAAGTTGCACACAACTCGTGTAACTTTGTTCTTCATCCTATGTAAAAAGTCTTCTCGCCCGTGTATACCTTCTCTTCCTTAACCTCATGGGCATGTAGCTTTATAATGCAAATAATGTAGAAAGCCTAATGTCCATGTATACTTCTTCTTCCTTTCGGTGTTTTTGGATTTAAATCAACCACATGGTCGTGTGAAATACTTCCTCTAGTTGTGTGGAAATGGTTTTGCTTGTGTGACTTGCTATGCTTGAGACTCCATATTGTTTCCTCCTTCAAGTCACACGATCGGTAGTTATTTCCTTTGTTATTCCACATGTTTGTGTAACTCTTCTAAGACTCTTTGAATTTTCTCTCTTTTCTCTTTAGGTTTAAGGTTTCTTTATTTTGATTCATCATTTTTCCTACAAAATCTAAAACCATCATCTTGTTCTTAAATAACATAAAATAATACAATAAGTACTAAAACGTTCAATGTAATAAAGCATAAAAATCATGCTAATTATGCATTAATCAAATACCCCTACACTTAAACATTACCGAGTCCTCGAGTAAAAAAAATAAAATAAAAACCTACCTCATTTTCATAGGAATCATCGTTGTATTTAGCGTATACAACAAGCCTTCAAACCCCAAGGTTATCCCTAATCGATGAGTTATATCTCGTAAAGATATTAAACCCATAAAATCATTCAAACAGATGTCATACCAATATGATTGTTCTTCAAACGTTGATGTTCAATATAGAATTCACAAAATTCAATAGTCAACTTAATCATGTTCAAGATATTATTATAATATCAATGTACGTCTTTAAATTGATTTATGTATCTTCATAATCGAAAATAATTCAAGCATGAAACACGAACTTTATTTTTATCTCTTTTGCACCACTACAAGCAAGACAATAAACCAAGATTTTCTCTAATCAAAACTTTTCCAATTTAAACATGCCAAATTCGTTTTCATTTCGAGGCCTTCATATCATTTTCCTAAGTGATCACTTACCTTTTTACACGATTATCGATATTTGTAATGAAGGTAACCAATTACTTAGCTAGTCATCGACCTAGAATACTTTGCATGCTCATAATTTGAATTGTTGTTTGATGTAAAAGTAAACATTTTTTTATGAATACTCCTAGTTACTAAGCAACTCAAATCATTAGAGTAGAATTTTTAATTAGTTAGGAAAAATTTCTAAGGGAACGCTTTTCATATTTCTTTCTCAAATAAAAATTAGAAAATCTCATTTATTTAAATCGTGCTTAGGTCTAGTTTCCAAAGAATTTTATTTTCTTTCAAAATTATTATTTCTACCTAAATTATGTTCCATCATTAAGATACATAAAGCTCTCTAGCATGTATACACTTTTATAACAATAATATCTCAAACATATTCATTCATCTCATCAAATTTCATCAAACCCATCATCAAACATCAATCAAGAAGAACATAATATTAAACCATATCATTCATTTCATCTTTTTTCATTTCTTAAAAAATATTTTATGGGGGAATAACCTAGAAAAACATATAAAATTCAAAAAAAAAAAAAAACTAAATGCTAAATGCACCCCCATACTTGAATTGGACATTGTCCTTAATGTGCAATATAGTTGATCAAATTAAAATAAAATTAAAGGGTAAAGGTTAAGAAAAGAAATGAGGAATTTTAGCGAGTTAAAGAAAAGGAAGTGTGAAAGATGAGAGTGAAGCCTATGGCACACGCTTATGCTCAATTTAGAGCACAAACCATGTCTCAATTTTTTGCTCGTGTCATCCTTTTTTTCTTGACATCGTACAAGGTAATTACCCACATGAGCATGTAGATTCCTCTTGCAAATCATGTAGATGCCCTATCGCCCATATGGTTTTTTCCTTTCTTTCATTCATAAAGCCCGCATGGCTATGCCTTTGTCAAGTGTAAACTATGCCGTTTGCCACTCGCCCATGTTACATCCTCCTAGCTACATAAATTTCTAGCCAAACATACACACACGAGCATGCTTTTTACTTGCATAAACCGAGCATGCTTCTTACTTGCATAAATTATGTTGTTTGTCCATGTGGGTTTCTTTTCCTCTTCTTTCTTCAATAACAAAGAGTACCTATGCTACAACACTCTCCAAATCAAAGTCAATCATGGGAAAAATCTAAAGAAAAATTAAATAAAACTAATTTAAACATGAATTGAAACAATCAAAATAGCAAGATTCAAAAGAAATTTATTGGGTTGCCTCCCAATAAGCATTTTTTTTTTAACATCATTAGCTTGATATTGGTACCATTCATTCCTTATAATGGTGATCCGGTCGTGTCAAACTTGATACCCAAAGTGAACCTCCAAGCATCACCCATACATGGCTTCTCAACTTAGTCCCAAGTGGACATATCACTTTCACACAATTAGAGAAAACCCTTCCTCTAATCTTAAAAAAAAATAAAGAATTAACGAGTGACAACAACATGAATAAGACACCGTAAAAAGAAAGCAGAATGACAAGAAATACTCAAATTTGTTAGCCTTGGCATTGAACTTGTTTGGAAAGATAAATTCAATAGTGGGCACATCAAAAATATTATCTAGGTCCACTTACTCAAAATTATTTTCTTGCTTGGTTAGTTTATTAACAACCACAATCTTATTCGACTCTTCACTACAAGTTAGCTCTATTTCGAGATCTTTAACGACTTGCTCTTTGTCCAAGCACATCCTCTCTCTCACTTTTTGTGCTTGAATGTCTTCCAAAATCATTTCTATTTTAGAGGAAAAATTGCTTACAATTAATGCTTCTACCTTACTTATTAATATAGCCAATTGACGCATTCGAGTCTTCAAATTTTAAAGGCTACCACTTGTTTCCTGCTAAAATTGCATAGTATCTATTATAAGAGAATTAACCATATCCTCACAAGATATATCTGGATTTGGAATAACTTGTTTTCTAGCTTAGAATGGTGTTTGCACTTATTAATATCTTTGACAATTATAAATTGCATTGTCAACCACTTAGTTCCCATAACTAGTATAAGTGCTCATGTAGGGATTATATAGGTATTGTAGACATTTTAAAAGTTTCCTCATGGCATAATACACACCAATAGGTTCTTCTTAAAGCATTGGGCATCTATTAGATGAATGCCCCATCATCGAACATATGCCACAATTATGGACTTGTTGCACCTTTCCTATAACCGTTTGAAACACTAAAGAGATTAGGTTAGAAACCTATTATACAATAGCGAGAAAATTTTAGCTCTTTGAATCTCTCAAATTATAGGTCATATTGAGAGCTAAGCTATTGAGAATACTAAGTCATGTAAAAAATCATATTATCACACACACACACACAACCAAAATATCAAGAAACAATCAACTTAGCATAATCTTCCCCGACCAAAATTTGATGGTGTGTCACACTCGCTAATAAATTAGTAATTTATATATGTCCTTACTGATTTTTTAATCATGGTTATATAATAAGGGCAAGTAAGGTTTGATGCGACTAGGAAAGGGAATCGGTTAATCGCCTCGAGTGTTCTTATGTGTAAGAGGGGTTTATGTGTTTGAGATTTTTGAAAATAATATAAAGTAATAAGAGATAACGATCTGAAAGTAGCCTTAGTTGAATTTTAGTATCCGCTTTTAGTTTAGTCATTGATCATCGATTAAATAATTAAATTATCCTAAAAATGAATATTCATCGTAAAACAACAACATGTATGTTGACTTCAATCTTTCCTTACCTAGTCATTAATTGAATATACGATACCCAATTAATTTTCTAGTTATTGAATAACCTATTAAGCACTA
The DNA here is from genome assembly GCA_963924115.1 of Dovyalis caffra. Lineage (NCBI taxonomy): Eukaryota > Viridiplantae > Streptophyta > Magnoliopsida > Malpighiales > Salicaceae > Dovyalis > Dovyalis caffra. Next base: position 7,167,472 of record CAWUPB010001184.1, read on the forward strand.
GATAGATTTAATCTAATAACGACATTGAGATGAGAAAGATAGGTGAAGCTAAGCCACTTTTCTAAGCACTAGAGAAGATATAACCTAATTCTATGTGTTTTTAAGGAATTGAATGAAAACATCACTAATCATCAAACCCTAATTACTAATATAGGCAAGTTATGACAAGCAATTACACGAGCTTTAGTACTTAGCTAGCAATAAGCCATATGAATAAACAACTAGCATGCACTCTAATTGAATTAATCATACAATTATGAACCAATCATTCAAAAAAAACATAAAATGCCTAATAAAGATAAGTTTAGAAATAAAACTAGTAATCTCACAATAATTAACCAAAAGCTTTAACTTGATTCAACCAAAAATGGAGTTTAGTTGTTCATAATGTAATACAAAAAAAAATTATATTAATGGTTACTATAGAATAGCTATCTAGGAAGAGGAGAGAAGAAATAATACCCTAACTTTACTATTTATATCAAAAACTAGGATTACATCATGTTTTGTGTGGCATTACATTATCACACGACTTGATGTGCAAAGTCACGTGGTTTGAAGCCTTAGAAATTAAGTTGCACATGATCGTGTAACTTTGTTCTTCATTCGATGTAAAAAGCCTTTTACCCATGTATACCTTCTCTTCCTTAGCCACGCAAGCATGCAACTTTACACCGTAAACCGCATAGAAAGCCTACCGCCCTCGTATACTTCTTCCTTTGCGTATTGATGGATTTAAATCAACCATGTGGCCATATGGAATGCTTTCTCCGGCCATACTACCCCTGTGACTTACTATGCTTGAGACTCCACATGGTTTCCTCCTTCAAGCCACACAATCGTAGCTATTTTCTTTGTTATTTCATACGACCATGTGACTCTTTTAAGCATATTTGAAGTTTCTCTCTTTTCTTCTTAGGTTTTAGGTTTCATTGTTTTGATTCATCACTTTTCCTACAAAACCCAAAACCATCATCTTGTTCTTAAATAACATAAAGGAATGCAATAAGTACTAGAAAGTTCAATGTAATAAAGCATTATGCACTTATCAATTCAATAATTGATATTAGGACTTTAGATGGAGGACAACAAAATTTTTGTTTATTCTATACCTCTATAGGATGTATGATCCTTCACCTCATATACTCGTTTTACAAGGTTGAAGGAGATTATGCCTTTAGAAGTAGAGATTCCTTCGCTCCGGGTGCTCATAGAAACATAAAAAGGGGAAGTCTGAATAGGCTAGAATCGGATATAAATAGCTAAACATGATTAGTAAAAAGAGACTAGCTACTATTTGCTATGTATAAATGTATCAAAAGAGGATGGCTAAGGCTTATAATTAGAAAGTCCGAGCAAGAGAATTTTGAGAAGGAGATTTGGTGCTCAAAAAGATTCTATAGACAATTGAAAAAGATAGAAGAAAATGGTCACCTAATTATGAGAGTCCTTATATAGCCAAAAACAAATTTCATAAGGAGCCCTTTTTTTAGCCAACATGGATGGAGATAGTATAGCTAAGCATGTAAATTCAAACACGGTGAAGAAATACTATGCATGAGATGTATTATCCTTTTCTCTATGAAATAAAAAATGAAATTCATGCCGAAAATGCATATTATATTTTTTTATATCTTTTCTTCTTTGATTCAAATACTCATCATTTTTCTCATGATCTCAATTAATATTACATATAAATTGATATAAAAGGCATGTATGATGCCATGACAATACTTTACTTAAGAAATAACGAGCTCAAATAATCTCTAGTAGCCAAGAAAAAAATCAAATCCAAGTTCTAATGAACTCAAAAGAAACTTAGATCTCATATGCTTTTTGAAATTGAACTAATGGTTTCATGATTAAATGAATTTACTTCCAACTAAACAAAGTAGTTAAGATTTTAATCTGAAAGTAATCACTTGACATTCTATTTAACTAAAGCACAAGACAAATAAAATGATGAGCTAGTGAAAGAAGGGGTGGATACATCTCATCAATGCTCAAAAACCATTATGCAAACACAATATATGGTTGCTAAAAAAACCTAAAAAGAATAAATGCGGTTCCGACTCAATCACCCTAATGGCAACATGCCCTTTTGGCACCTTCCATGATGATTGCATAACCTGTGTCTAGATTATAGGTTCTATCTAAACATCATTCAATATGGTGCTTGTTAAAACAAAACTCATCAAACTACATATTTTGTTAATATAATTAAAAAAGGCCATCTTTGAAAATTTGATCTCACTCAAATCAAATCTATTCCTTGGAGTCTAATTTTTAGCTTTTTATTTCTTTCATAAAAACCTAGACTAGGATCACCTCCGATACCGGAGGCGAAAAAATCATCATCAAAAAAATTTGATCTAAGAAACATGTCACCAAATAAGTTGCCTTTCTAAAAGTCAAATTCAAAAAACAAAAAAAAGGGATCACAATTAAGTCAAATCTTACCAAAATCTCTATTCACAAACTTATTATGCAAAGCTACTAAAAAAAGCAAAATGAAAAAAAAAGAAAAAGAAAACTCATTCTTTTAATCAAGTATAGTAAAAAAGGGGACTCGCATCATAAATATTGATTCCAAACATGAAAGGAATGAGTAGGTTAAATTGACCAAAAGAGAAGAGCTTCTTAAAAGTGATCCCATGTCAAGAAACCCCTAAAACATTATTTGAGCCATCATTACCCATTCTTCTAGAAAACAACATCACATCCTACATTACGTGCCAATGATAGTTCTTTCTAACTAAAGATGACTCGTTAGTTAGATGAGTTTTAGTCATCAAGCAACTATAAAAGAATTTTTTAAAAAATAGATAGCCAAAATGAAAACACATGTCATATAGAATTATGGTTGGTACCAAAGAGCAATAATACCTAGGAAAAAATAACTTTATTTCCCATGAGCCCAAAATCTTCATTAAAGCATAAGTACGAAAGAAACTCCAAAATTGACTATATTATAATGTTTGCATGGTAAGTTCATGAAGGGTCCATGGAGTTTTATCCAAATCTTGAATTCAATATCTTCAATTAAAATCTAACTAACTTTTTTTATGAAGAAGGAATTTACAAAATACAAAAATATCAAATGCTTCAAGATGAACATGAGATCTTGAGTTACAAAGAAAACTAAATAAACATGAGCTAAGTATGGCATTAGCTAGCGTAGATAGTCAATTAGCGAGTTGATCTTAATAGGGAATGATCACTACCTTCAAAAGGAACATAATGATCAAAATTACCTTAGTAGTTGATTGAAATAACATACAAACCAAAGTTTATAGAAATGAAAAATACAATCGATGGGCAAGGCCACAATGATCGAATCACAAATCATAGTCTAGCATCAAAGCCCTAATAATTATAAAGAAAAGTGTCAAAGAGGGAGTTCAGTAGGCCAACCAATATTTCTCATAGGTAATCCACTAACTACTATGCCAAGTCTTATTTGAGGAACGAGTGTAGCATAAAGGAAAAGGAAAAGTCCACAATGAACTTAAAATGGAGAAATTCTCCGGATAGGTGGAGAAACATACCTTTTGAATTCACTTCGGGTAGGGTCACCTTATAATAGACCATCATCCAAGCATAAAATTCAAAATTTAATAATTAATTCTCACTTATAGATAAAGTGGTCTAACCTAGTTCATCGTTTTAGACAAGATTGCCTAACAAGCATTGCATTTTACTTTTTATGGTAGGGCGCTCTTGAAAATAAGGCCGTTGTATTTTACTTTTTAGGATAAATTATCCTTAAATATAAGGCCATTGTATTTTACTTTTTAGGATAGCATGTCCTTGACAACAACGCCATTGCATTTTACTTTTTAAGGCGGACCGCCCTTAATAACAAGGCCATCACATTTTATTTTTTAGCACAAGCCAAGGCCATTATATTTTACTTTTTAGGGTAGGTTGCCCTTGACAACAAGGTCATCGCATTTTAATTTTTAAGATAGGCCAAATTTGATAATAAGGCCATCGTATTATATTGTTTTTAAAGGCGAGTCGTCCTTGATAACAAAGCCATCACATTGTATTTTTTTTTTTAAGACAAGTTACCCTTCACAACAAGGTCATTGTATTTTAGTTTTATAGATCAAGCCACCCACATCAACCGAACCATTTTTGTAGAACTCGTTTTTTTTTCTTTACAAGCTCATTAAGAAAACTTAATCTTAAATGCACACTTCAACTAGTATGTAGATCATAAGCATTATAAAGAAGGGACAACTATCATAACCAAAAATTCCCCCTTTAAATGTTTTTTATCTTTTCTTTTTTATTCTATTTTTTTATTTTATGTTATTTATATTTTATTTTTACTATTATTTATTTTATTTTCATTTTAGAATTTACTAAAAGAAAGAAAAAAAGGATAAAAGAATCAAAATATTAAAATATTAAAAAATTAATTAATTACATTATGGGCATAATTGAATTAAATAGAATTGAAATTAAAGTAATTGGGGATATGATTAAAATGATTGGAAATCCTAAGACTAAAACTACAAGACTCGAGGACCTAATTGAAAAAAATAAAAGTATAAAGACCATAATGATATATCCAAATGTTATAATTGAAATAAGACTTAACCTATAGGACTTAAATCAACCTAAGACATAAATGAGAGGACCAATTTGGACCATCAAAATGACCTATCATCCAACCTCTTTTAGTAAAACTCCAACACGTCAACTCCTACATCCTACTATTATTTGGCCTCGTTCATCCGCATTAGTGAAGACAACGAGTTAGAAGAGGTAACAATGCCAGCTCTCCCCTCGTACTCGTAATTCCCGTTAAGGAATTGTAGTGTACCAACTAAGAATCATGCTTGTACCACCTACAACACCAGCACACAAAGCATATAAAAAACATATTGCATAGCACCAAGCATAAATATTGGCTTTGTTCATACAGAGCCAAAATAAACAACATACATGAAATGTGTTTAGTTACGAAGCTAATAAGAATTGATCTCATAGGTGAGTAGGGCCTCTCGGGTATAAATAGGGGTAGAATTTAGGTTTTTAGATGAGGTAATTTTGGAGGAATTGAAAGGGTATTAAGGCATTGTAATAAAGGCGAAGCAATTTTAGGGAAAACTATGGGAAAATTTCGTAAAGAATTGAGACAAAGAAAAATTATAAGAGAATTCAAGAGTTAGGGAGTCTTACCAAGTCGTGAAGTCGACAATGGAATCGCAACACCTATAGCTCTTGGATCCTAAAGGACTCGTTCACCAATTAAGGCGACCAATGCTTACTCGCTAGCATTTCTCTTCGCCCAAATTTTCTCAACCAATTATTGATTAGTGCATATTTTATAAAAATTTATTTCAAAGTTATTAATAAATTATGTGCCTTATTAGGTTAATTAACGATATTATGTTATTTATTAGTTTTATAGGCCAATTGTAGCAAAACCTATTAAATCCAATCCCAAATACATAAGGTGTACGAAACGAACACATATGGTAAAAAGGAAGAGGTTTATACTCATGTATCTTATTGCTAAAGGAGACACGAGGCCATGTGTCTCTCGTTCTCAAAGTCTCTAGTCGTGTGTGATCAAGAAAAAAAGACACATGATTGTGTGTGTATTCTAGGTAGAACGTCTCTATTCATGTGTGATCTCACCTACGGCCATGTGTTATAACACACATAGCTATGTGCTTCCTTTCCTAACCTAGCACATTTTTATAATTTATAGTAACTATATAGTAAGTGAAAGAGACATGGTAAGGAGGGAGATTTTTGGGAGGAGAAAAACATATTTATCCTATTTTATTTTGCTCGATTAATATGTGTAACTAAACCCTTGTTATCGATTCAAGGGGATTTTGAAGCTCTCATTAGCATATCAATAATATAATCTGTAATGTTATTTTTCTTCTCTCTTTGATTAATTTGACTATGTTATTTAGATTTCATGTGATTTATGATTTCTATTGAATTGATTTGGTTTGGCCAACTAAATGGATTGTAATAGTTTTTTATTGCTAGATCTAGAAATTATAATACATGTAATTGTAACTTTTCTAATCACCTAGTAGCAAATAGTGATAGATGATTATGGAAAAGTTTGTCTCCATCATTTTGAATAACATAGCCTAGGTTAAATAATCTGAGCTTGTGAGATTTTTACCTAGATTGATCTATTTTTCTAATTCTTGAAATTATTGTGCATTAAATCTAGAGAGCTTATTCTAGGTTGTATTATTGTTAGCATCCAATTCAAGAGCTTGTTTCAATTGGTGACACTTACGGGAAAATTTGAATAACGGATCTTATTGCGATTTAGGATCAATAATTCAATAAGAGAAGTTGAATAGCCTATCGTGTTTATAATCATTGAGTGCGAGAGTGGAGATTGAGCCAAGACTCGATAATTCTCTCGATTGTTATTAATCAACTTTACTTGCTTGTATTAATTTGTTTATCAATGCATTAAATAACTAAAACCTTATTTTATTATAAATCAATTAGATAATTGATAAATGATCTAAAACTTTCTCTAAGGGATCGACCCTTTTCTCACCCTAGCTACAATATAGTAATTAGGTGTATTAAAGACTTAATTAATTTAGAGTGTTTGATGTGTAATCAAATTTTAGCACCATTGTCGAGGAACTTATGTTTGATTATTGTTTATTATTATTTTGGCTATTTTTTACTAATTATTTTTTGTGTTTTTATAGTGTATGCTTCGATCTTTTTATATAACTAACTTGATATTTGATATAGAACCCGAGAGAACTTTGCATAGATTAAGGGGAGAATCTAGGTGGGTTTGAAAAAATCTAAAAGAGTAGCTATTATTTCCTCACTAAGAATCAACACAGACTTTTGAATATCTCTTTGAGAGTTTTTTTGGTGATTCAAAAGAAGCGAAGCCATGGTTACAAATAGGACTTTAAAGGAGTTAGTCTGCTGCGATTTAAATCAACAACCTTTATGCATTGAGTTCCCTAATTTAGAGGTTTCTTTTGAATTGAAATCAAGAATAATACATTTATTACCTAAATTTTATGGTCTAGTAGGAAAAGATCCTCATAAACATCTAAAGGAGTTTCATGTGATGTTCAAGCATGAGGTCACAAGGCATTTTGGAGGAACAAATCAAACTATGAGCTTTTTCTTTCTCCTTAGATGTAGATAAAAAACAATGGTTGTAAAATCTTTTTATAGGCTCAATCAATTCTTGTAATGAGATGAAACAGGTTTTCTTACTTAAGCATTTCCCTAGATCATGAGTCTGCTAGTATAAGGAAAGAAATATGTAGTATTTGACGAGTTCATTAGGGAGACTCTATATGAGTATTAGGTGATGACGTATTGTACCATCAACAAATTAGTAATTTATAATGTGTCCTTATAGAGCTTTTAATCATGGTTATATAATCAAGGCAAGTAAGGCTCAAACCTATAGGGAAAGAGAATAAGTCAATTGTTTTAGTTGTTTAAGCGTTTTTGTGTGTAAAAGGGGTTTTATGTGTATAAGATGCTTGAAAATAAGATAAAGTAGTAAAGAATGACAATATAAGAGAAGCCTTAGTTTAACATCAATATCCACTTTTGGTTTGGTTGCTAATCATTGATTAAATAATTAACTCATTCTAACATGAATATTCACCGTAAGCCAACAACATATATGTTGACCCCGGTCTTTCATTACCTATTCATTAATCGAATATACGATATCTAATTAATTCCTTAGCTATTGAACAACCTACTAAATAATAGATAGATATAATCTAATAACAACATTAAGATGAGAAAGACAGGTGAAGCTAAGCCACCTTTCTAAGTGCTAGAAAGTATATAACCTAGTTCTATGTTTTCCAAGGAATTGAATGAAAACATCACATAATCATCAACCCTTAGTTACTAACATAGGCAAGTTTAGACAATAAATTACATGAACTTGAATATTTAGCTAGCAATAAGTAATATGAATAAATAACTTGTGTGTACTCTAATTAAATTAATCATAGTACTATGAACCAATCATGCAGAAAAAATATTAAATACACGATAGAGATAAGTTTAGAAATAAAATCAATAATCTCATAATTATTAACCAAAAGCTTCAACTTGACTCAACTAAGAATGAGTTCAGTTGTTCATAATGTATTACAAAGAGAATTTCTATTGAAAGAGGTTGTAGAAGAGTTGGAAGAGAAGAGAGCCAAATAATACCCTAAATTTGCTATTTCTATCCAAAACTAGGGTTACATCAAATTTGTGTCACCATTACATGGTCACACTATTTGATACATAAAGTCCAATAGTTTGTTATTTGATATCACATGGTTTAAAGCTTTGGAAATCAAGTGTTATATGGTTTGACTCCTCTAAGCCTCATTGGATTTTCTCTCTTTCCTCCTTAAGTTTTAAGTTTCCTTGCTCGATTCATCGTTTTTCTTATAAAACCCAAAATTATCATCTTGTTTTTAAATAAAATAATATAGTATAATAAGTATTAGAAAGTTTAATGTAATAAAATATAAAAATCATGCTAACTATACACTCATTAAATACCCCCATACTTAAAGTTTGCTAGTCCTTATGTAAAACAAATAAAATAAAAACTTAAACTCACTTTTGTAGGAATCATGATTGTATTTAGTATATGCAACAAGCCTTTAAACTCCTAGGTTATCCTTAGTGGATGAGTTGAGTCTCGTGAGGGTTTTCGGATGATAAACCAACAAAATTGCTCAAACAAATATCAAGCCAATATGATTGTTATTTAAACATTGATGCTCAATTCAAAATTCAATAAAATTCAACATTGAACTTGACCATGTTCAATACATTATTATCATATTAACAAATATCTCTAAATTGAGTTATGCATCTTCATAACCAAACACAATTTAAGCATGTAACACCAACTCTACCTTTTACCCCTTTTCTACCATTATAAGCAAGTTAATAAACGAGAGATCTCCCTTTAACTAAAATATTTTCATTTTAAGCATCCTAAATTCTCTTTTTTTATAAGGCCTTTATAGCTTTTTCCTTAAGTGATCCCTTGCTTTTTTACACAACTATCAACATTTGTTATGAAGGTAACCAATTACTTAACAAGTCATCAACCTAGAATACTTTACATGCTCATAATTTGAATCATCATTTGACGTAAACGTAAATATTTATGATAAATACTCCTAGTTACTAAGCAACTCAAATCATTGGAGTAGAATTCTTAATTACTTAGGCCAACTTTTCTAGTGGGATACTTTTTCATTTTTCTTTCTCAAATAAACATTAGGAAATCACATTTATTTCAACTGTGCTTAGGTTTAGTTTCCAAAGGGTTTTCTTTTCTTTCAAAGTTAGTCTTTCTTCCTAAATTATCTTTCATTATGAAGACACATAAAGCTCTCTAGCATGCATGCATTTCTATAACAATAATATCTCAAAAATTCTCATTCATCTCATCAAATTTTATTAAATTCAACTATTAAACATCACTTATAAAGAACATCATACTAAACATGACATTTTTTTCATTTTTTCTATAAGGGTATAAAATAAACACATAACACAAATTACACAAGATAAAAATGAAAACAATAAAAACTTAAATGCTAAAACACCCTTACACTTGAATCATACATTGTTCTCAATGTGCACTAATCTTGATGAAAGATAAACAAAAGTAAAAAGTAAATGGTAAGAGAACAAATCTAGGATTGTTAGCGAGTGAAAGGAGAGGTGGCATAAAGGAAAGGATTGAAACCTATAACACATGCCCATGCCCAATCTAGAGCATAAATTGTGTCTCGATGTTCCTACCTATGCCATCCTTTTTCATTCTCTCTTGGTTTAGCAGAAGGTGAGTATCCACATGGACATGTAGATTCCTTCTACAAATTGTGTGGATATCTTACTACCCATGTAACACAATTCCATTTAATTCACACGGTCGTGTAACTTTCTTCACAAATTACGTGTATCCCATTCTACCCCGTGTGACCTTTCTCTCTAGTTTCAATGTGACTTTTCTCTCTAGTTTCAATTGCCAACGTCTTCTAATCACACGGGCATGTGACTTTCTTCTTTAAACCATATCATTTTCCACTATTCATGTGTCTTTCTTTGTTCTTTAGAATTTCAGCCACATTCATATACTTGATTACCTAGGTTGCACATCCTTTCATTAAAGTCAAGTGTAGGTGAAAATTTAAACAAAAGATTAAATATTAACTTAAAATTTAAATCCAAACATATAATTTACAAGAATTATTGGGTTGCCTTCTAATAAGTGCTTTCGTTTAACGTCGTTGACTTAACTTTACCTTTTTTCGATCGATGGTGACCTTTCATTATTAAGCTCGGTCTTGAGCTTCCTTGTAACTTTGCATTATCCTTTTTAAGGATGCTGAACTAAACCACTTCACCTTCAAACTCTATGACACAATCTCCTCATAGATATTTATGTTTATTCTTATTGTTTTTAGGAATGGCCTCCTTAGTAAGAAAGGTACGACGTTATAGGGAGATTCATCTCCCATCTTCAAGACATAAAAATCCACTAGGAACACAAATTGGTTCACTTACATAAGAACATCTTCCAATACCTCTTTGGGGTATGCATTAGTATGATCAATCAGTTGTATGATAACATTCATATTTTTTAAAGGGCTTAGATTTAATGCGAGTGTATGTAGAATTTGGCATTACACTCGATTAATGCACCTAATATAGTGATTGATTTGGCATAGTATAGTGAACATACTTGGGTTTGTGCACTTGGGAGGGATTTTTTATTGCAAAATTACGAAAACATTCTCCCTCATTCTTACCTTTTCATTTATGTTCAACTTTCTTTTATTGGTGCAAAAGTCCTTCAAGAACTTGGCATACCGAAGCACATGCTTTATGGCTTCCAACAGAGGTATGTTTACCTCTATTTTGTTGAATAGCTCAAAGATCTCCTTCTCGTTTTCTTTTTTCAACTCTTTTTTCCTAGACTTCTCTCTAACCTCGCTAGGAAATAGCACATGATTAGTTAAAAATAGAGTAAAGGGATCAAGAATTACCTTAGGCTTGGTGTCACTCTATCAATGGTTGCACTCTTTTTCTTTTCCTCCATTTCTACTCTTTCTTCTTTCATTGATTCAGACTTCCTCTTGCTTGGTTATTCTATCTTAGTATCACTCCTCAAATTCATTGCACTCACATTCTCCTTGGGATTTATCACCAATTAGGATGGTAATTTCCCTCTAGCTTGAGCTTCTAAATGACTCACGAGTAGTCACTAATTAACTTATTTGATTCTCCAAGTTTTGAATGTTTGATCTCATCTCTTACTCGTAATTATTTAGTCTCTTGCTAGAATTATTTAGTGCTCAATGCAATAGACTTCACTATTTTTTTAGAGAATTTTTAGATTATGGTGGGGCTTTTTATTGGAAAAGCCAAGGTGAGTACCCTTTTTGCCTTGGTCGACAAAAGTTCTACCCACCTTGTATATTCTTCCTATGCCTCAAATTGGGATGATCTCTTTATCCAAGGTTATACGTATTAAAGTAAGGATCATATGGCCTTGGTTGGCCCTCTCTAAACTTTCCAGCCATATGTACCTATTCGTTGTGCCCCTCTTGCAAGGTCGGGCATGCATCTACTTGTGTTTGATAATAGAATAAATTCCACAAGCTTTAACTGCTTGTAGATTACCAACTACTATCCGCCTTACCAAGGAAGTTAAATCGACATCTACTATTCTAAACTTGAAATGTTTACCTCATTGACCTTTTTTGGTATATGATCAATCCTTGTATCAAATTGCTGTAAGTTAATAGCCATATTTGATATCGAGCCCTAGGAACGTTGGGCATCTTATCTACTAATGCTCCTTCACTTGTCGTAGCTATCATGCTCCTCTCCATAGGGAGCAAACCTTCATAGAAATAAACATCAATAACCGATTGAAAATCCGATGTTGTGGGCACTCGCAACATAACTTCTTGAACTCGCTCTCAATAATCATAAGAAGTTTCTCCGGTAAATTATTCATTCACATATAGGTTCTTTCTTATGCTCACAACCCTCGAAGTAGGAAAGTATTTCTTCGGGAATACTTACTTCATCCTATTCCACGAGTTAATTGATCCCATAGGGAGATCATATAACCAATCCTTAGCATCCCCATCCAACAAAAAGGGAATGCTCTTAACTTAATCTAATCTTCCGATATTTCTTGTCATCTCATAGTTGAGTAGCCCATATGGAATTCTTTTAAATGTTTGTAGGGGTCTTCTTTAGCTAGACCCTAAAATTTTAAAATTAAGTGTATCAATCTTGATTTCAACTCAAATGCCACCTCTAGATTCGAGACCTCAATACACAAGGGTCGTTAATTAAGATCGAGAATAGCCGGTTCCTTTAATGTCTTGTTTGCCCTATTTATAGATATATCATCTCCTTCGAGTTGATTGATGATAAGAACTCAAGAATCATGGTTATTCCTTCAAAAGACTCAATCCTCCTAATCGAAGCTAACCTCACTTTCTTCCTTAACTTGCTCAATTCTCTTTTCGGTTCGGGATTGAAAATAAACTCTACTCGGTTGAGACTCGGTCATATACCAACAATAACCAAAACACAAAAACAATAAAAAAATATAATAACAATAAACTTCAATCGTAATCCTTGATAATGGTGCCAAAATTTAATGACATATCATACCACTAATAAATTAGTAATTTATAATGTGTCCTTACAAAGCTTTTAATCACGATTATGTAATCGGAGTAAGTAAGGGTCGAACCTATAGGGAAAAAGAATAGGTTAAGCTGTTTCGGTTGTTTGAGCGTTCTTATATGTAAAAAGGGATTTTATGTGTATGAGATGCTTGAAAATAATATAAAATAGTAAAGAATAACAATATGAGAGAAGCCTTGGTTGAACTTCAATATCCACTTTTGATTTGGTTGTTGATCATTGATTAACTAATTAACTCATCCAAACATGAATATTCACCATAAGCTAATAACATGTATGTTTTCGAGTCTTTTCTTACCCGAGTCATTAATCGAATATACGATACCTAATTAATTTTTTAGCTATTGAAAAACCTCGCTACACACTAGATAGATTTAATTCAATAACAACATTAAGATGAGAAAGACAAGTTGAAGCTAAGCCACCTTCCTAAGTGCTAGAGAAGATGTAACCTAGTTCTATATTTTCAATGAATTGAACGAAAATATCACATAATCATCAACCCATATTTGCTACCACAAGTTTAGACAAGCAATTATATGGACTTGAATTCTTAGCTAGTGATAAGTAACATGAATAAATAACTAGTATGTATTCTAAATGAATTAATCATATAATTATGAACTAATCATTCAAAAAAACATAAAATACCCAATAGAGATAAGTCTAGAAATAAAACCAATAATCTCATAATGATTAGCTTCAACTTGATTCAACCAAGAATAGAGTTTAATTGTTCATAATATATTATGAAAAGAATTTTTATTAAAGGAGGCTATAAAAGAGTCTGGAAGAGAAGAGAGCCAAATAATACCCTAGCTTTGCTATTTATACCCAAAACTATGTTTACATCATGTTTGTGTCGGGATTACATGGTCACACGATTTAATATATAAAGTCATATGGTTTGTTGCTTGATATCACATGATTTGAAGCCTTAAAAATCAAGTGTTACAAGCTTGCCAACTAAGGCGCGAGTCATGTAACTTTGTTCTTCATTCCATGTAGCCAAGCTTCTACCCATGTAAATTTCTTCCGCAAATCATGTCGAATTTCTTATGTCCGTGTAAACCTTCTTTTCCTTAGAGACATGAGTGTGTGGCTTTACACTACAAATCATGTAGAAAGCCTACTACCCATGTGGTCTTCTTCTTTTCTTTCATTTTGCTAGGTTCAATCACCCACATAGCTTGTGTAGAATGTTTTTTCGGCCATGTGGAAATAGTTCGACCCATATGGCTTGTTGTACTTGAGACTCCACATCATTTCCTTCTTTAAGTCGCACGACCGGTAGTTATTTTCTTTGTTATTTCATAATGCCATATGACTCCTCTAAGCCTTTTTAGATTTTCTCTCTTTCCTCCTTAGGTTTTGGGTTTTCTTGCTCCGATTTATTATTTTTCTACAAAACCTAAAACTGTCATCTTATATTTTAATAACATAATATGGTATAATAAGTACTAGAAAGTTTAATGTAATAGAGCATAAAAATCATGCTAATTATACACTCATCATTGGGAGCATTTCAAGAAGTTATACACAAGCTCCCCACACCATTAGATACTAATCAACTCCTAATTATGTACTTTTATAAGGGCTTATGACCAAAGGCTATTAGTGGAGGAGTGTTAGTAGATAAGACGTCGGATGTTGCAAAGGCCTTGATTTCTAATGTGGCGATAAATTCCTAGCAGTTTAGGACAAGAATGGATCAAATACTAAAGAAGGTTAATGAGGTGAATATTTCTAGTCTTGAGCGACAAATGTTAGATTTGACCTCTTTGGTGAGACAATTGGTCATGAGGAATATACTAGTTATCAAGACTAATGGGATTTGTTTAGCTACCGATCATGCCACATATATGTGCCTAACATTTTAAGTGGGATCTATTAAACAAGTCAATGCGTCCGGTAATTTTTTAAGATAGTTGAGGCAATATGATTCTTATTCCAAATTGTATAATCTTAGTTAGAGGGACCTACCAAACTTAAGTTATGGAGGCAATAGATAAACAGAGTAAAATTTCTACCGATAACGACGAGCATGATTATCAATAACAATCTTACCAAGCTAAATAGCCTTCCCTCCGAATTCGAGTCATTCTTTGGAGGACATATTCAAGTCCTTTACTTTAAATAAAAAATAATTCCACCAAGAGATGAGATCTAGTATTTAGAGTATGAAGAATCAAGTAAGTTAAATCGCAATTACTAAGAGTCATTTAAAAGCATAAGCTAGAGGCAAGCTACCATCCTAAATAATGATAAACTTAAAGAAGAATATGAGTGAAATGAATTGAGAAGTGGTGCTCTAGTTGAGGAACCAAGTAAGGTAGTCCCTATTACAGCAAATGAAGAAAAGATTAAGAAAGAGATAGAAAAGTAAATTGTTACACCCAAACCTTAGGTAATTCTAAATACTTCAATTTGATTAGAAGCTAACCTTCCACCTTTCTTATAAGGTCGGAAAAATCAAGGAAAAAGGAGAAGGATAGAGAAATTTTATAATTGTTGCATAAGGTTGAGGTTACTATACCTTTGCTTGGATACAATCAAGCAAGTGCCTAGATATGCAAATTTCCTAAAAGATTTATGCACTAATAAGCAAAAGTTGAATAAGGACACGAAGGTAAGAATAGGGGAGAGTGTTTTGACATTCTTTCAAAAGAAACTTCCACTCAAATGTAAGGATTCAAGTATGTTTACCATTCGTTATAAAATTTATAACACTAGATTTGAAAGAGCTATCCTATATTTAGGAGCGTCCATAAATTTTTTATCGCATTTTATTTATGCTTCGTCAAATCTAGGTGCTTTGAAAGATATTGGTGTTATTATACAATTGACAAGTCGCACTAATGATTATCTTGAAAGGGTAGTTGAGGATGTTCTCTATGCAGGTGAATGAATTTATGTTTCTAATTTACTTTTACATTCTAAAGATAGATGGTGATCCTTCCCTTGACCCTACACCCATCTTGTTGAAAAGACCATTTCTAAAGACAGATCCGAGCCAATATAAATGTTCATGATGGTACCCTCACAATAAAGTTTGATGGTGAAGTAATTCGTTTTAATATCTTTGAAGCCATGAGGTAACACACTATTGTTTACTCTATTTTTGCAACTAACACTACTGATTCTCTAGCACATGAGGTTTTTTAGTCAAATAATAATGATGCACTTGAGGTGACTATTCCCAAACACCTTGAGATGGATGTTCCAAATTGATGGCAAAAAAGTCAATCAAACTAATAACATTAAACAAATATGTTGTTTGGAAGGCAACCTAAGAAATCAAATTTTCTTCTCTATTCCTTATCTTTTTATCTTTTATTTTATAATGATTGTCTATTGTTAGTTATTTTCCTCTTGCATGGTAATTTTACATTAGAGACAATGTAATTTTTAAGTGTGGGGGGGGGGGGGAAGAAATTTAGGATTTATGTTGTGTTTTTAAATTTAGAATTTAGAATTTATCTTTGAAAAAGAAAACAACGAATGTCATGAGTAGTATGATATCCATCTTTCTCGAAGATTGATTTACAATTTTAGCAAAATATTATAAGAAAATTGAAATTATTTTTTATGTTATTATTATAGAAGTGCATGCATAATGGAAAATTTTAGGTTTTTTTTTTACTAAGCATGATTTTTTAAGTAACATTTATTTTGAAATTACCCTTTAAAACTAGGTCCAAGCATGGTTTAAATAAAATAAGATTTTCTAGTTAATTATTTAATTTTGAAAAAAAAAACATTTCAAGTTGAAATTTTATCCTTACTGATTGAATTGTAAATCTACTCTAATGTTTTAAGTTCCTTAGTAACTAGGGTTAATCATCACCAATGTTTACTCTTAGATTAAATGGCAACTTGAATCATGAGTATGCAAAGCACTCTAAGTCTATGACTTGCTAAGTAACCGGTTGCTTTCATCACAAATGTTAGTATTCGCATAAAAAGACAAGTGATTACTTAGGAAGAAATTATTAAAGGCCTTAAAGAATAATTGGAATGCTAAAAAGTTTTTAAAAAAATCTCAATTTACTACTTTTGCTTATCGTAGTGGAAGGGGGTAATGGTAAGATAAGTATTGCATGCTAAAATTATGTTGATTATAAAAGTGCATAAATTGATTTAAGGAGATGCATAGATATGAGAATAATATTTTAAACATGATTGACTTGATCATTTGATTTTGTTGGATTCTAAATTAAGATTTACTTGTTTGAAGGATAATTATACTTACATGACATTCACCTAAGATTATGTGGGTATATCTTTTGAAAAACCTCATGAGACATAACTCGTCCACTAGCCGTGACCTAGGGGTTTAATGACTTGTTCCATGTAATAAATACAATCATGATTCCTACGAAAGCAAGTTAGGAAACATTTTATTTTATTTAGTTTGGTTGTTTTGCTCGAGGACAAGCAAAGTTTAAGTGTGAGGGAATTTTGACTAGTCCATATTTTATACAATTTTTATTCCTTTTTTACATTAAACTTATTAATACATTATGTGCCTTATTAGTTTGATTAAGGATATTATGTTGTTTATTATTATTTTTTAGGGCAATTACAACAAAACCTATTAAATCCAGACCTAAAATACATAAGGTCTACCGAAAGAACACATATGGAAAAAGGGAAGAAGTTTATGCTAGTGTATCTTGCTGCTTAAAGAAGACACACGATTGTGTGTCTTTCATTCTTAAAGTCTCTACCCATGTGTGATCAAGAAACAAAGACACAAAGCCGTGTGTCTATTTCTAAACAAAATGTCTCTTCTCAAGTGTAATCTCACCCATGATCGTATGTCATAACACACATGATCATGTGCTTCCTTTCCTAACCTAGCACATTTTTATAATTTGTTGTACCTATATATTAAATGAAAGGGAAGTGGTAGGGAGGGAGACTCTTGGGAGGAGAAAAAAAATTATCTTATTTTATTTTGCTTTAATTAGTATGGATAAATAAATTTTTGGAATCGACTCAAGGGGATTTTGAACCTCTCATTTGCATATCAATGATATGATCCATAATGTTATTCTTTTTCTCTCTTTGATTAAATTGATTGTGTTATTCAGATTTCATGTGATTTATGATTTCTATTAAACTAGTTTGGTTTGGTCGACTAAATTGATTGTAATATTTTTCTATTGCTAGATCTAGGAGTTGTGATATGTGTAATTGTCACTTTTCTAATCATCTAGTGGCAAATAATGACAGATGATTATGAATAAGTTTTTGTCTTCACCGCTTAGAATAACATAGCCTAGGTTAAATAATTTGAGGTTGTAAGACTATTACATAGATTGATCTTTTTTCTAATTCTTAAAGCTATTGTACATTAAATCTAGAGAGCTTACTCTAGGTTCTCGTTACTATTAGCATCCAATTGAAGAGTTTGTTTCAATTGGTGAAACTTAAAGGAATGTTCGAATAACAAAGCTTGTTAATTATTTAGGATCAATAATTTAATAAGAGAAGTTGAATAGCCTACCGAGTTTATAATCATTGAGTGTGAGAGTGGAGATTGAACCAAGAATTGATCATTCTCTCCATTATTATTAATCTACTTTATTTGCTACATTAATTTGTTTATCAAAGCATTAAACAACCATAACCCCTTTTATTATAAATGAATCAAATAATTGATAAATGTCTAAACAATTTCTCTAAGGGATCGACTCTTTTCTCACCCTAGCTATAGTATAGTCATTATGTGTATTAAGGACTTAATTAATTTGGGACATTTAACATGCTACCAAATATCTAGGTAAGAAGTTTATGATTTCACTTCATTTTCACCTTCAATTTTGGTCAAATCGATGATGGTAGTGATTTCATCACTACCATTACACCAAAACCTCCTACCGCCCAAAGAAAAATTTCCTTTGAAGTGAGACTTGTGAGACAAAGAAGAAAAATGGTTTTAAGGCAGTGAAAAGGTTTTGGTATTAGTTTTGATCAATTTTATTCTAGAAATTAAGTATGGGTGAGGTTTCAATTAGAGAACCAATTAAAATCTAGGGTTTTTGATTTTGAGATATAAGAAAGAAGATTTAGGGGATTTGGTGAGAGATTTAGAAAAAGGGTAGATTGAGAAAGGATTGACGACTCGATAACCACTTATTGAGAAGAAGAGATAAATATTTAGGGTTTTAACTTAGGAAGAATATATAACCCTTTTTTTAGGGGGGTTGAACAGAGGAGAAGAGATTTGGGGATTTACGTGGGAAAAAGGATTTTGAAGTATGATCTAGGGTTATACTATTTGGTTATGGGTATGGATTTAGGGTTAGCATTTGATGGAGGAAGGATTCAAAAATTAGTTTTTTTTTTTTTTTAGTTTATGAAGAAGAAGGATAGATCAAGAGGTTTCTTGGTAAGGGATTTAGAACGTAAAGAAGACACAACTTAGGGTTTTCTTTCATCCGAAAAATGAGAAAAGATCATTCAATCTTTATACATGAGTTCGATAGATTGGGTTTAAAGGAGAATGAGAGAGATATAAGAGGTTTTGGGTTTGTTTAAAGAAGGAGAAAGAGGATGGGAGAAACAAGGTTTTGTTATAGAAGAAAGACAGAAGAACTAGAGGGGAAACGAGAATGAGAGATGAGAGTTGAAGTTTTAATCGATTTGGTTTTGGGTGAAATAAAAAATTGTGTTAGAAAGGGAGAATTAGACCAGTGCCAAAGAAAGGTTGGGCTTGGCTAAGCC
Source organism: Dovyalis caffra (assembly GCA_963924115.1). NCBI lineage: Eukaryota > Viridiplantae > Streptophyta > Magnoliopsida > Malpighiales > Salicaceae > Dovyalis > Dovyalis caffra. The sequence continues at coordinate 7,186,957 of CAWUPB010001184.1, forward strand.
CGACTTATGTGGCTATGGGCTGGGCTGATCTCAACCATGCCTGTGCCTAAAAAACAGAGAGAAAGAAAGAAAGAAAAAGGAAGAAAATTACTAGAAGGTCTAACCTAGTGGGCCTAGCCCATTAGGTCGAGGGTCCACTAACTCTAAAAAGCCCAATACCCTTATTTTTACCCTTTTTTTTTCCTAAATGAACTTTGAATTTCTTTTATGTATGTATGTTTTTTTTTAATTTATGCCTAATTTGGATTTAATATTATCAATCTCTTGAATTTATTTATTAAGCTAACGTTTAATTTTAGGATTTATTTCAACAATTACGTTAGGAAATTAATAAGTGGATGAATTGTCGAGTCTCCTAATTTTTAGAGACTAATCATGATTCTCGATCAACAAAAAGAAAAGAAATTGTAGGAAAAAGAAAAAAAAAGCTAGGAATATATATATATATATATAAGAAGAAGAAGAAGAAGAAGAAGAAGAAGAAGAAATGCTAGGAAAAAGATAAAACATGATAAAATTAAAGAAATGGCCAAAACATAGACAAAACTATAAAAAAAAAAAAATCAATTAATAAAATCTTCTATCTAATAGGGATCGATGTCAAGCCAAATCAATCATTTTAGTAATTTGATCATCCTCCAACATATCGGTTATGTCGAGATTTAAACTCGGATCCGATATTTAACCGACGTGATGTCCGATGATGGGGTCTAAGAATCGGTTCAATATGATACTACAAACAAAAATTAAAAAAATTAATTTGACTTAGGAAATAAAACTTAAAATTTTGACTTAGGATTAATTTTGACAAAAATAAAAATTTTTAAAAGATAAACTTTTAGGATTAAACCATACGTGATACCTTTCCACAAAAAATATGCTTTTAGGTGATTGATATCTTTCTAAAAGCAAAACCAACTTCTTATCTAAGAATCCTTAAACTAATGCTCATTTTAAGTTCCTAATTTCTTTAATGTTAGGCGATAAGTCTAAAATTAATAGATAACTCACATCTCCAAACGAATAAAATTTTCAACTAAAATAAAAAATAAATGATATTAAATTTTGGGAGTTCCAAAAATGTCGGATAATGTCAATGATAGTGATAGAAATAGTAATATTTGTAATAAAAACAATAACAATAACAATATACTTAAAAAAAAAAAAGAGTTATTAGAATAATTAAATAGTCTATTGATCGGTATTAACCATCCATAATTTTATTAGTTTTTTATTCCAAACTCGCATTCTTTCTTGATCAAATTTGAATAAGTTAGTTTTTTTTTTTTTTCTATCTTTCAACAAAGCAAAATACAAAATAAACTCAAAAAGAACATGAAATTGATTTTTAAAAAAAAAAAAACTAAATTATAATGAATTAAAAAAATAGAGATTAAATATATAATTTTTTAAACAACAAGGATTGCTTGATTAATTAATTTTTATTAAATTACATAGACTAAGTTATAATTTACTCAATATAGAATATCGAGGAAAAACATAAGGACAAAATAACCTAGAAATTCAATATAATTACAACTATCGTCTAACTAAAAGACGGTGTTCGGTTGTCTTGTTAATAGTTTAGGGGAAACAAGAAGTTTGTAGCTCATCGGTATACCTATGTCCTTTTTCTTCTAAGAGATTTCAAATTTAAATCTATCTCTCGTTGTTTTTTTTTCTATCTATCTATATATACATACGTATGTGTAAGAAATTTTAAGCTCTGTGTGAGCACAATTAATGTTTGTTCTAGTGTTAACTCATAAACATCAAGTTTTGGTGTTTGCTTTATATATATTCTTGTTTTATATCAACAATTAACTCAACAATTATAAAGTTGGGATTCCTTATTCTTTGTTTAGTAGTCCATAATGGTGCATAGCTAAGCAATATCCAGTTTCTTGCCTTGTCATCTAATTTAGGAAAGTGGCTTGCATGAAGCTGGATCCATACTTGGACTTATTGTTTTCACTTAATTAGCAATTTCGTCTGTTCACTAAAAATGTACTACTTGGCATGGAGTATCTGCCTAAGATTTATATATGCATGCAAGTATGGGAACTGCAATATTTGTGAACAATATATGTATGATCTGCTCCATCGCTGATGTTCATTCCATACCAATGCAAATCAACTATCTATGAAATAAAAATGGTCGAGTACTGAAAAAGAAAACGAACATGGAGTGCCTTCATTTCCCATGAGAAATCAACACGTTCCAATGCCAAGAAAAGCACACCTTTCTGTGTTGCCATACCACTAAGGTAACGCAACAAATTGGGAAATAAAGGATCTTGACAGACCTTTTTTTTTTTTTTTATCAGAAATAAAATTTTCATTCAATACCAACCCAAAAAATGAAATGATTTTTTGGGAAATAAGGCATTCAACCCTACTAGTACTACATATATATTATTTGGGCAACAATATATATATCATAAATTAATGCTCGCATGCAGCAGGATGGAGAGATAAATTATTAGTTAAATCTCCTAAAAATGGTCAAATTTTCTTCTTCAAGGTGAGCTCCATCTGACTCCCAAATTAGTGAAAATTAAGTTATAAAAGTCAAAATTATTAATAGATAAAAGTCAAAAATTAAGAATAATAATTGATAAGAAATAGTACTTTATAATTTTGAAATACCATCTAACCTTAGATATTCCGTTTTAGAAATGATCTTAATTATTATTATATATATAATTAACATCCCTATCACACTTGTTAAATTCCTTCTGTCTAATTTATATGATCTTAATTATTATTTGACAGCTGTGCGTTGTTGAGAGTGACTTGCAAGTTGTATAATAAATGGAACTAAAACCAATAATATTTGGACGAGTATTGTTTCTTTTACCTTTCTCATCAGATGTTTGTGCGTTCTGCATTTTGGCTTGTCGCTTATGGCCTATATCAACACAAAATAGCATGACATCAACTTGCCTTGCACATTTGGAACTTTCCTTTTATGGAATTAAATTGCCTTTTACCAATTTCAATCACATAAGGAACTGACCCCACCATTGCTAATTATCTTTCCATCCAATACTTCGTTAGGGCTGGATTCCATGAATTTAGATAACTAGTCCTTGATGGTGTGTGTATATATATATATATATATATATATGCTGATTTTTTTCTTTTTTTCTTTTTTTCTTTTTGATTTGATTAATTTTCTTTTTTGAAGTTCAATTTTTTCTGCGTTTTGGAGTAAAATCTCGCTTGCATGTGCACACGAAGGTGCAACATGTGCTTTCTTGATTTCCCCTCTCTACCCTAATCAATGATCTTTATATTTCTCTGTTGTTATTTTTTTTATTTTTTTATTTCGAATCATATATGGGATTCTGTGACATGTTTAAATATAATTGTGTAATTATAATATTGTCTTTTTCTTTCTCTGAAAAAAAAAATTGTCTTTTGTGAATTTCTTTATTAAGGGTAAACTTTGTTTTTAATTGTCATTATAGATTTATTGATATTCCACTTTTATCCCTATAGGTTAAAAGTTTTTAATTTTAGCCTTTTTAGTTTTAAAAAGTTTTAACTTTTCCCTTGACTACTAATTAACTAGCTAACATTTTCATTTTTTTTTATTTTATTTTCTCTCATTTTTTCCACTCAATTCCCCACACACACACATGTTGGAGCCCAATTTTACATGCAAAAAGGGTAAAATATGGTCACTTATAAAGTCCTAGCAATAAAATGGGATCAGTCAAAATGATTGAATATTATGCTATACAATAATATATATATATATATAAGAATATGAATATTAATATATCATATAGGAATAATATATCTAGATGTTGCATTAATCTTTTCTTTTTGTTCTCTCCTTAGAAAAAGAAAAAAAAACTTTAATACCGGCCTGTGATTTTTTTTTTTTTTTATTAACCACCGGGGCCTTTTCATGTCCCTTTGTTCTCTATTTTTTCCTTCTTTTATTTATTTATTTCAGTTGTTCTGTTTTGTTTTGTTTTTTTAGGTATTAACAACAAAAATCTAGATTTTAAACTTATCTTTGAATTTTTTTACTTTATTAGTATGTTTAGTTCTTAGAATAAGGTTTTTAAATATTCTTACTAGATTGTGGTGAGTGTCTCCAATATTTTTGTTCTCTCATCGGAAAAGAAAAAAAAAAAGAGACTCTAGCTATTACCGGTGATTTTCTCACCGGAGACAGCCATTTCATCTCTCTTGTTCGTTTTCTTTTTTTATTTTTTTCAGAATGTTAACAACTAGATCTAAATTTTAAATCTGTACTTGATTTATGTATGAAATTTCTATTTTGTTAGGATATTTAGTCCTTATAGTAAGGTTTAATTTGATGTCTTTTTTATTTGGCTGTGGCCGGTGTCTCTTATTTTGTAAAATAGATTGATACTTTTTTGGTAATTTTAAATAATAAAAATCTTCCATCAATAGAATCTAGTAGTGAAGTATATTCCTCCTTTGTTTATGATAGTCCTAAACTCGACTGTGTGCTGCCAAAAAAAAAAAAAAAATCTCATCTTGGACATGTCTTATTCAAAAGTTTCATCGAGCTTTTGATATCGACTATCTTAATATCATTAATCATCATTATTGTAAAGTAATTTTGTCCAATATTTTCAACTTAAAAATTAATATTTCCTTCTTGGTTTTTTTTTTTTGGAAAGCAAAAGCCTAATTAGCCTTGCTAATGAATTTTTATCTCCCCTTTAATATCATATCTAATTGCTACTATCAAATATAATAATTAAAGAAGCACCATCAGTGCAACACACCATGCACTACATTGGTTAGAAAGAAATATTAGTATACTGAACATATATAAATATGGTATGAAGAATATATGTTTTCTTATATTTACTTGATTGGAATATTTTAGTGGCCTCTAAAAAATGAAATAACAAAATATTACAGCATGAAAGATAAAATAAGAACATGCTTAATTAGGGCTTCTTGGAAGATCCTAATAACAAATTAAAGAGCAATGAGCCTGCTGCAAGACCAGTGCCATTTTCATATCGATCGAGCTTAAACTAGCTAGGAAGAGCCATCGATCTACAACATCAAACTACTACCAAACAAAGAAGCAAGAGCAGGTCCTACATTATTAAAAAGGGTGGTCCATGGACAGTTTAAAGCAATTCCAAATCAAGCTCATAGTATTTCAGGCTTTCTTTAATTTTGTCATGGATTTTACCTCAAAATGCTGCAATGATATGATAGCACACTGTATGTATATATTAGTGAACTAAACTACCTCTCTGCCACAATTTAATTAACTGCCGTACCATCCTATGCCTGGCTCAAAATTATACTTGTGTGTTCTTCTAAACTTCCAATATTCAATTCAATTGGATAAGCTATATATGGTTGGTATCAAATCTTCATCCCAAGGAGCCTCAGTTTCAGCTAGAAATACATAGCTTGGTAGACGTTATTGAGGTTGTCTTGTAATGTCGAATTCATTCTGGGCATTTCTGCTTAAGCATACAAAACAAGTTTCAATGAATTTTTTGACCACCAGTGACTTTATGTATATGTTCTTGTGCAATATTAGGCGACGCTAGCGCTAAGTACTGACCTGTTGCAATGAAGGGGACATTTGATGAATATACATATATATATATATATCTATAACGTTCACTGTATTATGAGATTTTCTTGCACTTAATTTTTATTCCAGGTATTTCCTTTGTTATATTGTTAGTTTGTGGAGACTAACATGGATGTAGTCCACAATTTAATGTGCTATGCAAAATAAATACGGTGATATTGTTAGTTGATTAGTGAGCAGAGGTCAAGGAAGCAACGCTTCTTATAGGAGTTCAAGGGCGAATCCTCAAAAAGTCCATAGAATCTTAAGTTAACTGTATAGACTAGTGAAATATATATATATAATTTTTTTTTTTTTTTTTGTAAACCTAGTTGTCCATACTATAAATAGAGATAATATTTTTTATATTTGTAGTCATTATTGAATAAAATTCTAATAAGAACTTTTAATATATCCATGGAGTAAGCATAATTGTCGAAACATATAAATTTTTGTATTGTATAATTATTCATTTTTCTAGTCTATTATTTTTTGCTTGATTTATTTCCCAACAATTGGGAGTATTAGTTAACTATCCTTCTTTGTACTAACTTTCGGTATGATAATTGCGCCCATAAGATTTACCTTTTTTATTTGTTTCAACCTAAGAACCAACATTTACCATCATTAGCATGGCCATATAGATCGTAGAATGCCAGAACTTGATTAGAGAAGTTCCTTTTCTTTGAGGACAATTGAAAATGAAGACATTCCTCCAAACAAAGAAGAAAAAGGAATTGTAAAATTGGGTCTCCACAAACCCTTTAATTTGTTGAGCTTATCCCAAACTCTAGTTATGCAGAGGATGAACCACAAGCTTGAAAGTAAGTTATATAGTGAATCTGAGATGATTAGCATGATGGTTAAAGAAATATATTTTACTTTTTACCATATCCAAGTTTAAAACGTAGGTTTGATTACTAAGAGTAAAATTCTTATAAATTTCCTAATATCGAAATTGTATATATAGTTTGGCTTTCTGGGTCAAAAAGAAGATAACACTCTCGAAAAAAAAAAAAGAAGAGTGTTTTCAAGTAATATATTTTTTCGCTTCTATGTGATTCCAAATTTCCCAAAGCAAGGACTTGTCACCATCTTGGAAGAGAAAGAGAAGGAGAAGCAGACATACATTCTACAATAATGCATTTCCACATAATTGCATATTAACATTAACATCCATTCTATGTCTCTACAACTTTTTGTGAGGTACCATGGTCCACGATCTTTTCCTCTCTCTCTCTCTATATATATATATAATCAAAACAATACTGGTTAGAAAATTTAGTTAGAAAACCCGGAGGGGAGGGGTTATACCATGAATTGTCACTCTCAAGTGAAACCCACAGAACGTATTGTCACTTTCGAAAAAAAAATGACAGTCACTTAGCCAAAACTGCAGTTCCTTCTCACCTCTCTTTGTGTTCCATCCAAGCATGATTATTAGTAATGGAGTTTTAGAGAATTAATATTTTGTTGACGCAAGTAATCCAAGTGAGAAACAACACTGAGGATGAGATTCCAATTTGGTCATGATTAAAGATGGGCACTCATGATCATTTGCATATGGACACTGCATTATGAGATGCGTTCAAAGAATCGCCACCCTACTTGTGCTCTCTCTCAATTCTCAATTTCAATTCTTTGCACACTAATATGGTTAAAACCCAAATTAACTAGCTTAATTAGTAATCTCAACAGGTGGACCTGATGCTTAAGTGGACATACATTTATCACAGGGGCGTAATAATTCATATCTAAAAATTAGCTATGAAAAACATGAGTTAGTTTCAATATGCAAAAACTGGTCCATCTTTGATGATATTGAATTGATGGGTTTAATGTCAGTGCTTTATGCTTTTTTTTTAAAAAAAAAAAAAAAATGGTAATTAGCTTAAATAAACTAAATTCATCACTGCCTATTATTTGATAGCATTTGGGAGCTTAACAGCACAACCACAAGGCACATCCAGTTGTGTTTTAAATAATACACTCAAAATGATTGATGCTGATCACGTCATATCAACCACACAATATGATGTTCTTCATCTCTCCGGCAAATCTAAATCTTAGAATAATCTACATCAAAAGACTTGCAAACTAAAGTTAATCAGGATAAAAGATATTTGTAACACTCATAATGTACAGCTTTGAGCAGCCAAAGTATTTTCAACAAATACAACCGTGAATGGATTATGGATTATGTTTCTCAACCCACAATTTCAATGGGAGAGTTGACGAATATCAAATAACTGAAACAAACTCAATTGCAAATGGAATTACACGGACAGAAAAAAAGCTACATTCTGAACCAGTCAAATAATCCTTTGATCGCCAATGCCTGAGGAAAATCTCTGCACATATTTAAGCTAAGTGGGTAACAAATTCTTGCTTATTCATATACTGCTGGCAGAACGTGAACTGTGGCTGCTTAGACTACGATCTTTCTTCAACATTGCCTCCAGATTCTGAAAGCATTTCAGTGGTCTAACCTGTACAGGTTACAATGCCAACCAAAAAAAAAAAAACCATTAGTTCTACGACAGCAGGAACATGTAGAAGGGTTAAAACGCTATCCTCAAAGAACCAGAACTTGAAAAATGTAGCTCCCAACAGAAGGTTCAATTCATAGTTTTTTGAGTAATCTATCATTTTTCAAGCTTTTTATCATCAAAACGAATATTAGGAAAACATAACAAAAGACCGCAAGGTATTAATTCCACCAGCGACTCTCAGAATAAAGCATTTGAAGCCATTCAAAACAGTGAAATGGTTAGTTATTTGTAGGAACAGCTTCAGAGGTAGTCAGATAAAGTGTGATGTCAAAATTGTGGTTGCTTATTCAGGACCAGAACAATATCACCACAGACACATTGAGAGAGAGGAGATACCTTCCAACGCCTCTTATGACCAATGCTGCTATGAATGGCATCCAGTCTTGTTAGTATTTGTCTGAAAGTCGGTCGCTTAGCTGGATTCTCATGCCAGCACTCCTCAATCAACCTGTGAGATCAAGATAGTATCAAGATTTCACTTTCCCATAAATGATCTCAATGAAAGATCAGTTGACACTACAATCATGGCAGTAGAAGTAGAAAGTATAAAGCAATTCAATTTTTGTGAGAGAAGACTAATTATAGTACAATACACAATTTTTGATAATGAACACTTCTTATAATAAAATGTCTGTCGATGTCCCTACAGTGGCCCACATTTGATGACTTAGGAAGTGATTTGTTCAGGATCATAGATTGCTAAGGTGCTAAGGGTTCAATTTTAACTCAAGTAACTAGATTGAATTCAAATTAATTCTATCTTGAATCATTCCAAATGGAAAGTTGCCTAAAAAAAAAATTTTTATAAACAAAAAGATACACAATGTCATGTTAGGTTTGAATGGTTTAAAGTTCAATGGAATTCAAACTAGTGACGTGATATTTGAATTCACTAAATTCTTGAATTGATTCCAAAATGGAAAGTAGATTAAATCTTTAAAAATAAGTTTATCAATTCAGAAGAATCCTATGAGACCACTTTTTCTGTCTTGGTGACTCAAGGCATTGTCACTTGCAGCCCGTAGCTATATACATGCAGAAATGTTTGGGCAACTAAATGCAGAACCATCTTGGCTGTGGAACCAGGAATTCTTACATTTTCAATTCATAGATATCATAAATATATCTATATATCCACAGATGTAAATAATGCTTATCATTTATTAAAGCATCATGCAAAAAAAAAAAAAAAAGGAATATGTAATTTTATTTAACTTTTTTTTTTTCAGAAGTAGATTATTTTTTTCAAGAAGCTTTAATTAAAGCAAGCTTTGGGTTCTGCCTCACGATTTGAACTCATGACAAGTTTACAGCACTGGTGCTAGTCAATATGGAATTAATTGAAGATCCATCCTATATAAGAACCACCCTTTGCATAAACCTTCTTTTGTTTTAAAGGTTTGCTTACGTTTATTTAGTGCTTCTTATAAATGATGCAAGTACATGTAGTCTTCATACCGAAATCCAATTAAAGAAATAAGATGTCAGATTCCACAGTTAGTTTGAGAACAACCACAGTAAGCTCTACACTTTAAAAAGAACAAAACTCATGTAAAAAGAACTAAGAAAGAAGGACAGAAGGACATACTCTTTAAGTCCATGTGCATAAGACTTTGCTGGAGCTCTAAAAGGCGGACGCTCTTTTGCCGCATAGGCTGTACGAACCTCATGTTCTTGCTTAGCAGAAAATGGTGGGCAGCCTTCAATCATCTAATGTACATTATGTAAAAAATATCAATAGTCATATATCTGAAATAAATTGTAAATCTATCAAAGATCAAGAACAAATCAGTTTGCATGTATATGCTTTGCTGAATTGTTGACAAGTACATGATATTTACTAATCCTGTGTCATAAGTAAAAAAATAAAATGCTAAGTATGAACTCTATGGGTGCAAAGTGAGAATGCCCTGACATATACAAAGACCCTTCATTACAGGAAGATTCATAATACTTTACCTCCTGTAGAATTAATGCGAAGGAAAAAACATCCACTTTAGTGTCATATTCTTCATTTTTGATAACCTCTGGAGCCACATACCGCCCTGTCAATGACCATACAAACATTTCCATAACAATATTCACCTACCAAGTCAATTACAAAAATAACTGGCATGTGGAAAAGACATTTGGTTTAGCAACTTCCAAACTAAATGAGGTTTATAAAGATGACCACCCACACTTACAGGAACTTTCTTGACTATTTAGAGGTTTGTCTTCTTTAACTGTAAGCAACTTGCTAATTCCGAAGTCTGCGACTTTCAGATGCCCAGAATCATCCCGCAATATATTTCTGTTATCTTGCTCATAAGCAACATAAAAAGGTGCTGACAATTTCAGAAAATTGAGAAATGCAATGAATTTTAACCGATACTTCCTCTATAGTTATAGATATGTATATGTGCATGTTAAATAAAAACCAGTATAAGTTGAACAAGAAACATACGAAGGCTCAAGATCACGGTGAATTATTGGTGCTGGCTTATTCTCATGCAAGTAATTCATTCCCCTGCAAAAATTTCCAGAAATAGAAGAGCTCTTTCAGGATTGTCTGACTCGGAGAGTTAAGTGACAAACGACAAACATTTTCATCTTCAACTCGATCAACCAAAGCATGCAGCATATCTTGAAGGTTTTGTTTTGCAATAAATCCAACTCCATATATCATCCATACAGAAACTTTAAAACATAGGCATCAATGTCCATTTTCTCCCCCATTTACATAAAATAATCGAGACTCTACTCAAAAGATTGTTAAATTAGAAGAAAAATTATATGCTATACATTGAACAATCGAAGTTCCGGAAAGAAAACTAACATATGTAGGCTAATCATGTAATTGAAAATTAAAAGCATCACTCCACGCCAGGCTTGGAGACCAGTTTTAACTCTTAATATATTTGACAGCGAGCTATAAGTTACTGTAAAGGACATGCCAATCTTGAGATTTTTAGTCTTAAATCACAATTTTTGACTACATTGCTCTCTTAGCTATCCATTTGACTAGCATTACACCAGTACTGCTTCCTGTGATTCTAAGAATCTAAGTACTGTAGGCTTTATTTCTCTTTTTCTTTGTGTTGTATTTCTGAGATGTCACTCTCTGTGTCTGTGCACCAGGTTTGACACCTCGATATATATATATATATATATATAAAGACAATGAAAGACAGAGAGAAGATGAATACAAATTGATTCTTTTGATTGCCAAACTAGGTATCCATTGTCAATCTGTTAGTGACGAGCTCCACAACTTTCAAGCTGGGTTAAACATTTTCTTCAAGCATACGAAGTTATACAGCTACAAAATGTTACTTAAAGTTCTTAGTGAGTCAGTAACTAATGTACAAGCATCCAATCAAAAAATTATTGCTATTTCCAACAAATTGGATATTCAGAATAATAATAAACTTCAAGAAAAAGTAAACAGGCCTTTTATGGGGAGTGGGTGTGCCTGCATTTAAACACCAAAAATTTACAAGCCCACCATACAGTCTTTTATTTTAGACATGAAATATGTGTTTACTCTGTGTTAATAAGAAAAAAATAATAATAGTAATAATAATAATAACATACCTTGCAATATCAAGTGCAAGTCTCACTGCTGCTATTGGTTTTAATGCTCCTTTTCTTTTCAAGAACGCACAAAGATCTCCCTGTAACATCAATGGAAACAAAAAACTACTAGATTTTAATTTTACAATATAAGATTGCACTGACTTGAACATCTACAAGCATTTTTATTGCCTAATTTCTTCTGTACAAAAAACAAGATAGATGTCAAAATAGAGAAGATGTAGATCCACCACTCTGTAATGTTGTGAAAGAGCACAACATGGCATAATTTTGCAAGTAGAAGGCAATATTTACAAAGATCCAGTCTCCAAATTCAATACTTGTGAATTTCAGGTTGGAAGAAAGGATACTCAGAGGAGTGATGGAGGATGGTCTTCCCATCCTTACTCACAAATAAAATTCGAAGGAAAAAATTCCATCACATATGATGCAGAAATTTTCACAAAGATAGACCATTGATACTTTTAAGTTTGTTCAAGAAATCATAGCCATCTGGGTGAAAGTATACTGGAAACAACTAGACTTCAAAACAGGGGAACAAATTTATAATCATCAAATTCGATATGAAGAAAATAAAAAACATGATTATGAAATAAGAAAGAAAGCAGACAGGAAAAAAACAAAAAAAAAAAAAAAAAAAAAAAAAAAACCCACATTAACAGCCATTGAAAATGATAAATAACAACCAACGAAGAAAATTATGTGCATATAATAGAGCTGTGGCAACACCAATGATCCAGCAGAAAGCAATAAAAATGAATAAGAATTGAAAAATGCCACCTCCACATGGTGAATGACAGAATTGAAGAACCAACCTTAGGTAAATATTCTGTCACAATCATCATTGGACTACTTTGAGTAACAGCACCCAGAAACTGGACCACATTTGGATGCCGTATTTTCTGAAGCAATGCAAGTTCATCTCTGAATGCTCTCCTGTACAAAACAAACCATCATGAGAACCTAAAAGTACAAAACGAAATACTATTGAGGGAAAAAAAAAGGAAAGAAAAAAGGTTCAGGGTTTAAATAACCCACACTTTATCTTCGTCTGAAAGCACTTCCTCACCAAGCTTTTTAACAGCAACCTGAATTCCTCGCCATGATGCTATGCAAAAGGTTCCCTGTAGCATATTTCATGCAATCAACTTGAAAATGAGATATGCTTTTAAACAGGCCAAGTACAGTCTGACCCCAGATTTAGCTGCACCTCAGAGATCTTATCTAAAATATATGTTCATTACCTAAGTAACTAATCGTTGTTTTCTTACCCAACTCAAATACTAACAGTACAGGGATAAAAGCCACAAATATAATTATATAATATAAGAGATGCACTAAAAAAATCATCAACAAGATTTTAATGCAAGTATTAACATTTGACAATAAATATCAACATAAAAGAAACTGACATCAATTTTCACAACATTCACATAAGAAGCAATAAAATACTAGCTCGAAGATGTCTGTAATCAACGTAAACAGAAGATAAACAGAAGCTCATCAGTTGCAGCAGGCAAACCAGAAATGGAGAACAAGTTACCTTAGTTAATTCCACACTGTTAGTAAAATCCAGTTCGTCAGGATTGATTTCATATTCCGGGACCTCACGTTCATGCTTAACGTGCATAGGAGTCATCTACATAAACAAACCCGCACCAAGACACTATAATGAAGCCAGGTCAAAAAGTAAACAAATGCATCTCATGTAAACAACAAAAAATGAAAACATACCAGAGGCTTTGCACCATGCTTCTCCAAAAGTTTAATCACATCATGGTGTTTGTAATATATAGCATCTGCAAGAGGCTGTTGAAGCAACATTAGTTAACTGAAAAAACAAAACAAACTCTGAATATCAGAATTGCAGTAAAAAAAAATAATAATAAACAAACAAACAAACAAACACTAGATTTTAGTATTTTAAAAAAAAATCCCAAGACTGCTCTGAACTATAATGCTTGCCATGCAGCTCGAGATTTTAAAAACAACCCATATCTTAATAACTAGCGTCAGAAGCAGAACCAACTCCTAACTGGCAACCTGAAAATGCCTGAGCTCAAAACAGAATGCTTGCGCAAATTGTCAGGACTAATTGAAATGGCATACACTACATACCTCTCTTAACAACCCAATTCTTTAAAATGATATTATTCTAACCATAAGCTTGCAGCTCATTGGTAATCTCTCAAACCAGGACGGGTTAGAAATCAAACTCAAATCTCGAGCCGAACAACATAGTCAACCCCATTGGGAAAAAAAAAAAAAAAAAAAAAAAAAAAAAGGTCAAGCAAGCTAGCAATCTCTTAACACAATTAATTTCAGTAATCTTAAGAAAACCAATTCACAAAAACAAAATCAACATCTAAATTCTTACAGTGCTACCCCAACGATCTTTGGGGTCAATTTCGGCCCGGTTATCGAGCAAAAGCGCGACCACTTGAGTATGGCCTTGACAAGCAGCAATATGAAGAGCAGTACGGTCATCAATATCGCGAAAATTAACATCAACACCAGAATTCAACAACTCTTTTATCCCTTCCAAATTTCCTTCATTAGCTAAATACATTAGCCTCACTCCTGGCTCAATTCCTTCCATATCAAGATCAGATTCTTCTCGGTCTCTATCTGGTGCGAGCGACGATTGCTTTCCTAACGTAAACCTCACTGGATTCTTCCCTTCCATTATTTCCAAAATGGAAAACAATTGGATTCCTGGTTTTTGGAATTCAGCTAAATTGAATGCGAGTAGAGCAGATTTCGTTCAGCTTAAACCCTGATTAGGAAGGACTCTTTTGTTGACTGTTAAGACCCTAAAACCGAGAGGGATGTTGTGTTTGCTAAGCTAAATACGCGTCAACGATAATCATTGAATATAGGATCTATCTATCTATATATGGAATTTCCTCCTTTTCTTTTTCCATTATTTATATAGATAGAAATACGAATACAATTCAATTCAATTGGAGGTGTTTGGATATTAGTTTATGATAACTACAGACAAATTCAAGCGTGTTTTTTTTCTTTTCGCTGTGGTAAACGTTGAATAAGTTTTCCGGTTTCAATATTTGGGAGGGTGTGAGTTCACGCCACTTTCTGCGAGTGGGATAAAGATCGTATGAAAGCAGTTCCGGAGCAACGAAAGAGACGGTTGGCTAACGTGAGCTACAGGTTCAAAAGTTTAAAACAACACCGGCTTCCCTATAACAAATTATACATTAGTTACTTTATTTTTGAAAAATAAATTAATTAGTTTTTTTAAAAAATTAATTATTTAGTTCATTAATCTTCATTAATTATACTTAATTTAATATTATTTTCTTTTCAAATATGTTTTCCCATCAATCTTTTCATATTTTTTATATATTTTTATTTTTAAGATAAAAAATCAAAATAAATTAAAAAATAACAAAAAATGATTAAATTACCAGAAAAATTAAAAATATTAAAATTAAATAATTATTTTTTAAAATAAAAAAACTAATTAATTCATTCTTTTAAAAATATAGAGCCTAATTTATAATTTATTTTTTATATTACTATAAACTTGTTGAAACCTTCAAAAGGGAATGGCTTGTTGATAAAGAAAAAAAAAGGATAGCTTGTTGATAAAGAAAAGATGAGAGGTGATTTGTCATGTGATAGGATAGTTTATTCCAACCTTTAGCCTTTTTGTTATAAGTCTTTAATCTATCTATATGTTTTTAATTGTGTCTATTATATTTTTGTGTAATGTCTAATCATTTAATTAGATTTTTCTATCGTCTTTTGAACAAATACTCATGTGTATGTCACATGATCAAATTTTATTTTTAAAATTAATATATTCCTATATTTTTTTATTATGCCTATTATATCTTTGTATAATATCCAATTCCCAAATATGTTATTTTGTGATGTGTTTCTATCCAAATTAACATAATTATATTTTTCATTCTAAAAGTGCTTTTGAGCTATACAAGAATATAATTTTAATTTTTCTAAAAAAATTTAAAATCTTTATTTAAAAAAAAATTAACGATTTAGTAATTTTAAAACTTCTTATTTCTTAATACATTTTGAGAAATTTATCTACTATGTCCTTATATAGCTCAAGGATAATTTTAAAATAAAAAAATTATTTTACCAAATTAGATTGAAAAGCTTGACTGAATAGCATATTGTAGAATTAGATATCATATAAGTACGCAATAGGTATAAATAAAAATAAAGAAACGAATTAGAAATTTTTTTTTCTACATTTCATTTAACAATATTTCAAAAATAAATTTTAGTTATGTGACCAATACATGAATATTTGTTCAAACAAAGGTAGTAAGAATTGAAGGACTAATTAAACTATTAGACATTATACAAAGACATAATAGATCCAATTAAAAATATAAAAAATAGATTAGAAACTCATGTTATTATATAAAGACATTAAATCATTTATCTTTTTTTATTACTTTCGTTGTTAAAGAAAGAGGGCTTTATTGCTATTATTAGTCTCTTTTCTTCTTTTTAATTTTGACCATTTTTTGAAAAAATGCTTACGTATAAGTCATATGACCAAAATTTATTTTTGAAACAATTTTTACATAATACGGTGAGTCTTCAATCTTTTTTTATATTTTTAGTCGTATCTATTATGTTTTTGTATAATGTACAATCATTCAATTAGTTTTTTTTATCATTTTTTGAACAAATGCTTTCGTGTAAGTCACATGACCAAATTTTATTTTCGAAATGATTCTTATATAATATGGTGAGTCTTCAATCTTTATATATATATATATATATATATATATATATATATATATATATATATATATATATATATATATACATATATATATATATATACATATATAATTGTATGCTCGTGCATAATGTCTAATCATCCAGTTAGTTTTTTTCACCATTTTTTGAACAAATGCTCATGTATAGATCACATGACCAAAGTTTATTTGTGAAATGCTCCCGATTGCAACGTAGGAAAAAAGAAAAAAAAAGTCTTTAATATGTCCCTATATTTCTAATTGTGTCTAATATATCCTTGTATAATATCCAATCCTCCAATATGCCATTTTGTAATGTACTTTTTATCCAAATTGGCATATTAAATACACAATTAGAAATGTAGAAACATATTAGAGATTTGTCTTCTCTTTTTTTTTTTTCTACATTTGAGTCAAGGGCATTTCGAGAATAAGCTTTTATCATGTAACCTATACATGAATATGTTTTACGAAAAGATAGTATGAAGGGCCGATTGAACTATTAGATACTATACAAAGACATAATATGTAATAGTCCGGACCTTTGCATATAGCATATGCATGTTTATGTTTAGCATGATGCCTAATTAATTTACTTGATGTTGATGCTTAAATATTGATGTGCATGTGGTCATCAAAAATCGACGAGTCATGGCATGCTTGTTTGCGTACTGTCGAAAATCGGTTATGCCATGACACATCAACTTTCATCAATGATTATGTGTGCCCTAATTATTTAATTGAATGTTCATGTTTGATAGATGATTACTCGTCAAAAACCAACTACATCAAGACATGCTAGATTTGTTGTCAAAAACAACGATTGCCTTAATGATATAGTTTCACTCGTTAAAGCTGTTACATCAAAACAAGCTTTATTCATCAACGAAACTATCGCATCAAGACTTGCTACTCTCGTTAATGAGCTTCATGTTTTAATATACGTTTTATTGTCAAATGCCATGCTTTACTATATGCTATGTGAAATTACTATCGAAAATGACTATGTTGGGACAAGTTATTTTTCGTTGATGAAAAACGGAGTGTCCGGATATTTCAATTTACATCAATAAAGACTACCACTCGTCATCGCATCGGTTTTTGTTAACGAATTTTAAGTCTAGCCACACACCTTGATATATTAGTTTTTTTATTATGAAAATCAAACAATAACACATTAAGTATGATTTGTACATGATTTAAGAGACTTGATTGTATAGATTGAACATTTGAGAGAGACTTACCTTCTTCTTAAGTAAGTGAAAAGCTAGATGTCATTACCATGCCTTGCATGGGTAACTTAGCCAAGAAGGTGTCATCCTTCAAAATTTTTAAGCATTTTTCTATTGCATGCCTGGCTCCGTATAAAGGGAGGGTGAGACTATGAATGGATTCTTTTAACCATTTGAAAATTTTATAAGCAAAAAGGAAGAGTTTGCTTGAGAGGGAGATGTTGTGGCTTGCTTGAGAGAGAGCTGCTTATTATTGAGGGAGTTGTTACTAGTTTTGGCTAAGGGTTGGACCAAATGCTAGGAGGGTCTCTTGTTGTCTTTTAAAGCATTTTTTTATCTCATATCTCTAGACAAAGTAAGTGTAACTCACTCAACTACACCACATTATCTAGACTTAGGTATTCCTTGATATATTTGAGTTTGATTTTATTGTGTTTGTGTGTTAAATAGGAAGGTTAAATCTTGATGTATGAAGAATTAAAACTTTTCACTAGGTTTAGAATTGTCATGTATACCCTAGATGAATATAGAATGAACTTGGGATGACTTTGTGGCTGAATGAATTGTTTGAATATATTCTATCAAAAATTGTTTGGCTTGGCTTGGCTTGGTTTGAGATTCTACCAAAATAATGACATTGTGTACTGCCTTGTTTTGCTTGATTTAACTCTAAATTCCAGGTTGCTCGAGGTAAAATTAGACATGTTTAATTGGTTATCTTGGTGAATTATAACATGTCTTGACTTGGATGAATTCATAGCATGATGCTTAAATAATTGTTATTATTTTGATCGAGAGCCTCTTTTAAATGTGGTGACGTTTTTTCTTGGTATTAACTTGATGAACTGAATTGCTTGCTATGATAGATTGAATATAGTATTTTGAAAAATTGGTTTGATGCTTAGAGGCTTTTTTAGCATAGTTACGTTGTCTTGGCATCGTTGATGATATTTGGGTGCATAAGTATTGAAAGCATAAGTCCATGGCATGATATAGATATTGGTTTTTATGGTTCGTGTTTTAAGCAAAAAAAAAAAAAAAAAAGTTAAGTGCATGAACACAAAGAAGCCACTCACGAGAATGATCTAGTGTATACCCAATGGTTAGTCCTTAGGTAGACGTTGTTTGGTTTTCAAGGTTTTTCGTCAATTTTTTTAAAAGAAAGCCGAATCAAACATTTAGCGGGACATGTTCGAAAGAGAAAAATGAATTTCTTCACAAAAATAGGCTTTAATAAACTCATGTATGGTTGCACTTGCCGAGCTTTAGCTCATGTCTTTCTGTCTTGTAGTGTAAGTGATCCCAACAACGCTTGTGAGTAGGCTACGGTGAGGATAGTCTTGTTAAATGCTTTTAGGGTTTATCAAAATGTATACTTTCATCTAGGCTTCTAGCTTGTAGGTTGTGTCTAGCTTATATTTATATGTTGTATGATGTTTTTCTTATAAATATCGAATGTAAAATAGCTTTACGTTTAAGATGATGCATGTAGAAGTTGGTTATAAATAAAATAAAAGTATTTTATCCAAAGCTTGTGTCCCTTTATTTTTACATTGTCTTTAATATTTTGGTATCCCATGTAAAGTGTTCACGCGAGTTAGAACCTTAGTTTTCTACTCGCAAAGTCACAAGACACTAGATTGTCCCTATACGCAACAGATTTAGGTCGCCGCGAGATGCGATTGCATGGGAGTAGTTTTGCATTAACGAAATTTCTAAGGCACGATGCAAGTTTTTGCATCAATGAAAAGTTTTCGGTTTTGACATAGTTTTTACATAGGCTTTCAAACCAAATGTTTTTTATCGTGCATTGCATGTCCCACGTATGTTTTTAGCTCACGGGGCATTGTCGCGCATTTGGGGAGCACAAGACATGGCCGCATGCACCGTAGTTGTGCCCGGCGCTCCATAAATATTCGAGGCTACCGTAACACTCCGGCCTTTCTTTCGAGGATCAAGGTGTTACATAATAGATCCAAATAGAAATGTAATGATAGATTAAAAATACTCATCATATTATGTAAAGACATATAGTCATTTATCTTTTTTTTTTAATTATTATTATTAAAGAAAAAAGGTTATATTTCTATTGTTAGTCTTTTCATATATATATATATATACATATATAAATTTTAATTATTGACTTTTTTTGTGCTTACTATTGATTCCTTTCCGGCGCCATTGATTAGAAAGTTGATATTATTTAACTTTTTTTTGTTGGAATATACATTAATCATTAAAATAAAGAAATCAAACTTTTTTCCCTATCAATTTTTTTCTTTTTTCTTTTTTTTTTTAAAAAAATTGATCTTAAATATAGTCTAAAAAAACTAAAGAGATCTTAAATACCTAAACACTTTTAATTAGACAGTGACTGAAATAAAAAATGATTCAAGTTATGGTATCATTTAATGAAAAGGTAAATAACATAATATATTATATGTTTTACTTTATTTTTATTTTTTTCGAAAACATTTTAGGTTCATAATAATGTAATCAGATGTGAATAATCTACGATAAGATTAAATAATTATTTTTCCAATAATCTTGCAATTGAAAAAAAGAATATATCATTCATTTAATTAAGTTTAGGAAATTATGGAGTCAAGCCAAAATTCACGGTGGTCTCCATGGACAACACGCGCTAAACATACCCTGTCATCGTTGTATTCAAGAAAACGTGATGAACATGGCAACATCCCATTAATTCTTACCAAACTATGTTTTTGCAGGTTACCAAATTCATATGATACGATTGTATATCTTTTAACATGAACTTGTAAACCCACTGTCTGTCGTCTGTACCAATTCAAAATTGGCACTACAATGACCAAGTTGTCTCCAGATTCTTGACTTTTTTGGGCTTAGAGACACAGTAAACCTTTTGTTGTTCAATGCACCTTAAATAACGCTGTTAGTGGCAATTGATTGTTCTATAGGTTGTATAATAAAAAACAACGAGAAATACTATTACAAAAAAAAAAAAAAAAAAAAGCTATTTGACTTTGTAAACATTTGGGCTGTGTCAATTGTCAACTCATCTTGGATAAGATCCCATGGAAAACACTTCAGATCCAAATAAGCAGCTGAAATATTGGATATGCCGAAAATCAAGCTCATCTTTGCTGGGAAAAGCTGGCCATCCTGACCTTGTTCACACTCAACGTATGACGTTGCAAATGGCATCATCTTTTTCCTTTTTCCCGCGCGTGTTCTTTCACAGATCAGAGGAGGCCTTTATTAGGATTATTTCATTCGCTTAGATCAGCATCAGCATCCCATTCTAGAGATAACCCATACAATAACTTAGCATTCACATTTGGTCAACAATGTTCGCATTCATTTTCATCTTTATCTTCATGAAAGGCAGACAACACACGAAACTGGGCCAATTTGCTTAACAGTAATCAAAGGAAAAAGTGTCAATGCATTGTTGAATTTATGCAATCATGGAAATTTCAGAGAAAAATATACAACAGGCCTTGCTGCAGTCACAAACCTCCAACCATGGAATAGAAAGCATTTGGTCAACAATGTTCACATTCATTTTCATCTTATGTTCGTGTAGCATTCTAGTGTGGTTGAAGTAAAAATACAAGTACACAACAGGACATCACAGATGGTGGTACTAGCATTGCATACCCAACCAAAAAGTACATAGCAAGAAACACCGAATGATCATTAACCAATGCCAGAAGGGCTAGTTAAGGTTTTATGGTCTGATCACAAGAAAGGAGACAGAAGATTTATTTGGGGCTAAGGCTGCATTCTGCAATCTTCTCCCATGATTTCAGAGTCAAGTCCTGAGTGTCTGTTTTCCACAATGCAAGGCGAGTTATTGGGAAGCTTAGATCGTTGATACTATCATCAAGAATACTTACTTTTTCTTGGGCCTTTTTCTTCTCATCATCCGTCAGATCGCCATAAAGGAGACTGACATGTGGCATGTAAGCTGCACATGTTATACAAAATATTGATTAGCAAAACATACATAATCACAACGGAGAGACAGTATAATAATGTTTCTGACAAAATTAACTAGAAGGTCTCCGTTTGGATACCAGATAATTAACCATCACAGATTAAATGAAAACAACCTTTGAGTATCAAATGCAGGTAGAGATTTCCCCTAATCTGCACCCATTTTCTAAGCAAAGAAGCAATGTACCAACTCTAAATATTTAGCCAGACAGCCCAGAGTAACAGGTTTAGTGACATAAAAACCATAACCAAGTTGTATGCATTGACGTATAGTCTTTCCACATTATATATAGCTGCTTTCGACCACAAAGAATCTGTCTAGAAACTGTGCTGGTTTTTGTTGAGACTGAGGAAAAATTTAATACCTTTTTGTGGTTTTGACCAAGGAATACATTTGCTGATATCAATAGAATAACTTTCAGTGTAATGACAAGAAAATTGCAATTCAATTAATTATCAAAATACTATGATACGTTGAATGGATGAACAATAGCAGGTTAATTTTGCTTTTCTGTTAAAAATATCCAATATTTCCTCTGTAAACTTCTTTTTGGACAAGAATTTCTTGTTACTAAATATTGAGTGGTGGTTCAGTGGGCAGAGAAGTACTCCCACTGCATTCCCAGAAAGCCACTAACCACATATCTTTGCTGTTAATTTCAAAAAGAAATCAAAACTCAGAAGCAATAGCTAATAGATTTTCTAATGCAACAAAAACCAGTTTTCCTTCTTCCTCTCTTAACAGATTCCAAACAATTTCAATATTACAATACTCACTTATGTTCATTAAGGTTTTTGTACCTCTAAACAAATGCCCACAAAATTTTATTACAAAAAATCACATTATGCAGATTCTCCAGGTTTGAAGCATCAGAAGCTCATTTTATCACTACAGTCATACAATTATCTAACAACCTTCGCAGATAAAAATACTCAATTACTTCCCTTTTCTTACAAACTAGTAGCCAACCTACCAGTTAGCTTAGAAGCCTCTCCCTCCTACACTCCCAAGTTTACTTCTTTCGTACAGCCAAACTAATATAAGAATCTCAGCTTCCCTGGCAATGATATGTCATAATTAACCACACATAGCTTACCTAAATTCAATTCTTATACATTCTCCAAAATTAACAAAATTGAACCCAAAAATTAAAAATAAAGAAAATCCATATCTTATTATTCAAAAATGAAAAAAAAAAAAAAAAATGAACGCAAGATGGCATTGAACTTACGAGTAAAATTCTTGTACCCAAAACGTTCAGTACAATGTGCACTAGCTTCCACCACCTAAAAAAAAAGTTCCAAGTGAGCATTCAAGCTTTGAACAAACTAGTAGCAGCTAGTTCAGTTCCATCATAACACCAATCTAATGAAAACCATATAGTGAGAAACATTCATGGACCACAATTATTTCAAAATTAAAACAAACGAAAAAAGAAAATGCAGAAATCACCTCAGCCGTAGGATGAAGTAGCAAATAAACACACTGATAAAAGAAAGTCCCAGTAGCCACTCGATCAACGGTAGCATTATAAGCCTGGAGCCCATCACAAGCAGAATTAAACTTCCCCAACGCATCTTGCTCCGTTAAACTAATGGCCCCCACAACCGTCACGTGTGGCTGGAACTGGGGCCCACCAAACTCCGATCTGAGTCCGTCCATCAACTTCTTCAGCCTCGCCGCCACATCTTCTGGTGGACTTGCCCACACCGAATAGACGTACTTTTTGTCGTCGTCAGCAGCAGTTGGTGTGGTTGTTGTTGATGTTGTTGTTGTTCCTTCGGGAATTTCCATGATGATTGAGTAGAGAAAGAAAGAAAAACCTAGAAGTCCCAGAAAGGCTAATAATCTAATCAAGTTGAGAGACAACAACATTAATCAAATTGGTAAGGGAAGTTATAATTAGGGGAGATCTGGTTTTTGAGTCCATTTCTTCTTTTGTTATGTCTATCTTGCAGAATTTTAAGGAAGTTTGTGAGGGGGGATTTGTGATTTGTTTAATAATTTCTGAAATGATAGTGGAGATTTGTTTAATAAGTGCTTTCTGAGATGATAGTGGGGAATATGGTGGAGATGGAGAAGGGGATGAGTGAGCTTTGAGTGTTTTAGGGCTATATGGGGAAGAAAATAGTGGCACATGCAAGGGTATATGCTGGAGAGGGAAATTTGGAGGGATATGAATGAGGTGCAGGATAGTTCTTGTGTGGACTACTAAACAGGAGGTGTCCTTTTACCGTATTAGTGTAGATTGGGATCCTATCGTGGTAAGATGTCGATGATGGTTGTAAAATTCTAGTTGGTTGAAACGTTTTGGATTTCACACCTGTAAGTCGGTGGTATTTAGTGTATATTAATTTGTCGTCCACATAGAGCAGGACAGGAAAACATTTTAATGTATCTAATATATGAAAATACAGTTACATATAAAAAAATTATTTATAAAAATTGTGTTATCATTTGGTTCAATGTATAAAAACCCGATAGAAAACAATTGAACCAACAATAATATAATCTTTTTTTCTTATTTCTTATAGCTTTTCCCGAATATAAGTCCTCTATGCTCATAGTTTATGTCATTGTATCTGTAATAAAAATTAAAAATTAATTTATGATAATAAATAAATATTTATATATTTGGAGTTTGTTAGAGTGAGTTAGACCACTTTACCAATGGAAGTAGACAAAATGTCATGAGCTATTCTAGTAAAAGAATTTTCAACCACTCAAAAAGCTTTATATTTCTGCAAAGAAACATTTAAGTCAAACGGGACAAACAACAAAGACAATCTGTTACCAAATAAAAGAGTGGGCAGACAAAACCATAGCTAAAAACAGTTATTTATAAAAATACTTAGACAAATATTCTTGCATCAATTGAGAAAGTAACACATATATGAGCTTATTCAACTTTCATAAATAATCTAAAATGCTTTAAATTTAATATTAAGCTTTGATATGCTCCAAATAGTATTAAACGAGTGGCGGACGTAGGATCAAATATCCACGAGAGGCCAAAATAAATATTTATAAATTTATCATGACTTACACAAACTTATATATATTATAAATAACATGTCAACATATATTTTAAAATAGTCTCAAAATACAATAATTCAATGTAGAGATCTTCGTTCTTTCAAGTCACGAAAATCATCTATAAGAGAATCCATACTAAAATTTTCAATAATTTCTTTTTCAATATACACTAACAAACAATTAGAAAGAAAGCTATCTTCCATCTTATTATGAAGCTTAGTCTTGACTATGCTCATAGCTGAAAATGACTCGCTCCGTGGTAGCCATAGAAACTAGAAGAGTAAGAATAAGTGTTATCACTTGTATACACAAGTGGATAACTTTTAATTTTTCTTGTCTTCATCATCCAATGACACAAATCGGATATAGTTGACAATGTTTCGAAATCGAAAGATTTCATACATGATAAAAATGCTCAAACTACATCTTTAATTGTAGCATTTCATGATCGACAAAATCTTAAAGGTAAATGTTTTGCACCAACTTATAAATGTCATCAATCCTAAATGATATGCACATCTCTCTATGATCTAAAGTCGAGCTAAGAATGAGTAGCTCTATCATGTAATCATTGAATCTATTATTCTGTTTTTATAATTGAGAATCTATCATAACATTGAATATGTCAACTTTGTAATGATGTTCAACTATAATTGCATCTTGTTAATGATGAGCCCTTCCTTTTCTTGTAACATAATGAGCACTCGAGTCCGGTATGGATATGTCGATCGCTTCACAAAAATATTGTACTTTTAAAATTAATTCATCCCATCCTTCATCTCTTAATTTTTGAATGAGTAACTTAGATGAAGAAACTAGATGTATTGCATTCAAAATATCCACGAGATTGAAGTTATGAAGCTCGACAATGCAAATCGAGATATCTCTAAAAATTTTCTCATGAGATGCATAATGAAAACAAATTCAAAAGAAGCTAATCCCTCATAAGCTACATCCGCATCTCCACGCTAAATAGTTGTTGCTCCATCTTCAATGATATTGAGTAAAATTTCACAAGTTGCACTAAACATATTCATCAAGCTAGAAACAAATTTTAGATTAGAACTCCAACGATTATCTCCGACCTTTTGTAAACCACCAACTTGATTAAGCCCTCTCCTACTTTCAAGTTCACCAATGGAAAGTAAATAAGCAATATTTGGAGTATGAACGACTTTCAATTGGTCATTACGCTTAAATAAAGCGCTAACGATATTAACAATGGAGTTCAATTTGGTGAAAAAATTATGTATAGGGATAAATTCTTTTGATGCGACAACTAATGCCAACTGCAAACGATAAGCCAAACAATGAACATAGTATGCAAAAGGGTATTCATTTGAAATTAAATCTTGTAACCTATTCCATTCCCCTCGTATATTGCTTGCACCATCATAACCCTATCCTCCGATATTCCGAACATCAAGACTATAATGAGAGAGAATAAAAAATATTCCTTCTTTCCATGTTAATATAATAGTGTCTTTTACATGAATAAGTGCAAAAAAAAGCTCTCGAACATATCCAATTTTGTCAACAAATCTCAATACAATAGCCATTTGCTTCTTTTTTAGACTCACCTCGAGCTTCATCAATAATTATATAAAATTTTACATCACTAATTTCTTCGCGGATAACATTATTGACTTTAGTTGCCAAGATTTGTAAAATTTCTTTTTACACTCTTAGTGATGTGTATGAGGCATTTTGTGGAGCTTTACTCAATACTTATGCTACCCTGTCTTTGTAAGATGTCACAAAACTCAATAGTTTAAGAAAATTTCCATGATTCATTGATGTTTTGGTCTCATCATGACCTCTAAATACGCATCCTTGAAATGTAAGCCATCGAGTTACATTAAGTGAAGTTTTCAATCGAACTCAATTGTTTGTAATTTGATGAGAAGTAAATTTCACAAACCTTTTCTCATTATGCAAAGGTTGATTCATGAGATCCTGATATGCTTTCTCAATATTTCTATGAGGAAAAGTGTGATCTTTTCCATAATGCACCAAAAATGCACAATTTTTATCATCCCCAACATTCTTTCATGATCGAAATCCATTAACGAGTGAATGCATTTGATCCAAAAGATCAATTTAGTATGTGAAATAAATAACATGATAACAAAATACAGCATCTTTGGTCGAAGAATATTCTAACCATGATGGAAATATTTTAAACCATGATGCTTGGAAACTACGAGGATGCTTTTCTCTAGATTTTGGATAATTTGAAAGCATATGCTGATATGGACCAGACATTAATATAGGCTCTTTGAACTTCATCATGTTTGTCAACGGGATACTCCTATATTTGTGGTCATAATCTCGGATCACGTTACAATAAATTGATATCAAACCCTTCTTTGATTTCAACTCTCCGAGATTTTGTAGGAGAATTTTCAAAATTCAAAGAATCGGGATCAACGGAAGAATTTGACTCCTCATTAGAGTTTGAAATGATAACATTCTTTCTTTTAAACATCAATGGTATGTGACTTTTTCATCTACCATAAAAATAAATTACAAATCTGAATATGTAATAATTTCTAAAGTGCGATATGCAATAAATTAAAAATCACTTAAAATACAAATAAGATATTTAAATTTTCAAACAAAATACATAAATGGACCACCACCCGAGTCTACTAGGAGCCACCCACTAGGCTCACTAGTATACGTACCTAAAAATATTAAGGATTATAGTAGCATCGATTGCTTAAGTTGAATATATTTCAAAATAATCACTTTAGTAATATAGAACCTATAAAATATAAACAAGAAAAATCGTTATTATTAACAAACAAATAATTAAGAATCTAGTATATGAATCTAAATATGTTTGTGACTAAAATAATTGAAGATATTTTTTATAACCATTAATGAAAAAAGAATGATTATTTATAAATTGTAATCTTGCATTCCTACTATTACAAATCCTTTTGTTATTTTTTTCTTTGGGTCTACAATTACAAGCATAATAACGACGTAAAATTTCAAGAACAATAGTACAATTTTAATTCAAGTTGATAGATTATCAAAATTTTACGAAGTCATGGATCCAATATTTCAATAGATACTTTAATCACATAAAATAAAATTAGAAAAACAACCGATCTAATATTTTAATTATAAAATATTATTTAAAAAAATTGATAGTTGCTAAGATTCGATAAATATATAAATAAAAAACTTAATAAATTAATAATATAAGTAATATAATAAGAGTTAATAAATTACTTATTTTTAAAGAAAATACACGTTATGTTGTCGAAAAGAGAAATCCAAATCGGAGAGAAGGTTTTTTTGTTTTTTTGTTTTTTTTTTTTGATGTTTTGAATAGAGGAAGAGTTAAGAAAAAGAGAAGAAGGAATGATTTTAGTAATGGTGGGAGAGTTGTTGGTATCAAATTAAACAAATATCAAAGATTTAGTAGTGAGTGAGTTTGTCATATACTATAATACTAATATAGAAAAAAAAAATTTGGGGGGTTAGGCCCTCGTTGGCTATAAGGTGCGTCCGCCCCTAGTATTAAAGATGATGTTTTTTATTTTTATTTTTTCATGTCCAAGTGCATAGTTGGCCTCAATTTTAGTTTTATCCATAAATTATATTTTTTTATCTTCAAAAGACGAGCTTGTTTGCAATTTGCACTCTCTTGACTAATTAAGATAGCACAATGCTTAATAAAATGAGCCTATTGTCACTAGATTTTCAAGCAAGCGAATAACGTAATATGTCCAAAATTAAAAAAAAAAAACAAAAAAAGAAGAATGAAGGCATAAGTTCAAGAAAGAAGACCAAAAAATTAATTTAAATCTTAAGGAGTACAAATCAATACGATTATAAATCAATCATAGTCTAACGAGTTAGAGAAAATTCAAATGTTATAATGAGTATCGCAATCCAAAAGAATGTAAAATTTAATATTATTAACCAATTTTATTAAATAAATCAGAACCAAATAAGTAAAAGAAAGATATATAAACTATTGAACCTAAAAGAAGATAATAAATAAAATAAATCAATAAAATATCAAATAAGTATGAAAAAATATAAATGAATGATGTAAAGTACTTTAAGACAAAATATCTATCAACTTCAATAGAACTCGCATTCAAATCAAAGTATGCTTTTAAATGAAACAAATATAACACAAACTTAAGTTTAAAACATTTTAAATTATATGTTGAAAACATGTGTGACTTACTAACTTCATTTTCTTCTTATTGTCAATAGATTTGAACATAATATGTGGTTTTTCTATCTGTTGTGCTTGAACATAATTTTCAATTTAGAATAGGCTATGTGGTTTTTCTATTTGTTTTGCACCACTCAAAAGCAAAGTAATACCATGCATATGAATTTTGTTATTGCTTGCCATACACTAAAAAAAAAATCATTTAATGACTTGTTGAGACCGTCACTAAATTAAATTAGTGATGATTTTATGATGTTTAAAATCATCATGAAAAACTTCTCGCTAAATAATTAGCAACGGTTTTTGTTAATTTGTCACTAAATTAACGATGGATAAACGAGTCTCTAATACAAAAAAAAAAAAAAAGGTCGCTAAATAATTGAAAAGGTCACGAATTTAGTGAGGGTTTTCATAATCTGTTGGTAATCTATCATTAAATTTGTGATTGTTTATCGATGACTTTTTTTCAAAACAATCACTAATTATGGTCAAATTTAGGGACATATTTAGAGATGATTTAAATTTTATTTTATTTTTTATTTTTTTATATTTTTAGTTAATTATTTTTTCGTTCACATGTCGCTAGTAAGAAATATAAAATATAATCCAATTTAACAACTAAAATAACAATATATAATTGATTTATAAATAATACAAAGCCTCTTATAATACATATACATTCCAATCCAATCAAATACACTATATTATATTAAAGTGCACTAATATTCTACCAAATAAAAAATATATATTGTGATGAAGGAGATACATGTCATGACAAATCAGCACTTTCATCCAATGCTTGATGGTCGATTGGAGGATTGGTTCGTGAATTATCTTTTTACATATTTAATAGCATCCGTTACATCATCGCATACTACTCCCGGTTATACTTGCTCCAATCGATTTTGACTTTTTAGGAAGGATGTAACGAGTACCCTTAAGTTAATCTCTTGAAATTCCTTTTGAAGCTATTCATCGATATGGACCCACGATGTGGTCGAACTAGAGGATAAACCGATATTAGAGTAATAATGAGAGGCTTGTAACCCGAGTTCCTACATCCTCTTCCTCTTATTGTCTTTTCCTTCAATAGCCTTCTTAAATATCTCATTCATATCGATGTCGGGTGATGAAGTACTCTTTATCCCCCGACAAGGAACCTCCTCCTCAAATATTTTATCGACGGTATCCTACATAATTGTATAAATTTTAATATTAATAGTAATCTCAAGAAATTATATAAAAGTGGCATACGTATGAAATAAGCTTATAAATTACTTATCCTAAAATTTTTCATCCGCTAATTGATGAACATGTACATATCATCAACTTTTTTTCCATAAATCTTCAAGAAAACCTCGTAAGCATCGAGTTCACGACCTAACTCTTTACGTTGAAACAAATATACTTAAATGTATATTGATGTTGCAATAATTACAAATAACAATATATATATATATATATATATATATATATATATATAAAATAGGATTTACCATGCGTATTGCGTGCTTCTTGTAAGTGATCGAATCCCTCTTATGTCTAGATGGGCCGAGCATAGATGCCACTCCTCTTATTTAGGCGGTTCCGAGCCTCCTAATCGGATCGGACATGAGACTCCGATTTTGTCCATTCCTTCAATCACGCATCTCATATATCATGTGAGATATATATTGCTTTGGGTGTCTCTTCACACGATAAAGGAAGTCGAAATATCAATTTCATGCAAAACTCTACCATGCTTTTTTTATGCTTCGATTGAACTCTTGATCCAATATAAAGAACTTTTGCAAGAATGTTAAAAATATTCATTAGTATATTTAAAGAAACATTAATTATTTTTAATTTAAATGTACTATCACCTACAAACTATCTTAAACTCCTCCCGATAGAACTCTTTGGTTTACTCGGTAATTGACTTTCACATCGTTTCGAAAAGTTGAACTTGTTCGTAGAATATCTTAGATCCGGCGAGAGCACTATTGGATGGATACAAGTTGTCAAACAAGATAATTAATGGTTAAATGAATGCATAAATATAATAACACATTAAAAAAATTTACATAATGCATACTCCTTACCATCAACAAAAGTAATAGAAATGCATGGATCGTAAGTAGAATCGAAAGGTATAGAAGACAAACCAAAAGGGACATATGATGATGAGTTATATGAAGAACCTAATGGTCATCTTGTTGGGCCGAGGGCCTTAATGACGACGAAGTTTCTAAAGTGTTAGGATGTATAAGTCCACACTAATGGAGCTCCAGTCGAGACATGTCAAACGATGATGAGTTTCATATAAGGGTTGGGGGAGGATAGTATGGAGACATGTCGGGGGGCATCCGATTTGGAATAGAAGTACACTACACCCACGTCCATGGTCATTGGCATTGTTAGTGTCTAAATCACGACCCTCACCATATGATATGGGCCACTTGCATGTAGGAACGTCTCTTACCATGAAACATAACCTATACATAATCACATTAATTAGTTAAGAAAACATAATAACTATAAAACATCTATATTACAATAAACAAGTTAAAACATATTTATTTTATGATGAATGAATAATTTCATAATTAAATTAAAATATGCACACACACACACACACACACACATATACACACTTTAACAATTTACATTAAAATGTAAGGATAATCAAACCTTACTACTAATTACTATCCTGGTCATCATTGTTACAATTTTCATCAAAGTCTTCCTTAACGTCCGTTTCAAATTCAATATCATTCTTTTTATTAATTTCATCTCCTTCTAAATCTATTAATGATCTAGTTGGATTAGTTAACGATTGACCACCATCATCGGTAACTTGGATCATATTGTGTTGGGCTTTCATATTATTTTTCTAAAATGGTTCCATAATTGCTTGGACTGTAACATATGATTACGGCACTTTCATCGTCGCTCGCGATTTAACCTTACATGTAGCGAATCAATCACGCTCGATACATTTCAATGTTGGATATGTTGTATAATTATAATAAACTAACCTAAAATAATATTTAAGTTAAAAATATGATGGGTATATAAAAAAAAAGGATAACAATTTTTGTTTCCATTTTTCTTTCTTCTTTCCTTTCTCTCACATGCAACTTTCTCTCTAATTTTCTCCCATCTCCCTTTTTCAAATCCTAAGCTAAGACTTTATTAAATTAGCTTAGAAAAACTATAAACAAGTAGATTTAAGTGGAGCTTAGCTAGGCCGAAGCTTGGAAAGTGATGACGTGTCACACCGTCGGTAAATTAGTAATTTATATTTGTCCTTATAAAGCTTTCAATCAAAATAATATAATTAGGGCAAGTAAGGGTCAAAACCACAAGGAAAGAAGCTTAATTAACTCGTTTCTTTTGGTGGAGTGTTTTTATCATTTAAGAGGGAAAGTTTTGTGTTTGAAATGCTTGAAAACAATTAAAGTGAATTAAAATAACAATAATAAAGAAAACCTTAGTTGAAATTTAGTATCACTTTTGATTTGATCGCTGATCATTAATTAAATAATTAACTCATCCTAACATGAATATTTATCATAAGACAATAACATGTATGTTGACTTCGGTCTTTCCTTACCTAATCGTTAGCTAAATATAAGATACTCAATTAATTATCTAGCTATTGAACAACCTACTAAGTACTAGATAGATTTAACCTAATAATAGCATTAAGATAAGAAAGACG
The DNA here is from genome assembly GCA_963924115.1 of Dovyalis caffra. Taxonomy (NCBI): domain Eukaryota; kingdom Viridiplantae; phylum Streptophyta; class Magnoliopsida; order Malpighiales; family Salicaceae; genus Dovyalis; species Dovyalis caffra. Next base: position 7,219,595 of record CAWUPB010001184.1, read on the forward strand.
GATAAAGTTAAGCCACATTCCTAAGCGTTAGAGAAGATACAATCTAGTTCTATGTTTTTCAAGGAATTGAATGAAAACCCTAGTTACTACCACATACGGGTTTAGAAAAGCAATTACATGGACTTGAATACTTAGCTAGCAATAAAAAAATATGAATAAACAACTAGTATGCACTTTAATTGAATTAATCATACGAGAAAAACATAAAATACCTAACGAGAGATAGGTTTAGAATTAAAAACCGAGTAATCTCACAATGATTAACTAAAAGCTTCAACTTGATTCAACCAAGAAGAAAGTTTAGTTGCTCATGATACAAAGAGAGAATTTTATTAATGGAGGCTATAGAAAACTAGCTAGAGAGAGATTAAATAATACCTTAACTTTGCTACTTATACCTAAAAATAGGGTTAAATCATTTTTTGAGTCGATATTATCTTATTACATGGCTTGATGCATAAAGTTACATGATTTGCTACTTGATATCACATAATTTAAAACCTTGGAGATTGGGTGACACATGACCAGTGTGGATTTGTTCATAAACCATGTATCAAAGTTTACGTCCGTGTAGATCTTCTTCTCCTTAGCTATACAAACGTGTGGTTTTATATTAAAAACTATGTAAAGAACTCACTACTCGTGTGGAGCTTCTTCTTCAATGGCACATGATCGTGTATAATTGCACACAAACCGTATGAAAGTGTTTCTACCTATATGGCTTGCTATACTTGAGATTCCACATGGTTTCCTCTTTTAAGTCACATGACCATGTGACTCTTTTAAGCTTTTTTGTTTTTTTGGTAACTTCTTTCTTCCTTACTTTGGTTTTGGGTTTCCATTCTTCGATTCATCTTTTTTCCTATAAAATCCAAAATTGTTATCCGATTCTTAAATAACATACTATAATACAATAAACACTAGAAAGTTTAATATATTAGAGCATAAAAATCATGCTAATTATGTACTCATCAAATACCTCCACACCTAAACTTTGCTAGTCCTCAAGCAAAACAAATAAAATAAAACCTAACTCACTTTGTAGGAATCATGGTTATATTTAGCATATGCAACAAGTTTTTAAACCTTAGGTTACCTCTAGTGGACGAGTTGTGTCTCGTGAAGGTTTTCAAACAATAAACCCATAAAATTATTGAAACAAATTTCATGCCAATATGATTATTCTTCAAACGTTGATGCTCAATTTAGAATTCATAAAATTTAATAGTCAACTCGATCATATTCAAGATATTATCATCATATCAATGCACGTCTCTAAATTGATTTATGTATTTTCATAACTAAACATAATTCAAGCATGCAATACTAACTCTACTTTTACCCCTTTTCCACCACTATAAGCAAGGCAATAAATAGAGATTTTCTTTAATAAAAACTTTTTTCACTTTAAGCATCCCAATTTCTTTTTGTTTCAAGGTCGTAATAGCTTTTTCTAAGTGATCACTTACCTTTTTACATGACTACCAACATTTATGATGAAAGTAACTGGTTACTTAGCAAGTCATCAATCTAACGTGTTTTGCATACTTATAATTTGAATCACCATTTGATGTAAAGATAAACATTTGTGATGAATACTCCTAGTTACTCGAGCAGCTTAAGTCATTGAAGTAGAATTTTTAATTACTTAGGTCATATTTTTTTCTAAGGAATGCTTTTCATATTTCTTTCTCAAATAACAATTAGAAAATCTCATTTATTTAAATCATGCTTAGGTCTAATTTTCAAAGGGTTTGCTTTTCTTTTAAAGTTAGTGTTTCTACCTAAATTATGTTCCATCATAAAGATACATAAAGCTTTTTAGCATGCATGCATTTTTATAATAATAATATCTCAAATATTTTCATTCATCTCATCAAATTTTATTGAATTCAATTATTAAGCCTCAATCGGGAAGAAAATCATACTAAACATGGCATTTATTTCATTCTTTTTTTCAAATTTTTTTATAAGGCTATAAATAAACACACAAAGTACAAAAAAAAAAAAAAATCTAAATGCTAAATGCAGCTTCACACTTGAATTATACATTTTCTTCAATGTGTGCATAAATAAACATAGTTAAAATGAATATAAAATAAGTAAAAATAGGGATTAGAAAGCAAACTAGATGACCTCCTTTAGTATGGAGGTGGTGGAAATTATGTAGTGAAGATGATATATAGATGGCTAGGGTGGGTGTTGATCACTTGAAATCCATACACGGTGTTGTTGTTCATCATTTGAATTTGCTCACTTAGATGGTCAAATTGATTATTGGCATTATTGTTTATTGCTGCACTTCTGCTCATTCAACATGTCGAAACAACTATTTACATTCATCTAAAAGTTATCCAATCATGACACTAACTCGCTTTACTCTTTCCACGTATCCACTTAAGGCTTCGGTTCGTTTGGGGTTTGCGCCTCCTCGTTGCCTTAACCATTGTCATCACTCTTGGCTTCCCTTCGTTGTTTCTTGTTTGGTTGAATTAGGTAATTTTATCCTCTCTTCTCTAGTAACCTAATTTTGGTTAGTTTTTCAAGGGTAAATCGCTTTAATCCTTTTACTAGTATAAGGGTTATGATGTGTCAATGAAATAACCTTTTTCTCTCCACAATGTAGGTGATGAACCGACCCATAATGATTCCTTCATCGATCGATTTCTTTATCGTTAAAACTCAATCCACTAAAATATACATAAAGTTTACCTTCATCTTTTGATGGATGAAGAATAGGATGGCCAATTCGGTTTTGCTTACCATGTCATTACTATTTTCTTTTTGATAAATGTCCATGTCAATACTTGATATATATATCGATATGTCGGGTTTATGATTATAGATGCTTTCGAACGGGATAAATTATAAACCTCTTATGGTGAACTCATCATTTCCCACCGGAAGGGTTTCTCAAAACCCACAGGTGATAACTTCGCACCCTTATACGTCTAATCGAAATAATCCAACACCTTGTCAACCTTCACATTATGCTTCCGATTTGCTACTCAAAACACATAATGGTCATTACACGATTGATGCTCCTCGTCCCTCATTTCTTCTAGCCAAAATGAACTTAAGAGCTCACATGTTAATTTCTTATACAAAAGAGCATCCATCTTTAACAAGTTAATCCAACCAATCATTTTTAACATCTTCTTCACATCTCCTAGTAAACCAACAACTTCTAAAGCTTCTACATCGACATACTTGTTTGTAATCACCTTCCTTTGTTTTAGCACATTGTAATGTGCTTCTTATTCTTCATTCTTAAATTCTAAGCTTCTCTTCCTGATTTAAAAAAAAAAAACCAAATGAACTATATAAAAATTTAACATTTGGTCGAAACTTGAAGGAAGAAAAGAGGGAAAGAAAAATCAACTTAAAAAGCATTAATTTAGAGAAATTGAGGTAATTTAATCTCATCTACATCACAAGAACATGTTATTTGATGTGAATTATTGGTTTTGTATCTTTAATTTAAGTTTGAATTAATTTCATAAATTAGGGCTAGGATTCTCGATTATGTAAAATTGAGGAAAATGGATTAAAGGTTGTAATTGATATAACTAGAATATGCTAATTGAGCATGAAAATAAGTAGAAAAAAATGCAAATCTACTTAGCCTATTCCTAGAGAAACTTTAAGCCCAAATAGTAAAATTTAGAATTTATTATGCTTTTGTTTTATTGATATTTAATTGATTAGAAACATGTTATTTTATTACAATAATTAGATGATTTAGTATGAGAATTGACCTTAAAATTAAAAAATACTCCTAGTCTCACTTAGGCATATTTTCAACCTAAATAGTGAAAATTAGGATTTTTAATGTATTTGGCCTATTGATGTTTAATTGGTTTATTACACATTATTGAAGTATATTAAGATGATTTAGTATGAAAATTGGAATTAAATTGAATAATCCACATAGCTCAAACTAGGTGCACATTTAGCCTAAGGTAGGAAAATTAGGATTAAAATGTTGATTTATGTATTATAGATGTTAAATGATTTACATGTTGCAATTAGTGATTTCATGATGGATTAATTACAATACATATGTTCAAAGTATGCAATTAAGTGTTTGTGGCATGATTGCTTATGCTTATGGAAATTGTGATATAGATGAATGAATTAGTGCAATGCCTTATCGCTTGAATGGTGAATGTGATGTTACATGGCACTCCACGTTAAATGGTTGTTGTGATGGCATTGTATGCCTTGATTGGAATGTGATACATGAAAAGGTAATGAATGTTTATGTGCTTTTCATTTCATTAACGTATGTAAATCTACATAAATGCATACTCACTCATGACATGCATTACATTAATTCATGAGGTTATACATTTACATTAAAATGCATATACATGCCATAATCATGAAAAGGTTCAAAATCATAAAAACGTTTTTCTTCATGATTTTTTCAAGGAAAGGAAAGGTTTTCATGATTTCATGGATATCATGGTTTTCATGATTTTTATAGTCTCCTATATTTTCTTCATCGAGGGAATTGGTAATGGCCTCGGTTGAATAATTTCTTTACTTGGGGAAATTGGTAATGGCTATAGTCGACAAAATATGGCATTTCTCACTGAGGGGATTGTTAATGGCCTTGGCTGAATAATTTCTTTACTTGGGAAAATTGGTAATGGCTCTAGTTGACAAGATATGACATTTCTCATAAAGGGAATTGGTAATGGCCTTGACTATGGAGGAGTTTGTAATGGCCTCATAGGAGAAGTGGTTAGGGAATTGAGGTTTGAGCATGTACAAACATGTACATTTAGATGCTTAGTAGGGTGTGTTCAAAGACAAAAAAGATTTTTCCAAATGAACATGAAATGGATTTCATGAAAAGGAAAATCATTTTAGAAAGGAATATGGCAAGAATTTCAAAGTACATTTACTTACAAAAGTGCATTTCACTTGTATATGTACATGACATGCATGGTTAACTTACTAAGCAACCACTCACCCAATGCTTATTATGTAAAGGTGAAGAGTATAGAGTGATGGCTATATTTTCTATAGAGCTTGTTACTGAGGGGGCTCTCTCATTTTTCTAACGAGTGTATCTTACTCGTGACTATAAGTTGGACCTATTTCATGTTGTTGTGTTGTTTTCGATATTCTAGTTTATGTATTAGATATGGCTACTTTATTTTATATGATAGTCAATGTAATGAATAGGTAAATGATTAGATAGTAAAAAGGGAAAAAAGACCGTTAAATAAATAAACCACTTTTGGTAGTAGTGTGTTACATAATCGGTTGTCATGTAAAAGATAAATAAGTTATACATCAACTCATTTTGGACATGTTAAATAAGTAATAACATAGTAGTGTGTGGTTTTAATTTTTATAGCTTAATATCTACATACTACCATTTGTTAATAATGATATGGGTAGTCATGTTATATTATTAAAAGATGATAATTAATAAAAGAAAAAGGGTAAACTATTGAATAACGGGTATCATTTAGTTAAATTTATTACGGCTAATAAAAAAATTTAACAAAATCGAGATACACGAATCCAATTATTTTAGTTTAAACTATTAAAATAAAATATTAAAATAAAAAAATTTAACATTGCATTTTAGGCTAAATTTTGCAAGTATAGCAGGACCTATTTGTTATTTAATAGCCTTTCATAGCTAAAAACATACCTAAAACCACGAGAAAATACATAGTGCATTGTGCTTAACACTCACCATGAGGCATGATGGTAATATCCTTAACTTGTTTAGGTCTTAGGTCAAGGGTGTTACGGGTGTCTTCTAAGAATGAGAAGGAGCATGAAAATCATATAAGACTAGTGTTGCAAACATTGAGGGACCATAAGTTATATGCCAAGTTTTTGAATTGTGAATTCCGGTTAGAGAGTGGCATTTCTAGGACTCATTATGTCTAAAGAAGGGACTATGGTGGACCCAAATAAAATGAAAGCAATAACCAACTAGTCGAGACCTACTTCGGTGACTAAGATTCATAGCTTTTTAGGTTTGATCGGGTATTACCGAAGGTTTATGTAAGACTTCTCATGAATTATAACACTCGTTGAATAAGTTAATTCGGAAGAATATGAAGTTTTTGTGGTCGGGTAAGTATGAGGAGAGCTTTCAAAAGCTAAAGATGTGTTTGACCACGACACCAATCCTTACCTTACCCTTAGGAAGTGATGGATTTTTGGTGTTTTATGATGCCTCTAGACTAACGTTAGGACGTGTGTTGATATAACATAGTATGATAGTGGTTATGCTTCAAGATAATTGAAGAAACATGAATATAACTATCCTACATATGACTTGGAATTGGTAGTAGTGGTTTTTGTCTTAAAAATTTAGAGATATTGTTTGTATGGAGAGACTTATGAGATCTACACGGATTATAAAATTCCGAAGTATATATTTAACCGAAGGATCTAAACTTAAGAAAGAGGAGATGGATAGAGTTGCTTAAATATTATAATTCTACTATTTTATATCATCTAATTAAGGCTAATGTTGTAGTGAATGCCTTGAGTAGAAAGTCCGTAGGGAGCTTGGCATATTTATTAGAGAAGAAGTGGTCGTTGGTATTGAAAGTGAATAGATTACAAGATTCTGAAGTGTTATTTAGAGTTAATAAGTTTGTATTTCTTTAGGCACATATTGAGATTAGGTTAGTATCGGTGGATCATATTCAAGAGGCCCAGTGAATGATGAAGAAATACAAGAGATTTTTACTAAAATGCATGAAGGAACAAGATCGGGTTTTAGAGTGGATGGTAGAGGTACTCTATGGTTTTATCAAAGGTTGTATGTACCAAAGAATTTAGAGCTAAGAGAACATATTTTGAGTCAAGCTCACAATACGGCCTCTTTTTTATATCTTAGTTATGTCAAGATGGACAATGATTTTTGTGAGAATTATTGGTAGATTAGAATGAAGATAGATATTATTGAGTTTGCTTCATGATGTTTGACTTGTTAGCAAATAAAATATGAGCACTAGAGCTACCGGGAATGTTGCAAGAGTTGTCATTACCAAAGTGAAAGTAGGAGAGAGTGATAATAGATTTTTTAACGAGTTTTCCTTGAACCTAAGGAGAGTATGATTCAATTTAGGTTATTATAGATAGATTAACTAAGTTCGCTCATTTTCTTCCAAGTAAAGACCATTTATGAGTATGGTTAACATGCCTAACTATATATTAATCGGATAGTGTCCTTACACGACATCCCAATTTTGATGATTTCAAATCAAGGCACTCATTTACCTCTCGATTCTAGAGGAAATTATGAGAGGCTTTTGGTACAGGATTAGACTTCGGTATGCCATTCCATCCTCAAATAGATGATCAACCGTAAATGATAATTTAGACCTTAGAGGATATGCTTATAGCATATGCGATGGTTCTAAGAGGTAGTTGGGATCATCATTTACTATTGATCAAATTCTTATACAATAAAAATTATCACTCTTGTATCGGTATGAGGCTTTGTATGGTTGGAAATATATATTTTCAATATGTTGGGTGAAAGCTAGAGAAAAGGAATCATTATGGCCAAAGTTGGTTTAGCTTATTACTAAGAAGGTGAAGTTGATCCAAGAACACCTTAGGATTGTACATAGTAGACAAAAGAGTTATACGGACTCTAAGAGAAGACTTATAAAATTTTAAGATGGTAATTTTATGTTTCTTCAAGTTTCTTTATTGAAGGGAGTAATGTGGTTTGACAAGAATGTAAAGCTTAGCTCGAGGTATGTTAAACTATTTAAGATCATTGGTTGAATTGGAGTAGTGGCTTATGAGTTGGCATTGCCACTATAATTTTCGAGTGTGTATTTAATGTTCTATGTTTCCATGCTAAGAAAATATATACTCGACTCATCTCATATCTTAGAATTGCAATTGG